>CM074719.1:54557550-55274912 GCA_037306005.1 Rhinophrynus dorsalis
TAAAATAAATTTAGGACCAGAGGGGCAATATTCATCTAATGGATGCTAGTGTGATGCATTTGCATTACAGTTTTGAATTTTACATGTTTTTAAGCCTTGAGGACCAGAAGAAAGTCTTGAACAGGGCTGTCCAAGTCAAGGGCCACCAAAGGCCAGGATTTAAGGTTTTTTCCTGATTAAGCACAGGTGAGTCAGTCAGAATGAAAGAGCCACTGATTAAAGGGATAGTAATGTTTCATAATAAAAGCAGCTCTAATTAATCATCATGGTATTTGGACTTTGGAGAGTGTTATTTCAATACTGTCAGAGATATAGTTCAAGAGTAATTCAATGATAAAGTATCCCCCTCCCGCCCCTTTTACTGATGTAACACTGCTCAGCCAGAGCAGAAGGGAGGTGCCCAGGTAGACTGCAGAGAGGGACAATTTTCAATTAAGATAAGGGAAAAAGCTGAAAACTTGTCAAGGGGGGCAGGGCTTTTATTGTTCTGATAGGAAGAATATTGTTCCTCGCTCTTATCTGTCTGGTCTATGGACTGCATTCCACATCTGAGAAGAGATTGCTTACACTAGGTAAAAGGGGCGGGAGGGGGAAACTTTGCTTGTGAATATCTCATAAACCATAAAGGTTTGAGAGATAAGACTTATATAACGTTCTTCACTTTTTTTTAATGCCTACAAAATAAAATAAACATAAAACGAAGTATTACTATCCCTTTAATTCACCTGTACTTAATCAGGGAAATCCTTATATCCTGGCCTGTTGGTGGCCCTTGAGGACTGAACTTGGGTAGGCCTGGTCTAGAACATTACAATGATAGAAACCTTCCAGAGCCAGACCTGTTTAAGGTAAACCTTGACTGTGAAGGTGTGGGAAGCCCCTTTCCAGCAATAGATGAAAGAGTCAAAGCAGTACTGCAACTGAAAAAGGGTTTATTGTAAAGTCTCATGCGGCTTAATATAGGTAAATTGCCAATGATTGTAACTTTACAATAAAATCCCATGCTCTTGAAGTTTTTCTGTGATCCTTTCTTCTGTTACTGTTACTATCAGGGTTGACAGTCCATGTGCAATTGTATGATATTTCTGGATCAGTCTTGGGCTTGAGTGTTGTCTGATCCACTTTCACTTGGATCCACTTCCCAGAGACTGAGATTACAGTCTATCTAGGGCAAGCACAATGAATACATTGAGTATATATGTCAAGGGCAGTCAATTGTTGGACCACCAGCTGTTGAAAACCACCACTCTCATCATCTTCAACCAGCTGTTGGCTGGTTAGAGATGATAAGACTGGTAGTTCAAAAAGATGGATGCTCAACAATTATATCCCTGACCCTGACATAGGCAATGCTGACTAAGCATGTTTTAAGAAAATAAACCAACGAACTGTTACAATACTAATGAGAACTGAAAAGAGATGACCAAACAATCAAATTCAGTTAGTCAGTGGAATAGTTTTATTACATTGACAACATTAAATGTTCATTATCTCATGTTGAAGTCTAAACATTGAAATAAAACAGCTGTTGTGAGTTTTTCTACTCCAGCTCTCCACAAGCAAACCGCTCTGAATCTTAGTGAACCGTTACTGCCTGTGAATGAGTGATGTCAGCTGAGAGAGAGCTCTCAGGATTTTCCTCCATGAATCACAGACCACCTGAAATCATGGGAATTAGAATGTTTCCTGTTATGGAATTTTTACTTTTCCTAACTTCTTTCTCACGGTGAGATTGGTAGCCATATGCACCAAGTATGCAGCATATACTGTAATTGTACAATGTAATCATATCCTCTCTTAGGAGCCCCCTTTTCTAGAGTAAACAAACACAGTTTGGTCAATCATTCTCCAGTTTTGAATAACTCCAGTTCCTCTATTAATTTTGTGTTTATTATCTGTGCTTTCTCTAATTACAGATTGTAATTTTTAAGAAATGATGCCTACAAGTGCTCTATACACAATAGGTGAGACCTAACCAATGACCTGGAAAAATGGGAAATTATGCTACATACCCTTGAATCATCAACTCCCATTTTTAAATAATATTTCATTTGGTTTTACACTTGTTGTTAGACAGTAAGCACTCCTGCCAAGTTTTCCATCTCCTTTGTGTCCATCAAGGACTCTCTTAAAATTATCCCATTTACTTATTTAAATCATAAGAACATGTTCATCTATATATATAAAAGAATAAGCCTCATTGCATAATTTATGGTTCCTCACACACAGAACATAATTTATATCTCCTCAGAAAACACACACATTGCACAGAATGCCTCATTACATAATTTATGTCTCATCAGGAGACACAACTCCCATTGGGTGATTCAGTGGGGACATTACTGCTCCCATTGGGTGATTCAATGGGGGCATGTTTATCATACAGGAAGTTGGCCCGCCCCTTCCAGCCCCCCACCACTATCCAACTGACAAAAAAAATATAGCTGCCACTGGCTCCTGAAGTAGGGGATATCAATAACTTCTCCTGGTCCACTCACACTCTCACTCAGGATCATGACCCCACAAACACACTGTTTCACCTCCCACAGATAATTGTAACCCTCTATACACTCTGTTTCAGTAAGAGGGTGTAATGTTTCCATAAAATACAAACACTCAGGTATAAACTTAATAGCAATTCTTTTATTTAACTCTTTTCATCTTTTCAGTCAACCTCACTGTCTGTTTTCAACTGTCATTCCTCCACTTCCTGCTTCCTGCTTCCCGCCCTTTTTCCTTAAAGGGAGAGAGATGCTTTGCTGTATGTTACAGAGGGCAAGCCTCAAACACCACTTTCTATTTGTTCCCTCAGCATATTTCTATGTTGCCTCAGCTGAAGAGCCACCGCGTGTTATATTGCTATGTTACCTCAGCTTAATTCAGAAGGGGTTACTGCTCCCAATGGGTGATTCAATGGGGGAGTGATTTAAATCATGCAGGGAGTTGGCTTGCCCCCACTATCCAGCCTGCCCACCACTATCCAAGTGACTGAAAAAACAAAATGTCTGCCACTCGCTCCTACACCACAGACACAAACAGATCAGACACAAACACACACACTCATACACACTCACACTCAATCACACACACTCTCTCTCTCACTCACACAAACACACTCTCACTCACACACTCACACTCAATCATACACACTCACACTCAATAACACACACTCACTCTCTTACTCACACTCACACACACTCACACACACTCACACTCAATCACACACAATCAGTCACACACACACTCACACTCAATCACACACTCACACTCTCACTCACACTCTCACTCACACTTTCACACACACTCACACTCAATCACACACTCTCACTCACTCACACTCTCTCATTCACACTCAATCACACACTCTCACTCACTCACTCTTTCATTCACACTCACACACACTCTCACAAACTCACACTCACTCAATCACAGACACTCACACTCTCTCACTCACACTCACACACTCACACTCAATCACACACACACACACTCAAACTCACTCACACTCTCATTCACACTCTCTCACTCACACTCTCTCACTCACACTCTCACTCACATACACTCACACTTAATCACACACACACTCTCACTCACACACTCTCACTCACTCACACACTCACTCACACTCACACACTCAATCACACACACTCAAACTCTCACTCACACTATCTCATTTGCACTCTCTCATTCACACTCTCTCACTCTCACTCACACACTCTCACTCACACTCTCACTCACACACACTCACACTTAATCACACACTCTCACTCACTCACACTCTCTCACTCACACTCTCTCACTCACACTCTCTCACTCACTCATACACACTCTCACACACTCACACTCACACACTCTCACTCACACACTCTCACACTCTCACTCAATCACACTTACTCACAAACACTCAACCGCATTCACTCACATTCGCACACTCACTCTTGCACTCACAAGCACTCATTTACACTTACTCACATTCACTCACACTCACACCCCGGGAGCCAGCACGATCCACCTTCCACCATAGTCTCACTCACACTCACTCACACCCCAGGAGCCAGCGCGATCAATCTTCCACCATAGTATGTGCAATTACCACATGCATTTCAACTATATGAATGAATGCCACTCATACACACTCACACACACTCACTCACACCCCGGGAGCCAGCACGATCCACCTTCCACCATAGTATGTGCAATTACCACATGCATTTCAACTATATGAATGAATGCCACAGTGGATGCATAAGTACAAATACAAACTCATTACAATGACACATAAGTCACCCCCTTACGACTCACTTCTCTGTGTGTGTGTGTGTGTGTGTGTGTGTGTGTGTGTCTCTGTGTGTGCCTGTGTGTTTCTTACTGTGTGTGTTGCATGTCTGTATCACACTCTATGGGCGAGATGTTCAGAAAGTGGTGGTAACTGAAATTGTCTGTAATCAGAATAAAAAAGTTCTTACATCATGATCCGTCAATTCTCAGACACGTTTCCATCAATTTTTGCATCCAATTCCGCCATCTCCGTCAAGGGGAAAAAGCCGCCTTAAAAGTGGGTGTGGTTTAATCTTCCATCATAATGTAAGGTATTTTCAGAAAAAAATATTCGTTTGAAAGTCATTTTTTTGTCTGATTAACGTCATTTTTTCCTGACACAATAAAAAAGGTCTAAACTTGGAGAAGAAAAATTAAGTACTGAGAAGAAATTTTTCGTTTCAAAGACAAAAAACGTCTGTTTCTTTGAAATTTTTCATTTCAAAGACAAAAAAATGTCTTTGTGCCTTTGAAAAGTTTTGTCTCAAAGACAAAAAAAGTCTTTGTTTCTTTGAAAATTTTCGTTTCAAAGACAAACAAATGTCTGGTTCTTTGAAAAGTTTTGTTTCAAAGACAAAAAAAGCCTTTGTTTCTTTGAAAATTTTCATTTCAAAGACAAAATCAAAGACAATTTTTAAGATCAGAATTTGTAACAGCAATGTTCAGTGAGATCTTCTTACTGTTTTTAATTCTTTAGATTAATTTTCACCCGTGACTGATTTACTTCTGAAAATATGGTCCTTCTTTTACCACCAACTCATGATCCGACAAGTTTTTCATTATGATGACTTTTTGAACATCTCGCCCTATGTGCCTGCATGTTGTGCATTGCATGTATGTGTGTATGATTGTGTCGCTCTTTACGCATCTCAGTGCATGCGTGTGCATTTGCGTGTGTGTCTCTGTGTGTGTGTCTTGCAACCGTGTGTGTGCATTAATTCTCTATATAGCCTGACGGGAAGCGCCATCTCACATTGCTAGTATTTAATAAATTAATTTGTAGTAGCCACATTAGTCCATTAGAACTAATGCAAATATATGAGTCTTTTCTATTTTGGGGATATTTTTGTTTGTTTGTGTTTTGACAAACCCACACAATCCTCCATTTTATTTCTCATTGATTTTATTTTTATTTTGTTTGCTGTATATTTGTTTTAATCTATTTTTATTTTATTTTCTATTTGGTTTATCTTTTAGTCTACATTTTCTTTGGAGAGTTTGATGTTGGATAGTGCAGTGGTGTGAGTGTGAGGGCTCTTTCACACAGGCAACTTTGTAGTACAACTTTTTCTGTTGCCCTAACTGAAAATGTTAGTGATTTTAAGTGTTTGGTATTGCAGTGTATGAAGGCTTTCAAAGCATGATATTCAGTCAACGGAAACAGAAGTGATAGAATCCCAGGGAACATGCAGCTACCTGCAGCAGCTGTATAATTTTAATGTGATTTCACTGAACTGCTGGAGAGATCTGCAAGTGATGAGAGATGTCTAGCATTAAAAGTGGTAAAACCCACTGAAATGAAAGGAAGCTGGTGTCTATGTAGAGCTTGCATTGCTTTCCATAGAGATGTATTGGTCTTCCTGCATTCAAGTAGTTAACATACTGGACATGATGAATGAAGAAATACTGGAGGTATTGAATGAAAAAGAGGCAATTTGAGTGAAGGTCCAGGTATTTGTTTTGAGGTGCATGGATCTTGTATCAGGCTCTGGGATTTTGTTGGAGTTTGTTAATATAGACATGAATCGGTCTTAAAGTGATTGCAGAACTGGGAAAAATACTTTTGAAACAGCTTCTGGAGCTCCCAAAGAGTTAAACGGTTGCAATGGAACTCGGCCCTTAATTAGATAACTAGCTCATTTTTATAACAATCTGCAAGTAAAACAAGCTGTGCGTGTTTTAAACTGCAATATATTACACAGTATTTAACACTCAACAACTAGTAATAACCAAATAACAAAGATGTTCTTCCTTTACCAGTTGGCAAAAGCAGACATATTCAGCTCTATCCAAAACACTTACATTTATTTGACCTTCCCTATGTCACCAACACTCCAGTATCACAGACATGATGACTGCCTTACTGGGAAGTGTCCAGAATTTATTAAGCTGAAAAAACTGTCATGCTGCTCATTTCACACCTGTTCTTCTGGAAATGGTAGCAAAATACTACAAGAACACTCACACAAAAAACAAATGGGAGATCCCTTTTAAACAGGTACTTTGCAGATAAGAGAGCAACTTTTCATTACACAATTTAACCCTAAATGAATAAAGCATTTACAAGAAAGTAGTGGGTGGGGACTGGGATATAATGGGATTTGTAGTCTCCAAAAGGAGACTACCATTGCAACAGAGTGTAATGACCTTAGATGCTTTGTGAAAATGTTAAAAACATTGCACCAGTAGGAATTTAATTTCTATTGTAAATAAATTTATATATTTACAATTCTAAAATCTATTTATTCTTTAATGAATCAGGCCAATGTTAAACACATGCTTAACAATTGGAAACCATAAATATTACATCCTAGTCAATTTATTTGTTGTACAGCAGCTGGGATGTAAACCACTACTCTTCTCATCAAAGTTCCAATTTGATGTTAATTAATTCTGTTAACTTTTTGCCCTTTTCAGCAATTTTACTGGTATCATTGCCTTCCAAACAGACCTGCTCATCATAATCAAATATTCAAAAGAAACAACATCTGGTCTGGATACCAATGCAGGTGATATATTCTATGATTGGTTTTATATCTCAAATTCAAAAGGACAGAGGCTGAACTTGATGGATGGATGTATTTTTTCCGCCTCGTCAACTATGTTACTATGTATTGAAGTCTAGGAGAAAATTTGCAGATAAAAATAGTGATTCCTCTGCAATCCAGGGCTTTGTTAGTAGACAAGTGCCAATGAATCTTACCTTTGGGGAAAATAATATCTCCTGTTCTTGTTTTCGGGGATCTCCCCTTGCAGAACTCGATAAAGAACAGTTGTATTATTTTTTCACTATTCTTCAAAGATTCATCTGTGTCTTGATGATACATTATAATAATGAATGATGGTACTTAAGGTGGATGTAAGTAACTCATATGTCCTTATAATGAAACTCATCAGGAGAGGACCTCTTTTAATATATCAGCCAGCCTTCCAGGGGGGGTGAAACTGTATACCTAATAAATCTCATTGAAGACCTGCTAAGGTCAAAGGTGAACTGAAGTAGTTCCATGTTATTTGTCACCCTGACATATAGAGAACTGTATGTTCTTTTATTTGTAATAGGAAACAAAATCTAACTACTATCAAAATGAACACTTGGAATAATGGTTCAAAAACTGGGTCAAGGTATGACAAAAACAATAACAAATAACATTATATTGAGGGAAAACTGGAGCAATGCAACTGCAACATAGGGGAAAAATAAAAATAACCAAAAATGGAGCTTTTAACCCCTTAAATGCTAGAGAGGTCTCCAGTGCATTGCTTTACAATGTGTTGGAGACTTCTCTAACATTCAGTGGGTTAAAAACTCCATTTAACCCTTTGAATGCACTGATACAGTTAAACTGTAGATTAATTTTTATTTGAACTGCTCCAGTGTCTCTTAGTATAACAGTCTTATTATGTATTGTTAAAGTGGAATTCTACCCTAAAACAGGGGTAGTCAGTTGCAGATCTCCAGCTGTTGGGGACTACAACTCCCATCATCCCAAACAACCATTGTCTGGTAGCAATCCCCAACAGCCGAAAGTCTGACAAATGACTACCCGTCTCTTAATTTTTTTAACAAAGGGTTCTTTAAGTATTTTTGTATTTGATTTCTGTTGTAGTCAACTGCTAATCAGTTTGTTTATAATCCAATAAATGCAATTGACCCATAAGAACCATTCAGGACTACTGAATTATATTTCCTGTTCTGTGTAGGCACGGGCAAACTGTAAATTGTTCATCATGAGGGAATTTAGGAGATGTTTCTTCTGTTTGTGTGAACTGACACGGAAAGGCAAATTAACCAAATTATCTTCAACTAATGACTGGTAATATAAGAGTATTAAAATATATACTGTACAGCTTTTTTCTGCTGAGTAAAGCAAGAACATTCCCACTGCTGGAAGATTTTTTGTTCCAAAGTTATAACTGTTGTTTACTTTACAATAACATTGCCTGCTCACCTACAGTTCACTACTGGGCAGGTGCATGGAGGCATGAGAAAGAGGTCAAAAATAAGACCTAACTTCTCCAGTGAAATCACTTCTCCAGTTTCTGTCTCATTCTATGGAGTCTGTTGCACTACATTTTCTCAAATGGGAGAGTTTAGTACTAGAGATGGGCGAAAATGTCCTCCACAAACTGAAATCAGCAAAAAATTGCACTTTACGCCTGGCAAAAACATTTTTCGCGAAAAGTGCAGATTTTCCACTTTTTTCTGCTTTTTTTGCCTAGCTCATTCCATTGAAATCAATAGGAACATCGAAGTTACACACAACACATTGCAAATATTATTTTATTTCCCAAAGGCATTGTATAAAAGGGGCCTGAGGGTGTCTGTGTTGGTGGGGTGTGGAGAAAGAATCAGTTGAACAGGGAATGTTTTTGGGGGGGGTGTTTACTGGGATTGGGGGGAGGTAGTAAATATAAAATAAATCCAAAATACAAATTAAAAACCCCCATAAGACATGGTATAAAAGGGGTCTGAGGAGGGTGCCTGTGATGGTGAATGAATGAATTAATCATTTGAACAGGGAATGTGTTTTGTGGGGGTTTCTTGACTGCTATTGGAGGAACAGTGTCAGTTAATAAACAATAAATTAATAAAATAAAATAAGACCTTTGAATATAAAATGATAGAGACAAGAACCTCCTGACATAAGCTGCCTCTGGGGTGGACTGATACTTGACAGACTATTTGTAGAGGATGATCTGTTTGTTAGAGGCCTTTGTAGGACTTAGACTTATTAGAGCCCCAAACTTTGAAGAAACATTGATTTGTAGGACTTAGGCTTGTTAGAAACAAACCCCCCAAAAGTGTATTCTTTTGTAGGTCTATGGTTTTTTTTTTTTGTTTTAAAGCACAAGCCCTGAGAAAAAGATAAAAATGCCCTGCTAGCCTAATGCCAGCAGTTCATGTTGGCCAGTGGCCACTGTGAAATGTCCTCCTGAGTCCAGAGTTGCAACTGCTGTTCGTACTGCTGCTGCTGAGTTGTTTAAGCAACAGGATGATTAGGCAGCTGAAAGGGAATGCAATCAACAATAGCAGCAACATGGAAGATGGATGACAAAGGTTCCACTTGCCACAACTAGCTCCAGTGATGAGCCTGAAGCAGTAGCAGCACAATAAGTAGCCCCCAGTATATGTGGAGAAAAGAAGTTGGCCATTAAATCTCCACCTGCCCCTGCTCCAAAATCATCATGGGTGAGTTGTTATTAGAATATATGTTTTCCCTTGAGAGCAGGAACAGCGGGTATCATCAGCAACTGCAATGTGCACAGTTTGTGTGTGGTAAAAAACATCTAAGGGCACAGCTGTATCCAAACACCATGACACCCGAAACCAACTACTGCCACTGGCACTATACCGCTTTTCCAGACCCTCAAAGGACACATGACAACTTGCTGACAGTTTAATAGTAGTGATGAACCCTCCCTGACACCATCTTAGTAGGGATGGGCTAAATTTTCCACCTCAAACTGAAATCAGTGAAAAATGTCACTTTCCACTTGGCGAAAAACTTCCTGCGAAAAGTGCAGATTTTCCTTTTTTTTCCTCTTTTTTTCGTCCATTGAAATCAATGTGAACATCGAAGTTACACAGAACACATTAAAAATAATATTTTATTTCCCAAAGACATTGTTTAAAAGGTGCATGAGGGTGCCTATGTTGGTGGGGTGTGGAGAAAGAATCAATTGAACAGGGAATGTTTTTTTGTTTACTGGGATTGGGGGGCACTTAATAAAAAAAAAACCCTAAATAAAATAAAATAAAAACCATAAGACATGTTATAAAGGGGTCTGAGAAGGGTGCCTGTGTTGATGAATGAATGAATCATTTGAACAGGGAATTTGTTTTGGGGGGCTTTCTTGACTGCTATTGGGGGGACAGTTAATAAAAAACATAAATCAATAAAATAAAATAAGACATTGTATTTAAAGTGACAGAGACAGGAACCCACTGACATAAGCTGCCACTGGGGTGGACTGATACTTGACTTGATAGAGTATTTTGTAGAGGATGATTTGTTTGATTTGTTGTTAGAGGCCTTTGTAGGACTTAGACTTATTAGAGGCCCAAGCCCTGAAAAACATTGATTTGTAGAACTTAATCTTGTTTGGCACAAGCCCTAAGGAAACATTGATTTGTAGGACTTAGGCTTGTTAGAAACAACCCCCCAAAAACAGTTTTTTAAAAAATAAAAATGCCCTACTGGCTTAATGCCAGCAGGCCATGTTGGCCAGTGGCCACTGTCAAATGTCCTCCTGAGTTGCAACTGCAGTTCGTACTGCTGCTGCTGCTGAGTTGTTTAAGAAGCAGGATGATTCGTCAGCTGAAAGGGAATGGGATCAACAATAGCAGTAACATGGAAGGTGGATGATGAAGGTTCTACTTGCCACAACTGGCTCCAGTGATGAGCCTGAGGCAGTAGCAGAAGAATAAGTAGCCCCCAGTATATGTGGAGAAAAGAATCTTCTCCACCTGCCCGTCCTCCAAAATCATCATGGGTGTGTTGTTATTAGAATATATATTTTTCCCTTGAGAACAGGAACGGTGGCTTCCATCAGCAACTGCAATGTGCACAGTGTGGTAAATAACATCTGGTGGCACAACTGTATCCAAACACCATGACACCCAAAACCAAGTACTGCCGCTGTCACTGTACCCCTTGTCCAGACCCCACTAAGGACACCTGACAACTTACTGACAGTTTAATAGTAATGATGCACCCTCCATGCCAGAATCCTAGCATATTCTGCAGGATGGAATCTCTTCAGATTCCACCTGATGACCTGGTATCGATTCTCCTCCAGCACACTGGCATTTGTGGTCAGTGCACCACACAGTGTGCAATGGGTAGGGATGAACTGCCATATCCTAACATTAACAGAGTGGCTATCAATTGGCGGGGGAGGTAACAATGAATGAGGTGGATTGGCAGGAGATGTACTTGTTACCCTAGAGGAAGAAGGTGATGTTGATGGTGAGCTAGTTGTTTCGCTCATCATAGAACTTCCATTGTCTGTCTGGGTTTCTTTATTCTTTCTCCTCTTTGATCTCCACCTTTCTGGAGAGTCAAGAGGTACAGTAACAGCAGTGCTAGATTTCTGTAATGGGTGTTTGGTTTTAATATGTTTGGAATAAATGTCATGGTATCTGTGTTTCATGTTTATTATCAGGGTGGTTGTGCCAAGGTGTGTTCCCTCCTTTCCCCTTCTCACTAACTTGTCACAAATTTTGCACTGTACCATTGTTGATGATGACTGCACTGTGCCTGCCGGAAGAGAATAACAGTCCCACACCCTTGACTTCTGGGGGGAGGGATATGGAACAGGTGGAGAAGAATGGCCTCTTTCTTCTTGTCTTCCACATTCCCCTTCACTTTCTGTGGCAGTGGATAATATTGCTGCTGTTGCTGCTACTGCCTCAGATTTAGCACTGCAACTAGGATCAGGAGGAGTATTGCTACTACTGGCAAGTGGAACCGGTCCTAGTTCCGCATAACTTGTTGACCCCATTCCCACTGTGTCCACGGTGGGCTGTGGCACACTAGCCTGCTCCTCAGCACCCTGCTGCCCTTGCATCTCAGCAGCAGCAGAAGTTAGAGCAGTTGCAATTTCTGCTAATTTCAAAAGCTGACTGCTAGTGGTGGTGGTGATGCCCATCCTTATCCCTGTCTCCCATTCCTTCTCAGTTTCTTATAAAAAGGCCATCAATGTCTCTTCCACCCCAGCTTCTCCAACACCACCACCACCACCACCACTAGTCCCTACGTGCTGCTGCTCTATTCCAGACATCTCACTGCTGCTTGGAGGAGGTGACGAGCAATGTGACAGAGGTTCCCCTGCTGTCACACATGGCATAATTTCCCCCCCCCCCCGAGTACTACAAGAAACACTAGCAGCAGACAAAGTATTGGTGGCAACAGGTTCAGCACTGGCAGCAGGTTCAGTACTAGCAGCAGGATGAGCACTGGTAGTAGGTTCAGTACTAGTAGCAGGTTCATCACTGGCAGCAGGTTCAGTACTAGCAACAGGTACAACACTAGTGGCTGCAGGATCAGAAATGGTGGCACTGGCAGCAGGGGCAGTACGTCTGGCAACAGGTACAACACTAGTGGCTGCAGTTACAGAAATGGTGGCACTGGCAGCAGGGGCAGCATGTCTGGCAACAGGTAAAAACTAGTGGCTGCAGGATCAGAAATGGTGTCACTGGCAGCAGGGGAGGCTCATCTTGCAGCAGGCACAGGCAGCTGACCTGTCCTGCTCTCACTTGTACTACTCTTTTCTCCCTCCCTTCCCATTAAATTACCCACAATCCCTTGGTGTAATTTAGGGGGACTGGACAGCAATGGTACAGTAGTGGTCCCTTCCTCCTCAGACTCAGTGGACACATAATGGTCCTTCCAGCTCCTCCATTGATTATTTTTTACTCTGCTCATAGTGATAGGAGTCACTATGAGCCTCTCCTGCCTCACTTTTTTGCAAAATATCACAAGAGAACATCACAGCACATCTATCTCTCTCTGTAGCTGCTTTTTTGTGTCTGCCTTCAGAGAAAACGTCACGTTTTTATAGCGGAAGTTCGAAAACAACGTAAATCAATGGGCAGAAACTTTCTAGCCATTGAAAAATGGCAAAAAAGTTTGGCCAATGGGTGAAAAATGGAAAATTTTAACCGCTTGCTTTAAAGCAGATTTTCCTGCGAAAAAGCTGATAATGTGGTTTTGGTGAAATTTCCCGCAGGAACACGGCGACAACTTTCGCCCACCCTTACATCTTAGCATATTCTGCAGGATGGAATCTCCTCAGATACCGCTTGATGGACTGATTGCGATTCTCCTCCACATACTGGCATGTGTGGTCAGTGCACCACACAGTGTGAAATGGGTAGAGACGAACTGCCACATTCTAACATCAACAGAGTGGCTATCATTTGTTGGGGGAGGTAATGAATGAGGAGGATTGGCAGAAGATTTAGTTACCCTAGAAGGTGATGGCGAGCTAGTTGTTTCATTCATACTGGAACTTCCAGTCGCTGCCTGGGTTATTCTATTCTTCCTCTTTGATCTCCTCCTACTGTCTTGTCACCTTTCTGGAGAGTCAGGGGCAGCAAAAGTGGTGCTTGATTTATGTGCTTGGTGTTTGGCTTTAAAATGTTTGGAGTAAATGTCATGATGTCTGTGTTTCATGTGTGATATCAGGGCGCTTGTGTCAAGGTGTGTTCCCTCCTTTCCTCTTTTCACTGACTTGTCACAAATTGCTCACAGTGCCATTGCTGATGACTGCACAGTGCCTGCCCCAAGAAAAAAATAGTCCCAAACCCATGATGACTTCAGGGGAAGGGATCAGATGGAGAAGAATGGCCCATTTCTTTTTGTCCTCCACATTCCCCTTCATTGTCTGTGGCAGTGGATAATGTTGCTGCTGTTGCTGCTACTGCCTCAGATTCAGCACAGCAACTATGATCAGGAATATTGCTACTGATGGCAAGTGGAACCTGTCCTAGTCCCACATCACTTGTTAACCCCATTCCTACTGTGTCCACTGTGGTCTGTGGCACACCAGCCTGCTCCTCAGCATCCTGCTGCCCTTGCATCTCAGCATCAGAAGGAATTAGAGCAGTTGCAAATTCCTCTAATTCCAAAATGTCATTGCTGGTGGTGGTGTTGATGCCCATCCTCATACCTGTGTCCCATTCCTTCTCAGTTTCTGCTAAAAATGTCATCAATGTCTCTTCTACCCCAGATTCTCCAGCATCATCATAATCACTACCACCACTAGTCCCTACATGCTGTTGTTGCTGCTGCTCTATTCCAGACGTCTTACTGCTGCTTGGAGGAGGTGACAAGCAATGTGACAGAGGGTTCCCTAATGTCACACTTGCCATTTCCTTTTGACTTGAAGAAGAAGGCAGACTAGCACTAGCAGAAGTAGCAGCAGGCACAGGCAGCTGATCTGTGCTCCTGCTGGTGGTGGAGGTATTAATTCTGAGGCTGCTCTCCTCCCCAACACCAGTTCTGGCCTTTTCAGGATCATGACCCACATGGACACTGTAGTGAAGGGAAGGGAAGGACTCCCAGTCCCAGGGTCAGAGGAATGGTGGAGGCTCCCTTGACCACTTTTCTGGATGCTGTCAAATGTTTCCCCTACTACTCCATCTGCTTCACCATTATTGCTACTACTACTAACACCAACCACATCAAGTTCAGCCTCAGAGTCTTCCTCCTCAGTCTCACAGTCACTAGTAATATGAGGATATTTTTGATTACTCCCTCCTACACTCCTAAAGCTAACAATCTGCTGGACCTTAGTAGCAGTAGTACTAGCACTGGCAGGACTGCTTGGGAATGGCAAATATGATTTAGGGTCCCTTGCTGTCACACTTTCTCCTTCGTTTTCTCCTTCCCTCCTGAGTACTACAAGAAAAGCTAACAGCAGGCAAAGTATTGGCAGGGTCAGCACTGGCAGTAGGTTCAGCACTAGCAGCAGGTTCAGCAATGGCAGCAGGTCCAGCACTGGCAGCAGGTTCATCACTAGCAGCAAGTTCAGCACTGGCAGCAGGTACAACACTGGTGGCAGCATGGGCAGCATGTCTGGCAGCAGGTACAACACTAGTGGCAGCACATCTGGCAGCAGGTACAATACAAGTGGCTTCAGGTACAGCAATGGTGGCACTGGCAGCAGGGGCAGCACATCTGGCAGCAGGTACAACACTAGTGGCTTCAGGTACAGCAATGGTGGCACTGGCAGCAGGGGCAGCACATCTGGCAGCAGGTACAACATTAGTGGCTGCAGGAACAGAAATGGTGGCACTGGCAGCAGGGGCAGCATGTCTTGCAGCAGGCACAGGCAGCTGACCTGACCTGCTCTCACTAGTATTACCCTTTTCTCCCTCCTTCCCATTCCCTTTTCTCCTTCCCTTTCCATTAAATTCCCCAGGATCCCTTGGGGTGATTTAGGGGGACTGGACAGCATTGGTTCAGTACTAATCACTTCTTCCTCCTCCTCTTCCTCAGACTCAGTGGACACATAATAAGAGTCCTTCCAGTTCCTCTTTTTGCTGCTCATAGTGATAGGAGTCACTATGAACCTCTCCTGCCTCGTTCTGTAGCGGCTTCTATTGTGTCTACTTTCCACAAAAACGTCACATTTTTATAGCGGAAATGCGAAAACAACGTAAATCAATGGACAGAAACTTTCTAGCCATTGAAAAAATGGCAAAAGAATTTGGCCAATGGGCAAAAGATGCAAAAATTTTAACCTCTAGTTTTAAAGTGGATTTTCCCATTAAAAAGCAGATAAAAACGTGGTTTTCGCGAAATTTCTCACAGGAACACGGTGACAACTTTTGCCCATCCCTATTTAGTACATTGGCTCCATAGAATAGCATAGGGACTGGAGAAGTGAAATAATTGAAGAACTTACCTCTTCTTCATCATGATTTTATCACTCTTTAGCGCATCTTCTCCCTGGTAGTATTATAATTACTCTGATGCATTTTATGGGAAAGATGAGCTACAGATCTACATGTAAAATATAATAGTGACAGTTATAAGTTTTGAAGAAGACATCTGGCAGCATTGGAAGTACCCTTGTTTTACACAATAATTAAATTATTTTTTTAATTATAGTGCTTTATTACTTCTGTAAGTCCATTGATTTAATTGAGCCTAACCTTCTAGCCTGTGCACATAGTATATTATAATTTGCTAAAGATGTTTGTCAGAAGCCGTCATACGCAGTAGAGTTGGCTGTGCTCGCTGCAGTTATTCGCAGTACAGACTGCCCATGCTGCGGCTGATACGGATAGGGGCGCTCTGAATTCAGACTGGAATGCTTTCTGCACACCTTCTTGGGACTGCTTGGTCCCAGGCAGGTGCGCAGAGAGGACTACGGTCTGAAGTCGGAGTGCCCTACTCAGTATCAGCCGCAGCAGGGCAGTCTGTACTGCTCATGACTGCAGCGCCCCCAGTGTTGGCCCATGTACATGGGCTTTAAAACTAGTACATCATAATCATGCAGCATGCATACATCATCACACATGGATTCATACACATATGCTTAAACATGTGTGCACAGATTCACATTCACTCACCTCACATTGCAATCAAAGGATGTCAGAGGAAAGTAAAGGCAGATACAATCCAAAAGTATGTATATGAATACATATACCAGAATGCTGTATGAAAAACAACTGACCCTTTGAGTGCCAGATATGTGCAATGTATTGCACACCTATCTGGCACACAAAATGTCAAATGCATTCAGATTCTCATCCCTAGGGTAGATTTCCACTTTAAGAAAGTATGAAAAATGGCAATAGTTCTTCTATTAATCCTGTATAATCCAGTGATTTGTGAAGTGCATCTCATGCCCATCTGGCACTCAAATGGTTAATTACATTGAGATACTTACTCTTAGGGTTGACTCCCACTTTACGAAAGCTTAAAAAATAGAAATACACTGTATTGCCCACTTTTAGAGTACAAATATACTGATCTCCAAAGGCATGCTATGTGTGTTATCCTAAAGTGTTCTTAAATAAAGGTTACAATTATTTGCATTTAAAAAAAAACAAACAAAAAAAAACGAGCAATACTTTGTCAAAATTGTTCGCAAATATGATAGATCAGTTTTAATTTCAGTTCACCAAAGACATGATTATAAGTCATGATAAATAGGTGATAACGTGGAGATAGCTTCTTCAGTGATATCACTTCTCTAGTTCCTGTGTTATTCTATGGAGACAATGCACTAAGATTTATCTAGCTTTGGAAATCTTAGTGCATAGGATATATATATATATATATATAAGTAAAGTCGAACGATTACTGAAAAATCTCGGGTATTTATGTGAAGTGGGGGGTGCGTATTATACCCGAGAGTTTTTTATAAAAAAAAAATTAAGCCTGCCAGATCCCTTCCTTCCCTCTCCCGGCGCTATCTGCTGCTAAAATACCATTTGCTTACTTCAAAGTTCAAGTCCCCGCATTTTCCCCATTAGCAGGCAACATATAACAGATGTCAATATTCCCTGCGGGTGGCATTCTTCCATTCGCCGCCCGCATCCTTCAAGACATACCGGCTCCAGCCAATGGTAATGCCCTGTGAGGATCTGAAGGTCCTCACAGGGCAATACCATAGCCGGAAGGAAGAGGGCGGTGAATGGAAGAATGCCGCCTGCAGGGAATATTGACATGGGTTATACGTTGCCTGCTAATGGGGAAAATGCGGGGACTTGAATTTTGACGTAAGTAAATGGTATTTTAGCAGCGGATAGCTCCGGGGGAGGGAGGGAAGGGATCTGGAAGGCTTAATTTTTTTTTTGTAAGGGGGGAAAACAAGGGTGTGTATTATACATAGACACTCTTGTTTTCCCCTAAAATCTTGGGCATAATATACACCTGCATTTTATACACAGGTGCGTATTATACCTGAGATTTTACGGTATGTGGAAACCAACTGCAATGCATTGCTCCCCCCTCTGGTGATCAAGGGCTTAAATTATTTTTTTAACCCTGATTCAATCATCGTGGGTGAAATGCACAAGTTTTGTTAAAGAGAATTAAGAGTACCATTCAAATCAATGTGAATTTAACATTTTTTTTCTTTTGCCTTTGTAGGCACAGCTGTCTTCTACAGAACTGCTCCTTGTACATAAGACCTATTCTATTAGTGGATGATATGTCTCAAATGCCTTGTATTGGAGAGGTTCATTTGTATACATATTTTAACTTTATTTTTTGAATGTTACTTACTATAAGGTAGAAATACTTTGGAACCCTTGTGATAAAATTCTATACTATTTGTGGCTAGGTTTGGCCATTTTTAATTCAATTCTGTGCCTTTTTAAAATTGTGTATGGCTTGCATTTTTTTATTTTATTTTTATTGTTTTCATTTTTTTATTTATTTTTGTTCATATCAAAACTTTTTGAGGTTGAAGGTAAAAAAGGCCCATCATAAAAACCACAGCCGCCGCTTAGTTATTAACCCTTTGAGTGCCAGAGGGGTATGCAAGGACTCAACAGTGAATAATTGTTGCAGTTTGTGTTAGTGTTTGCATTGTAATAAACTACTTATTTCAGGTTATGTGTAACCGTTGGATCTTTGATAACCATTCTATCAGATTCAGTATTTATAAACCCACTGAGTTAAGGGTTAACCCCTTAAAAGCCATTTCTTCAAAGTAAGGCAGTTTATTTAGCCTAATCCATTTAAATAGTAGCAGCAGTGGGCATTCTTTTATAGCCTGAGTCTCCTGTCAGTGCACAAAGCTAATCCAATCGGGGATAATAATACTTCATTTTATCTTTATTTTATTTTGTAGGCATTAAAAAAAACATGAAGAACAATATAAGTCTTATCTCTCAAACTTTTATGGTTTGAGAGATATTCACAAGCAAAGTTTCCCCTTCCGCCCCTTTTACCTACTGTAAGCCATCTCTTCTCAGATGTGGAATCTGGTTGTAAGACCAGACAGATAACAGAAGGGGACAGTGTTCTTCCTATGAGAACAATGAAGGCCCTGCCCCGCTTGACAAGTTTTTCAGGTTTTTCCCTTATCTTAATTGAAGATTGTCCCTCTCTGAAATCTACCTAGGCACCTCCCTTCTGCTCTGGCTGAGCAGTTTTACATCAGTAAAAGGGACGGGAGGGGGATACTTTGTCATTCAATTACTCTTGAACTACAACTCTAACAAAATTGAAATAACATTCTCCAAAGTCCAAATACTATGATGATTAAATAAAGCTGCTTTTATTATGAAACATTACTATCCCTTTAAGGTATTATGAAACATTATTTCACAATGAGGAAAAGAAAATGCTGAGCTGTCAGTATTTGAAAGATGTACCTGAGTGAAAGAAGCCAGTTGTTAGAGATAGCCTGGATTCCCTTCTTTCTGCTGGTAACATAGTGATTATATGAATAGCAAACACAGAGCTCTCATTTAAAGCAACAATGATATGCTTCTTTGTATGCCCCTATTGAGAGAAGTGGCTGTTGCTGACAACCCATACCTCTGATATAAGTAAAATATTGCTGTATTGAGGCAGACTTTCATGCTGCAAGGACAGTACAACTCTTCCAGCTCTTGCTGTCCCAGACATAAAGCTCTCTGGAAACTGAAATTTACTGAGCTCCTTGTCAGTGCCATAAACATGTAAAAAATAGGTACAGATGAAAAATATTCATAAAATGTGTAGGTAATTTGGCTTTTAATATTATGTCAAAATGGAGGTGGACTGACAGTTTAAAAAACATTTAGGAAGACATTTGTATTTTGGCATGATCCTTAAGGTATGAAACAGTAAGAAAAAAAAGAGTGACACACATGAAGTAATCCAAAGGCACAGTGCAGTAGACTTGTGCACGGGCAACATTTTCGGTAAAATTCGAATTCGGACAAATTTTTTTTTTTCTAATTTGGATGATCCTAATTTCGGACCAGGCCTATTCGATTCGGACGAAATTCTGATCCATTCCGAATTATTCGGCCGAATTTAACATGGGTTAAATTATAGCAGTGCACCTCCGTGCACGCTGCTATCATTCTTTGCAGACAGGGTGTGCATTTAGAAAAAGATCCATCCCAAAAACGGACATTGTCGTACATTGCCAGTCTGTGCATGTCACCTCTACTCCAGCATGGGATGCCAATCACAATGCAAACGTCGAACATCGAGAACCCATGCCTGTCATTCAATTTAGCATATGTTCGAACATCGAAACCCCATGCCTGTCCTTCAATATAGCATATGTTCGAACATCGAAAACCCATGCCTGTCCCTCAATATAGCATATGCTCGAACATCGAAAACCCATGCCTGTCACATCCTACTCAACATAAGTGGTCGACTCGAACATGGACAAACTACGTGTCACATTCTATGTTAGTACATGGGTAAAGATTAAGGTTTCATTTTCTGGTACCGGCCTCCTACCCTACTGTCCCTCTTTAGTACCCAAATTCCTCTCTCTCGTTTTCCTATCCTGATTTCCCCTCATATCAGATAACTCTATGTGTATATAAATTGTAGTGTTTCATACTACATCAAGAATAAACATCAATGATTGTAATGTGATAGATGTAATGTGTTAAAAAGAAAAATTGAGACATTCTGTTGTGAACGAACTGCAACACAGGAGACAAATAAAAAAAAAATGCTTGACATCTATACTGAAAAGGGGTCCACAGCACTGTCTTAGTATAGCAATATCACCGTTTTCCGTGAGTGTGCAAGACAGGGCTCTACGGTAATTGCTGGGCATTTCCCAACGTCATAATCAGGGGTGATGGGAGTTGTATTCTAACTACTGTTAGGAAACACATAAGTGATGCACATTCATCTCCCACCTAGAAATTATTTACACATGAGGCAACTCCCCCAAGTAATACCTAGCCCCTTTCCAAGTGAAAGGACTTCCAGAAAGGCTTCAGATCTCTTAGTGACTCACCTGTTATTGCCAGTCAGCCGGACCTGGAGAGTAGGAGGGGGTGATGCTATGGCTGCAGATTAAGTCTGGCACGGTGCTCTTAGTTGGTCACTCGTCACAATGTTGAAGCTCAGCCTGGCCAGCACCTTCTGGGTGGAGACACCTCACAGCAATCCTGTTCAGGACACATCATGCACTGTTGTGCACTCATACTAGGGATCCCAAATGTTTAGACTCATTTTGTACAGGGGGCACCCTCCTGTATTTGTAAAACCTCTCTAGCAAATCTGGGACGGTAGACCTATTTACTCAAGTCTTGACTTTAGGTGGGCGATAAACAATACAAAATAGGCATAATGTTTCACTATCACATAATTCACGTCACTGAAGCAGCCAGCAGGCATCGCCACTGAGTGAGCATAGGGCTGCCCGGCTGCTGACAGTCATACTGATGGGACACCCTGCAACACAGAACTGGCGGAAGAGCACAAAATAAACATGCTATGGGACGGCAGATTGCCGCCCCTGTCAAAGTGCCGCCTGGGTCCATGGACCCACTCTGACCCATGTAAGGGCCGGCCCTGTATTCAAACAAATACCTAATATTTTTTTATATTTTGCACAGGAACAAATATTACTTGCTCTTGCAGTGGCAATAACTGGAACTAATGCTGGCCGCCTACCTATGCCTAGCCTAATGCTACCTGCCTGACTACACAACAACTGTACACTCTCTAATCTATTCTGTCTCTGAGCTCCAACAACGCAATGAGGAAATGCAGGCTGTCTGTCTGTGTGACTGTGTCATTAGTCCAACCCCCATCATGAAACGAAGAAGGCTATTCGAATACAGACAAAAGAGGGAAGTAGTGCATGAAACGGAGAATGGAATTGGACTAGAGACATGGAGGGAAAATTATGGAGGGAAAGTAATTGAGCGCGCACAGGAAGTACAAAAAAGTCCTGGTCAAAAGTAGTTAAAACTTATGGAAATGTGTCGATTGCCGAAACTTCCGAAAGTTTCGACGAATTTCGGACCTGGGCTGTTCGGAGTCGGATCATTTTTTCCGAATGACCCTTGAGTTTCGGATTGGCCGAATGCCTCCGATTGACCCCATTTTCAACGAAATCCGAATGTCTCCGAATGAATTCGCACATGTCTACAGTGCAGACTGAATTAAAATCTGCTTGGCAAGAAAATACATACATTTACCTTACTATGTCCTTTCTAACAAGTAATAAACTATGACTGGCTGATGATAAGCTCCCAAGGAATCACAGGCTGGTCGATTGTAAGCAAAGGTGCCAATGACCCAATTTTTATTTACTATGCTCCTAACTAATATTAATTAGCATGCTGATTATGAATATGTATATTCAATGTGTCACCAGTTGTATATGCATCAGTGGACATAAGTATTAAACACCTTAATATCAACTCAAAATAGTTGAAAATAAATATTGTTGACTGTGATTGAATTGCAGAATGACTAAATATGACCTGAAAAATGCCCAGAATTGTGAAAATATGGTTATCTTGTCTAACTGGATTGGACATTACACATTAGTTTCTGAAACACAGGTCCTTACTCACCAAGTTAAAGAGGTGTGATTCTGCACTACTGTGGTGAATAAAAATGTATATTAATTTGAGAGATAATATCACCAGTTTGAATAAGTTTGTGGCATTTGCATCAATAATGGTTATTTAAAATTTACAAAGAAAAAAATGCCCATTGGCTGAATTGGGCTGTTATCCCCTTGAGTGCCAGCGATTTGCAGCAGAACTGTAATTCTTTAGCTTTATGAATAAGCACCACAGAATTATGTTATTATGATTTCCATAAGTAAAATGAGGCTGCAGAAAAACCAAAAACAAGGAACTGAGAGAATCTGAAACCAGATGCTATGAAATGACTGTAGAAAACTGAAAGGATCATGGTTGAGTATTATTATAAATTGCGTTTGCCAGTGACAAAAAAGTTTATTAGTAGAAGGGGTCACAATCCCCCAGAACAACATTGCTAAATAGATGTATATTTGAGAAAAAAGTTAATATTTCTCCACGAGTGCCCATCCGTAGATTTGTCATTGCTGTGTATTTGTTACGGGGTCCTGAGAAATTAGCTCAGTTCCCTCTTAAAGCCCAGCCCAGGAAGTGGAGGGGAGGAGATCCAGCAAAGCAGTACAAAACAGGGTACTGCATCATTCTGCCGATTCGCGCCCGCAAATGACGCATCCCGTCGCGATGTGTCAAACCAGCAGCCTGCACCTGAGTCAACATGAGCACCAAATCCAGCTGCCAAGAGGACATGGGCGGCCAATGACGCCGCCAGGTGTGCTCAAACCAGGCATAGTCAGTGACATCTGGGAGGAAGCAACACAACATATCGACTCCTCCTGCGTCCTTGTCGGCAGAGTAGCTGGAACTAGGTAACTGTCACAGTACCCTCCCCTCAAAGGTCCCTCCTCCAAGGAACCGGTCGGGGTTTGTCAGGGAAATGTACATGAACTCTACATATCAAAGCAGGAGTGTGACTGTCCTCAGCTGGGATCCAGGAATGTTTTTCTGGACCATAGCCCTTCCAGTGAATCAAATAAGGTAGGTGCCCTCAGACCCTACGAGAGTCCAAGATATTCTGTACTTCGTACTCCTCATGATCTGCAACTCTAACGGAGCAGGATGAACAGGAGTGGAGGTATACCGGTTGTAGACCAAGGGTTTCAACAAGGAAACATGGAAGACAGTATGAATGCGCATATGGGCTGGAAGTTCTAGAGCATATGCCACAGGGTTAATTTTATTCAACATATGGAAAGGACCCACGAATCGAGGAGCCAATTTGTTACAAGGGGCCTGGAAGTGAAGGTTACGGGAAGACAACCACACTCTGTTAACCACCCGGAAGGTAGGTGCCGGCAATTGTCTACGGTCAGCCTGTCTTTTCTGTCGCTGAACGGAACCACGTAGGGTATTCTATACCAGAACCCAAGAAGAACGGAGTGCCCTTAAATGCTCGTCAAGAGCTGGAATAGTTTGTGCTTAGAAAGTCTCTGGAAGAACTGAGGATTGAAACCCATAGTTGACCTCTGAACTCTGAGTAAAAGAGTTGACAGCACAATTCCAGGGATACTCCTCCCAAGGTAACAGTGTAGCCCAATTGTCGTGATGGTCAGACATATAGCAACGTAGAAATTGATCTAAGGCTTGGTTAGACCTTTCAGCTGCACCGTTAGATTGTGGGTGGTATGCAGAAGAAAATGCGAAGTGAATACCCATCTGGTCACAGAAACACCTTGCAGAAACAGGACACAACCTGGCTTCCTCTATGGGACATGATCACCCGGGGTAAGCCATGGAGTTGGAATACTTCCTTAGCGAATACCACCGCCAATTCCTGCGTGGTAGGTAAGCCCTTGAGTGGCACGAAGTGAGCCATTTTAGAAAATGTATCCACAATCATCAGTATGACCGCATATCCCATGGAACTAGGAAGGTCGACCATGAAATCAATGGATGTAGGTGACCAGGGATGCCCCCCATTGGCCACTGGTTGGAGCAGCTCAAATGGCAGGTGTCAGGGTGTCTTATTTTGAGCACACGTAGTGCAAGCGGAAGTGAAGGCAGCACAATTGGACCGGAGACTAGGCCACCAGAATACCCACGACAATGACCAAATAAATTGGTCGCGACCAAAGTGCCCAGCAATTTTCGAGGTATGATAAGTCTCCAACAGCCTAATGCGTAACTCTGCCGGAACAAAGCACCATCCATCCAGCTTTTCCGTTGGAGCATCTGCTTGAGCTGCCAAAATCTCCTCTCCCAGATGAGAAGTAATACAGGTACATATAGTCACAAGGATGCGATCAGCAAGAATAATTGGTGAAGGTGGCACTTCCTCCCTGGAGGGGCTGCAAAACTGACGAGACAATGCATCTGCCTTAACATTTTTCGAGCCATGGAGGTAAGAGACCACAAAGTTAAACCGTGAAAGGAACAGTGCCCATCTGGCCTCCCTGGAAGACAATCACTTCTGAAAGGTAAATGAGGTTTTTGTGGTCGGTCAGAATCAGGATAGGAGTTTTAGTACCCTCCAAGAGGTGTCGCCACTCCTTTAGCGCCAGGATAATAGCCAGTAGTGATGAGCGAGCATGCTCGGCCGAAGCTCGGTTCGGCTCGAGCATCGCTCTGCTCGGCACATGGCGGTACTCGTACGAGTACCGCATGTGCTCGCCCGCCATGTTCGGGTCTCCTCCCCGCACGTTTCGCGGCTGCTGCGCAGCCAATAAACGTGCGGGGAGGCTCTGACATCAGTGTAATGCCAGCAGCCATGTTTGCTGCTGGCATTACACTGATTGGCTGGCCAGAACCCGTGATCGGGTGCTGTATAGCACCTGACGCGCGAGTTCGGCTCATTCTTAGCCAGGGAGAGATGCGATCAGGCAGGGAAAGTCAGTGTAGGGAGAATAAACTTGTTGGAACTCTTTCAAGACCCAAAAGTCCTTTTTAGGACTGTTGTGTGTGGGGGCAGCATTTATATTTTGTTTGGGGGGGCACAATTTCTTTTTTTTTGTGGGGGGGGATATTTATAAGGTGACATTGTACTAGGTGCACAGGGACAAATATTTCACAGTGCAGTGACAAGGTGACATATTCTGTTAGGTGCACAGGGCCAATTATTTTAGAACGCAGCGACGAAAAGGGCCATTTTAAACGTGTGCCTAGCCATAGATTATTGTCACATTCTGTTTAGTGTGCAAATTCACAAATTAAAGTCACATATTCCGTTCACTCGGCCTAGCCGCAGATTAGCGTCACATTCTGTTTCGTGTGCCTAGCCGCAGATTAGCGTCACATATTGTTTAGTGTGCCTAGCCGCAGATTAGCGTCACATATTGTTTAGTGTGCAAATTCACAAATTAACGTCACATATTGTTTAGTGTGCAAATTCACAAATTAATGTCACATATTCCGTTCACTGTGCCTAGCCGCAGATTAGTGTCACATTCTGTTTCGTGTGCCTAGCCGCAGATTAGCGTCACATATTGTTTAGTGTGCCTAGCCGGAGATTAGTTTTTATCTTCCTTTTTGTGTGTTTTACGGTCAGTCTGTAAAAATGGCGTACTACGGGCGAAACATCGTTCCCAAAAGCGACGTTGGAGTCCAAGATGCATCCAGACATCCTCCCTATGCTGTCCCTGAACCATTTCTGTGGTGTTTCCATCATTTTCTGACCTTTTCCTATGAACCAGGCACCCTCCCCTCATCAGAGCAGGGGGTGCCTGGTGTAATGCTCGAGTCCTCCCATTGACTTCAATGGGGCTCGGGTGCTCGGCTGAGCACTCGAGCCTCCGGGGGCGCTCGGCCAAAGCACCCGAACACCCGAGCATTGGGGTGCTCGATCATCACTAATAGCCAGTAATTCTCTGTCTCCTATTTGATATACCATCTCTGCTTTAGACAGTTTTCTAGAGAAACACCCACAAGGGCGCAAAGCTTCTCCAGGAACAGAGCGTTGTGACAACGTGGCGCCCACTCCAATCTCTGATGCATCAACCTCCAAGGTAAAGGGCAGGGATGGGTTGGGATGTACTAATATCAGAGCTGCTGCAAAAGCAGCCTTTAGATTTTCAAAAGACAGAATAGCTGTTTGAGACCATTCAGAGGTCTTAGCCGCTTTACGAGTCATGTTGGTAACAGGTTTGACAATAGTAGAGAAGTTCTTAATGAATTTTCGGTAGTAGTTAGCAAATCCCAAAAATCTTCCAATCGCTTTAAATCCCATAGGACGAGGCCAATGCACTACCGCGGACAGTTTCTGAGGGTCCATGGTGAACCCAAAAGCAGATATGATATACCCCAAAAATGTTACTTGAGGTTTGTCAAATACACATTTCTCCAATTTGCAATACAAGTTATTCTCACGTAAAAGACTCAAAACTTTGGATACATCAGACCGATGGGTCTCGATCGATGGATAATGAATAAGGTTGTCATCCAAATATACGACCACACAACTTTGTAGGAGTTTGTCACGGTTTTTGAAGACTCTCAGACGTAAGGTTTGGTAAAAACTAGTGATGAGCGAGCATGCTCGGCCGAAGTTCGGTTCGGTTCGAGCATCGCTCTGCTCGGCACATGGCGGTACTCGTACGAGTACCGCATGTGCTCGCCCGCCATGTTCGGGTCTCCTCCCCGCACGTTTCGCGGCTGCTGCGCAGCCAATAAACGTGCGGGTAGGCTCTGACATCAGTGTAATGCCAGCAGCCATGTTGGCTGCTGGCATTACACTGATTGGCTGGCCAGAACCCGTGATCGGGTGCTGTATAGCACCTGACCAGCGAGTTCGGCTCAGTCTTAGCCAGGGAGAGATGAGGAAGGGAAAGTTAGTGTAGGGAGAAGAAAAGCGAGTTTGAAAAAAAAAAAAGACCCAAAAGTCCTTTTTAGGACTACTGTGTGTGGGGGCAGCAGATATATTTTGTTTTGGGGGGCAGAGTTTAAAAAAAAAACGTCACATATTCCGTTCACTGTGCCTAGCCGCAGATTAGCAGCACATTCTGTTTAGTGTGCAAAGTTGGAGATTAGCAGAACATTCTGTTTAGTGTGCAAAGTTGCAGATTAGCAGCACATTCTGTTTAGTGTGCAAAGTTGGAGATTAGCAGCACATTCTGTTCAGTGTGCAAAGTTGCAGATTAGCAGCACATTCTTTTTAGTGTGCAAAGTTTAAAAATTAAAAGTCACTTATTCCGTTCACTGATCCTAGCCGCAGATAAGCAGCATATTCTGTTTAGTGTGCAAAGTTGCAGATTATCAGCACATTCAGTTTAGTGTGTAAAGTGTAAAAATTAAAAGTCACTTATTCCGTTCACTGATCCTAGCCGCAGATAAGCAGCATATTCTGTTTAGTGTGCAAAGTTGCAGATTATCAGCACATTCAGTTTAGTGTGTAAAGTGTAAAAATTAAAAGTCACTTATTACGTTCACTGATCCTAGCCGCAGATAAGCAGCACATTCTGTTTAGTGTGCAAAGTTGCAGATTAGCAGAACATTCTGTTTAGTGTGCAAAGTGTAAAAACTAAAAGTCACATATTCCATTCACTGTGCCTAGCCGCAGATAAGCAGCATATTCTGTTTAGTGTGCAAAGTTGCAGATTATCAGCACATTCAATTTAGTGTGTAAAGTGTAAAAATTAAAAGTCACTTATTACGTTCACTGATCCTAGCCGCAGATAAGCAGCACATTCTGTTTAGTGTGCAAAGTTGCAGATTAGCAGAACATTCTGTTTAGTGTGCAAAGTGTAAAAACTAAAAGTCACATATTCCATTCACTGTGCCTAGCCGCAGATAAGCAGCATATTCTGTTTAGTGTGCAAAGTTGCAGATTATCAGCACATTCAGTTTAGTGTGTAAAGTGTAAAAATTAAAAGACATTATTCCGTTCACTGATCCTAGCCGCAGATAAGCAGCATATTCTGTTTAGTATGCAAAGTTGCAGATTATCAGCACATTCAGTTTAGTGTGTAAAGTGTAAAAATTAAAAGTCACTTATTACGTTCACTGATCCTAGCCGCAGATAAGCAGCACATTCTGTTTAGTGTGCAAAGTTGCAGATTAGCAGAACATTCTGTTTAGTGTGCAAAGTGTAAAAACTAAAAGTCACATATTCCATTCACTGTGCCTAGCCGCAGATAAGCAGCACATTCTGTTTAGTGTGCAAAGTTGCAGATTAGTAGAACATTCTGTTTAGTGTGCAAAGTGTAAAAACTAAAAGTCACATATTCCATTCACTGTGCCTAGCCGCAGATAAGCAGCACATTCTGTTTAGTGTGCAAAGTTGCAGATTAGCAGAACATTCTGTTTAGTGTGCAAAGTGTAAAAACTAAAAGTCACATATTCCATTCACTGTGCCTAGCCGCAGATAAGCAGCACATTCTGTTTAGTGTGCAAAGTTGCAGATTAGTAGAACATTCTGTTTAGTGTGCAAAGTGTAAAAACTAAAAGTCACATATTCCATTCACTGTGCCTAGCCGCAGATAAGCAGCATATTCTGTTTAGTGTGCAAAGTTGCAGATTATCAGCACATTCAGTTTAGTGTGTAAAGTGTAAAAATTAAAAGTCACTTATTACGTTCACTGATCCTAGCCGCAGATAAGCAGCACATTCTGTTTAGTGTGCAAAGTTGCAGATTAGCAGAACATTCTGTTTAGTGTGCAAAGTGTAAAAACTAAAAGTCACATATTCCATTCACTGTGCCTAGCCGCAGATAAGCAGCATATTCTGTTTAGTGTGCAAAGTTGCAGATTATCAGCACATTCAGTTTAGTGTGTAAAGTGTAAAAATTAAAAGTCACTTATTCCGTTCACTGATCCTAGCCGCAGATAAGCAGCATATTCTGTTTAGTGTGCAAAGTTGCAGATTATCAGCACATTCAGTTTAGTGTGCAAAGTGTAAAAATTAAAAGTCACTTATTACGTTCACTGATCCTAGCCGCAGATAAGCATCACATTCTGTTTAGTGTGCAAAGTTGCAGATTAGCAGAACATTCTGTTTAGTGTGCAAAGTGTAAAAACTAAAAGTCACATATTCCATTCACTGTGCCTAGCCGCAGATAAGCAGCATATTCTGTTTAGTGTGCAAAGTTGCAGATTAGCAGCACATTCTGTTTAGTGTGCAAAGTGTAAAAAATAAAAGTCACATATTCCGTTCACTGTGCCTAGCCGCAGATAAGCAGCACATTCTGTTTAGTGTGCAAAGTTGCAGATTAGCAGCACATTCTGTTTAGTGTGCAAAATTGGAGATTAGCAGCACATTCTTTTTAGTGTGCAAAGTTGCAGATTAGCAGCACATTCTGTTTAGTGTGCAAAGTTGGAGATTAGCAGCACATTCTGTTCAGTGTGCAAAGTTGCAGATTAGCAGCACATTCTTTTTAGTGTGCAAAGTTTAAAAATTAAAAGTCACTTATTCCGTTCACTGATCCTAGCCGCAGATAAGCAGCATATTCTGTTTAGTGTGCAAAGTTGCAGATTATCAGCACATTCAGTTTAGTGTGTAAAGTGTAAAAATTAAAAGTCACTTATTCCGTTCACTGATCCTAGCCGCAGATAAGCAGCATATTCTGTTTAGTGTGCAAAGTTGCAGATTATCAGCACATTCAGTTTAGTGTGTAAAGTGTAAAAATTAAAAGTCACTTATTACGTTCACTGATCCTAGCCGCAGATAAGCAGCACATTCTGTTTAGTGTGCAAAGTTGCAGATTAGCAGAACATTCTGTTTAGTGTGCAAAGTGTAAAAACTAAAAGTCACATATTCCATTCACTGTGCCTAGCCGCAGATAAGCAGCATATTCTGTTTAGTGTGCAAAGTTGCAGATTATCAGCACATTCAGTTTAGTGTGTAAAGTGTAAAAATTAAAAGTCACTTATTCCGTTCACTGATCCTAGCCGCAGATAAGCAGCATATTCTGTTTAGTGTGCAAAGTTGCAGATTATCAGCACATTCAGTTTAGTGTGTAAAGTGTAAAAATTAAAAGTCACTTATTACGTTCACTGATCCTAGCCGCAGATAAGCAGCACATTCTGTTTAGTGTGCAAAGTTGCAGATTAGCAGAACATTCTGTTTAGTGTGCAAAGTGTAAAAACTAAAAGTCACATATTCCATTCACTGTGCCTAGCCGCAGATAAGCAGCATATTCTGTTTAGTGTGCAAAGTTGCAGATTATCAGCACATTCAGTTTAGTGTGTAAAGTGTAAAAATTAAAAGTCACTTATTACGTTCACTGATCCTAGCCGCAGATAAGCAGCACATTCTGTTTAGTGTGCAAAGTTGCAGATTAGCAGAACATTCTGTTTAGTGTGCAAAGTGTAAAAACTAAAAGTCACATATTCCATTCACTGTGCCTAGCCGCAGATAAGCAGCATATTCTGTTTAGTGTGCAAAGTTGCAGATTATCAGCACATTCAGTTTAGTGTGTAAAGTGTAAAAATTAAAAGACATTATTCCGTTCACTGATCCTAGCCGCAGATAAGCAGCATATTCTGTTTAGTATGCAAAGTTGCAGATTATCAGCACATTCAGTTTAGTGTGTAAAGTGTAAAAATTAAAAGTCACTTATTACGTTCACTGATCCTAGCCGCAGATAAGCAGCACATTCTGTTTAGTGTGCAAAGTTGCAGATTAGCAGAACATTCTGTTTAGTGTGCAAAGTGTAAAAACTAAAAGTCACATATTCCAATCACTGTGCCTAGCCGCAGATAAGCAGCACATTCTGTTTAGTGTGCAAAGTTGCAGATTAGCAGAACATTCTGTTTAGTGTGCAAAGTGTAAAAACTAAAAGTCACATATTCCATTCACTGTGCCTAGCCGCAGATAAGCAGCATATTCTGTTTAGTGTGCAAAGTTGCAGATTATCAGCACATTCAGTTTAGTGTGTAAAGTGTAAAAATTAAAAGTCACTTATTACGTTCACTGATCCTAGCCGCAGATAAGCAGCACATTCTGTTTAGTGTGCAAAGTTGCAGATTAGCAGAACATTCTGTTTAGTGTGCAAAGTGTAAAAACTAAAAGTCACATATTCCATTCACTGTGCCTAGCCACAGATAAGCAGCATATTCTGATTAGTGTGCAAAGTTGCAGATTATCAGCACATTCAGTTTAGTGTGTAAAGTGTAAAAATTAAAAGTCACTTATTCCGTTCACTGATCCTAGCCGCAGATAAGCAGCATATTCTGTTTAGTGTGCAAAGTTGCAGATTATCAGCACATTCAGTTTAGTGTGTAAAGTGTAAAAATTAAAAGTCACTTATTACGTTCACTGATCCTAGCCGCAGATAAGCATCACATTCTGTTTAGTGTGCAAAGTTGCAGATTAGCAGAACATTCTGTTTAGTGTGCAAAGTGTAAAAACTAAAAGTCACATATTCCATTCACTGTGCCTAGCCGCAGATAAGCAGCATATTCTGTTTAGTGTGCAAAGTTGCAGATTAGCAGCACATTCTGTTTAGTGTGCAAAGTGTAAAAAATAAAAGTCACATATTCCGTTCACTGTGCCTAGCCGCAGATAAGCAGCACATTCTGTTTAGTGTGCAAAGTTGCAGATTAGCAGCACATTCTGTTTAGTGTGCAAAGTGTAAAAAATAAAAGTCACATATTCCATTCACTGTGCCTAGCCGCAGATAAGCAGCACATTCTGTTTAGTGTGCAAAGTTGCAGATTAGCAGCACATATTCCGTGTAATATGAAGAAGGCGGGTAAAAAGGGACGGGGAAGTGGACGTGATCCTGATAGTTCAGGGCGCGGGTCAGGACGCGTAGAAACTGTGCCTGGTGCCAGAGCACAAGAAAGAAAGACATCCACCATACCTAGCTTCATGTATCAGTTTACAGGGCGTCGCAGGACATCACTCTCGAGGTCAGACCACTGCGAACAGGTGGTCGGTTGGATTTCAGCTGATACTGCTTCCAGTCGGTTAAGCACCACCCTGTCTTCCACCAAGTCCACTCTCAGTAGCCAAGAGTCTGGTCAACATAATCCTTACCCTGATCATCCTTCCTCCCACCATAGAGGGTCTGGTCAAAGAAGTGATCCCACACTGGGATATAGTGAGGAGCTCGTCTCATCACCAATCCTTAATTTGAACCTCTCTCCAAGCACGCTTGCAGAGGAACATGAAATCTTGTGCCCTGATTCACAACCTCTAGAGGGTACCCAATCACAAGAAGATGACAGAGGGGAACGGCATTTAAGGTCAAAGGAAGTGGATGATGATGATGATGAGACACAGTTGCCATCAAATCAACCACTTTTACTATCTCAAGACCTTGATGAGGAGGATGATATACAGTTGTCAATGACTGAGTATGTGGTGGGATCAAGACATGAGGAGGATGATCAGAGTGAGGAAGTGGAGGAGGACTTGGTGGACGATGAGGTGAGTGACCCCACCTGGGAAGGTGGAGAGCCGAGCGATGACAGCAGTCCTGAGGGTGAGCCATCTGCAGCACCGCAACAGGCTGGAAGAGGCAGTGGTGTGGTTAAAGAAAGAAGGCGGACTGCACCAAACCGGTCCGCAAATGTTCCACGGAGCACCCCCTTGCGTAAATCTACCTTGCCAAGGGGTAGGTGTTCCGCGGTATGGCGTTTTTTTAAGGAAAGTGCGGACGACAAAAGAATTGTAGTTTGCAACCTGTGCCACACCAGAATGAGCCGAGGCATGAACACTAGAAACCTCACCACCACCAGCATGATCCGACACATGGCATCCAAGCACCGTAATAAGTGGGAGGAACGCCCGGATCGCCAATCTGTGTCTGCAGGCCACACCACTGCCTCCTCTTCCCCTGTTTTCGGTGCCGGCCAATCGCCTGTCGAAGGCGCAGGCCCGCATACCTCCCGCCCTGCACCTGTACCATCTGAAGCACCATCAGCGACCACATCCACTTCCCTGTCCCAGCGCAGCGTCCAAATGTCGTTACCCCAGGCATTTGAGCGCAAGCGAAAATACCCAGCCACCCACCCACAGGCCATAGCACTAACCTCACACCTTTCCAAATTACTGGCCATCGAAATGCTGCCATTTAGGCTTGTGGAGACTGAGTCCTTCCGCAGCCTGATGGCAGCAGCTGTCCCTCGGTACGCAGTCCCCAGCCGCCACTACTTTTCCCGGTGTGCCGTCCCCGCCTTACACCACCATGTGTCCCGTAACATCACCCGTGCCCTGACCAACGCAGTTACTGGGAAGGTCCACTTAACGACTGACACATGGACAAGTGCTTGTGGCCAGGGACGCTACATTTCCCTGACGGCACACTGGGTGAATGTCGTGGAGGCTGGGAGCGACTCGGACCCTGGGATGGCACAGGTGCTACCCACGCCGAGGATTGCGGGCCCTACCTCCATCAGGGTTTCCGCCAGCACCTACGTTATTGGCTCCTCCTCCTCCGTTTCCACCTCCGAATTCTCTGCGCGCAGCGCCACTCACCCATCAGCCGGTAGCTGGAAGTAGTGTAGCACTGCAGTGGGGAAGCATCAACAGGCCGTGCTGAAGCTGATCTGCCTTGGGGACAAACAGCACACGGCCTCAGAGCTGTTGCAGGGGATTAGTCACCAGACCGAGCAGTGGCTCTCGCCACTCAACCTGCAACCAGGCATGGTTGTGTGTGATAATGGGCGTAACTTGGTGGCGGCTTTGGAGCTCGGCAAGCTCACACACGTACCATGCCTAGCGCATGTATTTAATTTAGTGGTTCAGCGATTTCTAAAAACCTACCCCAATTTGCATGATCTCTTGACCAAGGTGCGCCGCGTGTGTGCACATTTCCGTAAGTCATCAACAGCTTCAGCCGGCCTGTTGAAGCTGCAGCAGCGCTTACAATTGCCAGCTCACCGGCTGCTGTGTGACGTGAGCACGCGCTGGAACTCCACCTTCCACATGTTGGCCCGGCTTTGTGAGCAGCAGAGGGCAGTAGTGGAGTACCAGCTGTTACACGGTTGTCGCCTCTCCGTTCAACTTCCTGTAATCAGAAGTGAGGAGTGGGAATGGATGTCAGACCTCTGTGAGGTTTTACGCAATTTTGAGGAATCGACACAGATGGTGAGCGGCGATAACGCTATTATCAGTGTAACCATCCCACTTCTGTGTCTACTGAAACGCTCGCTGCTCACAATTAAAACCGACGCTTTGCATGTGGAAGAGGTGGAAATGCGGGAGGAAGAGCTTACACAAGGTGATAGCCAGAGCACCCTCACTTCGTCTTCTCAGCGACAATTGGAGGAGGCGGAGGAGGAGGAGAAGGAGGAGGAAGACACGGTTGCCTCCGCTACAGAGGGTAGCCATGGAACTTTAGTTCCATCTCTTCAGCGTGGGTGGGCAGAAGAAGAGGATGAGGAGATTGAGAGTCATCCTCCTGGTGAGGACAGCGAAATCTTGCCTGTTGGTACTCTGGCACACATGGCTGACTTTATGTTAGGCTGCCTTTCCCGTGACCCACGCGTTATACGCATTTTAGACAACACGGATTACTGGGTGTTCACCCTTCTGGACCCCCGCTACAAAGAGAATTTCTCATCTCTCATTCCTCTGGTGGAGAGGACAAGCAAAATAGTGCAATACCAGAAGGATCTTGTCGAAAAATTGCTCCAAAATTTTCCATCTGACAACGCTGGCGGCAGAGTACGTGCTACCTTGGCCAACCGAGAAGGGGAGAAAAGGGGAGCACACAGCAGTTCCGACAAAGGCAGGGCAACACTCTCCAAGGTGTGGGACACCTTCATGACACCCCGCCAGCACCCTCACCCTGATGCGCAGCCTAGTGTCACAAGGAGGGAAAAGTTTTGGAAGATGGTGAAGGAGTACGTAGCAGACCGTGTCAGCGTCCTCAATGATCCCTCTGTGCCTTACAACTACTGGGTGTCCAAGCTGGACACGTGGTATGAACTGGCACTCTACGCCTTGGAGGTGCTGGCCTGCCCTGCCGCCAGCGTTCTGTCTGAGCGGGTATTTAGTGCTGCTGGTGGCATCATAACAGATAAGCGTATCCGCCTTTCCACCGAAAATGCTGATAGGTTGACACTTATAAAAATGAACAAGGCCTGGATTTCCCCTGACTTCTCCACTCCACTGGAGGAAAGCCCCGGGTGAACATAAAGTCACTTTATACATGTTATTTACAATGATGGGAATACTCTGTATTCCCATTCACCCCTTCCACCCAAAAAATGGGTATATGGTTGACTCTCTTCCATATACCCTGGGATATAATTTTTATATAGGGCCAGCTCACCAGCGGGCCCTGTGATATAATTTTTATATAGGGCCAGCTCACCAGCGGGCGCTGTTTGACAATTTTTGTATAGGTCAGCTCACCAGCGGGCCTTCTCATATAATGTTTTATTGGGTCAGCTCTCTAGCGGGCCCTCTCATATAATGTTTTATAGCGTCAGCTCACTAGCGGGCCTTCGCATATAATGTTTAGGATGGTCAGCTCCGCAGCAGACCCTCACCCATAATGTTTTAGATGGTCGGCTCAGCGCACGTTTCCCTCTTAATCATGGCCCCAGTTCAGAAAAATCGAGGAAATTTTTGGGAGAATTTGCCTCTGCGCACGTTTCCCTCTTAATCATGGCCCCAGTTCAGAAAAATCGAGGAAATTTTTGGGAGAATTTGCCTCTGCGCACGTTTCCCTCTTAATCATGGCCCCAGTTCCGAAAAATCTAGGACATTTTTTGCAGAATTTGCCTCTGCGCACGTTTCCCTCTTAATCATAGCCCCAGTTCCGAAAAATCGATGAAATTTTTTGCAGAATTTGCAGATGATATACAAGTAAATATACAGCAAATACTGTTTGGTAACAATTTTTCGCCTTAAGTCATTTTTATCTTCCTTTTTGTGTGTTTTACGGTCAGTCTGTAAAAATGGCGTACTACGGGCGAAACATCGTTCCCAGCAGCGACGTTGGAGTCCAAGATGCATCCAGACATCCTCCCTATGCTGTCCCTGAACCATTTCTGTGGTGTTTCCATCATTTTCTGCCCTTTTCCTATGGACCAGGCACCCTCCCCTCATCAGAGCAGGGGGTGCCTGGTGTAATGCTCGAGTCCTCCCATTGACTTCAATGGGGCTCGGGTGCTCGGCCGAGCACTCGAGCCTCCGGGGGCGCTCGGTCAGAGCACCCGAACATTGGGGTGCTCGATCATCACTAGTAAAAACGTAACTTTATTGAAAAGTTAAGGCAATCCCCATAGGGAAGCATACATAACAATACAACAATAATAGTCCATACAATAGGTTCTACCGGCCTTGCCTAAAATACCGGGCAAGGCAACCCAAGTGACAGTAGCGATAACAGGCTCTACCGGCCTTGCCTATACCGGGTAAGGCAACCGTGAGATGACATGTACCGGTTCTACCGGCCTTACCAATACCAGGCAAGGCAGCCTAAAGGAGTACTGAGTGTAGGCTCTACCGGCCCCGCCAATACTGGGTAAGGCAACCTTAAAGATGATAATGTACAAGGTTCTACCGGCCTTACCAATACCGGGCAGGGCAGCCTGAGGAACACTGTAGTAGGCTCTACTGGCCCTGCCAATACCGGGTAAGGCAACCTTAAGGATGGTAACGACAAAGGTTCTACCGGCCTTACCAATACCGGGCAGGGCAGCCTGAGCGAGTAGACCGGCTATCAGATGTCTATGACAGCAGAGAGGAATAGGACTAAGGTCTTACTCAGCAGAAGTCTATTGCCAAGGAAAATCAGACGACTGCATAGGAGTGGACAGCGACTTAGCCTCAGTACTGATAGATCAGGAGCAAACCAATGTCCGCACGTTGGGACCAACCATAAATATCGCCACCAGGTTAATGGAGTAAACCAGCGTCCGCACGCTGGAACCAACAGTGTATCTCGCAACCAGGTTTAATGGAGTAAACCAGCGTCCGCACGCTGGGACCAACAGTGTATATCACAACCAGGTTTAATGGAGTAAACCAGCATCCTCACGCTGGGACCAACAGTAAATGTCGCCACCAGGTATAATGGAGTAAACCAGCGTCTGCACGCTGGAACCAACAGTGTATATAGCAACCAGGTTTAATGGAGTAAACCAGCGTCCTCACGCTGGGACCAACAGTAAATGTCGCCACCAGGTTTTAATGGAGTAAACCAGCGTCCGCACGCTGGAACCAATAGTGTATATCGCAACCAGGTTTAATGGAGTAAACCAGCGTCCTCACGCTGGGACCAACAGTAAATGTCGCCACCAGGTTTTAATGGAGTAAACCAGCGTCCGCACGCTGGAACCAACAGTGTATATCTCAACCAGGTTTAATGGAGTAAACCAGCGTCCTCACGCTGGGACCAACAGTAAATGTCGCCACCAGGTTTTAATGGAGTAAACCAGCGTCCGCACGCGGATCCAAGAGTGTATATCGCAGCAGCGGAAAGAACAATGTCGCCAGAGCGATGGGCTAGAGCAAGAGCCCCACACTCCAACGGGGAGTCCACCGGAGGCGAGACTGATGCACTGACAGATGAGTGGAACCACCGGAACCGCCGGTGCAGAGCGAACCGGCTGGAGAAGCGGCAGTCAGGAGACTCAGGACTCAGAAGATTAACCCGCTAGGTGCTGGAACACAGGAACACCAGAACGCTAGCATACAGGAACATTGGAACACACATAGTCTTGGGCAAAGGCAGCCACCAATGCCTCATTATTCCGGCCTACATCCAGAGCCAGGGTATGGCGGATGGTCATAAGGTTCTTTGAAGCCAAAACAACGCGGCCTGGCCTATCAAACATTCTCTTGGAAGATTTCACAAATTCCGTAAAGTTGTGCACAATAGGTTTGTCGGTCTACCATAATGGGTTGGCCCAGGCCAGCTCCCTACCTGTGAGGAGAGAAATCAAAAAGCCAACCGTACTGCACTCGGAAGGGAAGGCATGCAGAACCATCTCAAGATAATTGCCAAGTTGATTGAGGAAACCATGTCAAGGATCAGGATCCCCACCATACCGCTGTGGGAGTTGAGCGTACCCAGACAACCTCTTGATCTTGCCTGCATCAGAAGAGGTTTGAGCCACTGGTGCCAGGAAGGGAGTGGGGTTGGCCACCACTTGTGGGTTAGTGCGTCCGAGGAAAGTTGAGCGCTGCAGCAAGGTTTGCATGACAAAAGACAACTGATCAGTACGTTGATACTCTGTCTTCATCCTGTCCAGGTATCACGGTGCAGTTTCTCCCTTCATGTCACTCTCGCTTGTGCTGCACTCTGATTGGTTGAGCCTGTTTGGCCCGCCCCTGGTGACCTTTTTATACTGGGCCAGTGGCACCTGTCAGGTGCCCTTTCGTGGTGTTCCTGAGACAGTTTTGCTGTGCTGTGTTCCTGCGTTCCTGATTTCCGGTTTACCGGCTTGGCTTACTCTGACTACATTCCTGTGTTCCTGCTCCGTGATTTGACCCAGCCTGGCTGACGTTCCTGCTCATTTTCTGATCTGGCTTGTCTGAGAACCTGCTCCGTGATTTGACCCGGCCTGGCTGACGTTCCTGGTCGTATCCTGACCCGGCTTGTCTGAGAACCTGCTCCGTGATTCGACCCGGCTTGTCTGAGAACCTGCTCCGTGATTCGACCCGGCTTGTTGACGTTCCTGCTCTGTGACCTGCACCAGTTACTCCTGCCCAGCCTACGTTCCAGCCTCCTCTGTTGCCACGGCGACATTTTGACTGTCTCCAGTTACTGTCATGAGTGGCAGCAGTGGTTAACCTGTGCTGTGCTAGATCCTGCTTCTGAGCCGCTTCCTGCAGAGCTGTGTTCCAACTATCGAGCCGTTAACCCCTGCAGAGCTGTGTTCCAACTATCGGGCCGTTAACCCGTGCAGAGCTGTGTTCCAAGTATCGAGCTGTTAACCCGTGCAGAGCTGTGTTCCAACTATCGAGCCGTTAACCCGTGCAGAGCTGTGTCCTGTTTCTGACCCTTCAGTCTATACAGAGTGTTGCTTTGGTGCTGAGCCGTTCCTCTCCTTGCAGTACAGTGTAGTCCGTTACCGCGCCCGGTAGGAGCACGGCTCTGGCTGCTACTGTACACGTCTCTTTGGTTACGCCCGTGGGGGCTATTGGCTCAAGCTCTTGCAATTCAGTTGCTTCCATTATGCCCGTGGGGGCTATTGGCTCAAGCTCTTGCAATCCAGTTCCTTCCATTACGCCTGTGGGGGCTATTGGCTCAAGCTCTTGCAATTCAGTTGCTTCCATTACGCCCGTGGGGGCTATTGGCTCAAGCTCTTGCAATCCAGGTACTTGCATTACGCACGTGGGGGCTATTGGCTCAAGCTCTGGCAGTCTGCTTGCTCCGTTAATACGCCCGTGGGGGCTACCGTTCAAGTGCAGCAGGTTCTGGGTGGCAGGTTCCTCTTTGCTGGAAAGTTTTGGTAAAACACAGTTTTATTTGCACACAATGAATAACAGTAACCCTCGTGGGTCCAGCATACAGGTAAACGGTAAACTGACACAGGACAGGTTACAATGATATGATTAACCCACACAGGTCCAGTATGTAGAACAAATATACAATACTGACACAGGTCAGGTAAATCGCAGATGATACAGTGTAAATATGACAGAGTGATACTTATTAGGCCAAGGACAGTAGTTGGCCCTAATGGTGGAAGGCCCAATGTAGCTCTCTACGCAGAGAGTAACAACAGCGACTGAAATATATGGAACTGGTGAAGCCAGAGTAGAACTGGCTAAGGCAACATAGGAGGAAGGCTGCCAAAGTGAACGCCCACCGGATACTGCAAAAATATTGTGAGCCAGTGCTTAGTGCCGTAAGGAATAATGTACACCAAACTGAGACTACAAATGCTTATATGAATGCCCAGCACTGCCCCTGAAGGGGTTAACGAACACTCCAGTCTGCATATGGGAAGTAACCTGAGGCACTCAACTGAACCCAACCTCAGGAATGGCAGAAACAGACCAAGCGAACGTGGTGAACTGGAGTAAACCGGAGGGTAGCACAGGCACTATGAGTGAGCGGATCACGGACTGGACTACTATATGGAACTGAGGCAATCGGAGGTCTGGCAAGACCACTGAATCATGAGCAACAGCAGGAGCAGGGTGACTGGCAAGCAGGAACAGTACAGGAACAGGAACTTCAGCCCAGCCGGGTTGGTACACGGAGCAGGATCACCAATCAAGCCGGGTCGGTACACGGAGCAGGATCGCCAGTCAAGCCGGGTCGGTACCCGGAGCAGGAACGTCAGCCAGGCCAAGCCAATACAGGAAGCAGGAACGTCAGCCAATCCGGTTCGGTAAACAGAGCAGGAGCGGTTACCAGGCAGAGTAGTCAGACAGTCCGGGTCATACACTGGTATCATATGTGAGTAACGGAACAAGCGCTAGGCAACAGATACACCACGAAAGGGCAGCGCATAAGTGACAGTCTATGGTATTTAAAGGCTGTCACTGGGAGGAGCAAGACAGCGTAGCCAATAAAGAGGCATCAGGAAGTAAACATGTCAAAATGTCGCCCGTGTATCATGGGCACAGTGATAGATGCCTTGCCTTAGCCCAGTCAGTTGTCTGTCACTGTCACCTAAGATATTTCGTTTTTTATTCTTTATTTTTTTATTTTTAATTTAATTTTTTTAAGTTGTCCACCCTGTTGTCTTATCACAGTCTGTCCCAAAAAAATTTATAACTGAAAAAGAAAATCAACAATGTCTTTCCCCAGACTTCCCCACCCAGCACAGGGACAATAACAGCAAGATCAGCAAGCAAATAGGTTGCCTGTGTCTTGCCTCTCAGTCGCATGGAGTATTTGAGGGACAACCTCCTTCCTCCCTTCTTATCCCCTAGAGTGCCCCCAGACTCCCCTAATACAGAGAACAAGTGTCCTACCTAAATGACTTCCTAAACTAAGCTTCAATTCCCCTTTATTTGCCTATCTCCTCTAGCTAAAAAACATGCTGCTCTCTCCTCTCACAAACACAGAATGGCTGATGTGAGAGCCTAACAGCCTTTTATATGGCTGTAGAAAACTTTTCTTCCCATTGATTTTAATGGAAAATGTGGGAAAAAGCAGAAAAACGGCACTTTTCGTGGGAAATTTTTCACCAAGCAGAAAGTGCCATTATGCACCGATTTCAGTTTGAGGCAAAAATTTTCGCACATCCCTAAAAATGACAATATATTTATTAAAAATTTCAAATAGAATATAACAATAACAGGAGTAATCACAAGCAAAGGCACAAGGAACAGTAGAGGTCCCACTAGAGGTCAACAACTCTATCAGAAATTTGAGTCTGCCTAAGCGAGGGAACCTCTACCAGAGAATGGCACGCACCCCTGAAGTCTCTGGATACGGGAAGGTACTCAGGAAGTACTGCTAGAGTCAACCTGACTCATGGCTGCAGTCGGAGTGAAGACAGCGGGATCATCCAAAGAAAAGAGATAGGAAGAAACACTGACGCACATCTGCCGTCATTTCCAAGGAACATGAAATCAAATGTTAGTCTTAACCAGAGCCACAGGTCTGCACAAGATTGGGTGTCTACTATGAGCAAGGAGTAGGCAGGAGAATAGTCAGACAGAGCCACAGGTCAGCACCAGGATGGATGGTCAGACAAGCTGGGTCATACACAGGGTAGTTAGTAATTCAGAGCCACAGGTCTGCACCAAACTGGGTGTCAGCTATACACAAGGAGTTAGCAGGAGAATAGTCAGACAGAGCCACAGGTCAGAAGCAGGATGGATGGTCAGACAAGTCGGGTCATACACAGGGTAGTAGTCAGCAGGTATACACAGATCACAAGGAAACCCAACTGTATAGAACGCAAGGGCCACTGAGAAATTGTCTCAGTTCCCTCTTAATTCCCAGTCCAGGAAGAGGAGGGGAGGAGATACAGCCAAGCAGTACAAAACAGGGTACTGTGTCATTCTACCTCTTCGGTCCCGTAAATGACGCATCCTGCCGCGATGTGTCAAACCAGAGGCCTACACCTGCATCAACACGAGCGCCAAATCCAGCTGGCAAGAGGACATGGGCAGCCAATGATACTGCCAAGCGTGCTCAAGCCAGGCATAGTCAGCGACATCTGAGAGAAAGCAACCTTGACATATGAACACCTCCTGCATGCTCGTCGGCGGTGTAGCTGGAACTAGGTAACTGTCACAGTATTTTAATCATACTAAAAATGCATTCCTTTTTTTTGGGACCTCTTACAACTAATTAATAGGCCTCCAAATTCTTAAAATGTCTGCGCATTACACCATTGTGGACCCCTCTGGTCTTCAAGTGATTACTGTGTCATCACTCCCTTCAGTGTTCACAGAGAAGAGGTAGAATGATCATCCTTTCCCAGACTCCTTAGATATGACTATCCACCAACCCACTACACAGGGGTTGGTAGAATATGAATAATTGGAAGAATTGCATTTTAGTCTGCCATATAGCATTTTATACAGGGAGGGATATTATTGTTTGGATATCGATCACACCACTTTCTCACTTTCTGAGAATGTACGCATTGCCAGATTAATGAACGGAGAACATTTCAATTAATTTTGCTCATTTTTATGACCATAGTCCAATGACAGAAAAACTTGAATATGGTACAATAGCAAAAACTCAACAACAAATACTACAACGAGTGGAAGAATTGTATTGAAATCTTTATAATGATGAAGGACAACAACAACTGAATACAGTGCCAAAGGTTGAAGTTATGTCTGAAGTTTTGATAGAAGTAGAATGCTGCAATAAAATCAATAAAAAATGGCAAAGCATCTTGACCTGATAAAGTCTCTATTGAACTGTTGAAAGATGGAGGTCAAACCTTATACAAAGCTGTAGCTAAACTATTTTCAAAATACTTACTTCTCAGCAAAGCTCCTGAAACATGGAAAAATGCAGAAGTCATCCTACTGTACAAAAAAGTTGATAAGGCAAATCTAAAAAACTACCAGCCAATAAGCTATTGATAGTCATCTGCAAGGTTTCCAAAAAGGTACTATCAAGAAGAATAGACACAAGCATTAATGTGACAGGCTTCAGAAGTGCGAATGCGATAAAAAGATCTTTGACTCAATAAAAAAGCAAATAATAAGAAATGCCCTGAGCAATTGAACCAAGGAATAGATAGCTTACATCAATATCCTCAAATCAATATGTAAAAATGCAACATCATCAATACAGGTCAACAGCGATAAAGTTCAAATCAACAAAAGTGTCCTACAAGAAAACACAATTTTTCCAAAAACTGATTTCTCTTGTTTAGAAGAAATTTTCTGCTAAATCGGGACAAAAAAAGACAAAAGATCAATGTAGATTACTTAATCACTTGCGTTCTGCAGATGATATCATAATCCTTGCCAGTAGTTCGGAAGAACTGCAAGAGTGCATTAAAGAGCTACAACAGCAAAGCAAATGTTTCGGTCTGAGGATGAATGTCAACAAAATATGTCTTGTTTAACAAATTTACCATACCAAGGAAAATCATAATATATGGACAAGAACTAGAAGAGGTGGACAAGTATGTTTACCTTGGACGGGAAATGTCAACAGATGTAAACACCATGATAGAAATTGAGCAACGGATAAAACTGGGAAAACATCAGGAAACTTAGTAGTATTGTCTTTAAGACAAATTTATGACTCTGTTTCAAGCAAAAGGTTTTTTACCAATGTGTCCCAGATCTTACATGTGGCTGTGAAATATGGACACTGGATGCCAAAGCCATTCAAAAATGTAAGGTTACACAGATTAGTATGGAATGTTGAATTCTGAACATAAAAAGAGACTGAAAAATGTGTGCATGGATTTGTCAACAATCAAAGGTTTATGACATAATTGAAAGAGTAAAGTGCCTAAAATGGAAATGTGCAGGTCACATAACAAGAAGACCTAACAGTAGATGGACCAAACAAATTCTGGAATGGATTCCACTCCATACTAAATCACCAAAAAGAAGACCAAAGGCAAGATGGGTTGATGAACTTGCCAAATTTGTCGGTACACAGATGCAGCAAAAAAGCACAAGACCGAAGCTGTTGGAAACTTGCTGAGGAAACCTTCATCCTGCAGTGGATTGGCAACAGCTAGAGATGATATACATGCATATATATATATATATATATATATATATATATATATATATATATACATATATGTATATATATATATATATATAAATATAACACCAAAGGAGAGCGCTAAGAATGCACTATAAAATAACAAACTTTAATACATATACAGTCTTCTTCAACAGTATATACCATACAGATGCGCTAAAGAAATATTAAAATTAATAGCTCCGGAGCTATAAACACGTGCACTTATATAAACACTTATTAAAAACAATAAGATGCAACAATGTCCTTAGCCATAGACTAAATCTGTAACGTGAAAAGCAGCAACAGCAACAACAGCGCTACTTAATATCAAGGTAGAGCGGGGATAACAGTAACACTCTGTTAAGAAGCTAAAGGTAACGTGTCGCGGGCAGGTCAGAATTCCATTGATAAGCTGGATGTATAATTCGTGTACATATCCCAACAAGTAATTCCGGCAAACACAGATATAATAAAGTAGCCGTCTATTCCAATAGAGGAAATTTCCTCCGCCACACTGTATCTACTAGTGGCTCACTTCACAATCGGGGATAATACTTGCGTTACAGCTCTTCCGGCTTTAGTTTCCTTACACAGCTTCACCAAATAAGACCTCCCGTCCTTAGGCACCTTCCTCACTTCAGCTTCTGGTTACTCTCTCCAGTGAAAAATGAACTCCTCAGTACATCCGCTCACCGATATACCACAAACAGATATATTTTCTTGATATTCTTCAATCACACTGTAGCATCATAAAGTATTAGCGCAAACAAACAGCAGCAAATTCCAACGCGTTTTGTCCAGAGAGAGATCCTCGTCAATGCAGAAGAAACGGTAGAGTTATTAGCCCTGGTTTTATTCTCCCAGCGTCTGTAGTGTTACGGCAACGAGGAAGGCCAAATGTTTGCTCAAACATTTGGCCTTCCTCGTTGCCGTAACACTACAGACGCTGGGAGAATAAAACCAGGGCTAATAACTCTACCGTTTCTTCTGCATTGACGAGGATCTCTCTCTGGACGAAACGCGTTGGAATTTGCTGCTGTTTGTTTGCGCTAATACTTTATGATGCTACAGTGTGATTGAAGAATATCAAGAAAATATATCTGTTTGTGGTATATCGGTGAGCGGATGTACTGAGGAGTTCATTTTTCACTGGAGAGAGTAACCAGAAGCTGAAGTGAGGAAGGTGCCTAAGGACGGGAGGTCTTATTTGGTGAAGCTGTGTAAGGAAACTAAAGCCGGAAGAGCTGTAACGCAAGTATTATCCCCGATTGTGAAGTGAGCCACTAGTAGATACAGTGTGGCGGAGGAAATTTCCTCTATTGGAATAGACGGCTACTTTATTATATCTGTGTTTGCCGGAATTACTTGTTGGGATATGTACACGAATTATACATCCAGCTTATCAATGGAATTCTGACCTGCCCGCGACACGTTACCTTTAGCTTCTTAACAGAGTGTTACTGTTATCCCCGCTCTACCTTGATATTAAGTAGCGCTGTTGTTGCTGTTGCTGCTTTTCACGTTACAGATTTAGTCTATGGCTAAGGACATTGTTGCATCTTATTGTTTTTAATAAGTGTTTATATAAGTGCACGTGTTTATAGCTCCGGAGCTATTAATTTTAATATTTCTTTAGCGCATCTGTATGGTATATACTGTTGAAGAAGACTGTATATGTATTAAAGTTTGTTATTTTATAGTGCATTCTTAGCGCTCTCCTTTGGTGTTATATTTATTTTGTGGATTGACCCTTTACACTGACAGGGTCTGGATTGAAGCGCTTGACTGCACTATAGTTTAAAGTTGTGTAATAGTCGACCGTTGTGTTATTAGGCGCCGTGATCACAGATTAGGTGGGAGTGTTATATATATATATATATATATATATATATATATATATACATTTTTTGAGAAATTAAACTGTATTTGTCAGTGGCACAGTGTGATACTTCATACTAATTAGTTCCAGGGTCAATATTACCACACTATGCTACTATGGTTATAGGAGAGCCAACATACTAGGAGTATTTCTAATAACAAAGCTAGTGATAATTTTGGTCTTCTACAGAGCTAATTAGAATATTGTGAAGGGAAATAGCATAAAGTGCCACACTGTGCCACCAAAACAGAGTTCAATTTCAAACTACCATTGATTTAAATTGGACATTTATCCCCGCAATTGCTAGAGAGGTATCTATCATTCAAGGGGTTTATGGTCCCATTTAAATCTATTGGAATTTGTAATCATCCACATGAAGCAGTTGGTTTGTCCCAGAATTTCTCCAGTTTACTCTTGAACACATGTCCTACATCCAGCTCACCACCATGTCCTTTTCCGATGTCAGCTCCTTGTGACCTTATCTACTAGTGCCTGAGCTGATTGTAAACATTACTAAGCAAGGATTAACTGTGCTTGAATTATTCTGTGTTTTTTAGCAGTACTATAAAAATAATGATATTTTTTTGTTATGATATAACTACTGTCCAATTTTAAGCAGAATTTCTGTAATGTTTCCAAATCAAGTAACTGCTGTTGTGTCGAATTAAGGAAAGGCCTTTAGTCTTGACATTTATAAAAAGTATGTACATTGAGAGGTCTAACATAATGCCAAGGTATAAAGAATAGTTGGCATTAATACAAAGGAATGATGGTCTCATTGACTGTCTGTTGAGTGAAAAAATATTACTTTACCTGCGTCAGAGTTTGGGTCTATTTCACTAAATTAAAAGCATATGGTGATTTGTGAAATACAGTAAATCTTTTAATCTGGTGAGGGTGAAAAAACCTCTTGTTCTGGACACTTCAACAAAGTTTTTGGATTCTGATGTTGTATAATGGTACCAATAAAAGAAAGGATGCATAAAATATTGATTTAATTTCTAATAGATAAAATAACGAGGGGGGGGGGTATGAACAAGAACCAAAATATCTGAATAGTGTTTCTGATGATAAAAATTAATACATTTCTTAATAAGTTTTAACTAATGTGTACATATGTGCACTATGTTCTTACATCTCATGAACTATTTTAGTTTAGTCTGTGTAGTAAAAATGTAATTGTCAGTTTCCTTAGACAAACAGTTTACATTATAAGCAGTATTTTATCTCAACGTTAGCTTTCTGCTGAAAAGGACTACGCAAGCAAATCATTTTTTATGTTGTGCCACTCGTAGTAAATATATTCAGAAAAATATTCACACACGTTATTTGTAATAAATCTTTGCAAAATATTTGACCACTGCAGTTCTGGGGATATATTTTTATTGCATTGATAATCCAATAAAATGTAAAACTAAAATACTGGAACAATTTTATTATTAAACTAGCAATGAGACCAATGTACTGTTATAATGATGTACATATGCCATAATTTTGCATGTGATTGAACCCCTTGGATGATAGAGATGAAATAAATATTTACCATGTGCATTCTAAAAAACTAATCATTGCTTGATTACCCACAGTTTCCAAAATTGATTTTTATAGTTGACAAGGCAGAAAAAAGATGTGCTTCATCAATTTCAGCCTTTGCATTATCACTTTTGTGACAAAAGGCAAAACAAACCTCTACTTCCATTTTAAGTGGCTCCTGATTCCAAAAGATAGTGAGCCTGGATCAGCTACAAAGCAATCAATTTATTTTTAATAGTATCCACACCTACTGTAAACACATACTCCTGATTCAAATAAGTCTACAATTCCACAACTTTACTGTCCTTACTGTAAAAAAGTCCTACCTTAGTCAACAGCACCTTTTCTATAGTCTTTTGGTTGACACATTATTTTGTGCCAGAAAAATATTAATAATGACCTTTAAGAACCAGTGCCCAAAACTGTACTTCATATGTTTATAAAGAGGTAGAATAATATTCCTGTCTCATGCATCCATAACCCTCTTTATACATAATAGTACCCTACTGATTCTTGTAGCAGCTGAGTGACACTGTACACTGTTGTGAATTTTATTGTTCATCATAACTCCTTAATCTAAATATTTCTATAAGCCTTCCTCAAGTAGTTATAAAAGTAGCATAGTTGTTTCTGCAACTGTAATGTATAACCTTACATTTATCTGTATTATTTTGCCCATTCACTCAATTTATCCAAATACTTCTGCAAAGGGAAACTCATCCAGCTCTGTATATATATTTCTTTACACAGTTTAGTGTCATCAACAAAGATTGAGACACTAGTTACCCACACTATGCAAGTAAAACTCCCAGATCTATAATTTCTTGTTTTGATCTTGCCTCCTTTGTGATTAATGGAACAGCATCTGTTTTCCTCCTATCACAGGGCATGGTAAAAATGTCGGTAAGGCAAAAACCATTAACCATGGCTGTGTAGTGCAGCTATGCAATCAGCCATCCAGAAGAATGGTCAATGAGTGTAGGCCAAACAAACACATTTCAGTCACTAAACAATGCCAGATGCGACATTATATAACAACACTAAACGTTGTCAAAGCATGTTCAAAATGAAAGCCAAATCACAAGACACCAAAGTAACAAGTACATTCAAATAAATCTGTATATGCCCCAAAATAAGCTTTTGTTTTTGGACACACATCACATTTTTATTTGTATTTCAAACAATGTGATTCAGTGAGTGCAAAGAGAGTGGTTGTGACAGAGTGCCCCTGTGACTGACTAGGTGTGAGGGAGCTAGTAGAGTGATAGGCAAATGGAACAGAGAGGAGTGGAGACTGGAGGTATGGGGAGAGGCACACGAGAGGAGGAAAGGGAACAGGGGATCACCGGTCAGAGAATGAAAGGGAAGAGGGAGACAGATGGGTGGAAATGTACCCAGCAACAATGAGGTATACAGCAGTTAGGGACCGACACGCCATTGGGACGCGGAGCGGATGTGCAACAGTAACATACACATCCAGGGACAGCACATGCAGGGCCTGACCACCAAACTGCCTCATACATTTCAGATACATGCCAGATTGGTTTGGAGGAGGACAGACTGCGGGACCCAATGTATTCCCACAAGGAGAACATGGCTCTGGTGCAGAGCATACTCAACAGGGAGCAAATACTCATCACCACTGAAAAGGCCAGAGGGATGGGTGCTAAGAAGATGCTCGCCTGGTGTTAGGTCCTCAATGCAGTCAATGCGGTGTCCAGGTGTAAGCGTACCACTGACTCCATCAAGAAGCACTGGACAGACTACAAAAGCAAAGTCAAGAACAAGATGGGAGACTGGGCCCTGTATGGGAGAGGCACATGAGGTGGTCCACCTGTGAACATTCAATGTCTAGGAGGAGATGCTCCCAAATAACCTCTCCAAGACTTCTGATGAGGGGGTTCAAGGCAGTTGTGATACAGGAGATTACAGCACCTCCAGACTCCCAGTAAGTCTATCAGTCCATAACTGTCCATGACAAAAAGTCTCTTAAAGGGATAGTAATACTTCATTTTTACTATACCCCATGTTGTAGCCCTTAAAATTCTGAATTCAATGATACCAGCAGCATCTCTCAAACCTTTATGGTTTGAGAGATATGTGCTTTCAAAGTTCCCTCTTTTTGCCTTTCCCCTGACATCAGCGTTCTAGCTGAGAGAAGGGGAATCCAGTCCCAGGACCGGTGGTGGCTCTGCAGCAGAGCTGAGATCTCAATATAGAAACAGAAATCCTTCACTAAAATAGTTTTCTATGTGTGCTTGCAAACCAAGCATACGTAGAAGACCATTTCAGTGAAGGATTTCTGTTTCTATAACGTGATCTCAGGACTCCTGCAGAGCCGCCGCTTGCTCACTCACCGGATTCCCCTGCTCTCAGCTAAAATGCTGAAGTCAGGGGAAAGGCAAAAAGAGGGAACTTTGAAAGCGGATATCTCTCAAACCATAAAGCTTTGAGAGATGCCGCTGGTATCGTTGAATTCAGAATTTTAAGGGCTACAACATGGGGGATAGTAATAATGAAGTATTACTATCTCTTTAAGGATGGCTTGAGCTGCCCAACTTGAGCAACCCAGCGCTGATAGAGTACAAACTAGGAGATAATGTTCTAGAACCCAAAGTGAAATGTGATGGAGTAAGCAGGCCAACTCATGTCCAACACAAGTTTAACCCCCTTGGTGCTGCATAGATCAAATATACTTACCGCACACATCATGTTGTAATACAAACATCTGTTATGTGCTTCAACAATTTTACACATGTAGCCACAGGGAGGCCAGTACTTAACCCTTTGAGTTCTAAAGGGATATGCAATGCATTGTTCTACACACTACACCAGGGTCATGTTACACAGGTCTACAGGGGTCAGCACATACATGATAGTTTAACTAACACAAAACTGATTGCATGTTCAACATATAAGACGGGTGATCAATAACTCCATGGCCTCAAATCACACATTTGCACTGTTGACATAACCATGACAACCAAGTTGAAACAAAGACAGTACCGCACACAGGCAAAGCAACTCCACAAACACCCATCGAAAGGAGAACACATCAACACAAGCAGCTGGAGGACACATGTTTCTCCCACCACGAGAACCATAACAAACACACATCCAAAATGTGATGAAGGAACAAACACTCAAACTTGGGCTATCAACACTGCCAAACCACACCATTAGGAAACCACATACCTTTTTACAAGCACATGATACATGATTGGTGATAGTGGCAATGGTGCTCACAATATCTGTGTTGCCACATTTTATTACCCCTGGATTCAAACATATATGTCTTCTACGTCACATAATCTGTACCAAACCTGTATGCATACCTCCTTGCCATCTCCGCTGTTCAGGATACATATGATAATGAAAGCTCAACCACTGTAGGTCACTTCCATCAATGTAAATGATCTTGTCAAGATGTTCAATCAGTGAGTGCCAGGATGGTATCCCATGCATTGTAGCTCAATGCATTGTTTACCATTCTGTAAATCAAGGGCTAACATATCATGTCATAATTTTACATCCTGCTTGTCACTGCTTAGGTTACTAATCACACAATATAATTTCCCACACAGTAGCCATGCCTGCAGCGGAGCAGGAGGAAAGTGAGCAGGAGGCAGAGCAAAGTCTGACCACCAGTGATACAGCCCCTGATGAGCCAGCATAGGGCACCAGCTGAATGCCACCACAACCACAGTCACAGTACGGGCTGCCAACAAAAGCAACCCAAGAGTGGATGCTCCAGGATTCACAACACTGAATGCAACAATAGTGGTGGATGCCACCAACAACATCAGGGCAGTATGGAATGCCCCCACCACCACCAATGGGATGCCACTGGATGCCCAGCATGGTCAGCACCCCACAATATGGGTCATATGGCCTCTCACCACCTCCACAGCAGGAGACCATCCTTCAGCCACCACCCTGGTGGTAAGGGAAAAAATCCCAGTGACCACATTATGGCCCATTGCCAGTTGACTACCACCATCATGGCGTCATAGGTGAGCCATAGAGACTTGAACCACTCGCTGACTTCACAACACCATCACAAACTAAATCTGGGGAACTAAGATCAGCAGGCAGTGAGGAGACCATAGAGGTGGGGGCAGAATGCTCACCCTTCAATGCATCACATGCTGGCCCCCTCACACCTGTCAACACATTTGCCTCACCACCAGCAGCAGCATCAGAGGAGACACAATCAGACCATGAGGGGAGTACTGGTCAAAGGACAGACACAGACCAAGTAGGAGAGGCACCAGCAGCACCTCCATGTGCACCATCCACATCATCATCATGTGCCATAGGTACCAGAACCAGCAGGATGGATAAGGAATTAATCTCAATCCAGAGTAGGCTACCAAGGGAGACCAGACACTTCTCCAGGAGGTGTCTGCTCAACAAGGAGAAAACTTAAGCCAGTCTCCGTGGTTTTGAATCCCAGCAAGCCCTCCAACACAGAAATAAGACATATTGAGATTGGACTCAGTGACTTGTTTGGGCAGATGATCAGTGAAATGCATGAGCAAAATCACATCCAAAGGCTGCTGTTGGAGAGAGCTCAACACTCAACTGAGTGGTCAACTTCAACAACCTTCCATTCAAGTGTGACATCCACAGCAACCGCAAGACCCACAAGAGTAACCAGACAGTCAGCGAGGGCATCCACATCTGCCCCCCTTCCAAATCCACAAAAATTAAAAAAGCCCCATGTGTCATGTTTTCCCTAAATAAAATGCACTTCACATATCTGTGATTCTGTCAGGTATCTAGCAAGGTCAGTGGCAGAGATGTCTCCATTGCATTGCAAAGCAATGCACTGAACACAAATCTTGCACATTTTACTTGGTGGGAAAGTGTTTGAACATTGGTAACTAAACACATCACATTCACTGTTGCCCAATTTAAACTCACAATACACCTAGCAAAGCAAAAATCTGTGATGTGTTATCTGGGTATGATGTGAGTTGAAGTTTAACAACAGCTGATGGGAAACATTTCACTATCTTAGTCTGGTCACACACAGAATCAGTGTTAACAAACAGGGACAATAGAACTCCAACACAAAAGTACACCTCCTTCACATAAGCTCATGTTAGGTATGTGGCACAGTGATCAAACGCAAATCTCACAATACACAGTAATCAGTGTGCATCCCCAGGGTGTGTGTTCATCAGGGGTGTTCTTGTGGGTGCTGAAGGAGTGTTAGGGGACTTCTGGGATGTCAGTGGGGCACTCAATGCATCACACACATATATATGTTTTGTCACCCTCTTGCATTCCACACTCCAGGCTGGTTGAACATCTGCAAGATCTACATGTTGTTCTGACAATAGAAATGGTCAGACTTCACTGTCTTCATGATGGGTTCCTTCTCTGTTGCACTTTGATGAGGAGGTGCATATTATATTTCCAAGATTCCAAACTAGCTGTGTGGTTCTATGGATACTAGTGCAGTGGAACAAGGCTGCAGCACAGTATGTGTGGTTCTATGGCTTCTGTGGAACATGGCTGGGGTAGATTAGTATGTGTGGCTCTATGGCTAACAGTGCATTGGGACAAGCCTGGCACTCAATACTTGTGGATCTAAAGCTACAAAGGGACAAGGCTAGACCAAAATAAACAGTGATGAGAAATGTTAGGTCCACAACAATAGGAGCTGTAGTCTAGCAACAGCTAGGGGGCCTCGTGTTTCGCATCCTAGCTAACAGACAATGGGACAAGGCTGGGTCATCAGTATGTGTAGTTGCATGGGTACCGTGCAACAAGACTGGAAGTTCAGTAAGAGTGAAACTGTGTCTACTGTGGGAGAAGGCTTTGTGTGTGTGTGGAGGGGGGGTGTAACGGTTTTCTGACACTCAGACCAGGGTATGAAGTAAAAACACAGTTTTATTGAAACAGGAATGTAAAACAATGCCCCTAAGGGCCAGCACAGGAATAACAGTAATGGCAATACTGACAAAGTGAATGCACACAATGGTAGGAATATGTGCTATGTATAGATGGGGAATAACCCCAAAGGGTTAACAGGTGCAATAGGGGAGATTTAGTCTAGATTGGCCAACGCCCAGGATATATAGCAGTCTCTGGAACACAGTCTCTGAGTAGCTGAATAGGAGTAAAGTGTCTGCACTGAACTCACTCTCAAGTTGGAATAGGAATGCGCACCAATGCCCAGAGCTGAGCCAATACCACCTCCGTGGGCTTAAGAGGAATGCTACTGGGGGGGCGTTCCCGACTGTGGATGGTGATGGACGTGTGAGGCGGGAGCTCCTAGGCCCAGCTACCTCTTTCGGCTGGATATTCATCCCTTTTCCCCTTTCTCGACTATTCTTGTTCTAGGGCAGTTTGATGCCTAATAGAAGGAAGAAAAAGCTGGTATTTGACGGCCTTTTTACGCAAGACGACCGCCACGTCTACTGCTATTCCTACCAGAAGCCCTAACACTGTTATGTCTGCCCAGAGCCTGCCTTCTAGCGACGAGATGGCGTCTCAGCCACCTATTCCTCCCACTCTTCTGGAGACTTTACCTACAAAGGATGATCTGAAATCTCTTGCAGGAGAGATTAAAGCTTCTTTTCATGCCGCAATCTCTGATCTCCGTCAGGACCTTCATTCACTCTCTGCCCGTATGGACGCCGTGGAAGCGGCGAATGGTGAGCTTTCAGACGCCTTTACCACCGTAGAACAACACTTACAGGCCCAACAGGACACGATTTCTGCTCTTCAATATCGACTTGATGACCTAGATAACAGAGGCCGGAGAAACAATTTAAGGCTTCGCAACGTACCTGAATCTGTAGCTCCGAAGGATGTTCCATCTTTCACACAATCCTTTCTCGCTCATGTTCTCCACCGCTCTGACTCTGAACCCGTTCTGATTGATAGGGCACATAGGGCGCTCAGGCCCCGAGGCCCGGAAAATTCTCCGCGGGACATCATTTGCCGCCTGCACTACTACCGCAACAAGGATGCTATAATCCAAGCCTGTAGGGGCCAACCTTCCATTCCCTACTCCGGATCGGAGATACAGATTTTTCACGACATATCACCTCACACCCTGTATCTTAGAAGGCAATTGAACCACTCACTGAGAATCTCAGGAGCTTGGGCATAAAATATAAATGGGGCTTCCCATTCAGCCTCTCTGCTCAACATAACAATGTTTCTGCTGTACTAAAAGATGTCAACGAAATTTCCGAATTTTGTGCTACTCTCAATCTTTCTGTACCCACTCCACCTGCAACTTCACCTGCCCGACACCTATTTCCTACCTTGGAGAAAAACCAACGTCTCCGCTGGCACTTAGTTGCAGTGTCACCCAAGAGGAAGAAGAGGAGAGATGACCAGGATTCTCCACCACTGGCTGCCCCATCAGAGGCGTGATCTTGTACCACTTTTCCAGTTGGACTGTATGGGACTCAGGGTCAGCTCCATTACCCTCACTGACCTCCTTTATGTCGACCTGCTGGTCCTCTATTTGTCAGTCACCCTAGTAAGGGTCTCCAGGACTGGGGTGACTATGTGATTTGCTATATTGTATTCTTTACCTATTTTTTTGATATTTTATTGCACTGATTATGTTACTGTTCGGTTTTTACTTGTTTGTCTCTTCCTCCGAGAACTTGAGCTGCTCTTATGGCATCTCTATACGCGGTTCTGCCACGCCGTCTTGTCTCTACTTTCAATTTCCCTGTCTTCTGCTCCCCCCCTTCCTCTCGTCCTTCCTCCTTCTTCTTTTCTTTCTTGTTTCTCTCTCTTCTTTATCTTACTTTTCTTTTCCACTGCAAGGCGACTTGGCAGAACAGGTGTTTTTGTTTTTTGCTAATCCTAATTAGCATAGCTTAAGTATTTATATTGGAGCATCAGTACGTTCCTCTGAGCTTTTGGGACATGTGAGACCTCTTGACCCAGGTACACTTTCTCCTTGATACAGGTACTCAGTTTACGCTCAATTTCTGTTGGTTTTCCTGTAACATTATCTGTACCTATTGAATCTCTCCCATGTCCCTTAGGTTCCCTGGAATATGCCAGGTTGTGCTCCCCACTATGTGATTCTGAAGTGCCCATACAGTTTTCTATTTTACTGTGATGTTAAGCATCTCTTGTTTTGCTCCACTAGTTTCCTGCACCATCAGTCTCCCTCTTGTGAGGCTATGGTGACCTTCCATGCGATGCCCCGGGTCACCCCCATTGGTGCCCCCGGGAGTTGCGGGCGAGGTCGCCAGGTCTTTCTACTGGAATGTATCTAATCCAATTCTCCCCAGTACCATTAGTCCAATATGCCTTGTTTGTCTGCAATCATTCCATGTCACCTTTTCATAGGGTTTACCCCCTGTATGCACTGTGTGATATCGAATGGAATAACTATCGATTAGTCTTGTTATGTCTCTTGTAATATTACAAATTTATCTCTCCTACTCTTTAATGGTGGGGATTTTTGTACATTAGCCTCAACGTATGCCCCCTCTGTTTTTTCCTCTCCTCTTCTCTCCCTTCCTTTCCAACTTAAAAGTCCTTCATGAATATCCAACACTACACTTTGTTCTACGCACTTTGCTGGGAGGTTTGCTGGGTTTCCCACACCTGCCCCGCATCAAATCAGAGTTGCTGCTCTACCTCTTAGCTCCTCTCTGGAGCTCTCAAATCCATTATTCTCTCCACATTCCCTCACCGCTCTTCTTCAGTGCATTCACTCCCTTCTGCTCTCTGCAGAGGGTGCAAGCACAGCGGTACCTCTGAAACTATCTCTTTCTTTGTTCTCTCTCTTCGTTTTCTTGTTTCTTTCTCCTTTTCTTCTTCTTTACTCTCTATTTTTAGAGCCCCTCTACCCCGTTCCTTCCCTTTTCCCCCTTCCCTCCCTTGCTTGCCCCCCTTCCTCTTCCTCTTCCTCCTACATTGTATCCCTGGAAGCCTACTATTCCTTACAATGCCCTTGCACATCTCCGCTATGGTAATAAGGAAGGTACCAAACCTTACTTTTCAGTCTTTCGTCCACCTCCTATTCCACCTTGCATCCCTTTGGTTCTCTACAATACTGCATACCTTCCGTTTTTGGGACAATGCCAACACACAACATTAAAATAACGTCATATAATGTCAATGGCTTTAACAGCCCTCAGAAACGTTCCATGATTCACAGGGAGCTTTCTCGCCTCCAGTCCGACATAGTGTTCCTGCAGGAAACTCATTGTGCTAGGTTAAATCACCCTAAGTTGACCACCAAACGTTTTCCTCTTGTGTGGTCTGCCTCTTCACTTGATAAAACAAGGGGAGTTGCTACTTTAATGAGACGTGATGTCCCATGGATTCATAAGGAAACTCTAGCTGATGATAGTGGTCGTTTCCTTTTTATTAAAGGATCTTTAGCCAATAAGCCTTATACCCTGGCCAACATCTATGCCCCTAATAAGTCTCACTTGAAATTCTTTAGGTCTACTCTCTCCCGCCTTGCCTCCTTTGCTGAAGGCTTCCTCATTATTGGTGGTGACTTTAATATCGGCTTAGATCCTACCCTTGACTCTATGCCCCCCAAACCAACCTTTCCCTCGGCTCCTGGATGCAAAATTGACCAACTTCTTAAAAATCTCATAGTGATAGATGCTTGGCGTACTCTGCACATTGATGCTAAAGACTTTACTTTCTTTTCTCACCCTCACTCTTCTTACTCCCGCTTGGACTATTTATTTGTGAGCCAAGCTACTTTATCTGCAGTTCGTTTTGCCAACATTGGCTCTATCTCTTTATCTGACCATGCCCCTGTTTCTCTATCTATTTCGATCTCCCCTTTCACTTCTTCTCCTCCTCCATGGAGGTTGAATAACTCTCTCCTCTCTGACCCTTCCATTGTTTCTCGTCTCAAGAAAGATCTTGATTTATACTTCTCCACAAACGATACTCCCGATGTCTCCCAGACGACCATATGGGAGACTCATAAAAGCTTTATTAGGGGCTCTTTCATCTCTGCCTCTAGCTGGAGTAATAAACTTAGACGTAACATCTTGACTCCCTTCATTCCTCTATCAAATATCTAGAATCCCTGCATAAATTCTCCTTGTCTCCCTCTATTCTACGCAAATTACATTCTCTCCGCAATGAACTTTCCGCTCTCCTCAGATCCCAAATACTTAAATCACATATGTGGTACCGCTATCAAAATTACCTTTCCGGTAATAAATGTGGAAAACTTCTAGCCAACTTCATACGCCGAGATAGAGTTAAGTCACATGTACATACAATTCGGACCCCTGCTGGTTCCTCCTTATTTCAATATGATCAGATTGCAGAATCCTTTCGGTCTTTTTATGATTCTTTATATAATATACACGCTTCCACCAGTTCTTCCCCCGACAAACATGATCTGATAAGAGATTTTTTACTTCACGCGAAGATCCCACGCCATCCTGCCTCTGCTGTCTCATCCTTGGAAACCCCCATCACCAGTTCGGAGATTCTTGAAGTTTTGAAATCTATGCCGAAGGGGAAATATCCGGGACCCGATGGTCTGCCAACATTATATTATAACAGCTTCCTTGACCAATTGTTGCCTCAATTGGAAAGAACCTTTTGGAGGGTGTTCCTTGGTCTCAGGCAGGATTAATGGCTCATATTACAGTGCTCCCCAAACCGGGAAAAGACCCCACATTGTGTGGTAGCTATAGACCGATATCTTTACTGAACACTGATCTTAAATTGTTTGCTAAAATTTTGGCAATGCGACTCCGACCTTATTTACCGAACTTGATAGCTCCAGATCAATCCTGGTTTGTCCCTGGTCGGGAATCCAAGGACAATATAATCAAAGCCATCTCTTTGATACACTCTTCCTCTCTCTCTTCTTCACCCTCCTTACTGCTCTCTCTGGATGCGGAGAAGGCTTTTGACCGAGTTGACTGGGATTTTATGGATGCAGTTCTTCGGTGGATCGGGCTAGGCCCCCGATTCCTCAGGGCGATCCTCTCACTTTACTCTACACCACAGGCGAGAATCTTGGTTAATGGCCTTCTCTCGTCCCCCTTTCACGTTACTAATGGAACTCGGCAAGGTTGCCCTCTATCTCCTATTCTCTTCAACTTGACTTTAGAACCACTATTATCTTCTATACGTGCTCACCCGGATATTCATGGCATCTCTTTGGGATCAGGCTCTGTTAAACTTACGTGTTTTGCGGACGACATATTGGCTTTCCTTTCCTCACCTGCCACTTCTCTTCCAGCTTTAACTACTCTTTTGGAAACATATGGAGCTCTCTCTGGCATGAAAGTGAACCCTACGAAATCTGAATCTTACCCCTATCCATGACGGCCCCACTTCAGGCATATCTACAAGCTTCTCACCCATTTCCGTGAGTTTCGACTTCGATTAAATCATTGGGGATCCATTTAACGTCTCTTATATCAGATCTTATACCCCATAATATGGAACTATTAATCTCTACCATTAAAACTGATATTTTATCCTGGTCAAATGTTTTTGTCTCCTGGATCGGACGTGTCAACTTAGTAAAGATGGTTCTTCTCCCGAAAATTCTTTTTTTTCTCAGGTCTTTACCTCTTTCTATCTCCCCTTCCTTTCTTAGACGTTTACAATCATTACTCACCTCCTTTATATGGAAGGATAAACAACCGCAGAACACGCTTAGTTGTATTGACTCGTGCTCCGACCTCAGGGGGTCTTGGTCTACCGGACCTTGTCAAATATTATCATGCCGTAACCTTGGTCACGTTGCTTGATTTAGTGTGTTCACCTCCACTCAAGGATTGGGCATTACGGCTTGGGTCTTTCCTTCACCCTGCAATTCCACGACAGATACTGTGGACCACTTCCACTAAGATACCTTCTTCTATTCGGGCCCATCCGATCTTAAATCACTTATTTCACGTTTGGCGTCACTGTTCCAAATCTTACTCCCTTAGTCATTCTCCATCTCCTCTTTGTTCCCTGATAGGCAACCCGGATTTCTCTCCTGGTTTACACGGAACTGCGTATGTTGCTTGGTCTACATCGGGTCTCTCGGACCTGGATCACCTCATCCCGGAATCAGAGTTCCCTCCTTTCCAAGCTTTATGTTCTGTTCACCAACTGCCTTTTACGGAGAAATGGAGATACTTGCAGGTGCGACATTTCCTATCTTCCCCCCCTCTTCGGGCATGTCGCTCTAGGAATCTAACATTCTTTGAAAAACTGCTCGTTCTACAGTCTCCCATTTCCAAAGGGATTGCACGACTTTATACCATGTTAATGGAAGCTTCTGAATCCAAATCTAGATCATTCCTTCTCCGCAGTAAAATGGAGTGGGAATCTGAATTGGGTATCTCGCTCTCTGAAGACCAATGGCTTCAATCCTTCAGGTTAAATTGGACTTATGTCAAGAATACTAGATATCGTGAGACCAATTATAAAATACTGATTCGTTGGTATAGGTCTCCTCTGCTGATCTCTAAGTTTGGGCGGTCTTCTTCTTCACCTGCCCTATGTTGGAATTGTGGAGCCCCGGCTGCATCCTTCGCTCATATCTGGTGGTCTTGCCCCTCACTCTGTTCATTTTGGGCTAATATAACCTCTCAGATCAGCACCATATTAGGTCGTGCCTTCCCTATTTCTCCCCAACTCCTTCTTTTCAACATCCTTTCAGGGATAGACTCCCCCACCCACCCCCTCACTCCCCATCTACCCAGCTGGTTTTTATTGTCATCGGCTGCACGTATATGCATCCCCCAATTATGGAGTAGTCAGAGACCTCCAACTGTGTCAGACTGGAGGCGTGAGGTTTCCCACCTGATGGAAATGGAGCGATTGCATTATTATTCCCTCAACAAAAAATCTGCTTTTCATGACAGGTATGACTCTTGGCTACGATTTTTTGCTTCCTCTGATCTATCTGCTCCGCTCCTTCTTGCCTCTGCTTCATAGTGCTAGCGCGATAATCACCCAGGAGTTTTTACAACCTTCAAGTGACTCATCTCCCCCCACATTCCGCCTTCAACTTTCGCTACTATTCCCTTTGAATGTTATATCTCATCACTCTTTTCCCTTAGTTGCTTCCCCACCCATTCTCCCTTCCTCCCCTCCTACCCTCTACCTTTTCTCTTCTCACTCTCCTTTCCATGTTTTCTGCCTTTCCTCTTTACTTTTTACTTCCCTACCCCTTTACTCTCTTCTTTCCTTCTGTTGTACTTTCCTTCACTTCCTTTCTATATTATCTTTATCTCCTCATCAGTTTCTCCACGCCTTAGATATCACCCTAAGTCTGGTCGACGCTACCATTTGACCTGCTCACTATAACTGCCTATCGCAATACTAATATAACTTGTGAGCACTTTTATAGCTTTTATAGTTCACATTTTGACTTTTCATAATATGTGCTTTGTGTATTTGAAGATTTCAACATGTCTATAATTTTATTTGTGTATCCGCTTCTTTTCTTGTTGTAATTTGATATTCTCAATAAACGTTTAAAAAAAAAAAAAAAAGAGGAATGCTACTGCCAAAGCTGAAGTAACCAGAACCAGAATCGCCCTTAACTGGAAATAGTAGTAACCCTGCGTGTGCCAAATGGATTGTGCCCTGACACCCCTTGGGTGCCAATACTGACGGTTACTGCACAAGCTGTAAAGAGCCGACGCACTGGGAAGTGCAGTGGATAGCGTAACCTCTGAGCATATGTAGGCCGGAGACAGGACACCCTTCCGATGCCGTTCTCAATTCTCACAGCAAGAGCGAACAGACTACCAGCGCCAGCCGGTGCGGTCATGGTGCACACACCGGACAGACAGTGCTCTGCGGGAGATAATAGGCAGTAATAGAGGTACTCAGAGTAGCGGCTCAAACGGGTAACCGTATGCTTGGCAAATGATATAGGAGGCACGAGACCGGAGACTACAGGCACTGAAAGGGTTAAGTGGTTCTGTACAGGAGAGAGCAGCTTAGCAACCAGCAGAAGGCAAAGCAACCTCAGGCTAGACGATAGTGAGAGGAACAACGAGTCACTTAAACAGTTCAGAATGTCGCCGGAGCGACCGGAGCAATACTGGAACACCGGAACAACAGACAGGACCGGAGCGGCAACCGGAACTGGATCAATACTGCAGCAGTCACAACAGCCGAATAACAGGGTCAATCACGGAGCAGGATCGTTAGCCAGAACCGGGTCAATCACGGAGCAGGGTCGTCAGCCAGAACCGGGTCAATCACAGAGCAGGGTCGTCAGCCAGAACCGGGTCAATCACGGAGCAGAGTCGTCAGCCAGAACCAGAGTCAGACAAGCCGGGTCGGTACACCGGAGACACTGAAACTCAGCAACGAGGCGCAGGAACAGGAACAGCACGAAAGGGCAACTGACAAGTGCCCAAACTCCAGCATATAAAGGAACATCCTGGGCGGGCCAATCAGCTTCCTCCAATGCACAGGTAATTCAGCCAAGATTGACAGGAAAACATGGGGACCGTGATAGGGGGTTAGTATGTGAAGTTCTACAGCAACCAGTACAGTGCAAAAAAGCTGGCACACAATGGTAAAAACCTTTTTTTTCACATCTCTCTTTTTGAGCAAACTATTTCACTATTATAAATCCATGTGGATATTTATCCAAAAGCATTTTGAAAAAAGTCCATCTTTCTTGTATATTTTTTCTTTGAATATTACATTTCATTGAATGTCTTCTAATACCGCTTTTAGAATGGTATACCATTGTATACCATATTAAGAATTATTTGAGATCACAAGCCCTAGCAGCTGGGCTTCTTCAAAAACTCCTCAATATTGGGTGGCTTGTCAAAAATGCCCACAATGTATAGGCTAACCTACAGGGCCTCTAAATTCTCACTAGACTCCATTTAAATATCTTCCCTTATACTAGCTAGGCTTGGTTTACATACAAGCATATCATTCCACCTATTTTTTTTTACTCTAGCACTTCTAAAAAGTGACTATCCCTCTAGACTGATAACCTTGTCATGTTTATTATCCAATCCGATTATATAGTATAGTAATATCTAGCAGATCATACTACTAATTTAGTGCAATCAGTTTCTATTAACTTATTTTAACAGCCAGCCAATGAGGATTTTAAGTTATTTCCATTCTGAATATGTACAATCTTAGAAATATATATTTGTTTTCTTTCGGGCATTGACATACACACCTACTTATCAGGCCTTCCCCTTCTCTTAAGTCCTCTTCTATATCGGCTACATCAGTGTTTCTCAACTCCTGTCCTCAGGACCCACTAACAGGCCAGGACTTAGGGATTTCTCTGTTAGAGGACAGGTGTGGTGATCAGAGGCTCATTCACATTGATTAACTCACCTATGCTCCAACAAGAAAATCATCTGTCACGACCCCGGCTGCTAGGGATCCGTGGGGTGCTGGCTCAGGTTATGGTGCTAGCGTGCGGAGCTGGGGTGCGAAGCTTGGGAGCGGTGACTGCGTGCCAGGTACTCCTTTGCTGCAGCCGAAGCGGAGATCTTGTCACGGTTTGTTATGACTCTCAGATACAAGTTTTAGGTAAAAACTCAATTTTATTGAAATAATAAAAATGATCACTAGAATGGCAATCACATACATATATATATATCATGAGTAAATAGCAAAGACAGTATGCAGACTCTCCCGGTCCTGTCAATATACGGACAGGACAGTCTGAGATAAAGGAATAATAGGCTCTACCGGCCTTGCCAATACCAGGTAAGGCAACCTGCAGATGGAATAGCGTCAAGGTTCTACCGGCCTTACCTAAATACCCGGCAAGGCAGCGCCAATAAGTACACAGTGTAGGCTCTACCCAAACCCCGCAAATACCGGGTAAGGCAACCTCAGATGGAATGTGGCAAAAGGTTCTACCGGCCTTACCAATACCGGGCAAGGCAGCCCAACAACCCTCGATATAGGCTCTACCGGCCTTGCCAATACCGGGTAAGGCAACCTCAAGAGAAACGCGAAGCAAGGTTCTACCGGCGTTACCAATACCGGGCAAGGCATCCCAGAGGTATCAATAGCTGTCGGATGATAATGACAGAGTGACAGGATCGTAAGCAACCCAGTGTCCGCACACTGAGACCAACAGAGAAATCGTATAGCCGCAAGGCTTAGGAGCAAACCAGTGTCCTCACACTGGACTAACAATTGAATCGGATAGCCGCAAGGCTTTGGAGCAAACCAGCGTCCGCACGCTGGGACCAGCTACTGAATCGTATAGCCGATAGGCTTTGGAGCAAACCAGTGTCCGCACACTGGAGTAACAAGTGAATCGTATAGCCGCAAGGCTTTGGAGCAAACCAGCGTCCGCACGCTGGGACCAACCACTGAGTAGTGTAGCCGATAGGCTTTGGAGCAAACCAGTGTCCGCACACTGGACCAACAGGGAATCGTATAGCCGCAAGGCTTTGGAGCAAACCAGGGTCCGCACGCTGGGACCAACCACTGAATAGTGTAGCCGATAGGCTTAGGAGCAACCAGTGTCCGCACACTGGACCAACAACTGAATCGTGTAGCCGCAAGGCTTTGGAGCAAACCAGCGTCTGCACGCTGGGACCAACCACTGAATAGTGTAGCCGATAGGCTTAGGAGCAAACCAGTGTCCGCACACTGGACTAACAACTGAATCGTGTAGCCGCAAGGCTTTGGAGCAAACCAGCGTCCGCACGCTTGGACTAACAAGCAATGACGCCGACGCGACCAAGCAGAAGGTCGCCAGGATCACAGGAGGCAGGCGAGGAGATGACAGGAACCAGCAGCGATCAGTCAGGTCAGGAAACAGCAGAGAAGAAGGTCAGCAGCAACTGCAACCCCAGAGTACTAGGCCGGAACCAGGACTGAAACAAGTCAGCATGCAGGAGACACTGGAACAGTTGTAATCAGGAACTCAGGAACACAGGAACAGAGGCCCAACCATCACTGGACATAGTGATAGCAAACAGGTCAGAAACAACACGAAAGGGCACTCAAAGGGTGCCCAATCCAGGTTTAAATAGGCAATCTGAGGCGGGCTAAATGCAGACAACCAATAGAAGCCCCCTACTGGTGACAGACAGGGAAATGCATCAATCACGGGCACCGTGATAGTACCCCCCTTTCAAAGACCCCCTCTCCTAGAATAGGGTCTAGGTTTCTGTGGGTATTTGGCATGAAAGACCCTAGCTAGCCTAGGTGCATGAAGGTCCTTACTATCCACCCATGATCGATCTTCAGGACCATATCCTTTCCAATGAACCAGGTACTGTACCCTTCCTCTAAGCCTTCGGGAATCAATAATGCTCTGAACCTCGTACTCCTCCTGACCCTCGACCTCAACAGGTCCTGGCACCACAGGTGTGGTAGTATAGCGATTGCAAACCAGAGGCTTGAGAAGGGACACATGGAACACATTATGGATATGCATGGATGCAGGTATGTCTAGTGCGTAGGAGACAGGGTTAATTTTGCGAATGACTCTGTATGGACCAATGAACCGGGGAGCCAACATATTAGACGGAACCTGCAGCTTGAGATTTCTGGAGGAAAGCCATACTCTATCCCCAACCTGAAAAGAAACCGCTGGAAGCCTTCTGCGATTGGCATGGCGCTGATGACGCTGAAATGACTGACCAAGTGCCCTCTGAACTTGTGCCCATGTGGAACGGAGTTGCTCGATATGCTCATCCAGAGCTGGAATCTGTTGCGTCTGAAATGAATCTGGAAGCAAACAGGGCTGAAACCCGTAATTAATCAGAAACGGGGAGCTCCCAGATGAAGAATTGACTGCACAGTTCCTGGCGAACTCTGCCCAAGGCAACAAGTCGGACCAATTATCATGATGGTCAGTAACGAAACAACGGAGAAATTGTTCCAAGCCCTGATTAGCTTGTTCAGCGGCTCCATTGGTCTGGGGATGGTAGGCAGAGGAGAAGGACAGCTGTATGCCCATCTGTTGGCAAAATGCCCTCCAAAACCTAGACACAAACTGGCTCCCCCTGTCGGACACCAGTACCCTGGGCACTCCATGCAACCGGAATACTTCTCTGGCGAACACAATTGCCAATTCCTTAGCTGAAGGAAGGCCACGGAGGGGCACGAAATGAGCCATTTTAGAAAACCTGTCCACCACCATGAATATAAAGGAATACCCTTTAGACATAGGCAATTCTCCCATAAAATCAATGGAAACATGAGACCAGGGGCGTTCGCCATTAGGCACCGGTTGAAGCAAGCCCACTGGGAGATGTCTCTTAGCGTGGGCGCAGGTGGCACAGGCATTAGTAAATTCGGCACAATCGTTTCTCATGGAAGGCCACCAAAATAACTGAGAAAGGGACCATAACAGTTGTTCTCTACCAATATGTCCCGCAGCCTTAGAGGAATGGTACGTTTCGAGCAACCTAGTACGAAATGGTTCAGCGACAAAACATTTGCCCACTGGGGTTTCATGGGGAGCGGACCCCTGAGAGGCCAGGATCTCTTCCCCTAAAGGAGAAGTGATACTCGTGCGTATAGTAGCCAATATTCTATCGGGTTGGATGATAGGTGCTGGTACTTCCACTCTGTCACTGTCGGCCTCAAATTGTCTTGACAGTGCATCAGCCCTAACATTCTTTGATCCCGGTAAATATGATACAATGAAATTAAATCGGGACAGGAACAGTGCCCATCTGGCCTGACGAGAGGACAATCTCTTGGCCTCCGAGAGATAAGTCAGATTTTTATGATCTGTTAGGATTAAGACAGGATTCTTAGTACCTTCAAGCAAATGACGCCATTCCTTAAGAGCGAGGATAATGGCCAATAATTCTCTGTCACCTATCTCATAGTGGCTTTGAGTGACGGTCAACTTTTTAGAAAAAAACCCACAAGGTCTGAGTGTTCCACCTTTATCGTGTCGTTGCGAAAGCACTGCCCCAACCCCGATATCTGAGGCAGCAACCTCTAACGTAAATGGAAGTAAAGCATTGGGGTGGGATAACACAGGAGCCGCAGCAAATGCCAACTTCAATTTCTCAAAGGCTTCCTCAGCAGATACCGGCCAACAAGAAGGATTAGCACCCTTGTGCGTAAGATCGGACAGAGGTTTGACAATGGAAGAAAAGTTCTTAATAAACCTCCTATAATAATTAGCGAAACCCAGGAAACGCTGTATGGCTTTAAGACTCTTGGGTTTTGGCCATTGTAGGACAGCTGACAACTTTTCCTTGTCCATAGCAATGCCATCATTGCCAATTATGAACCCCAAGAATGGCACGCTGGTTCTATGAAAATGACATTTCTCCAATTTACAATATAATTTGTTCTCACGAAGTCGTAGCAATACTGCGGATACATCTTTGATGTGCTGTGACATGTTTTGGGAGTAAATCAGTATATCGTCAAGGTACACCACGACACATGTCTGCAACATATCTCTCAGAACATCGTTTATCAGTTCCTGAAAAACTGCGGGTGCATTACACAGCCCAAAAGGCATCACTAGATATTCGTAGTGCCCAGATCGAGTATTAAAGGCAGTTTTCCACTCATCACCTGCTCGAATGCGAACCAGATTGTAAGCGGCCCGTAGGTCCAATTTGGTAAAAATCGAAGGGCCCTTAAGCCTATCAAAAAGCTCAGTGATGAGTGGTATTGGGTATGCGTTTTTAGCCATTAGTTTATTCAAGCCCCGGTAGTCAATGCATGGTCTTAATTCACCATTTTTCTTTTTTACGAAAAAGAACCCAGCCCCAGCTGGAGAGGTAGATTTTCGTATGATCCCTCTAGCAAGGGCATCAGAAATGTAATCTTCCATAGCATCCGGTATAGCAGAGGAGGTGCACAGGACCTTAATAGGCTGGATGACGCACTTGTCCATACAAAACGGGGACCAAGCAGCGATTTCACACTTTTTCCAATCAAATTGTGGGTTATGTAACTGTAACCAAGGAAATCCCAATATTACAGCATGGTGAGGAGAATGAATAAGTTGGAACTGCTGCTCTTCTCTGTGAAGTGCCCCAATAGTCATAGACAGTGGCATAGTTTCAAAAGTAACCTGAGCCGGTTCTAAGGGTCTGCCATCAATTGCTTCAATAGCCAAGGGGTTTTCTCTTTCAATGCGTGGAACTCCGTGCAATTCGGCAAAGGTATTATCCATAAAATACCCTGCTGCACCAGAGTCAACCAGGGCCAAAACCTCCACAGAGCATTGTGCCCAGGATAATACCACCTGTATGGTGGGTTTCATTATGCCCGACACTGGGGACGATTGTACACCACCTAGGGCCTGTCCCCCAAGGTACCCTAGGTGTGTGCGTTTCCCGGACGTACCGGACAGGAATTTAGCAAGTGCCCGTTTTTACCGCAGTATAAACACAACCCTCGTTTCTTGCGATATAGTCTCTCTTCCTTGGTTAGTCTAGTGAAACCTACTTGCATAGGTTCACTTGGTTCCTGTACTGGTTCACTAGACTTCAATACCAGGGGAGGGATGGGTGGGCAAAACATGCTACTAGGCTCATTATTTTTTGACCGTATCCTACGATCTCTGGCAGTTGATCTCTCACGTATTCTGGAGTCAATTAGCATAACATACTCAATGTAATCATCTAGGTCAATAGGTAGATCTTTTGCAGCGATTTCATCTTTAATGTGGTCATTCAGGCCTTGAGCAAAGGCTGCCAATAATGCCTCGTTATTCCAACCTACCTCTGCTGCCAATGTGCGGAATTCGATGGCATAGTCGCCCACTGTACGCCTGCCCTGTTGTATCTCCGTAAGATGTTTGGCAGCAGAGGTGGTTCTACCAGGAGGCTCAAACACTCTTCGAAAGGATTGCACAAATTCTCTAAAGTTCTTAGTGCAAGGTTTAGCATTCTCCCACAAGGGGTTAGCCCAAGCCAATGCTCTGCCAGTGAGCAGCGATATCGTGAACCCCACTTTACTACGATCATTGGGGAATGCGTGTGCCGTCAATTCCATAAATATTTCAAGTTGGTTGATGAACCCTCTGCAGAGACTAGGGTCACCATCATATCTTAGCGGCAAGGGTGCAGAAGCCGTTAACCCTTTAACAGTACCCCCTAGGGGCCTGGTATCACTTTCCGGTGTCTGACTTGGCGAGACCACCGGGCTAGAGCCAGATTTGTCCACGAGTACCGTGCGTTCATGGATCGTTTGAATTGCAACCGCCAACTGATCCAAACGTTGCTCGTGCATATCCATCCTCCAATGGATATTCTGTGTGTTACCTTCACATTTGCTGTCTGAGGTCATGGCCCTTTCGTACTGTCACGGTTTGTTATGACTCTCAGACACAAGTTTTAGGTAAAAACTCAATTTTATTGAAATAATAAAAATGATCACTAGAATGGCAATCACATACATATATATATATCATGAGTAAATAGCAAAGACAGTATGCAGACTCTCCCGGTCCTGTCAATATACCGGACAGTACAGTCTGAGATAAAGGAATAATAGGCTCTACCGGCCTTGCCAATACCGGGTAAGGCAACCTGCAGATGGAATAGCATCAAGGTTCTACCGGCCTTACCTAAATACCGGGCAAGGCAGCACCAATAAGTACACAGTGTAGGCTCTACCGACCCTGCCAATACCGGGTAAGGCAACCTCAGATGGAATGTGGCAAAAGGTTCTACCGGCCTTACCAATACCGGGCAAGGCAACCTCAAGAGAAACGCGAAGCAAGGTTCTACCGGCGTTACCAATACCGGGCAAGGCAGCCCAGAGGTATCAATAGCTGTCTGATGATAATGACAGAGTGACAGGATCGTAAGAAACCCAGTGTCCGCACACTGAGACCAACAGAGGAATCGCATAGCCGCAAGGCTTAGGAGCAAACCAGTGTCCTCACACTGGACTAACAATTGAATCGGATAGCCGCAAGGCTTTGGAGCAAACCAGCGTCCGCACGCTGGGACCAGCTACTGAATCGTATAGCCGATAGGCTTTGGAGCAAACCAGTGTCCGCACACTGGAGTAACAAGTGAATTTTATAGCCGCAAGGCTTAGGAGCAACCAGTGTCCGCACACTGGACTAACAACTGAATCGTGTAGCCGCAAGGCTTAGGAGCAAACCAGTGTCCGCACACTGGACTAACAACTGAATCGTGTAGCCGCAAGGCTTTGGAGCAAACCAGCGTCCGCATGCTGGGACCAACCACTGAATAGTGCAGCCGATAGGCTTAGGAGCAACCCAGTGTCCGCACACTGGACTAACAACTGAATCGTGTAGCCGCAAGGCTTTGGAGCAAACCAGCATCCGCACGCTGGGACTAACAAGCAATGTCGCCGACGCGACCAAGCAGAAGGTCGCCAGGATCACAGGAGGCAGGCGAGGAGATGACAGGAACCAGCAGCGATCAGTCAGGTCACTGGACATAGTGATAGCAAACAGGTCAGAAACAACACGAAAGGGCACTCAAAGGGTGCCCAATCCAGGTTTAAATAGGCAATCTGAGGCGGGCTAAATGCAGACAACCAATAGAAGCACCCTACTGGTGACAGACAGGGAAATGCATCAATCACGGGCACCGTGATAGATCTAGAGTGGTCAGGAGCAGAGCCAAAGGTCAAAACCAGGAGCGGAGATCTAGAGTGGTCAGGAGCAGAGCCAAAGGTCAAAACCAGGAGCGGAGATCTAGAGTAGTCAGGAGCAGAGCCAAAGGTCAAAAACCAGGAGCGGAGATCTAGAGTGGTCAGGAGCAGAACCAATGGTCAAACCAGGAGCGGAGATCTAGAGTGGTCAGGAGCAGTACTTGACAGGTAGAGGTCCAGAGCCCTAGAACCCAGCCAGCACACTAACTTATGGAACAGGCGTCCTATGCCTGGGGCAGCCCGTTTAAATACCAGGGCTAACCAATGGCCTGGTAAGAGAGAGGGGCTCGACTGGGAGCCACAAGGGAATAGGAGGAGGACTGGCCAATAGAGCACCGGGCTCGGCACATGCGCATCCGCCATGCTGAAGGAGGAGGAGATCTGCGCATGCGCAACCCGATCGCTCAGTAACCCGGAAGAGCCGCCGCGAGAGTGGAAGAGACGCGGCCCAGGAGTGATCGCAACGGTGACATCATCAAATCCTGGCCTGTGAGTGGGTCCTGAGGACAGGAGTTGAGTAACACTGGGCTACATCATCCTGTGCTGTTAAACAACCCCACTCACATACCCTTTCCTAGTTTAAAGTGTCCTCCAACCCTCTATCCATCTTATCCCTTAGCACAGCACCCCTTCCAATGTGGTGCAATGAATTTCTACTATAAAGATTGCCTCCAATTGAAATGACAGCTCAGTGCTCTAGAAAAGCAAACTTTTTCTATTTATACCAAGTCTTTAGCAATGCATTTAACTACCTAATCTCACACTGCCTTCCTGATGTAGCATATGACACTGTTAATATTTCAAACTTAAAGGTCCCTTGCTTAAGCTTGTGACATAACTGCTTGAAATCATTCTCAATGGACCTTCATCTCCCACTAACTGTCATTGGTATCATGTATGATGAGAACTGGTTCATGCCCAGCCAAGCTCACCAATCTATATAAACTAGAGCATATAATTGTAGAGCATATATGAACCATTTGGCCATACTATTCTGCCCAAGTGCACATTTCCTTTGCAAGTTTTACAATTGCTGTATTTTTATCCCAACTGAGCTTAAATTCATTTACTGTTTTGGCCTCAAACACATCTGCTGGGAGACAATTCCATTTATCTATCACCCTTCCAGTAAAGTTGTTTTTTCTTACATTTCCTATTTCCCACCTTCATATTAAGGGTATGCCCTCTAGTTTCCTTTTATTTCGAAAAAAGAGCATTCTTGAGCTTTATTAAAATCCTTAATATATTTTAATATTTCAGTCATACTACCCATATCCCTTCTATCCAGGCTATACATAATAAGGTCTTGTTGTGTTTTCAAATAGTTAAGAATCCATTTTATTTACCTTTAATGTTGATCCACTAAATGCTGAACCAGAACACCAAAGATATACCTAACTGTTTGGTTGTAAAAATACTGGTGAGAGATTACACTACATGTCTTTATCATTTTGGAATCCTTCCCTTCCTCCTATCTAGGTAGCCCAGAGTTCTGGATCCCATCTGCTCTTAACCCATTAATGACCAGCGACGGTGAAGGGGAGGGCTACCAATGCATATTCCCTTTCACTGTGGCCACTCCTCTTTGCTGTAATGAAAGGAAATTAATAAAAAATCTGACCTTGATGCCACTCAGATACCGATCTCCCAGTCGAATCAGCTGGGTGTTCAATAGAGGTGATACAGCCTTTGCCACGGGGAACAGGAACAGCCTTTGTCGAGGAATCAGTAAACCTTCTGACGTCAATGAGGGAAAGCCTATCTCATTGACGTGAGAGGGTTTGCCTATCCCAGACCCACCTACCTCCTACTCTTGCTCCCTTGCGTTACCTCTGTTGAACTCCCAGCTGAATCGGGGAGATCAGTAGTTGGAGGGACATCAGGAGGGGTCATGGTGCCCCACCACTAGGTATTAAATTACACCCTATGAGTGCCACACAGGTATCCATGCATTGCATGTGTTGGATATCTCTCTGCCACTCACGGATTCACTGCATGGGTGTAGCCATGTCACCATAAAGAAAAACAGAGTGGCGATATTAGTGATATACTGAACAGGTAACGGTCAATATTACAACTAATAAGAGAAAGATGTAAAAGGTAGCTACTATCCACTCAGTCCTATAGTGTAAAGGACAAATGGAAAGCAAAGCTCTCCCATATTTTATTTTGACATATATATATATATATATATATATATGTGTGTGTGTATATATATAAAGACTGTGCCCATTTTCAATCCACTGCAGGGAATGGACTGTAATATGTTAAGGGTACTTTTGGTGCAAGGACACTGTGGGCATGGATGGGGTATAGCAATGTGTGGAATGTGGTGCTGTTATAAGTGGGGCTTAGGGTATCTAAGATTCCATCCTTACCTATGGGTGTCTGTGATGTTAATCCAGTCTTGCCTGTGCTAATTTTGTCACTGCTTCTATCTTCAAATATTCTGATTTAAAGGGATGTTATAGATCATTAAAGTGATTTTTACAGGTAATTGAATCCAGACAATTATATAAAGTAATTTTATTGTAAAAATGAATGATAAAAAAAAAAAAGGTTCACAGCAAATATCCACAGTAAAAAGTCAAGACCTGAGGATTGTTTTTCTTCTCCTGCTACATCTGGCAGTCAGGTAAAATGATACTGATTTGGACTAATGCATAGGAAGGAAGCTTTGACTGGTTTCTACATTAGAGACATATATGTCAAATAAAAATGCTGTGGAAACCCTCACATAACATGGACACTTGCCACTTGCCAAATCCAAGATGTCATCCAAAATACTCTTGAAACAGTTTACACCACCTGTGTGTAAATGAATGATGTAGCATGTTACATGTAACTAAAGGTTTTTTAAGGACAGTGGAAAAAAAGCCTGGCATCAGACCTTTAGAGCATTAATAAAAAGCTTTTACTAAGGAGTGACTTGCCCATATATGGAAATATAATCATCTTTTTTTTTAATTCACCTGTTTCACAGCTCTCCAAATTATCAGTGGGTTTCAATGCATAGCTTAGGGCTGTTTAGCTCAGGTTTGCATGTGTTCTGACTCAGTACGTAATTTCACTCATGTCAATGCAAGACTACAAAAGGCTGACATGAGCGGATTCATGATGTACAAAATGTACTTGTTCTTACTTATTGTACTCTTTCATTCAGTTTTCCCATACTTATTTGTCTGTATTTCCTTCCACATTCTTTGGAATTCAGTGAGGCAATTTATAAATTGGTAAATATCATATCCTAATGTGTGCTGTCCTTTTAATCTATCTATCTATCTATCTATCTATCTATCTATCTATCTATCTATCTATCTATCTATGTATCTATCTATCTATCTATCTATCTATCTATCTAGCTAGCTAGCTAGTGAGCTATCTACTTCTATATAGAGAAAGAGTTTATGCGTCTTTGATTGTTTTTAAATTAAAATGCACTTCCATAAAAATTCATATCTAGATGGTATTGTTGCTATGGTTGTCTATGGAGAACATCAGGCTTAAGAGCTGAATCGGTCCAAAACCAGCAACAAAAATTGCATGTTGTAGCCTAGTCTGAGCTATAATAACCTTTCAATATGTTGTTCAGAAGGGAATGCCATACAACACATATGTTTCTCGTAAAACAACATTACTATTCAGTATTTACTGTAAAAGCTCTCCAGGATATACTTGAAAAAGAGAGAAATCTATGTGTATTCTTCCTGGTAAAATACTTTCTGAATAAAATAAATAAACAGATACATAAATATTTACATGTTAAGTCAAATGTTAACAACTTAAATGGTATCAGATGAAAAGTCATATGAAAAAAGTATGGAAGGGTGAAAGCTTCGACTGCACTATAACCACACATACTGACCCCAAGCCATGTCCCACAGTAGCCATAGAACCATATATATCCTTGTTCTACTGTACTAATAGCCATTGTTAAAATGGAGCCATAGAACCTAACATACTGACCACACAACTTGTCCTTCTGTCTAGAAGCTGGGATGGGTAATGTGTGGCCCTCCATCTGCTGCAACATTACTTATCATGGCTGGTATGGAATGATGGGAGATGTCGTCTGTCAGTATCTGAAGGGCATCACATTGCCAACCATTGTTGTGAATTCTAGTCTTGCCCATAGAAGCACACATACTAACATCTCCAGCCTTGTCCCAAGGTAGCTGTAGAACCACTCATACCAACCCCAAGCATTATTGCCACTGTACTAGTAGCCATAGAACCACACTACTAATCATACAGTTTTGTTCCACTGCACTGGTATAGCCAGAACCAAACATACTGAAAGTATATCCTCACCCCTCGTGGTGACCGTCAAATTTCTCACAGAATATTTACTGGGGTTTGTGAGAAAGAAGACATTTTGGGGGGTTTCTATGTGCTTGAACTGTTACAGAACAAAAAGCAAATTACATTTTTTCAAAAAAAAATCTGAGGGAAAAAAACTGGACTTTTCATTCATCTCTAGAAAAGAGGCAAAGCATAAAGGGCATCACATAAGAATGCAGATTGAACCATTGACACTTGGGGGGAGATGCACTAAGGCATGATAAAGAGGTGATAAAGTAGAGTTGGCTTCTCCAATGATATCACTTCTACAAGTCCTATGATCTTCTATGCAGCCAATAGGAACAGGATAAGTGATATCACTGAAGAAGCTATCCCTACGTTATCAGCTCTTTATCGCATCTTAGTGCATTTCTCCCATGGAGTTAAAAGAATGTAAAATCGTTGGTAAGACCACATATGATGAAAAGAATGTTTCCTCAGTGTCCCCTTCTACGGCAATAAGAAAGTATGGGTCTGTCCTCCCTGCTAGCTGGCGCGAACTTTCAACTGGAAATAATTTAAGCCGCACTTCCTCCTTCCACTGCAGTCTTTTTTACACCAGCTGGCAAAGAGGAGAGAAGCAGAATAGAGCGATCCTGCACAAACATACCTATGGGCCCCAGTATGTTCTCCGGAGGGGGGGTATCCCCCCAAAAAAACTAGAGCTGGTACGCTGAAAGTACCAACAGGAAACAAGAGATGTCAAACCTCTCAGCATGATGGGCAGTGGCAGCTGAGCAGTAGCAGACATGCAGCAGCAGACGGGGAAATGGAGGAAGACAGCCAAAGTAGGGCTACTTTATAACCTTTTCTCCCTGTTCCTGTGGAAGGCATCTGCATTCCACCTTGAAAAGCATGCTTAATCATAGCATCTATTTAAACTGAAGGCCTGGAAATATGTCTCTGACAGATGTATGTAGCATTTTAAAGTATTTATTAAAGGTTACATTTTATTTTATTGCTAGAATGTCTGCCCCTAAAGCCTCTCTTGCTACTGAAGCAAAGGAGGATAAATCCTCTCAGAAATTCAAAACTTGTTTGGCATGTGAGACAAAACTACCTGTATCTGACCCTGCAAACCTATGTCAGGATTGCATAAAGAAGGCAGCAGGTCAGGAAGTTCCAGGCCCTTTTCAAGATTTTTTGACATGCATGAGGTCATCCATGCAGGAGACCTTCAGAACCATGCAACAATCAGCGGTACCCCTCAAAAGAATGCGCATGGAAGATCCAGATGAGGGCACATCAAGTAGAATGAAAGATTTAGTCAGTGTTCAGGACCTCCTATCAGCTGATTCCTCTGAAGAAGAAGGGGAGATTGTGGAAGGAGAGGGTTCCTTAAACATAGTTAAGATGGAGCCTTTTTAAAACATCTAAGGAAGACCCTGGGTCTCGCAGAGGAACGAAAAGAACAGACCATATTGGATGATGCTTTTTTAGGGAATTCCCTGTCCATCATGCTGTTTCTGAGATCGTAAAATCGGAATGGACAAAAGTGTGTCAGTCCCCAAAAGGTTTCAAAAGATGTATCCCTTTAAAGAAAAAGATACCGCATCCTGGGTGGTTCAACCAAAGACTGACGCAGCTATCTCACAGATTTCAATCCCCATCGAGGACAGATCATCTTTAAGAGACCCTATGGATTGCAGAATGGAAAGTGCATTAAAGAAGCAATTACCCTTTTTAGGTCAGAACATCAAAGTAGCAACAGAATTAGCGTGTGTCTACAGAATAATGAAACTATGATTGATGGAATTGGAAGAAAAACTAGAATCTTCTGTTTCCAGATCAAAACTATTAAAAGAAGTTGCCATTATTAAGGAAGCAGTAGTTTTTTCATGCAACACCTCCATGGATGCCATAAGATTATAAATAGCGGCTTTCAGGGCATTGTGGTTGAGATCCTGGGGGGCTGAATAAGCCCCCCCAGGATCTCAACCACAATGCCCTGTGAGCTGCTATTTATAATTTTATGGCATCCATGAAGCAAGTTGGTCTCTCTACCTTTTACAGGTAATATGTTGTTTGGAGAACAACTAGAAATTCTGACAAAAAAGATATCTGATGGTAAGAGCTCCTTTCTACCAGAAGACTGAAGAAGTAGATCATTCCCAGTACATACCTCATTCAGAAGAATGAAAATAGGAGGTATCAACAGAATAAAACTTATGACACAAGAAGACAGTCATCCACGCAGGGGTTCAGAACAGGCCTCACAAAAGAAGGAGTACGTAAATATCAGGGGAAGAAAGAATTTCTATGAAGTGCTGAGGGCCCCATCTCCAGTACCATTTGGGGGACGACTGACGCGTTTCCTTACCAACTAGAAATCAAACACAAACCTAGACAACTGGGTAGGTCAAAACTTGGAGATGGGGTATCCGTAGAATTCAACACCATACCAAAGAAGAGTGTCTTCAAGAAATCAAAAATACCTCAAAATCAAGAAAAGAACATTTTTCTAGAGAAATCCATTCATTTTCTCCAAGAGAACAACATTATAGAGGAAGTCTCGGAGAATCAGAAAAAATCAGGGATTTAGTCAGTGATTTTTCTAGCTCCAAAATCAACCAGATGATTCAGGACCATATTTAAACAAATTCCTGAGATATCGTCCTTTCAAGATGGAATCAGTATCTACAGTGCTTCAAATGATATGACCAGGGACTTTTCTAGCATCAGTAGACCTCCAGGATGCTTACTAGCATATTCCCATCAGACACAAGCACAGGAGATTTCTCAGATTTGCCTACAAGAACATTCATTGGCAGTTCAAAGCCATGCCTTTCGGTCTTCCATCCACTTGGACCCCACCCAAGAACTACTGTTCCTGGGACTAATATTGAACATGAATTAAAATCAAGCATATCTATCCTCACAGAGAGTCAACAGCACTATTAGAAAAGGAAAGAAATCCATCAAAAAACCTTTTCAGACATCTCAGGAATACATGGGTCTACTGGGCAAACTGGCCTCAGCTATTCAAGTAGTACTGTGGGCACAATGCCACATGAGACCAGTTCAGAGGTGGTTTTTGAGACATTGGAACAAGAATTCACTAGACCTAACCCAGAGAATTCCAGTTTCAGGGGACCTGAAGGAGGAACTAAGATGGTGGATACAACAAAAAAATTCTCATAAGGCGCCCAGTTGGAAGAACCAGTATGGCAAACCTTAACCACAGATGCAAGTATAACAGGTTGGGGGGGCCATTGGAACAACAAGACAGTTCAGGGCCTATGGACAGAAAAAGAAAGACAGCTTCACATAAACATACTGGAGGTAAGAGCCATAGCATGCTGTCTACACAAACGCAAACACTTATTAAAAGACAAGAAGATTCTAGTCCAGTCAGACAGTTATGTGGCAGTAATGCACATAAAGAATCAAGGAGGAGCTCACAGTCCAATGTTAGGCAAGGAAACAGAGAAAATACTAAAATGGGCAGAAAAGAACTTAAAGAGCATATCAGCAATACACATAGTAGGAAAACAAAACTGCACAGCAGATTTCCTGAGCAGAAACACGTTGGATCCAGGGGAATGGTCCCTCAACAAGGATGTGTTCAGGGACATAACCAAGAGATGGGGAAGGATGTCAGTGGACTTGATGGCGTTGTATTCAAACAGAAAATGCCAAAAGATTTTTTCTCGTTCAATGCACCCGCAAGCATTGGGAACAGATGCCATGAAATACACATGGAAGTACAAACTGGCATACATATATCCCCCAATACTTATGATTCCCCAAGTCCTGAGGAAAATCAGAAAGGAAAGGGCCAGCATTGTTCTCATAGCTCCGAATTGTCTGAGAAGGGCATGGGATTCGGAGATAGTGAGACTTTCGATAGAATCTACTAACCCAGGGACCAGTGCAAAATCAGAATCCGGGATTCTTCAACAACGGCATGGAGGCTGAAAGGACGTCCTTGAGATTAAGAGGCCTATCAGACTCCGTAATACAGACAATATTCTCAGGGAGGAAAAAAACAGCAAGGAAAATATATTGCAGAGTTTGTAGAACGTTCAGAGAGTGGTGAATTCAGAACAAAGTCAATAGAACATCTCTAAATTCAGCCCATGTTCTGGAATTTTTGCAAAGGGGTTATGAGAAAGGGTTAAAACCAGTGTCAATCAAGGTACAATTGCCTGCTATTTCAGCCATTATAGCAAAAATTTTTCTGAAGCTCACTTGGTAAAAAGATACATCAAAAAAGCAAGACCCCGGTTAAGGCAAACTGTTCCAACCTGGGATTTGAGTTTAATTCTTAGCAAACTCATGAAATTCACCAGGTTTGAACCACTAGACAAAGTACCAGTGAAAAATCTAACCTTAAAGGTTGTATTTTTGACAGCTATAACATCAGCCAGAAGAGTAGGAGAACTTCGGGCCTTATCCTTAAAACCCCCATTCCTAACTATACATCAAGAAAAGGTAGTAATAAAAACTAAAGTAGGATTCAAAACCAAGGTAGTATGAATCAGGAAATAGTTCTACCTTCCTGCTGTCTGAACCCAGTAAATTCTGAACAAGAAGAATTACACAAGCTGGATTTAGTAAGAAATAGAAACATATATTTGGCAAGAATAACAGAATTCAGGAAAACTGACTCATTGTTTGTACACCACCAAGGGAAATTCAAAGATATGGCAGCATCTAGAGCATCAATCTTGAGATGGATAGTTGAGTGCATAAAGTTGGCCTACTTGGATTCGGGCAATGATCCGCCTCTCTTGGTAAAAGCCCACTCTACGAGAGCAGTGGCAACATCATGGACATTAAGAGTGTCAGTCTCTCCAGAAGAGATCTGCAGAGCGGCAACCTGGCCATCCTTATCTACTTTCATTAGGCATTACCAGTTAGACGTCCAGGCTTCATCAGATGCTAAGTTTGGCAGGAGAGTTTTCCAGGCAGCCACAAAATCATAAGGGGTAAGATCTTTCCATATCATACCAGTATTTTATTAATGGTAGTTGAACTTTCTATTCACCTTGATATTTGGATGAGCATGTTCTATCTATCTATCTATCTATCTATCTATCTATCTATCTATCTATCTATCTATCTATCTATATGGGTATATATGCGCACAGATGGGTATATTTTACTTTTATAACTTAAGTATATTATTAGTACTCCCTCCCTACAAATACTGCTATGGGAGAACCCATACTTTCTTATTGTCATGGAAGGGAACATGGTGGAAAATATGACATTTCTTGCCATTATTTCCTTTTTCCTCCTTGTCCCGCCATGGCACACCCTCCCTGTAAGCTCTTACTTTATATTTTTCAGCTATGGCAATGGCTGACTGCAGTGAAAGGAGGAAGTGCGGCTTAAATTATTTCCGGTTGAAAGTTCACACCAGCTAGTGGGGAGGACAGACCCATACTTTCTTATTGCCGTGGGGAGATACTGAGGAAAAAGGAGACAACGGTAAGAAATTTAATATTTTGTGGATTCTCTGAGGCAAGTGATTGGAGAACTACATCAGTAATTATCTAGTATAGAGAACATAGCAACATATTTGATGAGGCTGAAAAAGATGTACATGCATCAAGCACATGCTTTTAGACAGAGAGGGTTGTTAGTGGTTAGTTAGGGATATTACTGGGAGTCAATAAGGGTAGTGTGTTCAATAGAAAACTGGTGGAATTCTGGGGAAAATCGATGTTTTGAAGACATCAGTTTCATTTAAGTGGTCAGAAATTTCAGTTCTCAATTATGGTGCAATTGGTCCATCACAGAATTCCTCCACTTTTCTTTTGAACATGATGTTCTTTGTGAGGTCCTTTAGACCTGTTGGGCTAATAGCTAGTTAAGCTAGTTGTGTTGTACTTTTATTCTGCTGCTGGAGAAAAGTTAGGCTATCATTAAGGTAAGGTTTCTGTATATTATTGGCAGAGTAAAGGTAACAAGTGGTGAGTGGGGTGAGCCTAATTGGTAGGGAAGCTCCTTCCTACTTTAGCATGGGGTGTTCCCTGTACAAGGCAGACCAGTAACCATAAGCTTTCCAGTGGCTAGTTGTTCAGGTGGACCCTGAAAACTGGCTGGGAACCCATCAGGAACAAAAAAAGCTATTAGAAAGTTGTAGCTTTAAAGGGTCAAAGGGAACTTTGAGTTTTGTAAAGTATGCCAGACTGCCACTATGATCCTGTGCTGTGGGATTTGGGACTCCTATCTGAATTGTTTTAGAAAACTTGGAAGGATTACTCATAATTGATGATAATTGTTAATGCTTGTTACTTTATTTTATTCAATACAAGTGCACATTGCTTTTATCTTAAGTATCAGGCTGTATTTGCACTGGTCCTACTAGGAATAGTAGTTCTTTAGAGGCTCATCTGACAAGTAGGGGCCAGATTCAATTACAGGTGCTGTTAACTCCCGTTTTATGAAACATTTTCCGATTTAAGTCAATGGGAAAACTGGAGATAAAAGCAGTGATAAAATTAGCACATATAATAGAATCTAGCCTTAGCTGCGCTGCATCTCTAGATTTATTGGTATATTTGGTTCGGGCCTATACCCACAACATTGCAGAAGGCCAAGATCTGAATGACCTAGCAGATGAAGCACCAACTTGAGAGGTAACACAGGGTATAGACATAAAAGTGTCCATATATAATCAGAAAGTAGACATCCCCTCAGATGTGGAATCTGATTGCTTGACCAGACAGATAACAGCAAGGGACAATCTTCTTACTGTGAGAACAATTAAAACCCTGCCCTCCTTGACAGGCTTTTCCCTTAACTTAATTGAAGATTGTCCGTCTCTGCAATCTACCTGGGCACCTCCCTACTGCTCTGAGCTGATCAGTGTTATGTCAGTAAAAGGGGTGGGAGGGGGATACTTTATCATTGAATTACTCTTGAACTACAACTCTGACAGAATTGAAATAACACTCTCCAAGGCCTAAATAATATGATGATTAATTAGAGCTGCTTTTATTATGAAACATTACTGCCCCTTTAACTATAGATAAGCAAAGAACAACATTTCACCTGGCTTGGAACTTGTGGAAGGTAAATCAAGGTCAATTAAAATCAAGGGCAAAACTTAAAAAATTATAAACTTTTCACCCAGAATTAACATCTAACTACAATGAGCCAAAGCCTTACTCCCCCATCTCCACATTCATCCAATTCTGCACATCCCTCTAGTTAATGAAGAGCCGTTTGGGAACTACTCTTTATACCTGTCATCCCCTGACACATTTTTGGAGGGTGGATTTTTGTTTATATTGGAAATTTTGGTGGAACTACAACTAAAACAAGATCTATTTCTGAAACGCACTATAGCATGTCTCTTTTCTGGAACCACCTCATGGCTACTAGTCTACTTTTTTCTTTTCATTAGACCTTACTTAAAGGGATAGTAATACTTAAAATGTAAAAAAAAATATGTTGTAGAGTTTATCCCCCTGAGTAAAACAAGGGCACTCCCACTGCTGAAAGGTGTTTCATTCAAAAGTTATTAATTTTTAAAGTTGAATTTTTTAGGTGCAATATCACAGTGGCCTGAAATTGTATAGTGGCGCTGTTGCTACACCATCCTATGGAGATTTATGGTCAACTGACCAGAGCTATCCATAGGATCATGTAGCAACAGCGCCACTGTACAATTTCAGGCCACTGTGATATTGCACCTAAAAAATTCAACTTTGAAAATTAATAACTTTTGAATTAAACACCTTTCAGCAGTGGGAGTACCTTGTTTTACTCAGGAGGATAAACCCTACAACATATATTTTTTTACATTTTAAGTATTACTATCCCTTTAACCCATTCTAAAGAATCCACCAACAGCAAAATGTCAGTGGGGCTGATGTAACCGAAGCAATTTTGGGGTATACTATCTGCTCCATAGGAGACAACACACATTTGCACTGACTTAAATGGGGTGATTAACCCTTTGAATGCTAGAAAGATCTCCAATCATTGCAAAGCAATGTGTTACAGGTCTGTAGCATGCATGAGGTTAAAACAGCTTATTTAAATTGTTTGGAAAATGGAAGGCTGATATGCCCCCTATGGTGTAGCTAGTTTGCCCAGAATTGCTCTAATTCCAGTATTAAGAACCCCTGAGGCCCCTGATGAAATTGTGAATGGAAGTTCCCAAATTATTGAACCTCTATTTTGACTTAACATATTCTGCAAGTACATAATATATATATGTGTGTGTGTGTGTACAGTATTGTACAAAAGTCTTAGGTGTGAAAGAATGCTGTAAAGTAAAAATGTTTTAAAAAAATAGACATGTTAATATATTGAGCAATTAATAAAATGCATAATGAGTGAACAAAAGAAAAATCTAAATCAAATCAATCAAGTCACGGATTTTGTAGGCATATAGTCAGGTGTGTGATTAAACAATTATACTAAATAGGTGCTAATGATCATCAATTTAATATGTGGGTTGAAACACAATCATTAACTAAAACAGAAACAGCTGTGTAGGAGGAATAAAACTGGAGGAGGAACAGCCAAACTCAGCTAACAAGGGGAGGTTGCTGAAGACAGATTAATGTCAAAAGTCATACACCATGGCAAGACTGAGCACAGCAACAAGACACAAGGTAGTTATATACATCAGCAAGGTCTTTTCCAGGCATAAATTTAAAGGCAGACAGGTATTTTCAAATGTACTGCCCAAGCTCTTTTGAAGAAACGGGCAATGTTGTGGAACGTAGATGCAGTGATCGACCAAGGAAAATTAGTGCAGCAGATGATAGACACATCATGCTTACTTCAGTTTGCAATCAGATGTCCAGCAGTGTCATCAGATCACAACTGGCAGAAAACAGTAGGACCCTTGTACACCCATCTACTGTCCTGAGAAGTCTGGTCAGAAGTTGTCTTCATGGAAGACTTGTGACCAAAAAGCCATACCTCCAGCGTGAAAACAAGGCCAAGCAACTTAAGTATGCATGAAAACATAGGAACCAGGGTGCAGAAAAATTGCAGGAGGTGTTCTAGACTGATGAATCAAAATTTTAAATATTTGGCTGTAGAAGATGGCAGTTTGGTCACCAAAGGGCAGAAGAGCGCTACAAGAATGAGTGTCTGCAGGCAACGATAAAGCATGGTGGAGGCTCCTTGCTAGTTTTGGGCTGCATGATCAAAACATCATTAAGTCTGGCTGGGATTACAAGAAGAGAGAGAAGCAACTGAGGCTGCCTAAAACCTCTAAAGCCTCTACTGCCTCAAATTTGGAAAAAGATAACAGCAGAATAGCACATAGACTTGTGTGATTCGGTTCGTCCGAATTCGGAATTTGTCTGAATTCGGGTCTTTCGGTCATCATTCGGGACTGCTGAAAGGCAAGGTGCATTTGTTTTTTTTCCCCAAATCTGAACAGCGAACTCTACTTTCCCTCCCTCTCTAGTCCAATGAGCTTCTTAGTTTCATGATGGGGGTTGGACTATTGACACGTCAGACACCCAGACAGCCTGCATTTGCTGTTAGTCCATTGTTGGAGCTCAGAGAAGACGGAGATAGTGCCAGTTGTGGTGTAAGCAGGCAGGTAACATAGACACTAGGCAGGCAGCCAGCATTATTGCCACTGCAATGGAGAGTCATTTTTTAAAATATGTTAAATTCAGCCGAATATTTCGGAATGTCGCCGAATTTCGTATAAGTCAAACAGGTCTGATTCGAAATTCGGATCCACCAATTAAAAAAAAAAAACAACATTTGTCCGAAATCGAATTTTACCAAAAATGTTTGCCTTGCACAAGTCTAATAGCACAGCACGTCTACCGCTCTCTGAAGCTGCTTCTATTATGTTTGATTTCTGCAAATACATCATGTTTTTATAGCGAAAAGGTGAAAACAACGTAAATCAACAGGTGGAAACTTTGTAACCATTGAAAAAATGGCAAAAAATTTTGGGCAATGGGAGAAAAATAAATACATTTTAAAGTGGATTTTCCCACAGAAAAGCAGTCAACAACGTGGTTTTCGCAGAATTTCCCATGGGAATACGGTGAGAGATTTCAACCAGCCCTAGTGGTCACACCAAATATTGACTTGATTTAGATTTTTTTTTTCTGTTCACTCACTATCATTTTGTTAGTTACTAAAAATAAACTATTAACATTGAAAGCATTCTTACTTGACAGCATTTTTTCACACCTACCAAAGACTTTTGCACAGTACTATATATATATATTTATTTATATACACACTATCAAGATGCCTAGAATTTGTAGTAATTTTTTTTCATTGTCAGCCATTTGTTATCTTCTTGACAGCGTAAACTACTTGGGTGTGTTTGTGGAGAGCTTCCTGTCAGGGAATATGAAAACAGGTCTTGTGATAAAATGTCAAAATATCCAATTTATAAAAGATAGCATACAGAGTATTCAGTGATGCAGAAAGACTGTTACAGTGCATTACATCCTACCTCTATGGTCTATTGATCGAAAAACTCTGAGGAAGCTGAGATCCAAGTAGCTAACACTGTAAAAAATAGGTGAGGAAGACAATAAAGAAATAGATAGATAGATAGATAGATAGATAGATAGAGTGGGGGAGAAAGAGGAGCTATACTTCCCTGACAGGAAACAAGTAAAGAACAAGTGCAGCTACAATCCTCATGCCCATGTAGAAATGTCTCAAACAAACTAAAAACCTATAAATATATAACAATGCAATCTTGTCCTATAAAATATTTATATTATAAAGTACATCTGTGACCCTGAGATACACACAGGACGGGAGGTAACATTGATCTGAAGCGGTATTATTCCTCTGCCCACTAGTGATTCAGCTTGGAATTCAAGAGTACTGGCCCCAGTACTAGGCCAGCTCCAGTACTGTCTCTACTGTGCATGACTGCGTCATTACAAACATTTTAGTGAATTATTATATAGGATAGGGCAGCCAATCAGTATCAACTTGTTTGTTGATTAATCACAGTTGTGTTACCTTTGCCCATGAATACTAGTGGGGTGTTACATGTCAAAGTGCATTGCTTGGACATATTTCTGGGATTCAGAGGGTTAAAGTGATTGAGAGAAAAAAAACGGGTTTAACCACTGTATGCTGTGCTGCAGGGCAGTTAAATAGTTTCTTTCTATGAAGGGCCTTACACTTCTGGCCAATGGCTCACATGTTTTCTGGCCAATGACCCACATGTTTTCTGGCCAATGACCCACACGTGCTGCCACATGTTTGACATGCTTGATTTAACAGATTAACATACATAAGTAGGAATCCTTTCAACAAAAATGTATCTATTATTTATTTATTGATTAATATATTTATTTTAATTTATTAATATATTTATAATGAGTGTATTCATTACTTTATTTTTGCATTATTTCTACAGTTTCTGGTATACCATAATCTTTATTCGGGCCAGCCTCCAGGTCACCCCGCCTTACTACAAACAATGGACTCAAGTAGGTATGAATACTCTGAGACAGAAAAGAAGTATGTGCTGTCTGGGGTGAAAATAGGAACAGGGAACACTTTGAGGACCACAGGAGAAGCCTCTGAGGGTTGCATGTGGGCCCCAGGTCCACCAGTTGCCTGCCAGAACATTAAATTCACCCAGATATAACATTATACATTTGAAATAAATGTCATAGTTTATTTAAATATCACCAAAATTCTATCCTTACACAATTGTGACACGGTTCAGTTAACCTGAAAGAGACTGCATGCTTCTCTAGTCTTTAAACAGTTAATAAGCCTTCTTTAAATTATCTTTAGCTGGCTGAAAATGATGGGCGTTGTAGCCAAACAACAACTGGAGGTCTGAAGTTTGCCCATTACTTATTTAGAAACACACAATTTGCAATATTATGTAAGATACGCCTTTCCAAAAGTCAAAAGAGCCAGATCTGACATGAGAAATTTGACCTAACACTTTCAGCAAGATTGTCTGTCAACGTGACTTATTGTACATGAGCTAACTAAAGTATCTCGGAAGTTAAGCTTAGCTGTCAAGAGAAAATTTTCAGCAACTTTGTTTGAAAACAACATTAGAAAGCCAAAAGTTGTGGCGTGAAGGAAAATGAATTATACTCCTTGGCATTTTCCGTGATCATATTGTCCTCAGCTCTTCTTAGCTGCAAATAATTGAAAAGCTTGATTCAAACATGTGCAGATAATATTTCTGGCATGTTTTTTTACATTCTTCATTAATTGTAAACTCTCCAAATTCTCAACAAATGTGTGTACTTTGTAACTAACTTCAAGTTATTGGTAGGTTAACTGGAACTATTGTGAAAAATGTTTTTTTTTTCATTTTTTGATTGCAAAACTTATATTGTGTCGATTAAAATAGAATATAGTAATACAAAACAAGAAAAAACAACTCCTCCAAAGCACAAGGCCTGCAGCCTGCATTGGTGTCATGGGTGCGAAAGGAACCTTACTATTATTTTGGGGAAGTAATTTTAGATCACCATGTGACTTCCATATTGTTCTTCAGTAAAGAGCAACCACCTACTTCCCATATAATCTGGCAAAACAGTGGTGTGCTGTGTTAGAGCCTGTCATGGTTTGGTTGAGCTGCTCTTACTCTGCTTCCTGATTCTGCTGTCTGAGCTAATCTAGAGCTCTGCTATCCATTGCTACTGCCTTCCCTGTTCTGAGTCTGACTGAATCAGCTGAACTCTCTGTGATTGCTCACTTGACTGATATCAGCCAACCCTCCCAGGGTATTTAAAGCAGCTTGGCTAACTTCCTGATTGCCCTTGTGTTTTCTTCTGGCTGCAAGAGTGTTTTACCGTGTTTCTGATTTCCTGTGCATGACCTGACTTCCTCTGACCTCCCTTCTGGTTCCTGACCCCAGCTTGGCTGAGTACCTGTCTTGGATCCTGACCATGGCTTGTCTTTTGGTTTATGCTTCTGGATCATGATTTTGCTTTATTTGCTTTTGTTATTTTAATAAAGGAGTTTTGCATTTGACATCTTTTGTCTTTCTGGTTCCTGGTCCCTAACTGTCACGGTTTATTATGACTCTCAGACACAAGTTTTAGGTAAAAAAAAATCAATTTTATTGAAATAATAAATTGATAACTTAGGATGGCAATAACATACATATATATATATATATATACAGGATATAGCACAGACAGAAGGCAGACTCTACCGGTCCTGTCAATATACTGGACAGGACAGTCTATAGGCTCTACCGGCCTTGCCATTACCGGGTAAGGCAACCTGCAGATGGAATAGCATAACGGTTCTACCGGCCTTACCAAATTACCGGGCAAGGCAGCCTCAATAGATACACAATGTCAGCTCTACCGGCCCTGCCAATACCGGGTAAGGCAACCTCAGATGGAATGTGGCAAAAGGTTCTACCGGCCTTACCAATACCGGGCAGGGCAGCCCAGAGATAGTAGCAGCAGTCAGATGAAACTGGCAAATTAGCAGAATCGTTAAGCAGCAAGGCTTTGGAGCAAACCAGCGTCCGCACGCTGGGAACAACACTGAATAGTATAGCCGTAAGGCTTTGCGAGCAAACCAGTGACCGCACGCTGGGACCAACACAGATTTGTATAGCTGATAGGCTTTGGAGCAAACCAGTGACCGCACACTGGTGTAACAAGCAAGCTTGTATAGCCGCAAGGCTTAGGAGCAAACCAGTGTCCGCACGCTGGGACCAACACAGATTTGTATAGCTGATAGGCTTTGGAGCAAACCAGTGACCGCACACTGGTGTAACAAGTGAGTTTGTATGGCCGCAAGGCTTAGGAGCAAACCAGCGTCCGCACGCTGGGACCAACACAGATTTGTATAGCTGATAGGCTTTGGAGCAAACCAGTGACCGCACACTGGTGTAACAAGTGAGTTTGTATGGCCGCAAGGCTTAGGAGCAAACCAGCGTCCGCACGCTGGGACCAACACAGATTTGTATAGCTGATAGGCTTTGGAGCAAACCAGTGACCGCACACTGGTGTAACAAGTGAGTTTGTATGGCCGCAAGGCTTAGGAGCAAACCAGCGTCCGCACGCTGGGACCAACACAGCTATGTAGAGCTGATAGGCTTTGGAGCAAACCAGTGACCGCACACTGGTGTAACAAGTGAGTTTGTATAACCGCAAGGCTAAGGAGCAAACCAGCGTCCGCACGCTGGGACCAACACAGAATTGTAGCAATGTCACCAACGCGACCAGGCAGAAGGTCGCCAGGATACTGAAGACCGGTGATGAGATGACAGGAACCAGCAACCATCAGTCAGGTCAGGAAACAGCATAGAAGAAGTTCAGCAGTAACTGCAACACCAGAGACTAGGCCGGAACCAGGACTGGAGTAACTCAGCATCCAGGAAACACTGGAACAGTAGAGATCAGGAACCCAGGAACACAGGAGATCAGGAACTCAGGAACACTGGAACAGAGGCCCAGCTATCACTAGCATAGTGATAGCAAGAAGGTCAGAAACAACACGAAAGGGCACTCAAAGGGTGCCCAATCCAGGTTTAAATAGGCAACAAGAGGCGGGCTAACTGCAGACAGCCAATAGAAGCCCCCTACTGGTGACAGACAGGGAACTGCAGCAATCACGGGCACCGTTATAGTACCCCCCTCTCAAAGACCCCCTCTCCTAGAATAGGGTTTAGGTTTCTGTGGGTACTTGGCATGAAAGATCCTAGTTAGCCTAGGTGCATGAAGGTCCTTACTATCCACCCATGAACGATCCTCAGGACCGTACCCTTTCCAATGTACCAGGTACTGTACCCCTCCTCTAAGCCTACGGGAATCAATAATGCTCTGAACCTCGTACTCCTCCTGGCCCTCGACCTCAACAGGTCCTGGCACCACAGGTGTGGTAGTATAGCGATTGCAAACCAGAGGCTTAAGAAGAGACACATGGAACACATTATGGATACGCATGGATTCAGGTAGGTCTAGTGCATAGGAAACAGGGTTAATTTTGCGAATAACTCTGTATGGACCAATAAACCGGGGAGCCAACTTATTAGACGGAACCTGCAGCTTGAGATTTCTGGAGGAAAGCCATACTCTATCCCCAACCTGAAAGGAAACCGCTGGAAGCCTTCTGCGATTAGCATGGCGCTGATGACGCTGAAATGACTGACCAAGTGCCCTCTGAACTTGTGCCCATGTGGAACGGAGTTGCTCGATATGCTCATCCAGAGCTGGAATCTGTTGCGTCTGAAAAGAATCTGGAAGCAAACAGGGCTGGAACCCATAATTAATCAGAAACGGAGAGCTCCCAGATGAAGAATTGACCGCACAGTTCCTGGCGAACTCTGCCCAAGGCAACAAGTCGGACCAATTATCATGATGGTCAGTCACGAAACAACGGAGAAATTGTTCCAATCCCTGATTAGCTCGTTCAGCGGCTCCATTGGTCTGGGGATGGTAGGCAGAAGAGAAGGACAGCTGTATGCCCATCTGTTGGCAAAATGCCCTCCAAAATCTAGACACAAACTGGCTCCCCCTGTCAGACACCAGTACCCTAGGCACTCCATGCAACCGGAATACTTCTCTGGCGAATACCATTGCCAATTCCTTAGCTGAAGGAAGGCCACGGAGGGGCACGAAATGAGCCATTTTAGAAAACCTGTCCACCACCATGAATATAAAAGAGTACCCCTTAGACGTAGGCAATTCTCCCATAAAATCAATGGAAACATGAGACCAGGGGCGTTCGCCATTAGGCACCGGTTGAAGCAAGCCCACTGGGAGATGTCTCGGGGTCTTAGCGCGGGCGCAGGTGGCACAGGCATTCGTAAATTCGGCACAATCGTTTCTCATGGAAGGCCACCAAAATAACTGAGAAAGGGACCATAACAATTGGTCTCTACCAATATGTCCCGCAGCCTTAGAGGAATGGTAGGTTTCGAGCAGCCTAGTACGAAATGGTTCAGCGACAAAACATTTGCCCACTGGGGTTTCATGGGGAGCGGACCCCTGAGAGGCCAGGATCTCCTCCCCTAAGGGAGAAGTGATACTCGTGCGTATAGTAGCCAGTATTCTATCAGGTTGGATGATAGGTGCTGGTGTTTCCACTCTGTCACTGTCGGCCTCAAATTGTCTTGACAGTGCATCAGCCCTGATATTCTTTGACCCCGGTAAATATGATACAATGAAATTAAATCGAGACAGGAACAGTGCCCACCTGGCCTGACGGGAGGACAATCTCTTGGCCTCCGAGAGATACGTCAGATTTTTATGATCCGTTAGGATTAAGACAGGATTCTTAGTACCTTCAAGCAAATGACGCCATTCCTTAAGAGCGAGGATAATGGCCAATAATTCTCTGTCACCTATCTCATAGTGGCTTTGAGTGACAGTCAACTTTTTAGAGAAAAATCCACAAGGTCTGAGAGTTCCACCTTTATCGTGTCGTTGCGAAAGTACTGCCCCGACCCCAATATCTGAGGCATCAACCTCTAACGTAAATGGAAGTAGAGGATTGGGGTGGGATAACACAGGAGCCGCAGCAAATGCCAGCTTCAAATTTTCAAAGGCTTTCTCAGCAGATACCGGCCAACAAGAAGGATTAGCACCCTTGTGAGTAAGATCGGACAGAGGTTTGACAATGGAAGAAAAGTTCTTAATAAACCTCCTATAATAGTTAGCGAAACCCAGGAAACGCTGTATGGCTTTAAGCCCCTTGGGTTTTGGCCATTGTAGGACAGCTGACAACTTATCTTTGTCCATGGCAATGCCATCATTGCCAATTATGAACCCCAAGAATGGCACACTGGTTCTATGAAACTCACATTTTTCCAATTTACAAAATAATTTGTTCTCACGGAGTCGTAGCAATACTGCAGATACATCCTTGATGTGCTGTGCCATGTCTTGGGAGTAAATCAGTATATCATCAAGGTAAACCACAACACATGTCTGTAACATATCTCTCAGAACATCGTTTATCAGTTCCTGGAAAACTGCGGGTGCATTACACAGCCCAAATGGCATTACTAGATACTCGTAGTGCCCAGCTCGAGTATTAAAGGCAGTTTTCCACTCATCACCTGCTCGAATGCGAACCAGATTGTAAGCGGCCCGTAGGTCCAATTTGGTAAAAATCGAAGGGCCCTTAAGCCTGTCAAAAAGCTCGGTGATGAGTGGTATTGGGTATGCGTTTTTTGCCATTAGTTTATTCAGGCCCCTGTAGTCAATGCATGGTCTTAATTCGCCATTTTTCTTTTTTACGAAAAAGAACCCAGCCCCAGCTGGAGAGGTAGATTTTCGTATGATCCCTCTAGCAAGGGCATCAGAAATGTAGTCCTCCATAGCCTTATTTTCTTCACAAGATAATGGATAAGTGCGTCCTTTAGGAGGTACTACTCCAGGCTGCAATTCAATGCAACAATCATAAGGTCTATGCTGGGGTAGCATACTAGCTTCTCCTTTGCTAAAAACATCGCCAAACTGTTGGTACACATCCGGTATAGCAGAGGAGGTGCATAGGACCTTAATAGGCTGGATGACGCACTTGTCCATACAAAACTGGGACCAAGCAGCAATTTCACACTTTTTCCAATCAAATTGTGGGTTATGTAACTGTAACCACGGAAATCCCAATATTACCGCGTGGTGCGGAGAATTAATCAGTTGAAACTGCTGCTCTTCTCTGTGAAGTGCCCCAATAGTCATAGACAGTGGCATAGTTTCAAATAAAACCTGAGGCGGTTCTAAAGGTCTACCATCAATCGCTTCGATAGTCAAGGGGTTTTCTCTTTCAATGCGTGGAACTCCGTGCAAGTCAGCAAAGGTATTATCCATAAAATACCCTGCTGCACCAGAGTCAACCAAGGCCAAAACCTCCACAGATCGTTGTGCCCAAGACAATACCACCTGAATGGTGGGTTTCGTTATGCCCGACACTGGGGACGATTGTACACCACCTAGGGCCTGTCCCCCAAGGTACCCTAGGTGTGTGCGTTTCCCGGACGTACCGGACAGGAATTTAGCAAGTGCCCTTTTTTACCGCAGTATAAACACAACCCTTGCTTCTTGCGATAAAGTCTCTCTGCCTTGGTTAGTCTAGTGAAGCCTATTTGCATAGGTTCGCTTGTTTCCCGTACAGGTTCACTAGACTTCAATGCCAAGGGAGGGATGGGTGGGCAAAATATGCTTCTAGGCTCATTATCTTTTGATCGTATTTTACGATCTCTGGCAATTGATCTCTCACGTATTCTGGAGTCAATTATCATAACATACTCAATGTAATCATCTAGATCAATAGGTAGATCTTTAGCAGCAATTTCGTCTTTAATGTGGTCATTCAGGCCTTGAGAAAAAGCTGCCAATAATGCCTCGTTATTCCAACCTACCTCTGCTGCCAATGTGCGGAATTCGATGGCATAGTCGCCCACTGTACGCCTGCCCTGTTGTATCTCCATAAGGCGTTTGGCAGCAGAGTTGGTTCTACCAGGAGGCTCAAACACTCTTCGAAAGGATTGCACAAATTCTCTGAAGTTCTTAGTACAAGGTTTAGCATTCTCCCACAAGGGGTTAGCCCAGGCCAATGCTCTGCCAGTGAGCAGTGATATCGTGAACCCCACTTTACTACGATCATTGGGAAATGCGTGTGCCGTCAATTCCATAAAGATTTCAAGTTGGTTGATGAACCCTCTGCAGAGACTAGGGTCACCATCATATCTTAGCGGCAAGGGTGCAGAAGCCGTTAAACCTTTAACAGTACCCTCTAGGGGCCTGGTATCACTTTCCGGTGTCTGACTTGGCGAGACCACCGGGCTAGAACTCGATTTGTCAGCGAGTACCGTGCGTTCAAGGATCGTTTGGATTGCAACTGCCAACTGATCCAAACGTTGCTCGAGCACATCCATCCTCCAATGGATATTCTGTGCGTTACCTTCACCCTTGCTGTCTGAGGTCATGGCCCTTTCGTACTGTCACGGTTTATTATGACTCTCAGACACAAGTTTTAGGTAAAAAAAAATCAATTTTATTGAAATAATAAATTGATAACTTAGGATGGCAATAACATACATATATATATATATATATACAGGATATAGCACAGACAGAAGGCAGACTCTACCGGTCCTGTCAATATACCGGACAGGACAGTCTATAGGCTCTACCGGCCTTGCCATTACCGGGTAAGGCAACCTGCAGATGGAATAGCATAACGGTTCTACCGGCCTTACCAAATTACCGGGCAAGGCAGCCTCAATAGATACACAATGTCAGCTCTACCGGCCCTGCCAATACCGGGTAAGGCAACCTCAGATGGAATGTGGCAAAAGGTTCTACCGGCCTTACCAATACCGGGCAGGGCAGCCCAGAGATAGTAGCAGCAGTCAGATGAAACTGGCAAATTAGCAGAATCGTTAAGCAGCAAGGCTTTGGAGCAAACCAGCGTCCGCACGCTGGGAACAACACTGAATAGTATAGCCGTAAGGCTTTGCGAGCAAACCAGTGACCGCACGCTGGGACCAACACAGATTTGTATAGCTGATAGGCTTTGGAGCAAACCAGTGACCGCACACTGGTGTAACAAGCAAGCTTGTATAGCCGCAAGGCTTAGGAGCAAACCAGCGTCCGCACGCTGGGACCAACACAGATTTGTATAGCTGATAGGCTTTGGAGCAAACCAGTGACCGCACACTGGTGTAACAAGTGAGTTTGTATGGCCGCAAGGCTTAGGAGCAAACCAGCGTCCGCACGCTGGGACCAACACAGATTTGTATAGCTGATAGGCTTTGGAGCAAACCAGTGACCGCACACTGGTGTAACAAGTGAGTTTGTATGGCCGCAAGGCTTAGGAGCAAACCAGCGTCCGCACGCTGGGACCAACACAGCTATGTAGAGCTGATAGGCTTTGGAGCAAACCAGTGACCGCACACTGGTGTAACAAGTGAGTTTGTATAACCGCAAGGCTAAGGAGCAAACCAGCGTCCGCACGCTGGGACCAACACAGAATTGTAGCAATGTCACCAACGCGACCAGGCAGAAGGTCGCCAGGATACTGAAGACCGGTGATGAGATGACAGGAACCAGCAACCATCAGTCAGGTCAGGAAACAGCATAGAAGAAGTTCAGCAGTAACTGCAACACCAGAGACTAGGCCGGAACCAGGACTGGAGTAACTCAGCATCCAGGAAACACTGGAACAGTAGAGATCAGGAACCCAGGAACACAGGAGATCAGGAACTCAGGAACACTGGAACAGAGGCCCAGCTATCACTAGCATAGTGATAGCAAGAAGGTCAGAAACAACACGAAAGGGCACTCAAAGGGTGCCCAATCCAGGTTTAAATAGGCAACAAGAGGCGGGCTAACTGCAGACAGCCAATAGAAGCCCCCTACTGGTGACAGACAGGGAACTGCAGCAATCACGGGCACCGTGATACTAACAGAGCCCTGTTTTCTGTCACTGCAACAGAGCTCATATTTTTTTGTGTAGTAAAATAAAGTCATTGGATACAAGTTCAACAGAGCAGGAGAAATAAGGAAATAAAACAAGTACAGGTAGCTAGGATGCAATATGCCTGCTGGCACAATTATAAAACAGCAACCAAGATTATACTATATAAAAAATGAGTAAGGCATAAAAGTAACTTTATTTAAAACTGCTGTTCAACATTTAAGAGTGTGACTTCTATCAGTCTCACTCTTTAGAATGCAGCCCTTCTGAAGTTATTAAAGTGACATTCAACAAGTCAAATTGCCTCTATTATTTTGTTCCATTGTTACCTTTTATGTACAATGTAATGCTATTCTTGCAGTGCTGAGTGCTCTATACGCTGTAATGGAGGCAGGCTTTTCTGCTGCAGAAGTGCAACATTAAGACTCCAGAGAGAGCTAGGCAGAGCACTGTTTGGAAACTTCCCATATTTGCACACACAATCAATTCAGCCTGACCTGATGGGGAGAAGAAAATAACGGCAAACAAAGTAAGGGTGGTAAGATAAGAGGATCTGAAAATACATCTTTTTAATTGTGGACACATGAAATATGCATACTGCAGGATTGAATCCTCTATGTAGTGTGATTGTTTCATAAATTTCCCAAATAAGAAAATAACTAAGGTCTGGTCAGCTTATCTCACTTTTTTCATCACCTATTCTCCATCACTTTCCACCTCCTGGTATCCTTCTCTTATATCACCACTTTCTTTCGTTATCATCTCCTACCATTTCACCATTTTCCCCCATAGCACTACTATCTCCCCATCATCATCTCCCCCACAAATTAACTTGATTTCTGTAAGCACAGCCATCTCCTCTCATTGTGTACACCATTTCAGATCCATCCCCCACAGCATCACCTCATTGTCTCACCATATCACTTTTATTGCCTAGAGCACCACCTAATCCCTATTTGCCCCCATTATTACCTTCATATCTCATGTCACCACCTTTACCCCTCATTGCCTCCCCCTTATCACCTTCTTATCACCTCCTAAACTCTCTACTCCCTCCCCAAACCATTATCTGCAGAGAATGACTTTTTAGGTCCTATTTGTTAAAAGAATAAAACATTGGATTGTGATTTAAATTTTAAAGAAGCCAGTGAGGTCTTGTATCCTGACCCAGCTTTTTTCTTGTCTGGCATGTAGTTGTGATGTCGACCTTGTTGCCACAGTGTTATAAAGTCATCATGTTGCATGATCCTTGTTCTGGTCAGGACATATCTTTGAAGAAGAAAGATACCAGTTTGGAACGCAAGAGACCCTAATGGATTATTTGAACTGCAAGCCTCAGTTTTTTTTATTCCTCCAGAAAGGAGGACTTGCGTGCCCTCTCTGCACACTGGTCCAATCTTACTTCAAGACATGAGTGTGATATGTTCCTGGCAGTCAGCTAAGACTCTATGGAGATTCCAAAGGGAGGGTGAAGCAGATCCAACCTGCATTTTGCCAGGCCACATCTATAATCTGGCTCTGCTTCACAGTCACTTACAAAATCTCTAAGGAAACAGAAATTCAGGGAGCTCCCTGTTAGCGGTATAAAAGTATAAAAAAAATAGTTGAAGATAAAAATAACATTTATGGGTAATTTTACTTTACATATTCTGCACTTGCATACTATGTAAAGTAATAAAGGGTCTGACTGTTGCTTTACGCACTACAGTTGGGAAACACTGACATAATGTATATTTGAAAGGGAAAAAATCCCTGAATTAATAATTACATTGAAATGACAAGCAAGACACTGTGCGTGAATAAAATTCTAGTAAATGACAGCTTACTGAGAATTCACAGGTTTGTCACATTATCCTTTGACATTAACCCTTTGAGGATCAGAGGGGTTTGCAATGCAGCTTCACATTACTTTGCACATCTTGCAGGTCTTCAAAAGGTTAACTACCTAATGTAACAACACCTAAATTGTTTTGCATTCACGGCTATGAACATAATTGGGGACACTCCAGTTTCAGTGATCCACAGAACTAAAAGGGCCTTTTGGTGGATGGGCATACTTATTGCATATTGGGGATGGGCTTTGCTTAGGTGGGAGAAAAATGAGTTAGGTAGAAGAAAAAAGTGGGCAGAATAGGGTATTGGTGGAGTAGGTTGGTGAATTAAAGTTCTCAGGGCCAAAGAGAATCCTCAGTTCATCCTGATTAGGATGCTTGGTTTTATAAATATCTAAGCCTCTGAGCTTGGCTGTGAAATAAACTATCTCCTCTACATACAGCCCAAGCAGCAATGTAAGTTATTTCCTGGAGCAAAACTATCACTCAGCACTGAGGCACTTTAAAGGGGATATGGCCTTTAAAGTGCCTCAGAGATATTATGGCCTTACTATGGCCATAATATCTCAATGGCTCCTCTTCATTTTAAATTACTCCTTGATTTATGAGGTAACACCTTCAGTGAGTCCCGGAAATGGACATGATATCAAACAGTTCCATTAGGATGTTCTGGTCAATTTAAGGTAAGTGTGGGGTCATTATTAGGAGGTGTTACTTCCCCATTTAAGCTCTTTTGTGTGCAAGTCTAAAGTCTAAGGTCAAGCCATTTGTTAAGTCTAAACAAGCGCAGATAGTCATCCACACATGCTTGGCAACAGCTAAGTTCTGAATGACAAGAAAGTACACAGAAAGTAAAAAGGGAGAAAGTCTCGCCACACTGAAGTCTTGACTCCTGTGGGGAATGGGAGATGCACTAAGATGTAATAAAGGTGATAAAATGGAGATTACTTCTCCAGTGTGATAAACTTTCCAAGTTCTATGTTATTCTATGGAAAGTGGAACATTTGCTATTTTTTGAAAGCCTTAAATATATGCGCTATTTGTGATTGCTCACGTTTTGAAGCAAGAAACATACTAGCACCTTATTACTGATTAGCAAATGCTCCTAAATTAAAGCAGAACTACTACCTCAACTAAAGTCGCCCTGCAATACTTAGGTAGGTGTCGACTAGCTTCATAATAATTATTTTATCCCCGAATAAAGTTATCCTTAAGTTTCCAAGACCAGAAGACAGGCATCACCACAGACATCTTAAATGCGCGCCTGCACTGTTAGTCCCCATCACCCTTCACAGGCATTGCACTGGCCCGAACGGCTCCGGAAGAGTCTTACGGAGCAGGCACACTGGCTGCAGTAACCGGGCCATCCGTCTCAGAAGCTTAAGAATTACTTTACTCGGGGGCACTTTTGAGAAGTAAAATAATGACTATTAAGCTAGTCGCCACCTGCCAAAGTATTGCAGGGCGACTTTAGTTGAGGTGGTAGTTCTGCTTTAAAGGCAAAGTAAGTGAATGTGCCTATATTAATGGCAAAGTTAGTGAATGCGCCTAAATCAATGGCAAATTTAGCCAGACATATGAAAATGTGTGCTAATTGCTTCGCTGAATTAGGCGCAAATGCTCATCCTCTCACAAAACGGCAGACATTTTAGCCACACCCACTTTTTGAAATGCATTTTAAAAAAAGAGTAAACGTTCACTAATTCTGAGTCGCAATCCAGTAACATTTTGGTGCTAATTATTTTGCCATTAAACGTATACTGTAAATATTGATTATGCTGGTTTCCTGCATTCTGCCCGTAGCGCCTTGTCTCTATAGAATAAAACAGAACTCAGAGAGTTTATAACAATGGAGAAACCATCTCCTCTTTATTACTTTTTATTGCACTTTAGTTCATAGCCCCTGGCCTCCTCATAGGTTTTCTGGTGCTGTCTTTTAGCCTGAATTCTTGGGTGGAACTAAATGCAAACAAACAACGTGACTGAAAACACAGTAAAAAGTGGAGCAATGAGGGAACAAACCAGCTGCAAAATAGCAGACAAATAAAAAATCACATTGATTAAATTGGGGTTTTAACACCTTGAATGCTAGAGAGTTCTCCAATGCATTATAATGCTTTGAATAATTCTCTAGCAGTTAAGTGGTTAATGGACGATTAATTCAATTCAGTAGAAATGTTTTGTCCTCTATAGCTCAGTTGTTGATTTGCTGCAGCATTGCTCAACTGGTTCTCATTAAATAAGGTTTATTGTTAGGAAAAGAGAAGCCATTTTGCACATAACATTGCAGGAAACAACAGGCACAGGAAAGAGAGCTTTCTGTAAAGTGTGTAACAATGTATTTGTCACATTTATAAACTAAAAGCACTAGGAATGCTAAAAAAGCAGATGAAAAACACCTGTATTGACCCGGCGACCTCTAAATTCAGTTTATATTGTATACATATCGATATAGAGCTTTTGATGCCCTCTAGCTGCTATTTAATGTGTACTGTAGAATGATTGTTTAATAAGAAATCATGTGCAATACATGACCTTAGTCACAGCAGTTATAAACATTGCTCAAAAGAATCATGTTAAATAAGCACCTTTCATTGCCTATAAAAATAGTACTTTGCTAAAAGCATACCAGAAAGTCATGACATTTTGGTCCCTTATGATGTTTTACAACTCCAGCATGTAATAACTACCAACTTTACAGGCTATATCCTGTGGTGGTTGTGTTCTGCCAGGCTATGTTAAAACTTGTTATAAATCCCCATATTTACAATGGACAGATGTGTCTATAAGACCTCTGTATGACACTAACACTGAGAATGCTTCCTGGAATTATTTAAATGCTAACTGTTAATATGTCAGTGGTTGCCAATCTTTTTACAGTGGGATGTCCCAAAAGCATTCATTTTGTATTGGATAGAGGAACAAAATATTACAAAACTTCAACATTATATGGATTGTACAAGGTTTTCAAATCATATGGAAATGTTCACTGAAGTAAGACAGATATCTTTTTCTTTCTTTCTTTCTTTCTTTCTTTCTTTCTTTCTTTCTTTCTTTCTTTCTTTCTCTTTCTTTCCCACTCTCTTCTCTCTCTCTAATTATTACCCTCTGTCTCCCTGCCACTAGTCTCTCTCTCTGTCCCCTCTCGTTTGCTCACTCTCTCTTTCCTCTCTATTATTTTGTAGTACATTGATTCCATGTTCTATGGAACCTCAGGGTCCCCTCCATGAATAAAGAGGTATAGAGCAGCATGGAACACATTTAGAGTGGAACTAACACTTTTTAACAAATTAAGTGATTTTGAAAATCACCCATATTTCTATTAGCCATTTTTTGTTGAATTGATTGGTTTAACAGATATTTAACTTTATTTACTTGTCAGTTTAGACTGTACAAATGAAACAGTACTGGCTGTAATGCCAGCCAGATGCTGACATTTCACACTGTTTTCCCACCCACCTGTTACTCCCTGCTGGTCAGTACTAGCTAAATTACATTAGCAGACCAGCTGACAATCATGCAATTCAGGATGCTCCCACTAAGGTGGGTATTTTGACAGGTGACAGTTCCACTTTAAGTAATGGCAGAAAGGGTAAAAAGGCCAGAGTCAGTCAGTCTATGTGTAGTTCAGTGACAGCCAGTGTAGCTGGGTAAGATTGTAATACAGATATACTTATCTAGCACCCACTAAACCCTGGGTGTCATAGAGGCATCCAACACATTGCAAGCAGTGATGATGCTGATGATAACTGACAGGATGACTGTGTATGTTTGCTTATCTAGAGTCATATTTTCTAATTGTTTTCTCCATCAGTTTATAGACAGGAACAGTGCTTCTTTTCAGTGGTGGAAGATTGAACCTTTGCCTTTCAGCTTTGCCTGTATCTGAAGAATTGGAGGATCTGGAGGGATATACTCTAGAAGTACATCATCATCAGAATCACTTCTAGGTCATCCCCAGCATCACCCACTACTTCTTGCACACTAGTTTATATTCCTGTAGGTTTCTAAACAATTTCTTTGTACTTTTATTTTCACAATGTTCGCTACTACTTTCATGACAGGTGTTTTTTTTTCCTAAAGCTTTATTTAGAACTAGTTGAAGAGCCCTTTACATGGGCCCAGTGCCACTGCCAACTGGTTGTGGGACAGTCATGCACAGTAGAGACTGCCCGGGCCGCGGCTGACACAGAGTTTACATAACGTTTTAGCGAATTATTATATAGGATAATATAGACTAATAAGCATACATAGAAAGGCAATAACAACAGCAGAAATGGCATATAATAAACAAATGAAGTATCATAGTAAATAAAAATGAAAAGAATTAATGTGATAAGAGACAATGTGCAACATCCTGGAATATACAGTGGGAGTAGAATCACTTATTGACACAGGACAACATTCTAGGCATGTATCTGAGTATGAAAAATATAAAGGTAATAATGGGAAGAAAAAAAAAAAAAGAAGAAAGACATAGAAGAATGCAACAGATAAAGCAAGTGAGAGAAAGGGTTTTCATGGGTGTTTTTGTGCTTGTTTGTCTCACTGTCCGATGCAGCAATTGGTTGAGCTGCTACACTTTCTTCCATTATTCCAACACTAGAATGTGACTTGAAGTCCTATTACTGGCACTGTTGGCAGTGGTGAACTTTTGGTGGGACTTTGACAAACTGTCTCCTGCTTGGGAGGAGAGAGATCACCATAATTTATTGCACACGCTGCAGCAATCATGACTGCAGTCAGTTTTTGGACTACCAATTTACTCACACATGCCTGCACTGCTCCTAATCCTTTCCCCCTCCGCTACCCTTGTTCGTTTGCTGGACATTACTCAACTACTGTGTGTATTTTTACTGCAAAGTACGCAATAGAAATGATTGGGATGTCTTGCCTTGGCCCTCCACAAAATACTCTATCTAGTCTAGAGTCAGTCTGCCTCAGTCACAGTTCATGTCAGGGCCCCTGTCTCTGTTACTTATCAATTGGGGTAATACTTCTTTGCTCCCTTCTCACACCCCATACTTCCCTGATACAAATATAACAGCCAGATCAGGAAGGAAGTTGGATCACAGTTCCTGTGTCTTCCCAGTCACACAGAATTTTGGAATAAATCTCCTTTGCTTCTACCTCACTCCTCCAGACTCCCCTAACACTGTGATAACAACCAGATCAGGAAGGAACTTGTATCATGGTTGCCTGTGTCTTCTGATTCATTCACACAGAATTTAGGGGTATTTAGCATCAACCTCCTTTCTCCCTTTCTGTCACCCAGAGTGCCCCAAGATTCCCATAATGCAGTGACCAAATGTTCTGCCTATAAGACACCCTAAGCTAAGTTTCAACTCGTTTTTATTAGCCTGTCTTCAGCTGAAAAATGTGCTGCTCTCTCTCTATCTCTTACAAACACAGAAAGGGACCCTGAGACCCCTTTCTTTTATACTATGCCTGTGGGAAAATAAGGGAAACTTACAAAGTAGTTGGGAGAAATTTGATATTTCTGTTTATTTCAAAGCAATCAGTTAGGGGAAAAAAAGCAGAAAAACAACTCTTTTCACAGGAAATTTGCCACTATATGGTAAGTGCCATTTTTTATCCTGTTTCTCTTCTGAGGCAAAATCTTTTGTCCATCCCTAATATTAACCAATTCAGTGCAAAGCACTGAAAACCTCTCAAGCATCCAATGAGTTAAATTCCTTATTAAAATGAATGGGCATTTTTATTTTTGCCCTACAGTGCAGTTGGCTTGCTCAAGAATTTTGGTTGGTTTGCTCCATCTTTTACTTTCTGCATATGGTTCATTATAAATAACAATTCAGAAGTGGAAAACTACATTCTAAAAGGCTGATATGGCAGTTTTAAGCTCGTTCATGTTTGATGTGTCATTTGTGCAAAATCAGGGTTAGCCAAACATACTCATTTTTATATGATTTAGGACACAATGTATTAGAATACCAGGGCTACTCTATTTCATAAACATATTTTCTGTCAACAAAGTCTTCTTAATAAGTAATACTGCTTAGAAAGTATTAGTTGATATTAATCATAACTCAAATCCATGATATTATGATTCAACTTTTTAAAAGAACTGTCTGAATTAAAGACCTTCATCTGAATATTATAAGATGTCTCAAACAAATAAAGATATTTTCAAATAAAAATAATACAGACATTTAAAATGCATGCTACTCACAAAAATGTCAAGAAAAGTAAAAATTGATGCAAACATTTTACTTTTTATCTCAGTAACAATACATGATGATAATGTATAGTTACCTTCATTTCTGTTACTCAAATTGTTAACCCCTTAATGACCGGCCTCGCACACATGCCATGCGGCCATCACTTAAGGCCCGGCTAAGAATTTTTTATTTTTTTTTAATTATTCCCGAGTCCCCGAACGGAGTCCACCCATGCGGGGACCCGGACTTCCGAGACGTACATGTACGTCCTCTGTCACTAAGTGACAGTTTTTGTGGGACGTACATGTACGTTCATTGTCGGGAAGGGGTTAAATGGTTTAAAAGAAAGTTAATATACAGTACTGTGCAAAAGTCTTAGGGGGGGTGTGAAAAAATTCTGTAAAGTAAGAATGCTTTCAAAAATAAAAATGTTCACAGTTTATTTTTTATCAATTAACAAAAAGATAGTGAGGGAACAGAAGAAAAATCTAAATCAAATCAATATTTGGTGTGACTACCCTTTGCCTTCAAACCACATAAATTCTTCTAGATACACTTGCACGCATTTTTAAGGAACTGGGCAGGTAGGTTGTTTCAAACATCTTGGAGAGCTAACCACAGTTCTTCTGTGGATTTAGTCAGCCTCGGTTGCTTCTCTCTAAATGATGTTGAGATCAGGGCTCTGTGGGGACCATAACATCACTTCCAGGACTCCTTATTCTTCTTTAAGCTGAAGACAATTCTTAATGACTTTAGCTGAATATTTGTGGTCATTGTCATGCTGCATAATAAATTTAGGGCCAGATGCCGCCCTTACAGTATTGCATGATGGATAAGTATCTGCCTGAGAAAACCATTAATTCTGACAAATTCTTTATCTCCATTTACAGAAATGCAACCCCAAACTTGCAAGGAACCTCCACCATGCTTCACTGTTACCTGTCAGACGCTCATCCTTGTACCGATCTCCAGCCCTTTGGCAAACAAACTGCCTTCTGCTATAGCCAAATATTTAACATTTTAACTCATTCGTCCAGAGCACCTGCTGAATTTTTCTGCACACCATTTCCTGTGTTTTCATGCATAGTTGAGTCACTTGACCTTGTTTCCATGTCGGAGGTATGGCTTTTTGGCTACAAGTCTTCCATGAAGACCACTTCTGACCAGACTTCTCAGGACAGTAGATGGGTGTACCAGGGACCCACTGTTTTCTGTCAGTTCTGAGCTGATGACATTCCTGAACTTCTTCCAATTGTGAAGGAAAGTAAGCATGATGTGTCTTTCATCTGTTGAACTGTTTCCTTGGCTGACCACTGCATGTACGGTCCTCAACGTTGCCTGACTCTTTGTGCTTCTTCAAAAGAGCTTGGATAGAACATCTGAAACCCCTGTCTTCCTTAAAATTTGTGCCTGGGAGAGACCTTACTGATGCAGTATAACTGCCTTGTGTCTTGTTGCTGTGCTCAGTCTTGCCATGGTGTATGACGGTTGATATTAAACTGTTTTCAGCAACCTCACCTTGTTAGCTGAGTTTGGCTGTTCCTCACCCAGTTGTATTCCTCATACACAGCTGTTTCTGTTTCAGTTAATGATTGTTTTTCAACCAACATATTAAATTGATGATCATTAGCAAATGTTTGGTATAATTGTTTAATCATACACCTGGCTGGTCACACCAAATATTGATTTGACTGAGATTTTTCTTCTGTTCACTCACTATCATTTTGTTAATTGATAAATATAAACTGTTTGCATGTCTATTTTTTAAAGCATTCTTACTTTATAGTATTTTTTCACACCTGCCTAAGACTTTTCATTAAAATGAGTAAAAAGTTACCATACAGCCTCTTGGCACTCTCACAGCCTGGAGGGGTTCACCTTATAACAACTTTATGGATTTTGAAAGACCTTTGAATCAACCATGTTAACATTAGACATGTGTTTATTTAAAACAGTTGTTTATATGATATTTCTCTTTATTCATTTTTCAGTTTGAACGAATTAAACAGTACTCACTGTCATACCAGACAGATGCTAATATTTCATACTGTTCTTCCATCTACCTGTCGCTCCCTTCTGGACAGTATAGTTAATTTACATAATCTGATCTCAACTCAGATGTTTTCCTTACTGCAGATCTGCTGCATTCTCTTTAACAGCTATGCTTTTTTCATCCTTAGGAAAGGAGGTAAAGTATCTGCATGTTGGACTTTAGTACAAGCACTTGAGACAATAGTCTCCTGTGTGAAAGACACCATAGTCCAGAATGTTCCTTTCACAAAAGGCAACAGATCCAATGCAAAATATCTGCTTTGATGTAGCCCACGTGAAGGAAGCATTAGTGTTCCTTTAAGAGCTACTGCAAAGAAAATTCCTCCTGTGTCTTCCAATACATGCCACAGTAATCATCACAGGAAATTTGGATGCTGGTCCTGAGTGTTGATTTATCTCATGCAGGTGAACACAGAAATGAATGCAACACTAGAAGGACCTGAAACAATTTATCTCTGCCCCCTCTCACAAAGTCACAGATAATCCACTCTCATGAACTCAATCAATCTCAGTGTTTTATCCACTATCTGTAAACTAGACCAAACTTTTTAAATCTAGACATAAGCAAAAGAGAAAAAGGACAGCTGTTAAAGGGAAAAATGTAGTTTATAGCCTTGCTGCTATCCCTTCACAGTAAGAACAACACCTGCGTTGATAAAAGCACATAATGATCCATGTGAAGGAAATTAAAGAGGGATACTTCTAATGTAATATCTTACAATGGTACTGAATACATTTCCAACTATGTCATTTTAAAAAAGGAGAAATGTTCACCTTAATTTTTTGTTTAACAAGTATGCCTACAAGTATACTTAAGGTCCTCCAGGTGTTCAGGAGTCAGGACTACAATTCCCAACATTAACAGCCAGCAGCTGGTGGTGAAGACTTCTCTAACATCCAAGGGGTTAAGTAATAACCATTTAAAATATATGACAACTGATAAATAAGCCAGCTACAGTAAACCAAGAGCATTATGCCACAGTGGGACTGTGACTGTTTTGGTCACACACACACATCTCAAGATATAAGAGTGGCTAGCACAGCTGAGGCACCCTCTTAAAAATTGGGCATTCTAAACTGTTGCCTGCTTTGCCTAGTGGGAAATCGACACTGCTGGTTGAGGATGATGGGAATTGTAGTCTCTAACAGCTAGAGTGACTAAAGTTAACTAATCCTGAGTGTAATTTAACCTATTTCATCTGAGCTTACTATGAGTGCTGCACTATTTTAGTGAACTGATATTCAAGTAAGTGCTTATTAAATATATTTCATCGCAATTGAAGTTGATTTTTACCATCAATAATTTTGCTTTCAATATTTCTTGGACAGAGAGAAAATCCCATTGATATATATGGAGTTCTATATGGAAAACTATGTATCAGCTTTTTCATGATATATCACTTTAAGTGTTATATTGTGAGACAAGCTATGATGTTATTAATACAAAAAAGTAATTGTTTTGTTAGTATTAAGCACTAGCATGGACTGTACAGACGAGCAAAATGGAACATAAAAAACAGAGAAAAGTGGCAACAATAGTACCTTATCACATTAAATAAAAATTACCAAACATAATATAAACCACTCACATGATAAAGTGGCTCTGGTCTCCGTCTCTGCTCGGTACTTTTGGCCAGATGCTCCCACAACGCCAAAGGAAAGAAGAGGCTTTTCTCCAAGAAACATAAATAAGCTCCGCTTAAGGTCCAGTTTTCTTAACTCCTTAAAGACCTGTTGCTCACACTTCACTTAAAGAAGACGGAGCACTTTTTATCTCCTATCCAACAAGGGCTCCCCGAATGGTGTGCAGCAGAGCGGGGAGCCCTGAAATCCATGAAAGTCCTGGCATGTCATGGATCCTTATCACATGTCCAAACCTTGACATGCCAGGACCGTCATGGGTCCTTAAGGGGTTAAAAAGTTTATTGCTTAAAATACAATACAAATAGTATTAAAACAAAAATGTAACAAACCCACAATATCAATGCGTTTCACAGCTATAAGCTGCTTTTTCTGTAGGCATTGAGAACACAGCTGATTGGTTCAGATTATAGCTGCAAAATGCGCTGATATTGTGGGTTTGTTACATTTTTGTTTTAATAATATTTGTATTAGATTTTAAGAAATAAACTTTTTAAAAAGATTGGACACTATATTTTTTGGAGCGGAGCCTGTTCTTTCCTGTGGTGGTGGTGGAGACATCTGGCCGTAAGCACTGTGTAGAGACAGTAGAACATTTCTGCAAGTCTTTTTTGCTGTTTATATGTACATGCCCATAGGCAGCCACTTTATCATATGAGTGGTTTATATTATCTTTGGTAATTTTTATTTATTGTGATAAGGCACTATTGGCTCCCCTCTGTTTGTTTTTTATGTTAAATATCTGACTCTGTGAGTGGAGTTTTTGAGGAAGTGAAGCCTAATCACTGAATTTTCAAGAATCTGGTGGTGTACAGCTTAATAACAGGCCCTGAGCTCGTTGGTGCTGGTTTGCATATAAGTGCTATTCCAGCATCTCTTTTTGTGAGTACATTTCCAGCTGGTGAAGGTGTGGTATTATTCATTGTATAATATTGCACAAAGAAGGGCCTCTATTTTCTTTTCTTCACAGACAAAAGCAAAAGGTTATTTTCCCCTTTATGAACTAAAATGAACATTCCATTATATGTAAACCCTACTCTAAAATAGCTCAATAAAAAGTATATGTTTCTTGAAAGTAGACTAATTTATGCATTAAAAAATGGATAAAGTAAATTTGTTACAAAATGAATTTTTCAGAAAGGTTTAAAAAATGTACACTAAAGATAAAATGTAATGTACAATATCTTAAGCAAGCTTAACGTAAGAAATAGAAATGGATGACATATGAATGCCCTATATCTCCTTAGTACACTGAAAAACAATATGCAAAGGAATGCAAATGTTTGCCCTTCCCTGGGGCCCAAATAGGTAACAGCACATAACAGAATGTCAGTTGACATTTTCATAGAGATAACCAAAATGTACTAAAAGTGGTTTGAAGTCCTAAGTATCCCATAAAATCAAAATACCTCCTTAAAAGCATACATTTACTGAAAACAGATATTCTGCTGCATGAATTGAGGGGTCACTTGAATGTCTAACCCTAACCTGGTGTCACACATGAAGATGGTGCTAAAATAAAAAGATTAATTTTGGTTACACTTTCACCCATTCCAGGATACTGAAATCTTTTGAATCAATGGAATTTCCTACTGTATTAATTAGCTCCTGCCTTTACAAGAAAAAAAAGCATCCCATTGGTGTGAATTTACATGCTTTATGGGAGGGAAATATAAAACTGCACCAGTTATAGTGTATCATTTTCATACTCTTTTTGAATATGACTTACGTGTACTAAAATGGTTGGGACAACTATAGAAATGTAGAAAAGGTAGACAAAACATACAATTTTGGAAAGTAGACAGCAATATACTTGAATTTCTAGTGTGCACACTTATTTCCATAACCATTTGAGATAAAAAAAGAAAGGTATTCAACTGAGGGGTTGTTCATCCTTCTATCACTAGCCTGGTGTGCACAAATGTCTCCTTTAAGAAAAAAAATATTTTTTTACATTTCCTCCACTTCAGAGATTGTAAAATCTTTGAAAACCACTGAATTGTTTAGTGCATTCAGTACCTTTTATCAACCTGAGAAAAATGTACCCCATTGGTAAGGTGTGTAAGAGCACTAAACTACACATACCTGTTTTCTTTCTTGAAATTATCTGTCTGCACAAAAATGATCATAACCATTACAGATAAGAAAAAAGGGTATGTAGGCATATCATTTTGGAAAGTAGACACTCACATACCTCAAATGAGAGGTCACTTGACTTTCCACCCATTGACTAGTATTCACAACTATTTCCAGAAATAAGTGCTATAGATTAAATACATACTTTATTAAATTTCAGTCCATTCAAAGATACTAGAATTTTTTTTAGCGTTATGGGATTTCCAAATGTATTCATCATCTAGTCCCAGCCTGAAAAAAGTTGTACTCCATTATTATGAGTTGACATACCATAGAAGATAAAAGGAGCAAGGTTGAAATGAAAAAAGTTGTACTCCATTATTATGAGTTGACATACCATAGAAGATAAAAGGAGCAGGGTTGAGGATGAAAAAAGTTGTAATCCATTAGTATGAGTTGACATACCATAGAAGATAAAAGGAGAAAGGTTGAGGAGCAAGGTTGATGAAGCAGAGTTGTGTTTTAAGTGGGCAGGATTGAGATTTAGGAAAAGCCTCCAACTTAATTTCTGAAACTATAGCAATGTTACCAATGATATGGGCAGCTTTTTCAGTTCCCACACTCTCACCCTGGATGTTAGGCTTGTATTGAGAGAGAGGAGTCACTCTCCCTTACAAGGTCACAGTGGTGATTGCTCAGAGCCATCTGCTGGGTGATCAATAACTGGGGAGCATCGGGGGGGGGGGGTACTGATGTACCCCAAAAAAGTCTTGTCTACATTTTAGGCCTTGGAAAACAAAGAGAGAATTTATGCAGATGCCATCATGAAGTATTTAAATGTGTGTATAAACTCAGATCATTTTTAGATCTTAGTGTTTCTTAAGGCTTGCATGTCAATCCAATAAACCCCTTTTACACAAGCCCTAGTTATTATTATATCTTACCACATCATAAAGCTTACTCAAATGCATTATACTGAAGTTACTAACTAACACTTTATACTGAAGGGTGATTATAAAAGAGCTTTCAAAATACCCTATATTGTTATTGATTGTTTGTTTAAAAAAATAGCTTTTGAGATTTTTGGCTTTATTGATTGGTCACTGCATGCGATTTAGCTAGAACTCCTGAGTGGGAAGTAGCAGTTGGGAGGGAGAGGGATCATATCTGACACACTAGGTGGTACCATCCAGAACTGCCTAATGTGCATAAGCTGACAAATACATAAAGCTAAATATATTGCAATCTATATTTTGAAATAAAGGATATCTAGCATATTTACATGTGGTTTTGAAAGCTGGTAGCTATAGAACCCCATATGTACTGCTTGGCCCCCACAATTGTTCCCTTGCCCACTGGAACCACAGATCCCCATGTACACTGTTTGATCCTCTCCAGCCTTTTCCCCTTGACCACTGCTAGCCACAACTCACCATGACCACTGCCTGGGTAAGGGAAGAAGGCTGTCATGCAGTGTATACGGGGCTAACACACAATGCTGTTATTCCCCATGTTGCACAATGTTATTAATCTGATATACAGTGCTCCCCTTTGACATATTAAACCCCCCTTTGTAATTCAACATATAGTGCTCCCTTCCGATATTCTTCTTTCTGCAATTTTATTGGACATACACTGCCCTCCATGTGTATGAAATGTTGAAGTGTTTTGAATACATCAACAAAATCTTATTACCACAGCATCAACCTTTAGTGAATCTAGGCCATCTAACACTTAACTTGACACTTCTCAATTGGTTTGGGTGTTTTCAGGGGTTAAAGTGACACTTCTACATTTGTTTTGTCCTTAGAGAGCATGCGTGAATGTATTCTGATCTGCTTTCGTTGAAACCGTCATTGTGGCTTATACGCCTCAACTATGAGGAGCAGGATTACCGACAGAAATGTTTCAACAAAACACGTGGTAAAGCTGAATGCATGGATTTGGATACCACTTGCCTGTTGTTTTTAGTTGAGTCCCATGAGCTTTTTTTTTTTACTGGCGGTGTGTAGATATACCGCCAGTTTTGTTTTAGCAACGTGGAAATTTGAATATAGCAATCTGACTTAAAAAACTACAATCCCATGTTTTTTTCTTAATTCCAACATTTGAATGGAGGACCTAAGCTGTTATTATGTGTTAGCTCCACTTTAAAAGCTAAAGCCGTCAGCCCTTGAGAAGGGATTGCCTGCAGTGAGTTGGTGGCACTTCAAAAAACTGAGATGTTTCCACGGTCCACTTTATAAGGTCTTTTTTTAATTTTTGAGTATTGAGATTTCTAGATTATGCAGGCAACGTAGTCACTTTAGTCTTAAATTGCCCCTCCCCCACTAACTCACACTGAATCTTTTGGCATCTATTTAATAAAATTGTGCTTTAAAAGCACAGTACAAAACAAACATTGATTGTGTTTGTCATTTAATCATGATTGTAAGTATTTTTGTGCCTAAAAAGTTTGCATTTCTTATGCAAAAATTTGCATTGCTTTTATAAAATAAACTCATTGCGATAGATCTGGCATTGCTTAAAAAAATAGCAAATGTTAATTTAAAAAATTTTATTTTTTCTCAGAAAAGAAAGCAATGCTAATGAAATAAAAATCACATTAAAAAAAAGTATTGCCAATAAAAAATAATATTTCTTGTAAGAAAAGTTAGCAATGCTAAAACATATTTTGAACATCTAAAGATGCATGTGTCAAATTTGTTTAGATACGTCAGTTTTTTTCTTCTCAACAAAAACATAGCTGGCACTAAATGCATGAATAAATGAAAGGCTCTATTTAATAGAATTGCATAGTCAAGACACAAATAGTGACTATAGCTGTGGCAAACGTATGTAATAAAGATTATTTAAAAAAGTAAAGTGAAAAAAAAAATCATTTTCCAGTATTCACACGCTTTCTGCTATTTTTCCCAGTTTGCATATTTTTACTTATTTAGTGTTTCTGGAGTCGCTAGTTCTAATTACATCTGGTGCCATCTTAAATAATTTTTCACTTTTGCGCTGCATTTTGTGGTTTCACTTCTATTAACCCTTTGATTGCTAGAGGGGTACGCAACGCATTGCAAAGCAATGCGTTGCGTACCCTTCTGGCACTCAAAGGGTTAAAAAGATTCCTAAGGGATGTGCTTGTACTGTATGCCTTAATTAGCATTATATATAAATCTGGCTCAAAAATGTTTTGTAACTAAAAGATGACTAATACAGTATATAGGAAAGATGATTTATTATCACCAAAGTTTATTTTAGGTAACCAGGGGAGAGATTCATTAAGCAGTGAAAAAGAGATAAAACAGAAATGACTTCTCCAGTTTATCACTTCTCCAGTTCCTATGTTATTCTATAAAGCCTATGCACTAAGATTTCTTCAGCGTTGGAGATCTTAGTGCATAGGCTCTATAGAATAACATATAGAGTGGAGAAGTGATAAAATAGAGATGACTTTTCCAGTTTAACACCTCTTTACCAGTGCTTACTGAATCCCCCCCAATGTTTCTTTAAAGGGATAGTAATACTTCGTTTTATCTTTATTTTATTTTGTAGGCATTAAAAAAACATGAAGAACGATATAGGTCTTATCTCTCAGACCTTTATAGTTTGAGAGATATTCACAAGCAAAGTTTCCCCTCCCGCCCCTTTTACCTAGTGTAAGCCATCTCTTCTCAGATGTGGAATGCAGTCCATAGACCAGACAGATAACAGAAGGGGACAGTCTTCTTCCTATGAAAACAATGAAATCCCTGCCCCCCTTGACAAGTTTTTCAGGTTTTTCCCTTATCTTAATTGAAGATTGTCCCTCTCTGCAATCTACCTGGGCACCTCCCTTCTGATCTGTCTGAGCAGTGTTACATCAGTAAAAGGGGCGGGAGGGGGACACTTTGTCATTGAATTACTCATGAACTTCAACTCTGACAGAATTGAAATAACACTCTCCAAAGTCCAAATACTATGATGATTAATTGGAGCTGCTTTTATTATGAAACATTACTATCCCTTTAAGATGTTTGTAGCACTGAATGCTGTTAAAAGCCTCATTTATCCATCGGCAAAGAGGAAAATTCTACTAATTTTTTCATCAGCAGCTAAAGTATTGATTCCCGCACGCTGGAAGGATAACAATCCACCATCCTTTTCAGAATGGATAATAAAGGCGAATGATCACCTCATCTTAACTAGACTTTCCACACACAAGAAAGGATTGGACACAAGCTCAATAACATCCTTCTTATCATACTGGAACCATTCAACTTTACCACTATCTACTGTCTCATCCTCTTTTTAGACTGGATAGATGGATAGCTCTTAATTTTTTTTTTTTCCCCTTTAACCTTTTCCCCTTGTACGTCCCTTCCCCACTCAACTATTATTCACTATTCAACTATTATTTACTTTAATATATTATTTACTTTAATATATTAATATGTTCTCTAACTCTGTCTATTTGTTCTCACTTTCTCTTCCTACATCTATTTAGACATTAAATAAAACACAACACAGCAGAACATTTTAGATAAAGCTTTAGTCTTCTACAGGAATGCAATACAGTGAGCTCATAATAGAATATATCGATAAATCCAGTAATAATACCTGTAATACTTGTTTGTCTATATTGTTCTTTGTATGCTTATATTTTTGTAATCTGCTGGTTGTCTTTAAGAAAAATAAATTATATTAAAAAAAAGCCTCATTTAACTCAATGGAAATTTGGTGGGGGGATTTTTATTCATCCCCTATGGTACACTTGGCTACCTGTAGAATGTTTCTTCATTTTAACCCATTAAGGAGCAGGGAGTTGTGTAACACATTGTGAACAATGTGTTGAACCCCATTCTAGTCCTTAAATCAGCTTCTCTTTACAAAAATACAAAAATCTATTGTTTTTGACCATATGCTTATGTCCATGCCTAACACAATATATAACCCTATGATTTTTAATTGTTTCCTGAACTACTTCTTGCTTCCTCCTTAATTCTCTTGTATATAAACTTTATAGCTCGAGGCAAAACAGGTGCGAAAATAAAATGAATTCATATTGCCTTGAGTGCCATATATTTTTTTCAGTGTCAGCAGTGTGTACAATTGATTAGGTTCAACACAGAGAAAGAAAATGTTGTAACTGAGCAATATTGCTCTTGAAACTCAAATCAAATACATGTCAGTTGTTCATTAATCACATTGATTCACTTGCCTTAAAAAGTAAATAACATTTACTATATGGACACTATTTGTTTTCATACTTGTTTGCAGTAGCTGCTTGTTGATCTGTTACACTGTACATCATTTTTAAACATAATTTTTTACTGACAGGTTGCAGAGAACAAAATGTTTTATTGTTTAACTAGTGTAAAAGCCCGTGTACACGGGCCAAGGTCCGGGTAATGTTAGCTCTTTTCATGCCAGAGGGGTATGCAACACATTGCTTTGCAATGCGTTGTGTACCCCTCTGCCACTCAAAGTGTTAAAGGGATAGTAATGTTTCGTAATAAAAGCAGCTCTAGTTAATCATCATAGTATTTGGACTTTGGAGAGTGTTACTTCAATTCTGTCAGAGTTGTAGTTCCAGAGTAATTCAATGACAAAGTGTCACCCTCCCGCCCTTTTTACTGATGTCACACTGTTCAGCAAGAGCAGAAGGGAGATGCCCAGATAGACTGCAGAGAGGGACAATCTTCAAATAAGATAAGGGAAAAAACTGAAAAGCTTGTCAAGGGGTGCAGGGATTTCATTGTTTTCATAGGAATAAGATTGTCCCCTTTCTGTTATCTGTCTGGTCTATGGACTGCATTCCACATCTGAGAAGAGATGGCTTACACTAGGTAAAATGGGCGGGAGGGGGAAATTTTCTTGTGAATATCTCTCAAACCATAAAGGTTTGAGAGATAAGACTTAAATCGTTCTTCATGTTTTTTTAATGCCTACAAAATAAATTAAAATTAAAAGGAAGTATTACTATCCCTTTAAGAGGCTGCTAGCTCACTGCTCCACGTGATGCAGTCTTGAGTAGCCTTGCTCACTCAATGCAATCATGCGCAGTACAGACTGCCCAAACACGGGAAGTCTCTACTGAGCATGACTGCATCGTGGCAAACATCCTAGTGAATTATTATATAAGGATAAGGTTAACTACAAATGAAAAACTTGATGAAAAGTACAATAGTTTGTAAGAGGACTTGAATGCAATAGGTATATGCAAAGCATTTAAAACCCATGTATTGGAAATATTTTCACAGCATTTAAATGGTTAAATTCGCTTAGACGAAAGTAGAAGAAACTCCAGTATTTGCTGCTAAATGTATCAATCAGATAAGTCCAATTCACTGCATGTTTATTGTAAGTATATGCATTGTATTGATAATCACAGGACCACACAGGAACAAAAGACCCTGGGGGAGATTCACTAAGTGGTGATAAAGAGGTGATAAAGTGGAGATAACTTCTCCAATGATATCACTTCTCCAGTCCCTATGTTATTCTTTGGAGCCTATTCACTAAGATTTCTTCAGCTTTGAAGATTGTAGTGCATAGACTCCACAGAGACACATAGGAACTGGAGAAGTGATAAACCAGAGAAGTCATCTCCACTTCATCACCTCTTTATCAGCACTTAGGGAATCTACCCCCATATGTATTTCAGGCATCAAAATAGCCCTCACTCATAAACCATTGACCAGGGATAAACAATATTTAACCCTTTGAGTGCCAAAAGGGTATGCAAAGCAATGCGTTGCATACCACTCTGGCACTCAAAGGGTTAACTTCCTCACTACAGGGGTCTACAACTCCTAGAATCCCAAGCAGTCATTGGGGGAGATTCACTAAGCAGCAATAAAGAGATGATAAAGTGGTTATGACTTTTCCAGTGATATCACTTCTCCAGTTCCTTTGTTATTCAATGGGGCCAATGTACTAAGAGCTCCAAAACTGAAGAAATATTAGTGAATAGGCTGCATAGAATAACATAGGAAGTGAAGAAGTGATAAACTGGAGCAGTCATCTCCACTTTATCATCTCTTTATCGCCGCTTAGTGAATCTCCCCCACTGACTGCTTGGACATAATGAGAATTGTAGCTTCCAACAACTGAAAACCATCACTGCCTACCCCGCCATAAAATATTACAAAGTCATGTGTTTGACTTTGTACATCCGAGGTGATATTTCTGTATATAAAGTGCCATTGTTATTCCCCAGAATTGCACCATTTGTGCTTTTATGCATATACCCCAGTTACTATGGTTACATAATAGACCATACAATTTTAAATCAGTTGTATGTGAGTAGTGAACAAATTCATTAGTTGAAGGTTTATGAATATACAATTTTTGAATTTGAAAATAACCCTTAGTGTATATTTTCTCTTTAAAGGACAGTTGTCATGTTTTACCCTGTCTTTGGGATCAGACTTTTTATAAAGCCTAGAGCTGCTCAGTACTGCCCAAAAATAGCTTTTCAGGAGGACATGAAACTGACCCCCTTGGACTGAACACAACCCGGACATCTGTGGTTTTTAGCCACAAGCTCCTGGATTGTGTGCACAGTGCCCATATTCCTGCTGAGTTGTGCTTTGAAGCCTAACACTTAATGTCTATTGGCATCTGCATTGCTCAGGCCAGGAGACTCTGCTATGTGATGCAACATCAGTGAACCAGGGGAGCATCAGGGCTCTCTTTACAGACCCACATTCTGCTCACTGATTGACCACTGGGGATAACAATGTAGCTCTGACTTCATCAGCAGGTCTGCTGAATGGGAAGCAGTTCTGACAATGGGAATGGAATTATATGTTACAGAAACGCAAACTGAACCTTCATAACCTGATCGGATAGATCATTGGCTCTCAAATTTTTGTCTTGGAGGAACCCTTTAAATTCCTATGCAACCTTAACGAACAGAGCTCCAGGACACAACATGTGTATTAACATGGTAATTCAAAACATCTCAAACTATAAATTGGTATATCTGCACCCTGGGGTGGTGCAGAAATTTGATATAATCTGGGGGAGGTGGCAGACAAGGTGGGCAGAGTTAGCAGTAGTTCCTGACAATGTGCATGGTTAGGGGATGGTACTGGATGGCTTACTGAGTGTGAAGGACTGCTGAATATATACATATGCTGATTGGGACCATATTTATTGGAACTGCTGGGGGGGGGGCTCCAGGTGCGGGAGAGGTGGGAGATGCTAGAAGAGTGTGGGTCTTGGGTTTTGTTAAAGGATAAGGTTGGAGGAGTTATGAAAAACAAAAAAGGAAATGCAAGTCGATCTATTCAAGCAATGATATATGCCATATTAATGTGGTTATTGAACAGTTAATATTGGTCTAGACTTCTGTCTGTATATTTTACTGTGAATGTGTTGATGCTGGACTGACTTGTTAATAAAAATAAAAAAAATAAAAAAATCCTATGGAACACAAACAATAAAACCATTAATCCACTGGAAGCTACAAATCTCTTCAATGAATATCAATGCAATGCATTGGTGTTCTTTCTATCATCCCAGGGGTTAACATATTATCAAGATCAAATATATGAGTAAGTGTACTAGGCTAAGCTTGATCATGAAGCGGTTAACACGTAATTGTATTTGAAATGTATTACTTTATTATTATTATTTTTTGACGTTATAGTGCTTTTTACCAAAAAAATTACATTATATGATGTGTTTTATATATTTGCTAGTAGTCATAGAACATTTACATATTGTGCCATCCCAGCCTTATCCACTTGTCCGCTATTCCTTACATTTGTTCTGTTGAACCTCTCGTACCTTTTCGGGGAATTTAGTGTTCCTCAGAACCCAGCATGACATCCTTTGTTAAGGAATGAAGTAGTTCCCTGCTATATCTTTGTGATTTAAAATACAATAATATGCAAGCAAGCAACACTGGTACCCTAGGCAGAATTAAAGTGGAACTGTCACCTATGCCCATTCTCATCTCAGTGGAAGCATCCATCATGACAGGATGTGAGTGAATGCAGTTTGGCATTTTATGTAAACTGGCTAGTACTGTCAGGTAGGTAGGAGGGAGAACGGTGTGGTATGTAAATATCTGGTTGGCATGCCTGACAGTGCTGTCTAATAATCCTAAATCGACAAAAAAAAAAATCACAAACTATTGCTTTAACCCTCTGTGTGCCAGAAAGGTAAGCAAAGCATTGCTACTATAGCAAATAAAAATAGCTAATATAGCATATAGGTAATACTGAAATAGCTTTCAAAATCACATAAGAATACTGGTTCCTCTTTAACCTTTTGAGTGCCATAGAGGCAACCAACATATTGAAGCACAATATGGGGAAAAATAACATATGTTAGTTTTACTACTGAAAAATAATGAACATTGGGGCACATGCACAAAGTCACAGGTGGAGCAATTCTGGGGAAAACCACCAGCATTACAGTCCTTTGAATGGGAGCTCGGCCATCACTGATTTTGTTCCCATTGAATTGGAGACTTCCCCAGCAATTAAGGAGTTAAAACTTCCACTTAATTTAAAATAAATGTATGCAATATTTATTTATACCCCCATGGTTCAGGTTTACAGAATGACTGCATTTTTTGTCTTTATGTATATGGCCCCTAGGGCCATATTCGATAACATCAGGGGGTTTATGCACTAAGGCATGATGAAAGGTGATAAAGTGGTGATAACTTCTCCAGTGATATCCCTTCTCCACTTCCTATGTACTAAGTCTGCCAATTCTGAAGAAATATTAGCACATTGGCTACATAGAATAGCATAGGACTTGGAGAAGTGATATCACTGGAGAAGTCATCTTTGGTTTCGCTCCTCTTTATCACTCCTTAGTGCATCTCCTCCAAAGAGGTTCAATTTTGAAGCAAACCAACTGCACCACAGGGGAGAATTAAAAGTTTCCACTGATTTAAGTCTTCAGTTCACTGGGACGTAATGTGTTGGTGACATCACCAGAATGAATTTTACATTTCCATTTAAATCAAACAAACTACATTCAGTGGGTAAGTGTTGGGAGCTTGTGTCACCCCCTACCTTCCCAATCCATTAATCCAATATAACAGTACTAGTTGAACAGCCCGTTACACGGGCCACAGTGCCTCTGGCAGCCGGTCGCGGGTCTCCCGCGCCTCAGCTGATACAGAGCCTCTGGCAGCCGGTCGCGGGGCAGTCACATGCAGTGGAGACTGCCCGCGCCTCGGCTGATACAGAGCTGGACGCTCCTTCAGAGCGCCCAGCTCTGTATCAGCCGCGGCACGGGCAGTCTCTACTGCGTATGACTGCCGCACGCACAGCAGTGTCTACTGCGCATGTCGGGCGTTACACACAACTTGGCGAATTATTATATAGGATTATGTCTGTGATCCAGTGCACTTCAGGTGTAAAATGCATCAGTCTGCTTGCTACAGTATCCAGGACACTTGCCTGATCTCTGGCATGCCCATTTGAAAAAAATCTTAAAAGGATAGTAATGTTTCATAATAAAAGCAGCTCAAATTAATCTTCATAGTATTTGGGACATGGAGAGTGTTATTTCAGTACTGTCAGAGTTGTAGTTCAAGAGTAATTGAATGATAAAGTATCCCCTCCTGCCCCTTTTACTGATGTAACACTGAAGATTAATTGGAGCGGCTGTTTTTGTGAAACATTACTATCCTTTTAAAGCTGTTGTTGGTTTAACCCCGTGAGTGCCAGAGTGGTACTTAATGTGTTGAGTACCTCCTTTTGACTCAAAGGGTTACAACACTAATTTGCCTATATGACTGTGTTACAATTTTTTTAAAAATATGATATGCAAAGTACTGGTTTTATTTACATTATGATATAGTGTAGATGAAGCACAAGTCCTCCATCTGATAAATATCTCATGTGGGGCATGGTAGTGTAGAGGCAGTCCAGTTAGGGTTAAACACAGTCCTCCATTCAGTAATATAATACAATTGAAAATAATGTAATGAGTCACTTTGTAGTCACTCTGAAAACAGTCCCTGGCTGTGTTTGCCATGTAAATCTATTTCACTGTAACTGATGTACCGAGAAATAAACCAAATGCACAACAGGAAACAACTAACAACTCCCCTTATTGATTTAAATAGGGCTTTTAACATCTTAACCCTTTCAGTGTGAGAGACTTGGGCCATTTCCTGTACCCTATAGGCCAGACACTTTTTCAGCATTTTTGCTATCCTTCTGTTTAGGCTTGATTTCCTCTGGCAATTTCTAGTTATATATGGAAAACTATATATTGTTTTTTTCAGACCGAATTGAGCTTTTTTATGGTACCTTACATGAAGAGAAGTTTGCATCGTGCAGAAAGCTATGATGTCATAATGACAAAAAAGTGAAAATTTACTTATTTTGCTAAAATCACATACTATGTATCAAAAACATTTACTTTGATTGTGAAAGTTTCAATTATTTGAAAAAGCCCTGAGTCCTCCGAGTAAAAAAATATGAAATTTGTATAGTTTTACCTACGTCTATGGCTAGCGTAGAGCCCTAATCACCAGCAGAGCAAAATGGCATTTTCAACTTTATGAACTAATATGCGAGTTCTAGTGTTTTTGTGGTAAAGCTACTCTAAAACAGTGGAATAACTATATAAAACTATATGTTTCTGGACAGTAGGCACCCTTCTGCATCTAATGAGGGGTAGCGTGTCTTCTTATCTCAAGCCTGTTGTGCCCAAATGTTTCCATAAGGTGGCACTATAGGGAAAAAAGGGCATTTCTGCCCCTTCAAATGTACTGAAATCTGTGAAAACCATGGCATTTACAACTGTATTCATTAGCTAGTGCTCTTAGGAGAAAAGTGACACCCCATTGGTATGAGTTGTCCTACCACAGGGGGCGCTAGAAGTGCAAAACGACACCTACTACTACAAACTCTAATTTTTCAAACATTTTCTCAAACATTACTTGTCTATACAAAAATGGTTATAACAACTAGAGAAGTGAAGAAAGGCTACACAAACCATACCATTTTGGAAAGAAGACACCCTGCAGCATCTAATGAGGGGTGACTTGCCTTGTTACCCCAAACCTTGTGTGCACAAATGCCTCTAGAACGTGGCACTATTGATAAAAAATGCCTTTTTTTTCATTAGTGGACCCCTGCGACACTCACAGGGTTACTTTTCTGCGGCAACTGTGTGTACAATTAGTAAAATTGGGCCAGTATCCCAACTGAATGCTTTTGACATGTTTTGGAGGCCATTCCCTGATAACTGGAGACTGTTATGAGGGCCAGAGGACACTGTACCTTCTATTGGTTCAGTATAGCTAACTCATTGCTGTTTTAGTAGCAGTGATGAATGAGACAGACTCACCAGATAAACTTGAGAACAGAAAGCTGATCAGCTGTTCTTGCTCGACTGTTTCCTTACTAAGAAAAAATTAATTATGCATTGTGACATCTAATGTAGAAAAGGAACTGTATGAATCCTCCATTGCACTCCAACTGGTGCTAGCCTGCAATGTCAATGGCTGAACCTTGGGGTATGAACAAGAGCATATGATTGCTGCAGTGCATACCAGTTGTTAGCACAGTGAGTCCTGCATGCCTGCCCTATAGCATGCATAGGAAAACTAAAGTTAAACCATGTTCTCTTATCCTTGATTAATACATAGGATAACAAGGAGTAGAGTAAAGGAATGCTCTGAAATGCCCATAGACTGCCCACAGCCTTCACCTTGGTGAATGCAGCATTACGTCAAGAACTGTCAGCATAAATATCTTAGTAAACTGACATCAGGCAGACTAAGGGCTTGAAAATCCACTCCAGTGTCTGTTTAGCATGACCTATTCATACATTCCCCAGTATGATGTGGCAACTGCTTAGCATAAACAATTAGTTGTGCACTTGGCAAAGCAAAGCATGTCATGATGTTCTGATGTTATCTCCTCACCAGCCATGACAATTTCTCCAAATGGTCGCTATGTGCACGCTGCCTAATATTTCATAGAAAAAACCAAAACAGTAGATATTATTCCCAGATAATTCTCTCCTAGGAATATCTGAATATTTACTTCAAATACAGGACAAGCCTCTTCTTTGAACTTGAAAAAACATGACTTCATTAGCAGCTATAAATGTCATCTAAATTGGAGCTACGGTCAAGTGTAAGTAGTACAAACATGCAGTGTATTAACTGATACTGTTGTGTGTAGCAAGAAGTACAGATTGTTTTACAGCTCAGATCAAGAAGAGATAACATCAATGAATTTGAAGAGCAATGGAACAAAAAGTTCTCTAAAAATCTTTTATTATTCTAAATGTAATGATCTGTCTCCTGGCATCTCTGCTGGCTTGTTTATTACAAGATTTGTTGAAGAAGATAAGAATATTTCATGTTATTTTGGTGTAATTAGTTTCACATCAAATACATTTTCATGTACCACATTTTCATAGTATTATTCTCTTTTACTGCATTAGTTTTTCTTAAATATACTAAAATAACAGATGGGTGCGATATTTTTATTAGGTACAGAACCTGATTTAAAGTGAAGGATATGTCCACATGGAATCAGGACAATTACATTTTAAAATAGGAAGATTTACTGCCATTGGTACAGTACTTGACTAAAGCCAACATGAGTTTTATCTATGTTTTCTTCAACAGATGTTTCCAAACAGTATAAATGAGACTATGCTTTGATGTTCTTTAGATATTTTCTTATAATCTTGTTATCAAAAATAACTGTTGCAGATCGAAGAGAGGAAGAAACTAATGGTTATAGTTACATCTCTCCTACTGTTTATAGTATATAATTAGAAAGCACCCTCATGTTAATAGAATTTATTGTAAGTCTGTTATTGATAAATATAACAATGACGTTATCTTATATGTTGCCAGCATGAATCAAAAATGATTAAGAGACCAGGAAAGTGATCAAAGTCTCATAAGTTATTAGATCGGGTAATCCAGACTAACAGTTCTGAAGACTAAATTCAAATTCTCCACAGAATCTTTTGAATAATATTCACAGAATTCTACAGTTGCTCAGACAAAACTACAAGTTGGTGTTGATGCTATTAAACTGGACAGCATAAATACATAAATACAGAAAGAAAAGCTTTTAAAATCACTTTAAACAAATATCTGCATTACTGAGGCAGCAGTGTGGATCGCTGTGAAACGTTTTTTTAGCAGGATTTTGTTTGTTTTTTTTCTATAGAATAAAATTAATTTTGTGGATACAGAACAACAGTCTGGAGCAGCTATTTCTTTATTATTTTTCTTGATTTCCAATGGTGCTGAAACTTCCCCATACCTCCTAAGTGTCCCTCTTTAGGAGGGACAGTCCCTCTTTGAGACCCAAATCCCTCTGTCCCTCTTTCCCACCCTGGTGTCCCTCTTTTTAGGAGATTAGACTATGTGGTGTATATATATATATATATATATATATATATATATATATATATATATATATATGTGTATCAGATTAATTTGTATTAATATTTGTTTAAACTGTTTATAAATTAGTCTGTATAAATAAAATGGTGTTACACTAAATCATTTATTCAGTTACACAAAGAGGTGTCAGTAGATCATGAAATAACCTAAAAAGTGTCAGTAATGCCCTGCCCACCAGCCACACCCCCAGCCACGCCTCCTAAAAGACAAGTGTCCCTCTTTGGCTGTTATCTACTAGTTGAACAGTCCGTGTACAAGGGCCACAATGCCAAGCAGCAACGGCCGCGGTGCAGTCATGTGCAGTAGAGACTGCCCGCGCCATGGCTGATAATGGAGCAGGGTGCTCCGAATTCAGACTGTAGTCCTCTCTGCACATGCACCCCACTCCATTATCAGCCGCGGCGTGGAAAGTCTCTACTGGGCATGACTGCAGCTTGCAGTCGTCTGTACTGTGCATGACAGCTTCTGACAAACATACATTAGCGAATTATTATATAGGATAATATTATATGTCCCTGTAACAAAAAATATATAGGCTGGACAAAAAGGCAACTTGAGGACTGATTTTTTGGAACATAGGAGAGCTTTTTTATTGGGAAACATAAAATATTCATTAAAAATGTTTTGGAAATGTATGGAAAATACTACAGTTCCAAACACTATAGCATTAGGTGAGTGGTTTAATAAGCAGTGCCAGAGAGAAACCTACAGGATCTATAACTGTGATACCCTGACACCTAATGGATACAATGAAAAATTAGATGTGTATACATTTTTGTAACTTCAGCCATTACATATACTTCTTTTCACACAAATTTAACTCTTTATCACTATAGTTACCTTAGCTGTATTTAGTTATAGCAGATTATGCTATAATTTTTATATTTTATTTTTATTTTATTTTATTATATTTATTCCTATTTTAAGTTTCATCTGACTTTATTTTAATGTTTTTTTTTTTTCAGTTTTGTCAGGTTTACACATACACAACATTCTTCCCCCTTTTTTCTGTATGTTTCATGTTAGTGTTAATTTTAACCCCTTCAATGCCGGTATTTAGATTGACTGTAACGACAGGGGAGTTTTATCAGTTTAGCTAATTAATATAGCTATAACGTTTCATTAGATGGCCATGTCCTTAGTTGGTATATTGTGTATTTATTTAGGTGATGGGTATGTGTGAGGTAGCCTGTGGAGAGTTTCACACATTATCACTGCATGATGTATAATTTATTTATCTAATTTATTTTACTTTATCATAGTTTTTGTTTCTAGGTGAATGGTGTGCACAATAAGACAGACCCTGCTCTATCCAATCATACATTGAACATATGTACTGATAAATAATAAGGTAAATTAAGTAAAAATGAAATAAATGTTTTGAGTCACCAGACCAATCCACCACCTTACAAGCCATAATAAGTTTCTTTCTAACCAGTGTATTATTCACACAGTGTTTTATTCACACTGTGGGAAACTATATCAGGCATAACATAGCATTTGGGTTAGGAGGCTACCACCATTCCAAAACATTGGAGATAGTCGCCATAACCTCCCTCCAGTACTGTTGGACTGATGGACATATATTCAGTTCCATATTGGGCCCACTTCTGACCAAAGTCCAGGTCACTTAAATGTCTCATACCGGCCACACCCCACAGTGGAGTGTCTGAGTCAACTGCAGTATAGTAAGTAATTGCCTTCAGTCCACACTGAATATAATAAATCATATAGTGGAGTAGGGCATTTGCTTACTGCCGGTCCCACAATCAATAAATGCCTCAGCTTGTAGCCCTGCCTCAGTAACGCTCTGTCAATTGTAACAAATTGGTGCATGGTCTAGGGATCTAAATAGACCATTATAAACTGCCCCTGAGCAGCAAGATAATAGTGATAGAGGTGTGGGAGGGATATTCCACCATTCTTTGCCTGTGGATTCCCCATTACATATTTGGTATACATGCATAGAGGTTCTGCATATAAAATTGTCCAAATCTGGGAGAAGCGAATGAAAAAATGTTTGTACACTCCACAGGGGCCCAACTGAGGAACTTGAGAGGGACGGCATCACTGTTTACTGAGAGACGTGTTTGCGTGGAGTTTGGCTTGGTTTCAAGTTTCATCTGTGAGTCCTGAAGCTTGGTGAGGGGACAGCATAATGCGTAAGGGGTTAAGTGGGTGGGTGGGAGATTTTTCTCTTGTTGGGTTGTTAGGAGTTAGATTTCAAGGAATAAACATAACATTTTGAACAGGTCGGTCAGGGCTGCATTGCTATTATGCTGTATCTAAATCTGTGAAGCTTATGTCATTGTTAGGTAGTGTTACCGCTGCTTTTATGCATCATGTTCATGACCTGTCTCTCAATAAACAAGAATAAATAAATAAATTAATGGATAGATGAATCAGATTAATTTAAATCCAATCATACTTTGAACATATGCATTGATAAAGTAAATGAATAGATGAAGCAAATGAATTTTAGTTCAGTTACACAATGAACATGGGAAAGCCATAATATGACCCCCAGGCCAGCCCATCCAGCCCCTTTATTTATATGGAGGGGGGTAATTGTAGGGGGGGGCAAGTGCCCCCCCGGACGCCCATGAATACACATGCCTGAGATGAGATCTATTTTTCAATAGCTGGTCTATATGCGCATATTTCAATTATCAATTTTTTTTTCTTCACTTTTAAAAACAGCCTTGAATATTTCCATCCAAGTAGATAAACACTAATTGCCCATTACTTTTCCTTTTAACAGGACTTAATGTGCCATACGGTGAGTAAAAAGAAGCCGGAGACTTACAATACATTCTTATGGAGACATGTGTCCATCTTATATATATATCTTCACCTGGATTCAGTATTTGGGCTTATTTCAGTGTAAATAATTATTTTCCCCTACGAGTTTCGAAAAGCTCTGCTTTCCTTCTTCAGGGACAAGTTTGATCTCATCCGGTTCTTCTAGTTTGTAAAGGGTATATTTAGCCCCTACTTCAAATAATGTTAATTGAGCATTATTATATTGAACATCTAGATAATTTCACCTTTTTCATATATTTTAACCCCATGGTCAACATACCATTAAGAAACCCAAAGATCATAAGACATATATTTCTCAAATCTGTATATCATGTATATTCAACCCCCAACAATCAAGATAGCACAATATATTGCACAAAATTAAACCCTAAGGGCCAATGGTACAAAACGCCCCACATTTAATATTACCTATAATTCCTTACTTTCACATGATCTCATATAATTCCATATTTCGAAGAAGGTACACAACAGGCAAATTATATTTAAATACTATATATTCATTAAATGAGGATAAACACTATACCAAAGACACATCTCCTTTAAGGAATCCCACATCTCAGTGTTCTCTATTTCAACATCATCCCCACCTCTACATGATTACGATAATGAAAATGGACCCCCAAATTTCAAAAAGGAAACACCATGTATCCTCTTGTGTATCCTCCATAAGACACCCTTCAGTAGGGATGGGTGAAAATTTTCTCCTCAAACTGAAATCGGCAAAAAATGGCACTTTGTACTTGGCGAAAAATTTCCCGCTAAAAGTGCCATTTTTCTTCTTTTTCACACTTTTTTTTTCAATGCATTGAAATCAATGGGTAGAAAATTTTTTCTCCACCTCACAAAAGTTTTCTACAGCCATATAAAAGGCTGTCAGGATCTCACAGCAGCCATTCTGTGTTTGTGAGAGGGGAGAGAACCATGTTTTTGAGCTAGAGAAGATAGGTAAATAAAGGGGAATTGAAGCTTAGTTTTAGGGAGTCATTTAGGTAGGACATTTGTTCTCTGTAGTACGGGAGTCTGAGGGCACAATGGGGAGAAGAAGGGAGGTTGACCCAAAATATCCCAAAACTTGGTGTGACTGACTGGCAAGACACAGGCAGCTGGGGTCCAAATTGCTTGCTGATTTTACTTTTATTGTCTCTGTGCTGGGGAAGTCTGGGGAAAGAAGTTGTTGATTTTGTTTTTTAGTTATATATTTTGGGACTAACTGTGATAAGATCTGGTGGACAGCTTAAAAAAATATAAATAAACACATAAATATATTAGACAGCTGACTGGGAGCTCTTTGACTGAGGCAGACTTGATAGACAGCAGACGACATTGAGAATTTTGTTGAGGGCCAAGGCAAGGCATTACACTCCATCAGTTGTGTACTCTAGAGAGTAAAAACACACACACACACAGTAGTTGAGTAATGTCTAGCAAATGCACAGGCGAGAGAGGGAAAGGAGGAGGAAGTGCAGGGGCATAGGAGTACAGTGTTAGGTCAAAAACTGGCTGCAGCAATCGTTGCTGCAGCATGTGCAATAAATGATTAGGATCCCTCTCCTCCCTTCAAGGTATATGTTGCTGTAGGACTCACAACTTTGGCTTCCAGCTACTTATTTCTCCACTACAGCCCTCAGAAGAAGTAATATTGTGCTGGGAAATGTTGCACCATATTAAACATAGGAGGAAAATGTGCTGAATAGGTGAAAAATATGTTAGAATAGGAGAATAATGTGTTGGAATAGGTGAAAAATTTGCTGGAATAGGCAAAAAGGAGGAAAATCTTGCACTGGAGAAAAAAGAAATCTTTCATGAAAAATCGTCCGTTTTTCGAGTAAAGTCATGCGGGAAATTTTTCTCAATTTTCGTTCACCCCTACCTTTCAGGTCTAATATATACCACAACAAATATAGTACAATTGATTAAACCACTTTTAGAGCAGGGATACTGAAAACTGCAATTCCAATTAACTCCTAGAATATCCAGAATAAGACACATATTACACATAATTTGGCAATGTCTACCATAAAAAGCATCATAAATAGTGTTGAGCGAGCGTGCTCGGCCGATGCTCGGATCGGCTCGAGCATCGCTCTGCTCGGCACATGGCGGTACTCGTCGAGTACCGCCATGTGCTCGCCCGCCATGTTCGGGTGGCGGGGATCTGTGCCGGAAGAGGCACAGATCCGAAGACGCTCCGCTGGACCACCAGGGACTGGAGGTACGGGGGCATTGCGGAGATGAAGGGGGCATTGCGGAGATGAAGGGGGACATTGTGGAAGAGGGGCATAGACTCTATGCCCCTCTTCCACAATGTCCCCCTTCATCTCCGCTATGCCCGTCTTCCACAATGTCCCCCTTCATCTCCGCTATGCCCCTCTTCCACAATGTGCCCCTTCATCTCCGCTATGCCCCTCTTCCACAATGTCCCCCTTCATCTCCTCTATGGCATAGAGGAGATGAAGGGGGACATTGTGGAAGAGGGGCATAGCGGAGATGAAGGAGGACATTGTGGAAGACGGGCATAGCGGAGATGAAGGGGGCATAGCGGAGATGAAGGGGGACATTGTGGAGATGAAGGGGGCATTTGGAGATGAAGGGGGCATAGCGGAGATGAAGGGGGGCATTGACCAGGCACCCTCCCCTCATCAGAGCAGGGGGTGCCTGGTGAAATGCTCGTGTCGCCCCATGCTTTTCAATGGGGCTCGGGTGCTCGGCCGAGCACTCGAGCCTCAGGGGGTGCTCGGTCAGAGCACCCGAGCACCCGAGCATCGGGGTGCTCGCTCAACACTAATCATAAAGCAACAGTGCATGAAGTGCTACAACCCTCCAACACCTAATGGGAATGGAGTATATCACAATGCCTCCCTGTCCCCCGACACCAAAATAGCCTCAAACACATATCCTAACTTCAAAAATTGAATAATAATATTCTGGTAATCCAAAATAGGATACATAAATGTATCTCCATTTTGTCTCACATACACAACACTATAGAATGCCAGTAACTATAACTCCCCAAGGCCTGAGGGACTTCACCTGTATCTTAAGAAGATGAGGTTGTAGGAAGAATATATTCTAGATCATAATAATCATCACCACAATCCATTATTAGGTCATCATCCTACTTCTACTTTCAGGACAGGTGTTGTACTTGTTTGTATGACTGTTAGGTGCAGCAATACTATAAATCAACTCGCTGTCATCAACTTGCTGTGTTTTGAGATGATTTATCAATTGTACTGGTGGTGGTGGAACTTTTTCTGGGACAAACTGCCTCCTCAAGAGGAGAGGTAGTCACACCATCATTTACTGCACACACACTGTAGCAACCATTTTGCCAATGCAAAATGTTTCTCCTTTTCACCAATTCCAACACATTTTTCACCTATGTTTCCTATGGTGCAACATTTCCCACCACAATATTACTTCTTCTGACAGCTTTAGTGGAGAAATAAGTAGCTGAAAGTCAAAGTTGTGAGTCCTACAGCAACATATATTTTGAAAAATGTATTAGTGTTGTGGACAAAGGCTGCCTCCATGCTAACGTTATGCTTAATGACACTGGCATATATTCATGATGGTGTCAAGAGATACAAAAAAAAAGTACAACCTACAATCTGGCAGATGTTTATGGTAGTGGAGGACTGGCATGGTGTGACTGATGTGTGTATGTATGTATATATATAGATTCCTACAGCAGTTTTTACCATTATCATGTTTGTGTCAAATGTAAGCTATCCTCTGCTTACTTATTGGTCATAGCAGTGGTCCCAAGTGTAGTAGCTGGTAGCAACCCTTCTTTGCATCCCTCCTCATCTGTGCTGCTGTTAATACACCTGGCCTGGCTTACTCTGTCATCATGGGTGGTTTCTGCTACCTGATACTCAGATGGTATGATATATTGATTCATTTTTTAAGAATGCTAGTCTCCCAACATTGCTGCTTGATAGCCTCATCCTACAGTCATTCACAATGTACCTGCAGCACTGAAAACATGCCCAACTCTACGCTTGCTAGAGGGCAAATAAGGGTTTCCACTGCAGTACGTTTCAATGCCGACCACACACTGTTTTGTTTGCCAGTAGTCCACAGGGTCATTGTTTCTGCCTAGAATGTAGCTATCCTGCAAGTATTGAGAAATCATCTCACATGCAGTGGGAACGCGTCTAGAAGCTACATGGTGTTCCTGTGTGTCAGTTACCAAGTCATACTCAGGGAGCAAGTCCCAAAGATATGTGCCACCACGAGTACCACCACCACCACCAATGTTGGATTTTTGCCACCCCTGGTGAGGCCCATGAATTGCCCTGTGTTCAAAATGGAATGTTCTGGTTGATGGTGTAGGTGCTGCTGGCTGAAATGCTTTGCTGCCTTCTTTTTCACTATGCTGTCTAGACATTTCTTGTACCCTAATTTTCTCCCTCTAATCCTGAACAATGCAAACCACCACTCGATGAAGAATTATATCCGAGTATATCTTGATATTCCTTGACAGAATCTGATTTCTCAAAGAGATGCTGTAGATCACTATGATGCCTTGTTGTGACAAACTTCTGATGGCCCTTTGGCAGAAATTCTGAAATTTTGTGTTTAAAGTAGGGGTCCAGGAAAGTGGCAAGTATGTATTCCTCTTTGCTTTTAATGGACAGTATGCAAGGATTATGTTCAAAAGCATGCTAACATGTCCTTTACCAGCTGGTGCATGTCTGTGTTGTCATTATGGTAAGATTCCTCAGCCATGCTCCTCATTTTATTCTACACTAAAAATATCAGTGGTAGAATTCCACTAATTTCTGTCCCTACGCGACTCACCAGCATGGTTGCCTCCTCAAAGGGTTTCATCAGCTCACATACATTGCACATTAGTTGCTATTGGCCAGGTGACAAAGAGGCTCCCTCCAAAGCCTTCCAGTTTTGAATAGTGTACTCGCTAATGGTCTTATTTTGCTTCTACAAACACTCTAGCATGTACAGTGTAGAATTCTACCTGGTAGTGACCTCCATTTTCAGCTGACGATGGGGTAGGTTTTACACATTACGTACACTGTAGGAGCGAATAAATGGGCACAGATTTTGTGGACAATAGTAAGCATTTCCCTTAGGGTTTTTGGATTCTGCCAGGAATCTGGTCACAACTAGGGATGGGCGAAAGTTATCGCTGTGTTCCCGTGATAAATTCAGCGAAAAACAAGTTATTGTCTGCTTTTTTATGGAAAATCCGCTTTTAAAACAGCGAGTAAAATCTCTGCGTTTTTAGCCAAAATTCTTCACCAATTTTTCAGTGGCTAGAACGTTTCCGCTCATTGATTTATGTTGTTTTCTCTTTTTCACTATAAAAAAACGTGACGTATTCCAGTAAAACACAATAGAAGCAGCTACAGAGCGATGTAGACATGCTGTGCTGCTCTGCTGTTATTTGTTTGTTAAATTGAGGCAGGAGAGGCTCATAGTGACTGCTATCACTATGAGCAGTAAAAGGTGGAATTGGAAGGACCATGCCACTTCTAGCATGGTTCCTCCAACTGTGGCAGCTGCCCCATGGACTCCCGGTCCCTCCCTTTTCCTTCCCACTCTACTCCTCACCCCCTTTTATTCTGAGTCGAGCTCGGCTATCTTCCTCCCTATCCTCCCTCCCCCTCTCATCCATTTTCTGTCTCCACTCCCCTTTTTTTTTCCTTTTTCTCTTTTCCTTTTTATTTTCTCTCTTTGTACTCTCACTTCTAAGTCTTCTTTTATCCTTCCCTCCTTTACACGCTCCGTTTATCTTAATCTACTTCTGTAAGAATACAAGTGGTCTTATGTATCTTACTCCTCTCCTCTTATGCCACCAAGAACACATATATCAGATCTTCAGTTGTAACATGAATGTCCCCCTAAACTCTAATGGTTATGTTAATCTTAGTGTTTGTGGATGAATAATGTGTTTGTGATGCTTTACCTGGTTTCGTTTTCTACATTGTACATTTCAGGTATTTCTGTATTTCTGTCTCTAAATTTCAATAAAACCCTTTTAAACAAACAAACAAAAAAATTAGTTGATGTTGTTGCTGCTGCTTACTCAATACAAGTGTGTTTGGCTGTATGGGACTTGGACTTGGAAGCAGTGATGATGCTGATGATGACTGACAAGAAGACTGTGTACATTTTGCCGTCTTTGCCTGCCCATGGTCAGAGTTTCCAATGGTTTTCAAAAACAGTGTAAAGACAAGCATAGTGCTTCTTTTCAGTGGTGGAAGATTGAGCATTTGCCTTACTACTAACTTTCTGGTATTGCCATCATCTCTCTCACTCTTAATTTCGTCTGCATCTGAACAAGAGGAGGATGCTGGAGGAGGGATATATTCTAGATCTGCATCATTATCATCAACATCATCAGTCATCATTATGTCATCCTCTTCATCAGTATCACCCGCCGCTTCTTGCCCACTACCCTTATATTCCTCTAAGTTTCAAGAGGTGTCAAACAATTTATTTTTACTTTTACTTTCACACAGTTTGCTAATACTTTGAGGACAGATGTTGTGGTGTTTGTTTGTCTCACTGTCAGATGCAGCAGTTTATTCAGCTTCTACACCTTCCTCCATTATGCCATTGCCATCATCAACACTAGAATGTGACTGGTCGTCTTCAGTCTTCTTATATGTTATTTTTTTTAATGGTGGTTGTGGTGGTCGAACTATTGGTGGGATCTTGACAAACTGCATCCTCCCTGGGAGGAGAGGGATCATCATGCTTTATTGCACATGCTGCAGCAACCATGGCTTCCCACCAGCCCGGCGCTGTCAGCCCCCAGAAAATGCAATGTAGCGAGTACTCATCTCATCTCTTTGTTTCTGTGCTGCCCCATGAGTCTCTTTGCTGCTCACACCTCCACCTGATGTATCACAGGGATACATTTGATAACACACAGCCACGCAATATGTCACATAGCTTTGCTGGCTGCCTAAATTAAGATGGCACCAGCTTCTCATTTGCAGTTCACAGCTGGTGATGGTGTGCAGGCTCATGCTGCTGAGGAAGAGTCAGCAGCACCTGCGTCCATAAAGGTAATATAAGTTAAAAATGGGAGTTGACATTAGTAAAGGGTTACCTCTTAATAATGCTGGAGGAGGCTGCAATATACAGCAATGATACAATGCAAGCAATCAATGTCTGCAGGCACCGCTGGGAAAGAATACATTTGTCATCTTACAGAGTTCCTCCTTTATTATCCTCCCCAAGACTGTCACTGCTAGCATCAATTAAATGGTGACACCCATATCAACAGAATGATAAGGATAAACAGCATTACATTTAAAATAATTCTGGAGCAAACCAACCTCTCTATAGAAGACAAAAATAAATTCCAATTTATTTGAATGTGGTTTTTAACCCCTTATTGCAAGAAAGTTCTCTAACATTCAAGTTGTTAAAATTCATATTTAACCCTTTGAGTACCCGAGGGGTACGCAACGCATTGCTTTGCAATGCATTGCGTACCCCTCTGGCACTCAAAGGGTTCAATGAATGGGACATTTTGGAATTTTTATTTCCCACCTGTGCTGCAATTGGTTTGCCCCAAGTCTACTACAATTTCTTTTGAACAATCAGCCCAATATCTTGACATGCAGCCTGTCTCCAGCTATAGAAGCTGAGGGTGGGTGACTGGGTGATACAGGCTGGAAGGGAAAGAATAGAAAACACCCAAGAAAACAGTAGAAATGCTGTAATTCTAGGGACTGTACTGGAGGAGTAAGGACAGATACCTGATTGCCCTGCTACCAGAGTGAAAGGACTAATATTCCAAACAGTGATGCGATTGAATTGGGGCAATTCTGGAGCAAATGAAATGTGCCGTAAGGACACATAAATGTACCCAAATTCCAACTCATTTCAATGCTTTTTTTTGTTTTAACCCCATGAAAGTTACAGAGGACTCTAATACATTGCTTTGCATTGCATTGAAGCCCTCTCTAGCAATCAAAGAGTTAAAAGCTCCAATTAACCATTTGAGTGCCATAGGGGTATCCAGCATGCTGATTTGCAATATGTTGGATACCCCCAGCACTCAAAGAGTTAATAATTCAATGGAAACTTTTAATTGCCCCTCTGGTGCAGTTGGTCAGCTTCAATGAGGATAATGTATGAATATGTATGGGGTAAACCAGTTGCACCACAGGGTAGAATACAAATTCCCATTGATTTAAATCTATGTATATTTAACCCTTTGATAACTAGAGAGTTATCCAAACAATGGGTTGGAGGTGTCTCTCGTATTCAAGGCATTAAGAGCCCCAGTTAAATCAATAGGAGTGTATATTTGTCCCTTATACTACAGCATTATTCCAGTACCTCTTAGTTCAGGGCTAGGCAACATGAGGCTCTCCAGCTGTTCTGGAAAATTACCATCATCTCCAACTAGACCCTGACTGGCTGAGAGTGATTGAAATTGTATTCCTGAACATCTGGAGGATCTCATGTGATCCACCAATGTAAGAGCATCAGCCTCAGTATGTCCAAGTGCAAGGTGACCTAGCTACAGAAGTGAGTCGCTGTTAATTTAGGGCATTCTATGGAGTGTCACAGTCACACACAGGACCTGTAACTCACAAACATCACAGTTCTCTTTCACTGTGAGATAGAGACAAAACAGACTGTTTAGAGAGTCCCAGGCGATACAAAGTGACAGAATGGCACAGACATCAGTAAGCCTAAGGATCATGGAGGGTCACTTCCTGCTTCACAACAAGCGGAAAAAACACAAGGAAACATATGTAGATGGCAACGGGTATAATTCCACTCCACTGGGTGACACAGTGACACAGGCAGAGGGGACATGAAGGTCACTAGGTGTTGCTGTGCTTGTTGTCCCTTCCACACTGAGACTTATTACATCAGTTAGTCTGATATATACTAAGAGCCGTATGTTCAAAATAATAGTGGAGGAGTCCAGGAGCAAACCATTTGCAGTTGCAATATAGGGTAGAACTACACTAAGAATCCTTACTGATTTAAAAGGGGATTTTAACCCCTTGAATGCTAGAAGCAATATTTTGGAGAACTCTCTAGCATTCACAGGGTTAAAATCCCTATTTAAATCAATGGGAATAGTTAGTTCTCCCCATACTGCGAATGTTTTGCCTCGGGACTCCTCCACTTTTCGTTTGAACATACGGCTCTAAGAAATGAATCAGTTAGGGGACAAATACAAATATACCATTGATTTTAATGGGGCAATTAACCCTTTGAGTGTCGGTGGGTACACAAATGCATTGCAAAGCAATGCGTTGAATACCCATCCGGCACGCAAAGGGTTAACACATTGAATGCTATAGAGAGATGACCACTACAATGCTTGGTGATGCTTTGGAGATCTCTGTAACTTTCAAGGGTTAAAAGTCCCATTCACATCAAAGGGAACATTCATTCACCCCTATGGTGGGTGGTTTGTCCAAGAATTCTTCTAAATGTTCTTAGTTGTTTGGCCTCAGTGACATAGCTGTCCAACCCACCTGGCATCACAGCGAGCTGCTGTCACCTCAAATGACTCTTTATTCTGATATATTTAGTTTCTGAGTAACTCCTGCAGTCCCACAAGAGACAGCACTGCAGTGGCAGTCAGCTAGGTGGCATGAACGGCAAGATTAGCAATCAAATTCTAGAGAGTACATGGCAACAGGGAAGCTTATGTAGTAAGGAACAGGATATATTTCTGGGACAAATAAACAGTGCCATAAGGAGAAAATCCATTGATTAAAATGGGCTTTTAATCCCTGGAATGAGAGAGAGGTTTCCAATACGTTGCTAAGGATCTCATTAGAATAATGGATAATTCAGGACAGGACCAGTATAGTCACACTAAATTACACTTGCACACGATTCCCACTGACATTCACATGTCATCACATTAACAGTTATACACATGGCTGCGATCAAACTAACGGTCACAAACAGGCAGTCACAGACGCACACAGACAAACAAAGAATTAGGAAAAAGTACACTCTAATAAAACTGACACTATGCGTGTGCCACAGTGCTTGAGCTGTGAATGAGTGAACAATAATAATCCTTGATACAAAATGCCAGTACTTTTAGGTAGAAGAGGCTCCAGAGAGCATACAGTACTCAGACATAGTGTAAGTGATCTGCACCGTATTAGTTACTGCTCACTGCTTGATTTTTCAGTACTGGTTTAATCTTTGGTACCTACCCATGACTTGGATCTTAAACACTGGGAAAGGACAGGCTACATATCTAGTAAAGGTCACTTATGGTTTCTCTATGAGTGCTGTATATGCCCCCATCCCTATCTATAACATTTTCATCTACCTCTGGAAAATTGCTAAATTACTGAGAAGAATAAATCTAAAAATTAGTTTTGCCACAAAAGAGGGTATGGTTAAATGAGGGGTGTGGTTAAGAGTGGGACCAAGGTGGGCCTAAGGGCACCAGCGTGTGCTGTGCCTAGTGGCGGTTGAGTAAATCCATGCCTGATCATGGCTGCCTGTGACCTCAGTAAGACAACATTTTTGGTGGTTTGGGGATAAATCTCCTTTGCTTACTTTTCACATCCCTGGATTCCCTACCACAGAAATAACAGCCAGATCAGGAAGGAACTTAGAGCCTGTATCTTCCCAGTTGGTCACACAGAATTTAGTGGTATGTCGGGTCAACCTCTTTTCCTCCTTCCTCTCCCTCCTGAGTGTCCCCAGCCTCCCCAAGCACAGAGAAAAAACTCACTAAACTAACCTCCAGAGTCACTTTATTTGCCTATCCTACCTAACTGCAAGATTCCCTTCCTCTAACAAACACACAATGGCATGCTGTGGGAACCTTGCACCCATTTTACACTATGCCTGTGGGAAAAGTAGAGAAACTTGTCATGTGGTGGGCAGGGCTGGTGCAAGGATTTTTGCCACCCTAGGCAAAACCTAATTTTGCTGCCCCTTGGCTCCGCTTCTTGTGTCTTACCCCTTTATGCCCGCCCTGTATGTGCTTCTCTATATGTGTATCAGTGTGTCAGAGTGTATGTTCTCTATATGTGACTCTCCCCCCTTTGACTCTCTCCCCATCTTGACTTTTGGTCCCCCCTTTGACTCTCTCTCCCCCATCTGACTCTTGATCCCCCTCTTGACTGTTGATCCCCCCTTTGACACTTTCTTCCCCCGTCTGTCTCTTTATCCCCTCTTGACCCCCCTTCCACTTACTCTTCCCGGTGCACGACTCCTCTCTCTCTCTCTCAAGAATAAATATTGACCAGTGCTTCCCGCTGCACGTCTCCCTCTCCCAGTGAGTATGTTTCGGTGCCCACCCTTGACTGGCTATTTTTTTAATGTAGCACAGTGATGCCCATTTCTCTCTTCCCCTCCTCTCCTTCAATCCTTGTCTAGGATTGAAGGAGCAGAGGGGGAGAGAGAAAAGGGCATCGCTGTGCTACATTAAAAAATTAGTCAGCCAAGGGAGGGCACAGAAACATACTTATTTTTTGACATGGGCAGGCTAACATTTTCTGCGTTCCCCCCCCCGATGCGCCCCAAGAGAATGTGCACCCTAGGCCGGCACATACCTCGTTTATAGGTGGCGCCGGCCTTGGTGGTGGGAGAAATACAGTCTTCCCATTGATTTCTAGGGAAAAAAAGGCAGAAAATTTGCACTTTTCCTACAAAATTTCCAACTTGGCTGGAAGTATAATTTTTGTCCTGTTTCGCTTTGAGGTGAAATGTTTCACCCATCCATACATCCAAACCCTTTGGAAAGACTTTTAATGACCTAAATGACTTGCCTAGATTTACCAGGGAAGAACCATTTTACTTGCAAAAAATTCTGTAATGTATTAATATATGTTTACTCTGTCCTTCAGTGGTTCCCCTCTCACTGAGGCTAATGTTCATATAAAAATGGCCCTTTGATTTAAAATGGATTTTTAAACACTTCGAATGAAAGATTTAAATCAAGTGAAAGTTTTATTTTCCCATACAGCAGAAATGGTTTGCCCCAGAATTGTTCCAGTTCTTTTAAATACCTCAACCTCATAGTTGCACCTGAATGTTTCACAATTATAAATTATGATATGGATGTGATACTAATTCACACTATCACCTATCTGCCATTTTTAAGAGAGCTTTATTTAAAAAAAAAAATTAAAGTGGATGTAACACCTTTTAATAACTTAAGTGTTTTGACAGGGCTCATATTAGCAATTTTTTTATTTAAAACAACAAGGGCATTATGCACTAAGGAGTGATAAAGAGGTGATAAAGTGGAGATAATTTCTTTAGTGATATCACTTCTCCAGTTCCTATGTTGTTCTGCAGAGCCTATGCATTAAGTTCTCGACAGCTGGAAAAATCTTGTAGCATTGCTCCATATAATAGCATTGGAATTGGAGAAGTGATATCACTGGAGAAGTAATCTACTTTGTATCACCATACTATCACACCTTAGTGCATTTCCCCCCAGTTATGTGATATTTTCTTTATTTGTTAATTTATGCAAATTTAGATGGCACTAGCTGCCATATTAGCCAGAGCCAGCATCCCATATGCTCCCCATTCCAATTGCTGCTCCCTGTAGGTCAGTACTAGCTAATTTACATAAACAGAAAAATAATTACTGAAAGTGTCTCATAAGCTATTAATATGAATTAAAATAAAAAAAGATCAATCACTTTCAAAATCATCTAAGTTGTTATTTGGTGTTAGTTCCACGTTAAAACTTATACAACTAAAAGATGTACTTTCTTAAAAATGATAAAAAAATGAAAACTGCTTTGTACATCATGCTCATCAGTTGAATGTTTTATATGACATTCATTTAAGTGAAATATCCTATATAATAATTCGTTAGGATGTTTGTCAGAAGCCGTCATGCTTAGTAGAGACTGCTCGAACGCACAGAATGGGAGCTGCGAGCATTCTGTGCTTTCGGGCAGTCTCTACAGTGCATGAATGCATCGGCAGCAGGACGCAGAGCAGGACCGGCCTCTTAACCCTTTGAGTGCCAGAGGGGTGCGCAACGTATTGCAAAGCAATGTGTTTCGTACCCATCTGGCACTCACAGGGTTAATATCCCCTGGACCTTGGCCCGTGTACATGGGCTTTTACACTAGTCATTTACATAAACCATTTGGACTATTTCTATCACTCATATATATACAGGTAAAATCTACCAAAGTCTGCTATGTAAAGTGAGCAGAAACAATTCAATATACTTGTGGGGGGAATTTATTTTTTCAAGCTCCTATTTCTAATTTTGTTCTGATTTTTCCCTAAGGAAGTTTCTTTCCAGTGTGCCAGGGACCGGAAACTCTACCCTTTCCTCCTAATGACTCATGATGTAATAGGGAAAAGATTAGAAAGACAGCCAAGTAGGAGAGGACAGGGTAAGCTGAGTGATTTCACATCATGACCCTCAGTAACATTCATAAAATGTATGGGAATAGCAGCCCTCCGATGATCCAATTGTGAGGAATAACTTGATCATTCTTATTGAGCCTGTTGTAATTTTCCTCTTCACTTTTTCCTATTGTTAATTAAATGCAGCAACATTTTTACAGTTAAATTCTGAAATGTAATGCTAGCAGTTTCCTAGCAAAATTTAGAAGTTAAATGAATACTAACAGCATATAGTAATGAAGTCCAATCTATCTTAATTTGGACAGAAAATCTTAACACCCATTATGGTTGATTCTCCAACATTGACATTTAATTATTACTGGTATCATGCTCATGGGAGGAGACATGATAATTTGTTGCAGGACTCCTGCATAAAAACTCCTCCCACTCAAATCTTCTTAAGAAGCTTTCAGAAGGAGGAGTTTGGAGGCTTTGGGAGATATGCACTAAGGTGTGATAAAGAGTTGATATGCAATAAGATTTTTCAAGTGGGAGAGATCTCAGTGCATTGGCTCCATCGGATAACATAGGAACTGGGGAAGTGATATCACTGGAGAAGTATCTACTCTTTATCACACCTTACTGCATAACCCCCCTTAAGTCTTGTAAAAAATAACTAGGGGTGTTATGCACTAAGGTGTGATAAAGTGGGGCTAAAGACGAGATGATTTCTCCATTGAGATCACTTATCCAGTTTCTAGTTATTCTATAAAAACTATGCCCTGACTAAGATCTCCAAAGCTGGAGAAATCTATGTGTATAGGCTCAATAGAATAACATAGAAACTTGAAAAGTGATATCACTGGAGAATTCATCTCCACTTTATCACCTCTTTATCATGCCTTAGTGCAGAAACCACTATTTCTGCCTAATGGGCATGACTCCTAGTATGGGCATGATACCCAGTAGTAATTAAATATTATTTATGGGGAACCAATCCATGCAGATTTGATTCATAGGGGTCATTAAGATTTTCAATCCAGATTAATGTAAGTGGAGGTTATTAAGATATTATTACCTTATATCTGGGGACAGAGGCTGATTCTCTGGATGTGAGTTTCCTCCTCAGAGCCCCAGCTACCCTGACTAAGCTCCACCACAATTATGATGTGAATACCATAATTTAGACATTCCAATTCCCAGATGATACTGGCACTGTCTACTGGTGGTTTTGGTGGCAAGCCTGGTAGTGAATGTGAAGACTCTATGGCCTTGATGCAAAGAAGTATGGTAAAATAGCCAGTAGGGCAAAATTGCCTACCATCTGTACACAAATCTGTATTCGATGGCCCTACCAGCTGAAACCACAATGAACACAACGCAGAAACTGACTTGTGGCCTAACGTCCATCATGTGTGTTAAGTTCCCAAAACCCACGTTAAATAGAGTGATTAATGGGAACATCTAAGAAAAATCTCATTTGGTGCATTGGAATCAATAAATAGTTTGGGGCTCTGTCGCTGTCGCCGGTGGTGGCAGCTGGAAGTCAGGCTGACAAAACCCCACCTTGTTACCTTTTGGGCTGATGCCCAAACCAGTGTATGGGAAATTTGAACAGAGACTGACTTTTATATTGGAGCTGAGAAAGGTAACAAGGGAAGGTTTTGTCAGCCTGACTTCCTACCGCCACTGCCGGCAACAGCAAAATAGATTTTGACACATATTCTTCAACAGCTTAGAGGAATATAAGGGTAGTGGGCAAGAATTGTCAGGTGATGCTGATGCTGCTGAGTATGACCTAATGATAACTGATGATGATGCAGATCTAGAATATATCCTTCCAGCATCCTTCTCTTGTTCAGATACAGATGAAGTTGAGAGTGAGGATGGTGACAGGGCTATAAGATTAGCAGAAAGTCAAAGGCTGAATCTTCCACCACTTTTAAGGAGAACTGTGTCTGTCTATAAATTGTTTGAGAAAGCCATTGGAAAATCTGACCCTGGACAAGCACAGATGTCAAAAAGCACACAGTCAGCCTATCAGTCATCATTGGCATCATCACCTCTTCAAAGTCCAAGTCCCACTCAGCCACACACACCTGTTTTGAGTGACCAGCAACAGCAACACAGGTTAACATCTACAGTGTTAGAAATGACGAATACCTCTGGTGCTGCTGCTGTAAGTGCTGCACCTTTGACAACTAGTAGTAGTGGCAGTAGAATTACATCAACATCTAGCTCCAGTAGTAGTAGTAGCAGAAACCACACATGACAGACAAAGCCAGGACAAATATATTAACAGCAGCACAGATGAGGAGGTGGAGGACAGATGGGACCACTGCTATGACCCATAAGTAATGTGTGTCAATAATCTGAGAAGGATAGAGTATGACAATGGTAAAAATACATACACAAATCACACCATGCCAGTCCCTCACCACCACCACTAAATACATATCTACCACATTGTAGATTGTACTTTATTTTTTTTTTATTACTTGGTATCATCATGAATATGTGCCAGTGTCACTTAAGCAAGAAAGTGTTGTGGGCAAAGGATAAATGCATTCTGCATGCTCACACATTTTTCAAGCCATATCTTGCTGTAGGACTCACAACTTTGACTTTCAGCCACTTATTTCTAAACTTCAGTCCTCAGAAAAAGTAATATTACAGTGGGAAATGTAGTACCTACAGGAAATATAGGCGAAAAATGTGTTAAAATACGTGGAAAATGTGTTAACATAGGTGAAAAATTTGTTAAAATAGGCGAAAAGGAGGAAGTTTTTGCATAGGCAGAAAGGAGAAATTTTTCACAGGAAAAGTGAAAAATCTGCATGTTTTCGTGACATTTTTTGCGGGAAATTTTTCACACTTTTCACCCACCCCTATTAGGAGCATTGCAGTGTGAGTAAAGTGGTAGTCCAAAAACAGACTGAAGCCATGGTTGCTGCAACATGTGCAATCAATTATGGTGATCCCTCTCCTCTTTATAACATTTTTTTTAAATAATTTCTTTATTACTTTTGATAAACAATGTCTAGAAGGCAACATAGCAGCGGACTTAAAAATAAAGCTGAAAGACATTTTTGTGTGCTGTGCACTGTGAAGGACTCAGGTTAGCCAAACACCAGCCCTAAAAAGAAACTGATTTGTAGGATTTAAACTTGTTAATCACAAGAACTGAGGAAACATTGATTAGTAAGATTTAGACTTGTTAGGCACAAGCCCTGAGGAAACACTGATTTGTAGGACTTAGACTTGTTAGATGCCCAAGTCCTGAGGCACAGTTGATTTGAAGGACTTAGACTTTTTAGACACAATCCCTGAGAAATCATTGATTTGTGTAGTGTGTGTGTGGTGCTGGAACATCAAAAAGTTGCGTGGGAATGGCAGAACAAGGTGCATGAACATGGCACCAAATAATCATAAATTTCTTAAGATAAGTTTTCCTCCCCGCAAGAATTTTAGTGGAAAAGAGAAACATGGCCCCCTTTTTCCTCTCTTGCACTCAAAGGGAAAAGTATAAAAGCTAAGTGGAAAAAATCTGGGGGAACAATTCTGCACTATAAAGGACAGATAAACATTCTCATTGATTTGGACTTTTAACCACTTTTATGCCAGAGCAATATACAGGGGATTTCCCATTCACGTTGTTAAAATGTCCCATTTAAATCTATCAACATTTTGGGAAAGTTGATTTGTTCCCTGTGGTGCATGTGGTGCACTTTGGTTTTATACATAAGATCCAAAGCCTGTAGAATTTTTTCACCCTATGAATTCCATGGCATGCTCAATACATTGTATTATTAGGATTAAACTCAAAACCCTGTAACAATTACATAATCTGTTCAGACAATGTTTGCAAAGTCTTCTCATTAAAAGGTTTAAAAGACCCATTTAAAGCAATGATACCTTTGATTTCTCCTTTCTGGTGAAGTTTGATTCATAATTGCACCTTGTTATCTTCCTGAATAAAATCCACAGTTTGTTTTTTTCACTGAGCAGTAGGTTACACTCCCAAAAACAACAGTTTTTAACTATGATATTCTTCTGTCTGACTCAACAGCCACTTCTGACACTGTGTGTACCTAAAAGCTCTGTACCCTTTCCTCTGCACCTTTGTGTTATTAATAACTGGTACTTCTCTGTCTTCCTGCAGATGACGTTATTAGAAGGACATAGATGTCATTGACTAAGACTGCTTTCAGGCCTTTCCTGATAGGAGATGTGTAATCTGAAGAGGAAACATATGACAGAAAGCAGGAAATTGGCCACACCTGCTCCAGCCACAGTACTTGACCAAGCATGGTTCTTGTCTCCAACAAGTATCTCTGCAGCTTCTAGTGAGTTGATATCTCCATTCTAATCAGGCATCAAGCTATCTGACCAGCCAGAGACAGTTCAAGTGGTTGAAATCTGCTCCTCAATTGGCTGCAGCCAATCTGGGCACAGCTTTCCTCTGCAGTAGTCATCAATGGTCAGTCAGAGAGTGGATGGTAATGCATACAGAGTGCCTCGCAGCATTTTCATGGTTTTTCTGACCCACAGCCACAATAGCTGCTTAAAGATTATTCTGCATGCTTTTTATGAATTATATAGTAAGTGTTGTGGGAAATATGTGGTGACAAAGTGGGTAAGAGCCACAGTGTGACTCCATATTCACTCAGTGATGGTAACAAAAGTTGCCAGCTTTTTGTTATATACTTTCAATGTTTTAATAAGCCACAAATAACTTTTAGCATGAATGGTAACATGGGATAGGATGTTAAGGATGCAAAGGCATTTTCAATCAGAAAACATGTGATTCTCTGGAAAGTCACAGGTTTTGTCGTCTACATTGAATATGGATTTTTTTTTCTGCTAAAAATTATGGGCTTGATTCAAATGGGGCTGACGCTAAAAAAACAGGCAATTAATTTTTTTCAAGCACAGTAAGCTATTCAACTTCCTTTGCTATTTAAAAATAACGTATATAAAAAAAAATTAGCAGTGTTTTCACCTATTGAAAATAAAAATGTTGGAAGATGCAATTCAATTGACGACTTTCGTTCGAACATCTGCACCCAGTTTTTTTGGGGGGCAGAGGGCTGGATTCTATTGCAGGTGCTAATTGTATCACTGCTTTTATCTCCAGGTTTCCCCATAGACTTCAATAGGAAAATGTTTGATAAAACGAGTGTTAACATTTATCACCTGCAATATAATCCAGCCCAGAGTCCCTTACTGGATATAAAAACAGACGATGCATCAATTGAAAGTAAGAAAATATTAAAGTCCCCAGTGGATGTATTGATATGTGGCCTAAGCCCCATATCAATACATCCAAAGCACTAAAAAAATGTGTCCAATGTTAGTAGAATTAACCCTATGAGTGACAGTGGGATAAAACTGCCACACTGGCACTCACAGGGTTAATCCGACTAAATTAAAAAAGAGCCATTGACAAGAAACAATTACCGGTAATCCTGATGTCCAGCAGTCTTCAGCACCCTTGGTGAGCTACTGTCCATCTTCATCTTCTTTCTTTCTTTCTTTTTCTTCTTTGTCTCCATCTGCTTCTGTTCCATCATCTGCTGTTCGTTTCATCATCCTGCAAAATAAATAAAAAATACATATTGAATGTTTGCCCCAAACATAACTCTGACACCTGTGCATATTTTAACCCCTTGAGTGCCAGAGGGGTACTCAGTGCATTACAAGGTAATGCCAAATGAATAAAATCATTGTTACTGTGTTACTTTGTAAATCCATTAATATCTAAAATATTTGCTCCAAAACAAAAGTCAACTTTAGCGCCCAAAAATATGGAAATCAACATGACCCCTTTGTCTTCTCTGCTGATGTCGCCAGTGGCGGCTGAGAAAGGAAAAGTAAGCAGGACCCCCACACACACACTTAGTACCGAACGGCCCAATGCCCATTCCAATGTGAAGGAATTTTGAATAGAGACTGCCTTTTTATATGGACAGTCTCTGTTTTAAAATGACTCACAGATATTGGCTGGGATGTGTGCTTACAAAACTTCCAGGCAATCAGCTTTGTGCAGGTTCCATCAATCCCTCGCTCAAAGTTGATTGGCTGGGAGGTGCATTTGAGTGCCCTGCAATGCATTGCATACCCCTCTGGCACTCAAGGGTTAAATTATGCACAGATGCCAGAGTTATGTTTGGAGTACACATTTAATATGTCTTTTTAATTTATTTTAAAAGAATGATGGAACGAACAACAGACAACAGAACAGAAGAAGAGGGAGAGAAAGAAGAGGAAAGAGAAGATAGAAGACTAAGATTAAAGAAAGAAGAACACTGACATTGTATGACAGGTAAATGCTACACAGATATGGGTGCTGGGCTAGTTTTAGTGGTAGTATTGTGGCACTTTACTGTTAGGAGTAGTATAGGGTTAGTGTTTGGAAGGGTGATTGTGTATTTGAGCTAACGGTCAATGCTATTTAGCAGCATTTTGGGAAATTAATGTACAAATGGATGTTTGGCCATGAGTCCTTTTCTGTGGCTGAATGTACCTTGTGTTTTCAGCTGGTTGGGCAATTGAATAGCTCACTAGCACTTTTTGATAATGGGCCATTAACCAATTTTGCCCTACCTGCTGTGTTACCACATGGTCACTTGTTTTCAGTGCAGTACTCTGTTATTGGGAGGTGTAGAAGTAAGGGTAGGTAAGAGCAGCTTTGCATACAGTTATTATTAAATCACATATTTTCAATATTCATAAGAATAGTTCAAAACATTTCATTGATTAAAATTAGCTCTTGTAAAAGAAAACTTAGGAGACATCTGCTGTAGATGAATTCTACACTTTCTGATCATGATTCGTGCTGAAACCTCTGCTATCATCTTGTTTGTAACCTCAGTTCTGTGATCCTCACCATGGCTAGTGGCCTCAGCTATGATTCTATTTCTTTGACCTTGACTTGATCTTGTTACCAGACATTAGATTCTATTTTGCTACTGGACATATAGATCATGCAATCTCTGTCCTAGAAGAAAAAACAAGAGTAAAACAAGAGTAAATAGCATAAATACCATACATTGCCGGTCTTATAGAACATGTTGATCCTCTGTATAACGGGACCTCCAGCATACACATCCCCAATGATTTTACAAAGCTGTTGGCAGGATTCAATGGAGCAGGAATGATAAAACAGACAAAAAGTTTTTTACATAACAAAAATCCTGAAATAAAACTTATTAATATGTTCCAACGTGTTCCCCCCCCCCGATGTAATGGTTTGTTGAACCGTGAAACACTCCTGTGAAAATCTCTGCAAAGACTTCATACTCCCTCACATTCCACAACTCCTCTATGTACAACCTCTGTTACGACACACACCTTCTCTGTGCATAGTCCCTAACATAGATGCCTTTTCACGTTGAACACCTCTTCCATATATACACACTGCTATGACTTACGTACCTTGTTCCTCCTCACATTCACCATCCAATACGTTTCTATACCCTCCCTCATAATTCACAGTCAGCATTATCATTATACCTGTCCACACTTAAAACCCTCCCTCATCAATCACATTTTCGTTTCTCATTATACATGGTCAGCACATTCATTTTCCATATACCTTCATCTGTCACTTGTGGTTGCACTTATCATATGTCATTATATTACCTAACAACTTTGATTTCTACTTATCGTATGTCATTATACTACCTACCTACCATCACTACACTTTCTTTTGCGGATCATTATTCCAATTCTCCTATCTCACTATACCCTCAACATAACATTTGCCTTCTCCACCACACATCCTCACTCCTATTCCACAAATCATAATCTTTTCACCATAGTCTGACATTGACACAATCCCTCCCATTCACCCACTATTAGACCATGTGTCCCTTCTCATAACACTGTTGCCCCCCCCCCCTTTGGCTTTTTACCTACGTTGTCTGTTCAAAAATAACATTTATAATCTTAACTCTTTGAGTGCCAGAGGGGTACGGAATGCATTGCAAAGCAATGCATTCTGTACTCCTCTGACACTCAAAGGGTTAAGCCTTTCAATTACACAGCCTTATGCAAACCAATTCACCCAGTAACACTGTTGTAACCAAACGCTTCATCTGCACACACAAAACACATAACAATTCTGCATAATTTCAATACAGAGCACAATTCACAAAGGCAACATTCATAGAGGTCATTAGGATTTTCTGCCCATAGTAAGAGAAGGCTTATTCTTAGGAGGTGTTACTTTTCCTTTGAAGTAATTCTGTTTTTTACCTGCCAAAGATAAAATGAATGTATCAGATAAGTATTCTGCAGGTCACCTCCTGCTGAGTAAAACAAGGGTGTTCCCTGTATAGGGAGGTGCTTTATGTAAATGTTACTACTGCACAAAACTTAAAGGGATAGTAATACTTCATTTTAACTTTATTTTATTTTGTAGGCATTGAAAAAACATGAAGAATGATATAAGTCTTATCTCTGAAACCTTTATGGTTTAAGAGATATTCACAAACAAAGTATCCCCCCCCTGTTCAACCAAATCAGAAGGGAGATGCCCAGGTAGACTGCAGAGAGGGACAATCTTCAATTAAGATAATGGAAAAAGCTGAAAAACTTATCAAGGGGGGAAGGGCTTTCATTGTTTTCATACAAAGAAAATTGTCCCCTTCTGTTATCTGTACTGTCATACAACCAGACTCACATCTGAGAAGAGATGGCTTACAGTAGGTAAAAGGGGCGGGGAGGGGAACTTTGCTTGTGAATATCTCATAAACCATAAAGGTTTGAGCGATAAGACTTATATCATTCTTCATGTTTTTTTAATGCCTACAAAATAAAATAAAGTTAAAACGAAGTGTTACTATCCCTTTAATTTTAGGTTGCAGTGTATTCATAGACAGTACACTTCATGGAGCTGTTGTTGCATTCTTTAGTCTATGTAAAAATATTGTCAATTACTTATGATATCCATAGAAAGAAACGCTATGGCTCCCCCAAAAATAAACAGGTCATAAAGTTACTGCATTTAAAAATGACTGATAACATTTTCAGTCCTGGATGTGACAGGCATGGCAGCTGGCAAGATTATATGACATAAACTCTTCTCACTGCACATGGTAATTTTGACCCTTAAAGACTAGAGGGGTATGCATTGCATTGCACAACACTCTGGTCCTTAAAGGGATAGTATTACTTCAAAATGACTATCCCTCATATTGTAGCCCTTAATAAACTGAGTTAAATGACACCAGCGGCATCTCTCAAACCTTTATGGTTTAAGAGATAGTCGCTTTCAAAGTTTTATTAATTGAAACAGTCTTCTACGTGTGCTTGGTAACCAAGCACACATAGAAGACTGTTTCAATTAATCATTTTTCCTTCCATAACGAGATATCGGCTCTGTTTAAGAGCCTCAGCCTGTCCCGGGACCGGATTCCCCTGCTGGCAGCAGAACGCTGACAGCAGGGGAGAGGAAACTTTGAAAGCGGCTATCTCTTAAACCATAAAGGTTTGAGAGATGCCGCTGGTGTCATTTAACTCAGTTTATTAAGGGTTACAATATTTTGAAGTAATACTATCCCTTTAAAGCATAAGGCTTATGAACTATGGTTGCTTCAGTTTGAAAAAAACTGCCAATATCTGTCATTTCCGCCTCCATGGGCATGTCATCCAGGTCTTACTGAAGATGTTATCTCTTGAACAAAAGCCTGAGAGCAAAATTCACAGGGACCATTAGAATTTTCTATGCAAAGTAAGGTAAGAGGGTCTGTAATTAGGACACAATACTTCCCCATTAACTTTATTTGAATTTTAGTAAACCACAGGCTTTCAGTGATAGCTGACATGCTCCTGACAATCATGGTATTGAAAGAAAAATGTACTTTTCTCTTCAATAGATTTTTTGCTCCCTTAAATTGTATAAATATGGAATCAGCAGCAAGTTTTGTTTTTTTTTGTTTTATTGTTTTGCCATGGAGTCATTTTTGTCATGCCACTACATGCTCTCAGTACCTGTACTTAACCAGTGTCTTGTGAAATCCCAGTGATTTTGCTCTCTAGTTACAGAGATTACCAGATGTATTTGATTTATTTTAACTGGCAATCAATTTCTTCATTTGCATTGACATCATGCATCTTGTTGCCTGATGACACAGTGTCATGTTTCCTATAAATTGGGAGACTGGCTCCTTCAGTATGATTACCATGGATTACTGTTGTCAGATTGTTCTAGACTGTTAACAGCCTAAAACAATAGTCTTATAAAATTACTTTAACCCCGTGAATGCTTCCAAGATGGCCTTCTCACTTTTTGTGTTGGCTGTGTCTACCATCCAGGTTGTTAAATTATGATATACATTTTCACAACTTTCAGAGATCCCTGCTTTTTAAGTTATTTAAACTGCATTAAATCCTGTTTTTAGTATTATCTTTGGTCTAATATAGGAAAAACAATACATTTTATATTTATTCATGCTGCCATTGAGGAAGGATAATACAAACTTTAACATACTGTGGAACAAGACAACTTCTGTAAACATTTTGCTAAAGAAAAACATTATTATTCCTTATGTGAGTCGTGGACCACAATGGAAATTATATCATCATAGAAGTAATTTTGGCATATGCAATAAACTCTTCAGGGAGTTTTCAAGTGGGATAGAAAATTAAATTAGCAGGATATTATATGCTACATGTCAAAAGGGAAAAAAAGAAACGGGTGTTGATGTGTGGTGAAGCCACATTATGCCTATTACTTTCCTAAAAATATAAGATTCTTTCTGAAAATTACATTTTTAAAAGGTTCCCTTGTAAACACTAGCTTGTAGTAAAAAGAACATGTGACATTATATGCAGAGAACACATAGGGAGAAGGAGCACGTAAACCACAGAACACACACACCTGACCTGGCACTCATTTAAAGGGATAGTAATACTTTGTTTTAACTTTATTTTATTTTGTAGGCATTAAAAAAACATGAAGAATGACATAAGTCTTATCTCTCAAACCTTTATGGTTTAAGAGATATTCACAAACAAAGTATCCCTTCCCTGTTCAACCAGATCAGAAGGAAGGTGCCCAGGTAGACTGCAGAGAGGGACAATCTTCAATTAAGATAAGGGAAAAAGCTGAAAAACTTGTCAAGGGGGGAAGGGCTTTCATTGTTTTCATACAAAGAAGACTGTCCCTTTCTGTTATCTGTCTGGTCATACAACCAGACTCACATCTGAGAAGAGATGGCTTACACTAGGTAAAAGGGGCGGGAGGGGGAAACTTTGCTTGTAAATATCTCATAAACCATAAAGGTTTGAGAGATAAGACTTATATCATTCTTCATGTTTTTTTAATGCCTACAAAATAAAATAAAGTTAAAATGAAGTATTACTATCCCTTTAAGAAATGTAGGAAAACTTCTTTGGGAAGGTCTGCTGGATGCTCCTTCTCTCTCTCGATCACACTCTGTCTACGCCATTTTTCTGTTTCCTGGACTACTTTACTTTCTGGACCCTCTCACCCTCCTGTGCCCTGCTCTCCTTCTAGCTCACCTTAACCTTCTCTTACTCCTACCTCATCTTGCTTTCTTGAGCTTCATTTTTTGGACCAATTCAAAAAGGCCAGGGATATTCTCCAGGTCATCCTAAGTGGTCAGTTGAAATCAAGGGTTGTTTGCTCATGTCTAGTGATTATGAAAACATGCTCTAAACTAAACAATTTATCAGTTAAATATTTTAATAAATCTTAACCACTTGGATGCTAAAGAAGTCTCCAACTAGACAGTTAAACTGTAGACTGGTAAATAAACTGTCCAAACTAGTAAATAAATTAAGCTGGCACCATAAACCAGGTGGCTGATCCAGGGAGACAGGAAATCAGGTCTTGCTTGCGATTCTACTCATGGCACAGATTGTGGTACACACTGATATTTGTTGCACATAAATCAGTGACACAGTACAGGAACTTACTGCTGGCTTTACAGTTCTATGCCAAATTTCATTGCTAGTATTTATCCATATAATACTTCTGTGACATGGCATAATTTGTTATCAGTGTTGTCAGTGTTTTTGCAGCCAGGACAACAACAACAACAACTACTATTCAGATGAAAGAGTTCTATTTTATAGATGAAATCTGGCCAAGATCTATACTCTGTTTTTTTTTTCCATTTCCTTAGCAGTTAACATATGTTCTTATAAAGACGCCCACTGAGAGGTCTGCTTTTAGTTTACTGTACTGTACGTGAACCAGAATTTGTTCAAGTACATTCCTGAATATCTGGCCTCTGTTAAATGTATTATAGAATAGTTCTGCATTTTACGGTGCACATCTTGGTATTGTATTTTATGGTTCAGCTATATGAATATTACTCACCTCTATATAGTCAGGTTGAAATATATGCATCAGAGAGGTGCACCAAGCCAAAAGGCTCTAATCTAGAATAGAGCCTGGACTTCCAAAGGTTGAAATGCTTCTCCTGTACTTTTAGTGTAAACTGAAACTATGATCCATATCTCATGTATATTTCATTTTTTTAAATATGTATTTAAATATAAATAGTGAATAAACCTCATAACAATATGATTTAAAGCTGTTGCATTCTATTGTATTATTTTTCATTGTTTCCAAAGCTTTCCAGTGCACCATATTGTTTAAACCCAGAGGTGTGATCAAATTTTATATTCTCTTTAAAGGAGTAGCAATGCTTTATGTTAAAGTAATAATAAAAGCATACATATATATATATATATGTATATATATATATATATATGAAACAGGTAGAAAATCTCTTTAATTAGGCAAATTAATTAGGCAAAAATGTGTAGGCCAATGTTTCAGTCCACGAAGGGACCTTCCTCAAGATGGTCCAAAACATTGACCTACACATTTTTACCCTACTTAAAAAGAATTTCTTGTTTAAAAAGTCCCACGGGTACTGCCCTTCATTTCTACCAGTTACATTTCCAGTTTGGGAATATGCACCTCTCGCCACTAGCCAATGGCGAGTGAAAATTTAGCCCTGGCGAGTAGAAATTCAGCCCTGGTGGGTATGTTTTGGCTTGCAGTGGCAAGTAACTTTTCAGGTCTGACTAGTAGCAAAGGACTTAAAATTATAAGCCCTTTCCAGACTTCCTGGAAAAATAACTGCTGCTTGGGATATGCCAGCGTGGAGCTATAAATTATATTAGTTCTCTGAAACCTTGGTTTTCTACAAAAGAATATGGCAGCAAGTCCACTGCCAACATCTTGGCAACCTTGCCATTCCACAGGTATATTTTGGGATTATTTGTGTGAAGTTTTTGACTCCTTCCCAGGAACTCAGTCAGTGTGAGTTGCCAGGACATGGCAGAAGAACCCTGTAACTTTATTGCTTTAACAACAGGAGGAGCCACAAGTGTTATTTGGAATTAACTAACTGTTGGCAGTGGCACACTGTCTGACACATAAATAATATCACAACTTCTCTTATATGCCCCACAGCCCTGGAAACTTTTTGTAGTGTTTCTGATGCTACTAGTTGTGGCACCTCTGACGTACTGATGTCACCCAGTCAGGGCTGTTGTTGGGCTTCAGAGGTATCTCTTAGAGGAGGTGCCTAGGTGTAAGCCTACTTCTCCCCTACTCAAATACTTTTGCACATTCTTTGAGAGCATTACACCCTTTTATATGCCTGAAGGAAAACCACCATGAGGTGGGGAAAAATGTAGTCTTCCCATTAAGTTCAATGCAATTAGCTAGGAGTTGCAATGCAATGAGCAGGAAAATGGCACTATTCGCAGGAAAATTTTAACCTAGCAGGAAATGCCATTTTTTGCCGATTTTAGTTTCAGGAGAAACGTTTTGGCCATTCCTAACATACAAGCCAAATGTTTCTATCAAAATTTGAAGATGGTACAACAGCAATAACTCAACAGCAAATAGTAAAATGAGTGAAAGAACTTTATTTCTATCTTTATAAGGATGAAGGACAAGAGCTGAATGCAGTGCCACAGGTCTGAAGGTAAGCCCAAACTTTTGGTATAAGTTCAAGCTGCAACACAATCAATGAAAAATGGCAAAGCAGCTGGACCTGATATATTTTCTATTGAAACATTGAAAGTGGGGGGGGTCAACATTTATTCAAATTTTCAAAATGTCTACTACTCTCAAAAGTGTCTGAAACATGGACAAATGCAGAAGTTATTCTACTGCTCAAAAAAGGTGATAAGGGAGATCTAAAAAACTAAAGACCAATAAGCTTATTGCCAGTGCTCTGTATGGATTTTGCAAAGGTATTCTCAAATAGAATGTACACAATACTTAAAGGGATAGTAATACTTCATTTTAACTTTATTTTATTTTGTAGGCATTAAAAAAACATGAAGAACGATATAAGTCTTATCTCTCAAACCTTTATGGTTTGAGAGATATTCACAAGCAAAGTTTCCCCTCCCCGCCCCTTTTACCTAGTGTAAGCCATCTCTTTTCAGATGTGAATCTGGTTGTAAGACCAGACAGATAACAGGAGACAATCTTCTTTATATGAAAACAATGAAAGCCCTGCCCCCCTTGACAAGCATTTCAGGTTTTTCCCTTAATTGAATATTGTCCCTCTCTGCAGTCTACCTGGGCACCTCCCTTCTGAACGGCTGAACAGTGTTACATCAGTAAAAGGGGCAGGAGGGGGACACTTTGTCATTGAATTACTCCTGAACTACAACTCTGACAGAAATGAAATAACACTCTCCAAAATCCAAATACTATGATGATTAATTAGAGCTGTTTTTATTATGAAACATTACTATGCCTTTAATGTTGCACAACCTATACAACAAGCAGGCTTCAGGAGCAGTTTCAGTGCAATATCCAGACAGTGCAACAAATTATAGAGCTGCATATTGAATACAACTTTCCATTATGCATAGCCTTCATTGACTATGAAAAGGCCTTTGGCTGAGTGAAAAAGCAAGCAATAATCAATCCCTAATCAACCAAGAAATAGACTGAGCTTACATCCATATCCTCCAATCAATATATGAAAATTAAACTGCATAAATTCAGACCAGCGATGAAAATGTCCAGATCAGCATAGAAAAAGGTGTCTTGGGACAAAAAAGGACTTAAGATCAGTGTAGACCACCTACATCACATATGTTTTGCAGACAATATCATATTCTTTGCCAGTAGTCCTGAAGAACAGCAAGAATGCATTGAAGAGCTGCAACAGGAAAGCAAACATTTTGGTCTGAAGATTATCAAAAAAACGGAAGTCATATTTAACATATTTTCAATACTAAGGAAAATCAAAGTAGATGGCTAAGAACTAGAAGAAGTTGACAAGTATGTTTACATTGGACAGGAAACGTAAGCAGTTGGAAACGCCGTGATAGAAACTGAACGAGGAATAAAACTGAGATGGCAAGCATTTGGAAAACTTAGTAGCATCATCTCTAAGACAAATTTTCCACTTTGCCTTAAGAGAGAGGTTTTTGACCAATGTGTCCTCCCACTCTTTACGTATGGCTGTGAAACACTGAATGCCAAAGCCACAGAAATACATAAGATTATACAGAGAAGTTTATATATATGTATATATACAAATGAATAAAGGTGGGAGGAAAATGGCACTAGAAATCCCAAACGTGAAATAAATGAAAAAAAGGGGAGCTGCTACTATTCTCTGGCCAATAATGCTAAAATGCCTAAATAGATAAACACCCAAAAGATATAAGGAGAAAGCGCCTATTCTATAAAAAAATATAATTTTAATGAACAACACTAAAATATTGACATAAAATAAAACTTACAAAATATAAACATATAAAAACAAATAAATATAGGGTCCAATATTAAAATATCATTGTAGTGATATCACTAGAACATTAAAAAATGAATAGAGTGCTGAAAATGCTCACGATGCATCAGTTCAAACAGCGGGCAGGGTAAACTCATGATGCAAAATACAAACACAGTCACCTGTAGCTTAATGGTACGGTATTAGAACCTCTCCCATCTAGCTGCACCTGTTCAAATGTTCTCGGTGCGTCAACAGACCTGGAACAATGAGTATGTTGCTAAAGCGGTCAGAGTTGGATATTGTACGATCTCCCCAGTCCAAAAACAACTGGCACCACAGTCTTCAATTAGTAGATCAAGCAGGCAGAGGTATGTAATCAGAATAATAGACTTTGGAGTCCCTCACGACTTTTCCAGATCAGTCTTGCAATGCACACAGAGTTTGGCAACATATCATATACATTTTATTTGATTGATGTCAAATATTATATAATATTATGCTAAAATGGAAGAGGGAAGAGCTAATAGAAAATGTTGGTGTTCTCTGACAGTGACTGATTGATTTTAATTGAGTTCAACTCCTACAGTTAACTTTTATGAGAAAATTCAAATTTTAGGCATCAATGGCCATTCTTTCTATTGCCTCCCATATTTCATTATAGGTGTAGAATGCAGAGGTGTGATTTGCCAAATCTCCTTTTGTTCTGCTACAAATCTTATAGTAAACTTAGACTTCAGTAAAATGATTAGATAAGGGTACATGTATCCCAGGGTAATATTCTATTACATAAGACCAGAAGTGTTACAGCTGGCAAGCAAGACAAAGAGTCAGACAGTATATAAGATTACCTTTATTAGAATAATAATAACAGTAATCCAAAAAGATAAATAACAGGCCGAGGGTGACCGAAGAGGCTACGACTCTATAAGAAATAAGAGTCTACCAAAAGATCCACCACTACTGCTAGAGACTCTGCTAGATGCTAGGCCTCAGCCCACTCTAGTCACTGTATATGGAGAAATGCCCAACGGACTAGCACTGACTCACGCCTGCAGTCCGTAAGATAGGAGCCTGATAGAGCCCCAGGTCTGCACTAGGATGGATGTCTGTGGAGCAGGACCCAACACACATAGGAAACTGTCACTGTTTGTTACTGTTTGTTAAAGAACACTCAGACAGTTAGGTAAGGTTAAAAGCGTTATTGAAAAATATTGCACAATAGCCCCACTCAGGTCCAGATAAAGTCCGTACCAGGTACTTTCCAGATCTGACGCACGTCAGGGCGAAAATACACACAGTAACAGTAAGCAAAATAAGTGTGATGATCTTAGACTTGTAGGCAGATTCACAGCAAAATTCAGGAACTAGAATATCCTTGACAGCCCCACACCGCAATAGGTGACAACGGCGATGGGTAACTGAAGAGCACTTCCCTAGTAGACTAGGGAGCACGGAGGCAGCATAAATAGTATACAAGTGGACACTAGGCCCTAGACTTCTAGGGTTAACGGAGGCAACACTGACAAGACACTGGCAGACGACTGACCGTAGGAGAGTAGGGTAAACGTAGGCAACATAGACAGGACTCTGGAAGTGACTGAACCCTAGAACGCTAGGGTTAATTGAGGCAACAGATACAGTATTCTGGCAACGACTAGGCCCTAGAACACTAGGGTTAATGGAGGCAACACTGAATGGATTCTGGCAGCAACTGGACCCTAGCACTCCAGGGTTAACGGAGGCCATGCCGCTGTGACTTAGGTAGTGACTGAACCCTAGAATGCTAGGGTAAACGGAGGGAACACAGACAGGATTCTGGCAGTGACGGAGCCCTAGCATTCTAGGGTTAAAGGAGGCAACAGACACCAGATACTGGCAATAAAGTGACCCTAAGCCAATAGGGTGAACTGCGGCAATGTGGGCAAAGTGTGGTACAGACTGGACCCAGATATAAAGGGTTACCGGAGGCAACACAGACACTGGTGAGTGCAGGGACTGACACAGGCTCCAGGAGACTATAGGAGCGGTAAGCAAGCAGGAGAGATAGGACGTAATGTAACCGGTCCTCAACCAGTGTCTCCCTGTCGGTACACGGAGGTAATAGGCTAGTCCCGTGAACAACTGAGCTAGACGCACAACCAGGTCGACACACATGGACTACAGCCAGTCAGGAGAACCACCAGACACTAGCCCAGCCAGATCGGTGATAACAGATAGTCAGCTAGTCCTTGGTCAGTAATGGAATCAGACACTCAGCCACGCCAGTTCGGTACACAAGGAGTTAGTCAGCCAGTTCAAGGTCAGCAAAGGGATCGGATCACAGGAGAGTCAGGCACTAAGTGTAGTCAGGCGAGCCGGCTCATACACAGAAACAGGAAACAAGAACTACTAGTTGCTAGATACGGGTACACCACGGAAGGGCACCAGTATAGTGACAGGAGGGCGTATATAAAGACAAGGCCCAGGGAGGAGTCATAGCGCAGGACCAATAAGAATGCAGCTAGAGTAAACCTATCACGGTGCCAGTGATTCGTGCTGTTCTGTGTCTGTCACTTGCTGAGTATTCCTGATTGGCTGTCTGCTATCAGCCCTCCTCACACTGCCTTTTTAAACCCAGGTTGAGCACTTCCAGGTTGCCCTTTCTGACTTCACCTGGCCTGATCTGCATGTCAGGTTTCTGGGCCTGCTGTTCTTGCTGTTCCTGCTGATCCTGCGTTCTGGTGTTCCAGTGTTCCAAGTTCCTGTTTGCTAGTGTTCCGGTGTTCCTGTGTTCCAGCACCTAGCGGGTTAATCTTGCTGAGTTCCTGAGTCTCCTGCCTGCCGTTCTCCAGCCGATTCGCTCTGCGCCGGCGGTTCCGGTGGTTCCAGTCATCTGTCAGTGCATCAGTCTCGCCCCCAGTGGACTCCCCATTGGAGTGAGGGGCTCCTGCTCTAGCCCGTCGCTACGGCGACATTGTTCTTTTCGCTGCTGCAATATACACTGTTGGTTCCAGCGTGCGGACGCTGGTTTACTCCATTAAACCTGGTTGCGATATACACTGTTGGTTCCAGCGTGCGGACGCTGGTTTACTCCATTAAAACCTGGGGGCGACATTTACTGTTGGTCCCAGCGTGAGGATGCTGGTTTACTCCATTAAACCTGGTTGCGATATACACTGTTGGTTCCAGCGTGCGGACGCTGGTTTACTCCATTAAAACCTGGTGGCGATATTTATTGTTGGTCCCAATGTGCGGACGTTGGTCTGCTCCTGATCTATCAGTACTGAGGCTAAGTCGCTGTACACTCCTATGCAGTCGTCTGATTTTCCTTGGCAATGGACTTCTTCTGAGTAAGACCTTAGTTCCTATTCCTCTCTGCTGTCATAGTCATCTGACAGCCGGTCTATTTGCTCAGGCTGCCCTGCCCGGTATTGGTAAGGCCGGTAGAACCTTTGTCGTTACCATCCTTAAGGTTGCCTTACCCGGTATTGGCAGGGCTGGTAGAGTCTACTACAGTGTTCCTCAGGCTGCCCTGCCCGGTATTGTTAAGGCCGGTAGAACCTTGTACGTTACCATCTTTAAGGTTGCCTTACTTGGTATTGGCAGGGCCGGTAGAGCCTACACTCAGTACTCCTTTGGGCTGCCTTGCCCGGTATTGGTAAGGCCGGTAGAACCGGTACATGTCATCTCACGGTTGCCTTACCCGGTATAGGCAAGGCCGGTAGAGCCTGTTATTGCTACTGTCACTTGGGTTGCCTTGCCCGGTGTTTTAGGCAAGGCCGGTAGAACCTATTGTATGGACTATTATTGTTGTATTGTTATGTATGTTTCCCTATGGGGATTGCCTTAACTTTTCAATAAAGAATCACAGCACCATGATATAAACAGAGTCCCTAGTCAGCACCAGCTAGGATAGTCAGACAGGCCAGGTCATACACAGAGCGGGTACTCAGCCAGAGCCACAGGTTTGCACCAGATAGGATATCCACTGAATTGTTGGTATGCTGGATGCACAGTGGACAGAGCCCCAGGTCAACACCAGGATGGATGGACAGACAAGCCGGGTCATATACAGGAATCAGGAATACAAATCAATGAACTGCTCAGAACAACAATGTAAGGGTAACTGATCCACAGGCTCATCAGTTTATAAAGGGGTAGGAGAAGGTGGGACCAATTAGGTCCCCCAGGCTGGGCCTATAACAGGCGTACAGGCAAGTGCTTGATTCAATGCTGCCAGTAACAAGGAACCAGACTAAGCCTAAGGCAGAGAGGAACGAAACTAGTGATGTCGAAGCGTCAGTCCATAACCCTGCTCCCGGACGAATGGCACAGGCCAAGGTAAAGCACTGTGACAATAAGTTTATTGCATCATTTCATGAGACCACCCAGAAATATATCATACCTTATTTTAACCCTGTAAGGACCAGAAGGGGGTACAACACAGAGCAAAGAAAGTATTGTGTCCTTGTCCACCATTTGAGTGGTACTCAGAGGATTAAAGGTTAATGGTTCTTTAGCTTGCTCGTGGCATGCAATAATGTATTGTCTTGCTGGTAGCATGTAATGATGTATTGCCTTGCTGATTTCATGTGACACTAGGAAAAAAAAAGCACCGTGGTTTTAATCTTGCATGACAGATGAAAAATTAGCCCTGATTGATTGATAAACTCTCATTCCCTGCTAAAATGAGGATCATTATAGTAGTAACCAAAAGTCAGGATGGACATAGTCACCTATCTCTATAAAAGACTGAATTAATTAACTGGACAAGCACATTCCTCAATTTGTGCAGAATATGATATCAAGGTTTGAAACATTTTGATACATAAATGGAAGGGTGTCATTTAGGTTGCAAAAACACGTTAAATATACACGAGAAACAAACTATTTAGTGAATCCTTGCTGGAGAAAGATTTGGGAGTACTGATAAACAATAAACATCATAACAGTGTGCAGTGTCACTTATATGCTGCAAGAGCTATCATGTACAAAAAGGCATAGGGATGCATGGGATGAGAATATAATTCTAATTGTGCAAAAAAAAATTCTTGCTGAGGTCTCATCTAGAATATGGATTACAGTTTTGGTTACCGGATAAAAGACATTGTTGATCTGGAAAAAGTAAGATGCAACAAAAGGGATTTTAACATTTTAGTTATAATGATACAATAGTCAATTACTTCTAATGAGAATGTGATTATTTACAAATATATTCAAGATCAGTACAAAGACATTTCTGTGGAATGCTTTGCACAAAGAGATGACCAAAATAAGGGGTCTTCCATTAAGACTGGTGGAAAGACACTTTTGATTAAAACAAAGACAGGAATTTTTTCAGTAAGAATATAGAATTCTTTGACTTGGGGAGCAGGGTCTGCATATACTGTATATGCTTTCAAAAAGTACTAGATTTCTTTCTATCTCAGAACAATATAGAGATTTATGCAATTGGTTTCAGGGCAGACAGGGTATTGATCCAGGGAGATCTCCAGTTGCCTTTTAGAGTCAGGAAGTACTTTTTTACTGGCTTGAGGCTTAACTGGAACTGGCTCAAACAGTTTTTTTGCCTTTCTCTGGATCAACAAATGTGAAAAGGTGGGACGTAATGGAAATGTATCTTTTATCCAATCCATCACCTATCTTACTAAGAGCAAAGTTTGTTGAGTACAGTCTATACTGCTCATATCATAGGGACTGTGCCTCCTACATGAAAATAATAGTCCTTAATAAAGACAGTATTTTGAAAGTGATCTATCAAGATGATACATGCACAATAATTACTTGAAATTTATTTTCATTTTTCATTTTTATTCTTTCACTCTTCTCTAAAACCTCCCACGTATGACATCAAAAGCAAACCCACTGAAGGAAATTTAATACAGAGTCGTGAGCTGAGAGGGTTGTATACAGCTTTAGCAGATGTTATCACCAGCTCAAATGGAATTAAAAGAGTGGTTTCTCTTCCATTGTCATAACAACAAAAGAAGGTTAAAAAACTTTTTTTTTTATAAATATTTTTGTTGTCAATAAGACACTTAACAACAAAAGTAAAACCCAAGTGTATTTTATTCCCTTAAATGCTGCTGACCTGATGCACTGCCTTTTAAAGGAATTCAAAGCTTTCAGTGTTGTGTGTGAATTTCTTTTCTCTGCTGTCTTCCATTTTCTTGCAAGTGCGCCAGTCACCCAACCAGTTTGCATATGTGAAACGTTTCTTCAAAACTGAGTATCACTCCTTTTAGCCAAAAGTCTAGTACTTTTATTTCTGGATGGCAATCTCTCTCAGTGCATCACCATATTTTAATTAAGTTACAGTCAACAAAAGTGCTACACATGAGACTGGTATTAAGAACTAAAAGTATTAATATCTCCAAAGTTTTACATTTTGGCAAGAATTAATGATAGATGAAATCTTTTGCCTCAAAATCAAAACATGCAAAAAATGGTACTTTCCTCCTTTTGCTGGAATTCCTGCAAAAAGTAAAGTTCTTCCACGTTATACCTCTTTTTTCTTTTCATTGAGATCAATGGTAATAATGTTATTTCCCCCATGTGAGCATTTTCCTGTGCATATACCTGCCATGCTAACTCACTAGTATAACATTTGCTATCATTTACACCATATTGACAGCATCTGTAACCTGGCCTAGACTGCAGCAAGGCATTCCAGGGAGTAGCTACCACTAGCCAGTCTCTAACCAAGTATCTGGCCCACTGAGACCTTCCTTGAAGTATACTTTGTATTGTCTGTTGTTGCGTTCTAGTTTTATTATATCAAATAGCAGTCTGTCACCTCTTTGTGGGAATCTACTCCACAGTGTCTAACAATGTAGCTGTTAACTCATCACAGATCTCCCCTGACGCACAACCACAGGTCTCATTTAAGAGACACCTGCAGTATGTCTGGGTTATGACACCTAGCAGCAGAAACAACACCCCTAAAAGTACATGGTACCAAGGAGGACACAATAGTATTGTTGCATATGTTTCAGGGAGTGGGACAATATTTTCCTCAGTACAATAAAACCCATGTCTCCTGTTTCTGATATGCAAATGCAAAACCCAGAAGAGGATGAATCTGAGACTTGGTTAGTAGGAGGTGATAAGTCATAGACTGTCTACAAGTACCACACCTGTTGCCAAAACCTTCACCACTACTAGTCATTTAAAAACATTTAAGTTACATAGTTCTTCTATATGCTGCCAACGTACACACTTACTGAGTTCTTTTAATGGTATAAAAATGGACAAAAATAATAAGTATGCCTATGGAATAGCAACTGGCTAAAATGTTGGTAGTTGACATGCTGCTCTACTATTTCATAGAAAACAGAGGTTTTAAATAACTAATGTCATGTTTTACATTCCCCTGGCATATCCCAATTAACAATTATTATTCAAGAACTGCAATGCCAGAGTTGTACAAGTAAATGTTTTGGGCAAAGGGCTGGAAAACCACATGGCAAGAGAGTTCACTTGACCACAGCTATGTGTTCATATGGTTAGAGTGCAGACTATATACATAAACATTTACACAGACAGCATATAGGGAAAACAGGAGCTCTCCCTTGCCATAGATGCATGGGAATTTCTTTTGGTGGTAGTGAAAAGGCAGGCATTTTAATGGATTTTCTATCCATGGGAATTTCCAAAAAAAGAGAAAAAAAGTTATTTTTGTGAAAAAATCCTGTAAAACAAACAAACGAACAAACAAACAAACAAACAAACAAACATAACAGGACTTTCTCGCATCCCTAGTTAGAATGATGCTTACTCAGTTGGCAATAAGGATGACTGAAATGTCCTGTTTTCTTTTGGTGGGGTTTTCAGTATAAAAACATTTTTATTTTTCACCAAAATCCATTAACTTTTTAATGTTTTTGCTACTGCTGATGAAACTTAACAATTCCTACCCATACTTTCTATGGCAATGAGAATTCTCACTGCAATACTACTGTTACTGAGTGCTGAAGTGGAGAAGCCCTCAGCTGAAACATACAAATAAAGCAAAAACAAAATTCCAGCATTTGTCTGTTTTTTTCACAGTTAATTATTAAAGACAAACCACATCTAACCTATAACCTCCCAAACCACCACATCGTATACAAAACAACAACCCCCCAGGCAGCAAGAGCATCCCACCCCTCCCTCGAGGCCAGCCGACACCTCAGCATGAAACAACAGCATTGCTTAGAAAGGACATCCTAATACACAGATATGTAAAATGGGGTCACGTGACTGCAAATTGAGTTACAAATGATAACTCGTATTTATATTGCACCTTTCTCCCAGTGGAACTCAAAGTGCTTTCAGCACACACTCTCAGAATTAACCAAATCGGCAGCTGAATTAATAGATGTTATTATTACCCAATCAATGGTACTCATTTATCAACTTCGGAAGGATGAAGGGCTGAGTTGACCCTGCTGGGATTTGAACCTGCAAACTTGAGGTTTGAACAGGCTCCATAGTCAGGGACTTTACCGCTGAGCTATCTCACCAGCTTAGTGATATACTGAATAGTGTGATTTTACAAGAATGCATCACAGACATGGTAGAACTTTTGAGGTGACTCCTGTGAATGCAAACATGTTTATAGTGCAGAAGATTATGATTAACCAAATTAAACCAGTGACTATGATTGTGAGTTGTATCTAACATCCAAATCATGGCCCCCACTAACAGCTCTCTACTCAAAGCCCAATAGGATATGAGTCCCAGGTCATCAGGGAGAATTGACAGGATATATAACTTAGGGGATAAAGACAAAGATCTGTGTGGGGTCAATGAAACAGTATCAAGTGCCTGTATGCAGAACTCCAAGACATCCTGTCATTCTCTGATAATATGTATAGAATCACCTCTAGCTGTACTGCAGAGGAGGCATTCATCACTACTCAGTTTTCACATTTCAAAGAGTCTGGCTGCAGTTTTCTGAGCTGGTCCACAGACTTCACAGCCATATTGAAGAATTGGCTTGATTACAGTCAAATAATGTTATCCACGGTATTACAGATGGGTTCATGTTGAGCAGTTTGTACTTGATAGCATAGTGTGCCCTTAGTGCCGTTTCTTGGGGCTTTTATGGCTTGTGTGAAGTTTCCAGATTCCCTAAGAATTATTTCCAGGTAGATGTAGCTCATGTTCTAGGACCTCATCTTCAAAGTAGAAACTGTGTTTACAGTTGTTTAATCACTTTGGTTTTGGTTTTATTTTTAGGGAACCTAAATTACAGTGTGTTTCCAAGTTTTGCTGTAAACCTTCTTGTGTAGGTTACAGGAAAACCAAATAATCAACATATAGGAGGTAGTTTATCTTTGAGTTTTCTAGCAATAAACCTGGAACTGATGATTTTTCTAGGGTTATAACCAGGTCATTCGTGTATAGATTAAAGAAAATGTGGTTCAGACAACAGCCTTGTTTCTTACCCTTATTTGAGTCTGTGAGTACATCAAATACTTTTTCCCCTACAGCACTTTAAAGTAGCTTTATGAACAGCCCTGGATGCCAGACATTGTCAAAAGCTGTTTGGAAGGCCACAAAGCAGGCAAATAGTTTTCCTTTTGGAGATATGTGAACATATTTGTTTATTAGTATATGCAAGATGTAAATGTGAACTGTTGTTCTGTGTTTAAGGAGAAATCCTATTTGGCTACTGTGTAAAATTCCTTTTTCTTGGGGAAATGTCTATAGTCTTTCATATAGAATGCTGCAGAAAACTTTCACTATTGTGCTTCAGACATAGATACCTCTGTAGTTATTTGAGTCATGTTGGTTTGATGACGGCCCATGGTATTTGATGGTCTTTCTTTTATGATGAGTTCTAATAGATGTAATTTGTCAGGGGCTGTAGTTTGTTCTGCGGTCAATTATTCTGCTGAGATTCCCATAAAATATACTGGAAGTGTTTTTTCCAGGTTTTTCTATATTTGATCCCAGCTCCTTATTTCTTTGTTATCGCTTATCCCTGATGCACCTCTGGTGATAAATACCTCAGTATGTGTTCAATGTTTACAAGTGTAGTGGGACAAGGCTGAGGTTCAGTTTGTGTGGTTCTCTAACACCAAACCCCTCTGTCAGTCGTACACTGGCTCCCATTAGCATACAGAATTAAATTCAAAATTCTGGTGCTAACTTATAGAGCCCTCACTACCACCGCACCCCCCTATATTTCATCTCTAATTTCCAAATACACTCCCATCTGCCTTCTTCTCTCTGCACATGACCTTCTGCTCTCCATAGCTCTTATTAAATCCTCCCACTGCCACCTACAGGACTTCTCCTGTGCTGCACCTGAGCTCTGGAATTCCCTCCCCCACCCCATCAGACTCTCCCCCAGCCTTCAAGTCTTCAGACGCTCCCTGAAGACTCACATCATCAGGGAAGCCTATCAACGGCCTCCGTAAACCTTATCACCAAGATTCACCCCTTGCCCGGACCACTGCACTCAACAGCACTTCTCACTCCCACCCACTGACTGGCAGTTCATGTGGCAGGAGACACTTAAAGGGATAGTAATGTGGATGTGAGATGTAGAACCCTGGATTCTGAATCTGTAGTCCTGTATTTCATTATGTGCTTCTATTGTCCTATATTGCCAGGAACTTCAATTTCAAGCTGAAGATGGAGCAAGTAGTAGTTACTCTCATTTGCAAGGAATGTATGCATTGTGTACAGATTGCAGTCTACATTAAGGTAAGCCTTGAAAAATGTATTCTTCTTTTGGAATCATAAGCCTTTGAAAAACGACTAGCAGGCTGGTATTGACCTCCTTTTTAAGCTGATGGTGGGGCAGGTGGTTATACACTCTTGCAAGCAAGATAATACATTGTTAGAAGACTGAAGCCTATGTAATGCGACCCATGGAAAACTTTTTAGTATGCTGAATCCTACATCAGTGTAAGCCTTGAAAAATGTTTAGTAGGCTGAGGCCATCATTATGAAGTTGTTGTCTGACAGCAGTTGAAAGGCATCATTTTGCCCACCAGTGACATAAAGCCACACATACTGAGTCACCAGCCTTGCACCTCTGCACTGGTAGCCACAGAACCACCTAAATTGACCTCAGTTCTTGTTCCAATACATCAGTATCCATATAACCACTCACAGTGAGCCTGAACTCCCTTCCCAGTATTGTGTGGGGGATTCTTAAGCATAGGAGTAAAATGGCAAAGTTCTAGTGGGAAAATCTTTGGGGATAGCCAACTGGAAATGTTACTGCTTTTTTATACACCACAATTTCCCCAGAAAAAGAAGCAAATTGTTGATTTACCTTGAAAGTTCTTGTGGGAAAAAACTTGATTTTAATCCTAGCTTTAACAAAATAACTGTCATGTCGGAGGTGGATTTGGGGACTCTGTGTCACCTCTAACTTACACAAAGTCATACTCCTCCAGCCTTAGCATTTGCACAGCAGCAGTGGGAGACATGAGTGATATTGGTACTGCGAAAAATTATGCACTCTGTACTTGCAACCTCAGTATAATGATAACCGGAGCTTGCTGTAATGATAGAAGTGATTCACACCACACCAATGGGAAGAGCGAATGCGCTCCCTGGGGCAGCTGGGAGGAAGGTGGGAGGAGAATTAAGTATAAATATCTTTAAAAGTACGTAAACTAAAAAAAAACCAGCAAGTTTCCTAATACTACTTTAATAACTAAACATATGGTAAAATATTTTTAAGAATTGAATGTTCCCCTTTAATATAGCAAGCAAAACCTTTTACAACATAGATATCATGGCAAATGACTAAAATGTATAGCTGAAGTAGAGTATCATCCCACAAAATTTAGTTATTGCATCACATCTCTCTACATGAGTAACACATATGTTCTGCTTAGGTGTTTTCCAAAAGTATTGTCACTTTGCGGATGAGCAATCTTATACATGTTTCCTAACCAACAGTCTTTTAGGGAACACATATACATGAGTATTAGTTAAATATGTGACTGTTTGAGTACAGTTTTCTTAGAGATTCAGGTTTAACATCAAAACAACAACACAAGTACTTCTTAACACATCAATGGGTAACATAGTAACATAGTAAATTAGGTTGAAAAAAGGCACAAGTCCATCAAGTTCAACCTTCGCCTCATACCTCAGTAACTGAGAATTTTATAGCTTTCCTGCTACCAATTAAATTAGTCTTTATCAGACCTTCCTGATCAGCCTACTGATAAACAGTATAACTCTGTATGTTCCATGGAGGTGTACTCAGGTTTTCAGGATAGTCAAGTTGAAATTCCTTGTTTCCCCGAGTGGTCATTGCATAGGTGACTGTGGAAAGGGATGGCAGATTTATTAAATTCACTGTCTAACTGTGTGTCATGCAACAGATAATACATAATTACACCACTGACCCTTTGCATTCCTGGTGGGTGATGTCCACCTCTGGGGAAGTCATAAGGTTGGGAACAAGGGGATGCCGAGCAGACATATGTATATATGCCTAGGACATTGTGTCAACACTTCACGGAGTATGTGAGCATGAGCATAGAACCATGAGACAGGGGTTGTTTGCTTGCCTGCATCATGGAAATAATTTGACATGCCTCTATATCCCATACATCAAAGTAGACTACAAATCATTAATGGAATACACATCACACAACAGTGTATACATTAACACACTATTTACATGACATTATCAAAAGTGGTAGTCCAGCAGGGTTAACTCTTCCCTATCTAAGATATTCATAACTCAATTTCCCCTGTAGCACCCACACACTTCTGCATCTGGAATATGGACCACTACATCAATATTGTTTGTGATCATCACTTGAACACAGCAATGTCCATGGAAAGGATGATGCATGGGATCATTACTGCTGGCAAAGTCAGGCCTGTGACTCTCATTGATCCTGTGGGGTGAAACAGAACTTCATGTGTAGTGTAGTTTGTGTGTTTGCACAGTATCCATAGGCTGATCATGGACATTCATGGATTGTGTTCATGTTTGTCTTATACTCACAGCTGAAGTGGTCCCTGACCAGCCTGTCACATATCTGCTCCACTCTGTGGGTCTCCTCAATACATGCTCATGGAATAGGGACAACCACAATGGACACGTGTCCACGTCTGTGATGTGTAGGATGGTGCAGGCTAAGATTAAGTTGCAAGCCTTTGCGGGGTCATACAGGCCCCCCCTGAATAATCCAGACAATGGAATCTGGCTTTCAGCAGGCTTAATGTGTGCTCTATTACATTCAGTGTCTTGGTGTGAGTCTCATTATATCGCTCCTGTGCAGGTGTGTGGGGTTTGCTCAGTGGTGTCAGTAGCCATGGCTTGCAGCCATAGCCAGCAACACCTGTGAACAGAGAGTGACATGGTAAGACAGGTGCACATGTGATGTGGATGCAGTACTTGTGGTGTATCATGACCATGCTAAGCTGTGTTTCCATGAGTAGTGTGAGTGCAGCTGTTGCTGTGGTATAGTGTCTGTTGTGTTGACTTCCCTAATAGCCATCCTCCTGTATAGGTCCCATTTTCAAAGTCCCTGTGTATGGAGACGTTTGTGAGGCTATAGTAGTCGTGGCAACTTCCAGGATATTTGTCACAGACGTGGGTTATCCCCATACTGATATCAGACCATCTGAATAATAAAAGAGTGGAAATTCTTCCAGTTCATGTACAGATGGGCCTCTTGTGCAGGAGCTTGTATTCGCCCTTTTTTGTCTATTGTACCCATGACCCTGTGCATGCATCCCCATGCATAGAACTGCTGTTTCACACTGGTCCACTCCATGTCAGTGGTGGGGAAGTGGATATAGGTCATGGCCTTCTTCTTGAGGGCTGACAAAATCCTTATCAGTGCCCTTGAACAAGTGGGCTGTGAAATTCCAGATGCAAAGCCTTCTGTGGACTGAAAAGATCCACTTGCCATGAAGTGGATGGGACACATAAGTTTTTGCAAGCCAGGTATGGCACGGTTGGTGGGGTATATAGGATTGATGTCATGCCTAATCACCCCATACAACTGTATGCTGCTGTGGGACGTCAACCTGACTTCTGAGTCTGTCATTCCCAGGATTGTGACCTTTGTCTGCAACATCCTTGGTCTGCGCTTTCATTTGTCATACCTGTGCTACTCCACAGGTCCCTGTGGCAGCTGGGGAGGATCACCTTGTGGTAGCTGAAGAGGATCAGCTTGCAGCTGCTGGGGAGGATCATCTTGAGGGAGATGGGGTGCTGCTGCCTGTTGATTCAGATTTTATGCAATTTCTTTTACCTTGCACTGGGGCTACAGTACAGGAATTTCTGGCATTAAAGTACCAAAGATGGCTGAGAGTGTGTGCACCATTATACACTACAGCAATCATATGTTGTAGTGCATACCATGGCGTGCAGTCAAGAGAATTAGAGGCTATTGTAAGTTGAGCTGTGCAGACAAATTTGTACATTTGTGAATGGGGGAGGTAATATAGAGCTATGATAGGAAGAGCCTGCATCGCATAACTTAATTAGCATAATCTATATATTTCAATGACTCAAAAGCTAGCTTTTTGTATAAATATGGATACTACATCATACACTATAAGTTATTTTGAAAGCTATTTCAAAATTTCAATAGTAGGTTTTCTGTGATAGTGTCCATTTATCAATAAAACATTACTACTCATTTAAAATATACAAATACAAACATCTCATGTACAGTACAAAAACAGGTTTTATAACTGCAATATAATTGGATGCCCTCTGTCCCTTAAAAAGTTTAAATAATTACACACGTAAAATCTACAGTAAGCAATGTTGTACTTTTGTTGAAAGGTTCTGAATGTTTTACTCATTAAAATCCTGCTGCTCTCATCAGATCCACGGTCATGCAAGATTCAAAGGTTTTGTTCCCATCCTCGTATTCTAGGGTTACAAGTAAAACTCAGGATTTCTGTGAAATCCACCCACATATATCACTCCAGTGAAACTAATATAACTAGTGACCTTACTGTGCACTCACATTTTTAATATATTTTCAAGACTTTTCAGAGGTGTAATAAAAGGATTGACCCATTGGATGCTGGGAACATTTCTAACACATTGAGAATCATCAAAGGAGTTAAAACTCATTAGAAATATGTGCTTCTGTTTGCTTATATCTAATGTTTACTTAGCTTAGTGTTTCCTACTTAAATAAACACTAACACCCCTAATAACAACTCCCCATTTATCTCAACCCTTTGCATGCCAGAGAGGTATCCAAATTGCACTGGATACCTCTCTGGCACTCAAAGGGTTAATCTAGGAAGTAAATAGTAATGGTCTCAAATAATCATTTTTTTTTTTTTAATCTTCGCCTAAAATTAATCTTTAATTGGTGCTAGACAGGATTCTTTGTTGCAAGGATTTATGAATCTAAACTCCACCCACTGAAAGCTTCCAAAGTTCTACTATGGCCACACAAACGCACACACACACACACACACACAGCACATAGATCCACCTCTGTGCATTGTTGTTTGCCACAAAAAATAACAGTTGCTCCCAAGACATGTCTCACACAACACATTATGTGTCATAGCACCAAGTTTAGTGTGTTATAACTTATCAAAGAGTTAAAGGGATAGTAATACTTCCTGTTATCTTTATTTTATTTTGTAGGCATAAAAAAACATGAAGAACGATATGTCTTATATCTCAAACCTTTATGGTTTGAGAGATATTCACAAGCAAAGTTTCACCTCCTGCCCCTTTTACCTAGTGTAAGCCATCTCTTCTCAGATGTGGAATGCAGTCCATAGACAGACGGATAACAGAAGGGGAGAATCTTCTTCCTATGAGAACAATGAAAGCCCTGCCCCCCTTGACAAGTTTTTCAGGTTTTTCCCTTATCTTATTTGAAGATTGGCCCTCTCTGCAATCTACCTGGGCAGCTCCCTTCTGCTCTGGCTGAGCAGTGTTACATCAGTAAAAGGGGCGAGAGAGGGATACTTTGTCATTGAATTACTTTTGAACTATAACTCTGACTGAATTGAAATAACACTTTCCAAAGTCCAAATACTATAATGATTAATTAGAGCTGCTTTTATTATGAAACATTACTATCCCTTTAAAGGTACCTGTCACATTTGACATTTCTGCTACTATGGAGGTAGAATGTAGAAAATAGCCAATGGCAGTGCTGTGCATCCCCATAATTGACCTCTGTAGATGGCAGATGGATTGAGCTTCACATGACATATACTTCCTTAATAACAATGTAACTCAGATAGGCAGTAGCTGTAGAGATTCAACTGTCTCCATAGCTGCTACGGAGGCTCTGCGTGCAGCGTCTGATTATGTAAGAAAAAGAACAGTTAAAAAGTGTGTTATTAAATGTTCGAAAATGCTTGCAGGAAATTCATTGGTGGTAGATAAAATGAGTAAATGTTATGTGTTTTCTATGCAGAGGAATTTCTGCAGAAAAAGATGCACATTTAGTTTTTTTTGTAAAAATTCCAGTGAAAAAAATTTGTATTTTTATTCAACTCTGAAAAGTACAGGGAAAAAAATCAGTGTTATGTTCTAAACATCCCCTCACCACCTCAGAAATAAGAAATAAGAGACTGATATTCTAAGAAGAACATTGGGAAATTCTGAATAGGGATGGTCGAAAGTTCTCGCTCTGAACCCGTGAGAAATTTTCTGAAAAACCACGTTGTTCTCCGCTTTTTCACTGGAAAATTCATTTAAAACTAGCGATTAAAGTTTTTGCATTTTTCGCTCATTGGTCAAAATTTTTCACCATTTTTTCAATGGTTGTAAAGTTTCCACCCATTCATTTACATTGTTTTTGCATTTCCACTATAAAAACATGATGTATTTGCAGAAGGCAGACACAATAAAAGCAGCTACAGAGCGAGATAGATGTGCTGTGCTGTTCTGCTGTGATATTTTGGCAAAATTGAGGCAGGAGAGGCTCATAGTGACAGCTATCACTATGAGTAGCAAATGGAGGAACTGGAAGGACCCTTATTATGTGTCTACTGAGTCTTAGGAGGAGGAGGAAGTGACTAGCAGTACTGAACCAAAGCTGTCCAGTCCCCCTAAATCACCTGAAGGGATCTTGGGGAATTTAATAGGAAGGGAGGGAGAAAAGGGTAGTACTAGTGAGAGCAGGAAATGTCAGCTGCCTGTGCCTACTGCAAGATGTGCTGCCCATGCTGCCGGTGCCACTATTTCTGTACCTGCAGCCACTAGTGTTGTACATGCTGCCAGTGCCGCCATTGCTGTACCTGCAGCCACTAGTGCTGTACTTGATGCCAGATGTGCTGCCCCTGCTGCCCCTAGTGTTGTGCCTGCTGCCAGATGTGTTGCCCCTGCTGCCACTAGTGCTGCCCCTGCTGCCACAAGTGCTGTACCTGCAACCAACATTGCTATACCTGTAACCACTATTGCTGTACCTGCTGCCAGATGTGCTCCAGAGGGCTTTTTTGTTGCCTTCCTCTGGATCAACAGGGGTGTTATTGGCATGGGCTGGACTTGATGGACGCATGTCTTTTTTCAGCCTTATCTACTATGTTACTATGTTACTATGTTACCCCTGTTGCCACCAGCGCTGTACCTGCTGCTGCATGTGCTGAACTTGCTGCCACCAATACTTTGCCTGCTGCTAGTGTGTCTTGTAGTACTCAGGACGGGGAGAAGGAGAAAATGATGACAAGTGTGACAGCAAGGGACCCTAAAACACACTTGCCATTCCCAAGCAGTCCTGCCAGTGCTAGTACTACTGCTACTAAGGTCCAGTAGCTCTGTGGCTGAACTTGTTGTGGTTAGTGTTAGTAGTAGCAGTAATGGTGAAGCAGCCGGAGTGGTAGGGGAAACATTTGACAGCGTCCAGACTAGCAGTCAAGGGCACACACCATTCCTCTGACCCTGGGACTGGGAGTCCTCTTCTTACCTTCACTATAGTGTCCAGGTGGAAAATGATCCTGAAGAGGCCAGAACTGGTGTTGGGGGAGGAGAGCAGGCTCAGAATTAATACCACCACCACCAGCAGGAGCACAGATGAGCTGCCTGTGCCTGCTGCTACTGCTGCTAATGCTAGTCTGAGCATCTCCAGAAGGACATAGATACTCTAGGGAGAATTCAAAGAAGGGCTACTAAAATGGTGACTGGTTTACAGGAAAAGAAATATCAGGATAGACTAAATGATCTGAACATGTTTAGCTTGGATTGGAGGAGAGAAGAGAGAGAGGGGATATGAATGAAACATTCAAATACATGAAGGGAAACAAAGTGCAGGATGGAAGTATATTTCAAAGGAGTAAAAATGTTAGGACAAGAGGCCATAGTCTAAAAATAGAAGGAGACAGGTTAAGATGTAATGTAAGAAAGTTTTACTTCACTGAGAGGGTAGTAGATAAGAGGAATAGCCTACCAGCAGAAGTGTTAGACGTTAATACAGTGACAGAATTTAAGCATGCATGGGATAGGCATAAGGCTGTTCTTAACTTAAGAAAAGACCAAGGACAAAAAAGGTTTGAGGTTTTTACTGTAGGAAAATGGGCAGACTAGATGGGCAGAAAGAATTTTTCAGCAGATAAAAACCAATGTTTGTATGTCAAAAGGAAATGGCAAGTGTGACATTAGGGGACCCTCTGTCACATTGCTCGTCACCTCCTGCAAGCAACAGTGAGATGTCTGGAATAGAGCAGCAGCAGGGACTAGTGGGGGTGGTGATGATGATGCTGAAGAAGCTGGGGTGGAAGAGACATTGATGGCCTTTTTAGCAGAAACTGAGAAGGAATGGGAGACAGAGATGAGGATGGACATCACCATCACCAATAGCAGTGATATTTTAAAATTTGAGGAATTTGCAACTGTTCTAATTCCTTCTGATGCTGAGTTGCAAGGACAGCAGGATGCTGAGGAGCAAGCTAGTGTGCCCCAGACCACAGTGGACACAGTGAGAATGGGGTCAACAAATGATGCAGTACTAGGACAGGTTCCACTTGCCAGCACCAGCAATACTCCTGATTCTAGTTGCATTGCTGAATCTGAGGCAGTAGCAGCAACAGCAGCAATATTATCCACTGCCACAGACAATGAAGGGGAATGTGGAGGACAAGAAGAAAGAGACCATTCTTTTCCATCTGTTCCTTTCCCCTTGAAGGCATCATGGGTGTGGGACTATTTTTCTCTTGGGGCGGGTACAGTGCAGTTATCAGCAATAGCACTGTGCACAATTTGTGATGTCAGTGAGAAGAGGAAAGGAGGGAACACACCTTGGCACAAGTACCCTGATATCACACATGAAACGCAGACACCATGACATTTACTCCAAACATGTTAAAGCCAAACACCCACCACAGAAATCAAGCACTGCTGTTGCTGTACTCCCTGACTCTCCAGAAAGGCAACAAGAGGACAGGCGGAGATTAAAGACAAGGAAGAATAGAGCAACCCAGGCAGAGACTGGAAGTTCCATGATGGGTGAAACAACTAGCTCGCCATCACCTACTAGGGTAACTACATCTTCTGCCAATTCACGTAATTTATCGTTACCTCCTATGCCAAATGATAGCCACTCTGTTGATGCTAGGATGTGGCAGTTCGTCTCTACCCATTGCACACTGTGTGGTGCACTGACCACACTTGCCAGTGTGGTGGAGGAGAATTGCAAGCAGTGCATCAAGCGGCATCTGAGGAGATTCCATCCCACAGAATATGCTAAGATGGTGGCAGGGAGGTTGCATCATTAGTATTAAACTGTCAGCAAGTTGTCATGTGTCCTTAGCGGGTTCTGGACAAGGGGTATAGTGACAGCGGCAATACTTGGTTTCAGGTGTCATGGTGTTTGGATACAGTTGTACCCCCAGATGTTATTTACCACACACACTGTGCACATTGCAGTTGCTGATGAGAGGCACAGTTCCTGCTCTCAAGGGAAAAAATATATTCTAATAACAACAGAACCATGATTTTGGAGGAGGGGCAGGTGGAGAAGATTTAATTGCCAACTTCTTCTTTTCTCCACATAGACTGGGGGCTACTTATTGTGCTGCTACTGCCTCAAGTGAATCACTGGAGCCAGTCGTGGCAAGTGGAACCTTCATCCTCCATCTTCCATGTTACTGCTATTGTTGATTCCATTCTCTTTCAGCTGCCTAATCATCCTGCTGCTTAAATAACTCAGCAGCAGCAGTAGGAATGGCAGCTGCAAATCAGGACTCAGGAGGACATGTGACAATGGCCAGTGGTCACTGGCCAACATGACCTGCTGGCACTAGGCCAGTAGGGAATTTTTTTTCTCCGGGCTTTTGCTTTGAAAAAAAAACAAAAAACAGTCCTACAAAAAAATAAACAATTTTTGGGGGTTCGTTTCTAACAAGCCTAAGTCCTACAAATCAATGTTTCATTACGTCTTGTGCCAAACAAGTCTAAGTCCTACAAATCAATGTTTCCTCAGGGCTTGGGCCTCTAATAACAAATCTAACAAATTATCCTCTACAAAATACTCTATCAAGTCAAGTATCAGTCCAGCCCAGTGGCAGCTTATGTCAGGGGGTTCCTGTCTCTATCACTTTACATACACATTTTATTTTATTGATTTATTTTTTATTAACTGTTCCCCCAATAGCAGTCAAGAAACCCCCCAAAACAAATTGCCCGTTCAGATGATTAATTCATTCACCAACACAGGCACCCTCCTCAGACCCCTTTTATACCATCTCTTATTTAGGATTTATTTATATTAACTACCTCCCCCAATCACAGTAAACAACCCCCCAAAAAATCATCCCCTGTTCAACTGATTCTTTCCCCACACTCCCCCAACAAAGACACCCTCATGCCCCTTTAATACTATGCCTTTGGGAAATAAAATAATATTTGCTATGAGTTGTGTGTGACTTCTATATTCACATTGATTTCAATGGAATGAGGTAGGCAAAAAAAAAGCAGGAAAAAGAAGAAAATCTGCCCTTTTTGTGGGAACTTTTTCTCCATGCGGATAGTGCCATTTTTCACCGATTTCAGTTTGAGGCGGAAATTTTTGCCCATCCCTAATTCTGCAGCATATTTCTATAGCACAACAAGTGCTTTAGTGAGTGAAACAATGGGAGTGGGGTCCCTGCTTTAGAGTTTAGAATCTAAAGTGTATAAGGAGCACATAAAGAGTACATAGGGGTTAAGGGAGGAACACAGTGTCGGAGTACTTGTGAGTTTAGGGTAAAGCTTAAATTGTAAGTCCCACAGATACAAAAAGAGTGGCAGTGCCACCTAGTTTGTTGATGCTCCATGGATGGGATCTGATTTTAAACTGGTGCAGGCTATGAGTAAAGCTCTCCACAGACAGGATCAATGAGGGAAATGGGGTGATATGAGTGAGCTGTAGACACAAACAGAGCTGTAAGGTGAATATCCTTGGTTGATTTTAAGGCTCTAGATGGGGTGTAGTGGGTGATCTGTGTGGAGATATGAGTGGGAGTACAGGAGAGGAGGGCCTTGAATGAGAGAAGAGAAATTTTGTATGATATGAGTTTGATGGGCAACCATTGTTGAGATTGGAGGAGGGGTAGAGGCAAATCTAGGTTAAAGTAAGGTTATTTGCACTGCAGATGTCTTTGTGGATTTAAGTGTATAGAGTTAAGAGGCATGACGCCTGAGACAAGAATGTTACAGCAAGTGTTCATGCAGTATAGAGTGAGTTTTAGTTGTGGAACAGTGGAAAAGACAGATTTTTATTATGTTATGTGAGAAAAACTGTCAAGAGCTGGCAAAAGAATGAATATGAGAAAAGAATGGGAGCATAGAGTTAATCATCACACTTGGTCAATGTGTTTCAGTGACTGGATTTATGGTAGTGCCATTTAATGTAATCGGGAACGGCACTACTACTACTGGGCCTGGACTAGGTGGAATGAACATCAGCTCAGTTTTAGACATGATGAGTTTGAGGTCCCTATGGACCTTTTAGTAGCTGTCAGGCCCGCAAGGAGGAAGCCGCTCCTCTCCCATGTATTCAGCCGTGTCGCGCTGTCCTCAGACCTCCGGTTGCCAGGGGTTACGCAGCTAGCTGCCCTAGCAACGAGCGTGCATATGGCCGCACAATGAGAAGCGGCGTGCGCACCTCGGATGATGTCATAGGCAGCCGACCCGGAACTGAGAACGGCTGTGCACCGGCGTTCCAGACACCCACACTTGAACACAGGTGAGTGTGGGGCGGTTCTACTCTTGGTGGTGCAGGACAAGCCCCTATATAAACCTAGGATGCCCCTTACTCGGGGCTCAGTTGTTTTGTTGCCCTTGCCTTGTTCAGACTGACTTCCTGAGCTCCTGATTCCTGATATCCTTGCTTGGCTACCTGACTATCCTGATCTCTAGCATCCCTGACCTCTGCTTGGCTACCTGACTATCCTGATCTCTGGCATCCCTGACCTCTGCTTGGCTACCTGACTATCCTGATCTCTGGCATCCCTGACCTCTGCTTGGCTACCTGACTATCCTGATCTCTGGCATCCCTGACCTCTGCCTGGCTACCTGACTATCCTGATCTCTGGCATCCTTGACCTCAGCCTGTCCATCCAACTATCTCTGACCTCTGGCTACCTGAAAATACCATCTGGCTATCTCGCTACCTACTTCTGGCCACCCGAGTCTCAGAGACCCTGCTCTAATTACCAGTCTTTGTCTCCTGCCTCTCAAGTCCTCGGCTGGCCTTCTACTCCTCTCTGACCATCAGTAGCCTTTGTGTTGTGGCCCACACTCCAGCAGGTCTGTTCCTCCAGCCTCCTGGTTAGTTGTTTTAAGTTCATGGCTTTGGGTGAATTAATTTGGTGCAAAAGGTTGCACAATAGCAGCTGTGTTAAAATCAATGTAGTTGTGAAGAAACTGCAAACTCACACCATGTGCTTTTTACAAAATGGCGTCCTCAACCATGTGGAGACTGGCTGGGGCCTAGCAAGATGGAGTCAGACCATATGTTTGCTCTGAGATAAAATCTATGAACAAAGACAAGGCCAGGGCCTACAACTTGCTCACACCACACAAACCCCAACACAGCTATTAGAAGCAATATGAATTTGCCCACACCCAAAAAGCCAACCCTTTAATTAAAGGATATATCCAGAGAAATTTGTCCTAATGACCAATACCACAATTAACACAATAACACCCCAGTACTAGCAATAAGCAATAATATTTAATAACAAACAATAATATTAACAATACACTGTATATTATTAAATATATTCTAGCTAAAACATCTAATAATATTAACTAGACAATTACTTACTGCAGTGCAAATAAAACGCATAATACAACAATTATAGTAGAAAACACTATACGTTGGTTACTAAGGTATTTTTCCTAGAAATATTATAGATAGTATGAAAATAATAGAGAGATACTTAGTTTCTATACTCCTCTGTCTGGAACAATGAGGATGGTGCTGCAGGGAAAAAATAGGCCAGGATCCTGGAACAGTTCTTGGGGCCTAGGCAAGGCATGGTCCCCTTGCTGCTGGTCACATCTCTCTCTCCATGGCTCTCCTGCTCCAAGACCCTTCTTCCACAAGACTCCCCTTCAAGACTCGCCAAGACTGCCCCCTTTGACTCTCTGCACACCTCTCTTATTGTTGGCAAGCCCCGCCCATCACCAGCCCACTTTACCTGATTGACACACCCCTCCTCCCCTCTCCTAGAACAAAGGAAACAAAGAGTATCTGGTCTTTGTCATTTTCCCGCCCAAACAGACCAGGGAAAACAAAGGAAAATGGTGGTGAGCCAAATGTGGGATGACATGAGAACATAACCATGCAATGGATACAGTTTTGCAGCAAATTGCTGCAATTTATCTGTGTCCATAACATTCCACCTCTTGGTCCCATGTCATAAACCACACTAAAGTTGCTTCACTGGATAGGTAGGTCACTGACTTCCCAAATTGCTCATATAGTCCAACATCTGGTGTTTCCTGGAGTTTGTGTATTATAGCTGTCAGTTTCGATGGATCATAATTAAATTCGCCTTCATAGTTCACAATATAACTGCAGCCTTATTTTCCTACCAGCCCGCAAACTCCTACTTTGGCAGTAAGAAAAGTACAGGGCTAGTCGATTTTGGAGAGCTACCGCCCTGATTTGTAGCTGCTCATAGGACAGTTTGGTAGTAGAGTTCAGTGTTGTGTCCAGAGAGTTGTCTCATTTCTCGCTGTCCCCACGGGACTCCAAGGAACGGGTACCCTCCTTCCTCACTGACGGGGATGGTGCCGCAACAGACAGAGGAGTTGTCCACTCTTGCATAGCTGGCCAAGGGGTTCATGAATGTGTTGGACGATCAAGGGTTCAGAGGAGCTAGCCGGCTACCATTCTATTTGAGGGAAAGAAGACAGGTACAGAGTCACCATTTCATAATACAACTTTAGTATTACCAGGACCATCTGAAATAACCTCTCCTTTCTGCCTGTGCTGATCAGTGGATCGCGGTAACACCCACACTTTGGACCCCATGAGCACTTGTTTATCCTCATCCCAGGATAACAAGATTTTATGGGGTACCCAGGCTGCCACCTCTCCTAGGATTGTACCAGCAATTAACCTACTTGGGTCATTCCTAGACAGAGATGCATTCATCCATCCACACTCACACTCCCTGTTGTGCACCAACCCTCTTTGGTCAGTTTTTTAGTGAGCACTAAGGTTACCTCTATGGGAAAGACTAACTTTTGTTAACCTCTCCCACTACCAAGAGAAAAAAATAAAATAAAACGTTAGTTTAAATTGAAATATGGGGTGGCTACCAGTACATGTCAACCCGCATACTAACAAATGGATTGTCATTACATGTAAGCCGGGCATATAGAGATAAGTTCTGTTGGTCAGTCATGTAAAATCCTAAAAGCCTGTGTAAAAGTTCTATCCCACCCCTTCTATGACATACTTGGGGATAGTGTATGAATCTGTCCTTTCAAAAGCCCATTGCACCTTTTAATCAACCCCGAGTTTTGGGGTGATATGGGATAGCCTGCGCCCATTGTTGGACTGACCAGCAAAGCGAGTACCGGGGTCAGTTTTGAAAACTATACGGGAAGTCTTCATTTTGGTCTTCAGGTTCCTTATTTGAGTCAGTTCTTCCGTAGTTTTATTGAGGTTCATTTTCCCCACAACTCTTGGCATTAGTCTTGTTCAGGCGGCTGCCCAAATCTTCTCCCAGAGTTCTGTACCTCCCCACACTAATGTTCCATGTAATAAGCCAAAGGTAGTCTCTTTATATCGGCATACTTCTTGTAATTTGAATCACCTGTATCTTGCTCTTATATCACCACCTCTCCATACGGATTGCATGTTACAACAGTCCAGCGTCTTTTGTTCTTTGCAGGGTATAATTCCTCATATGGCAAAGTTGACTTGATTGGAGAAAGCTGTAATGCAGGTATCTTCCAAGTATTTGGATGTGGCAAGAATTCATATGTCGCGAGACCATTGAAGCTTTGTTAATCCACCTTGCTCTTGTGCGTACCATTTTCCACTTCATGAGAGTTGGACACCTGGCCCACCTCTGCACGGATAGGTAGGCCTCTTCACCCCAAGTGGTTGGGGCCTTTAATGTCACAGTCTCTAAAAGGTATTGGAAGTTGGCTTGATTCTCTGGCAACCGGATCATGGCATGTGGCGGGGGAGTTTAGATAGTGTTAGGGCATCAGAGGTATATTAGCTTCCTTCCCAAGTGAATGCAAATGGAATTTTGTGACTCAGGTGCAATGAGAATTGGAAAAGAAAGTATCCACTATTTCAATCGCTGCATGCCACCCCTGTGTCTGTTTGGCTGTCATAAATGACAGGGACGATACTGGGGACTGCAGCGCTCAATGGCGGTGCCACTCTATTGAGTCCCCAATAATCTATTGTTCCACACCAAGAAACCGTCTGGCTTCTTAACAGGAATCACAGGAGTGTTTAAAGAGCAAAATTGCAGGATGAACTAAAACTGAATAATCTGATTTCTTTCAACCCTCCTGGCAGCCCTTGTTGGACTACAGGGAGGGAGAATGACAACAGGTGTCCAGTTTGTATTTCCTCTCTCCACCTCCCTTGCCGCATGAACATAAGAGGGTTTGTGAGGAAAGCCAAAATCTGAACACCTCTCAACTGCATCTCTATTATGTGTCCTAACAATATATCTACCCCCAAGATATTGTCAGGAAATTGGAAACACAAAATATTAGCCATAAACCCAGGGGCCCTTTGTTTATGGAATATGTGACTGTGGTTTGTATAGCCTTAGTTACTCTTTCCCCTAGACCCTCTCTGTGAAATGATGGGGCCTACAAGTTTGGAAGGGTTACCTGTAACACTGTTACCTCGGCCCCAGTGTATACTAAGGCTAAAACCTAGGTGTGGTTGGATTCCTTTCCCCACCCTACAGTCAAAGGAACATGGGGCTGTCGATCCCCAGCCTTGATGGGTAACCTTTTGCTGGGGATTGGCCGTCCCATGGGTCCATTCCGTCATTGTCCGCTATGGCACATAATGGGTACTGGGATTTTGTTTTCCTAGGATGGGGAACAGGAGGACAGGAATTAGCAACAGGAATATTAAATTCAGATGGTGTGTATATCAGATTTGCTTCATTAGTGAGAGTTTTAGAAATAGGTACATTAATATGTACCTTTCTCTTAAAAGCTTTCCACGTTTTGAACAAGACATGATTTGACCTTTTTTTTAGCTCATCTACATTGACACCAGCTTTAACAAGATCTACCATCATTTCTTTCCTTGACACCTTTGTGTGTGTGGAAGCATCCTGTTTATTATTCCTCTTAGGTTTATCAATAGGTGGTTTCCCTTCATCCTTCCTTTCTGGCTTGCTAGCCATGGAGACACTTCTTTTCTGATTAACCTTTTCCTCTGTTTTGTATTTCCCCAATTCTGCTAACCTTTTTGTACTCACAAAAATCTGACCATTTTCTGCTGTACCATTTATCATTGACAAAGGGGACCCTCTTTTAGCATTTACAGACTCATGTCTATCACAGTCCCTGTGTACCCTTTGTTTTCTCTGCTGGGTGATGAGTGGGCGAGCTTTGAAACTGTCCACCTTTTCGTCATCATCAGAGGAGGAAACATATGAGTATTTTGAGTACTCCTTTTCTTCAGAGGAGGATGAGAAGAGTGACTCTGGGTCCCTGCAGGGCCCTGTAGTCAGTGTTCTCACCTTTCTGGTGGTGTTTGGCACTTTACCCCTGTGAGAGCGACTGCGGTCAAGTTTATTGATTAGCCGAGTATTAGTCTCCTGTAATTCAGTCTTACGGGCATTGTTATTTTCCAAACATTCATTTGATATTAACAATTTTTGTCTTACATCAGCTAAATCTCTTTCTAGGGCTTGTCTCTTTACTACCTCATTTTTTAAGGCATGTAAAATAATCCACCCCACTTCTGCCGCAGCTCTGCTCTCATGTTTAGAATAGACCCCTAAATCAAGCTTAAGTGCCATACCTCCTATCGCTTCCCCAACCTCTGGGTACACTGGAGCACTGTGACGTACTAGCTCATCTGCTATGGCATTCCATCTACCCATAGCAGTAGCCCAATGTGGTACAGCCCCAAATTTGGGTCTTTTGCCCCCAATCAATGCACTCAACTTCTTCTTAAAGAATCCCATTCTCTCAGTCAGAATCTCAAGCGCAATCAGACGGTAGGACAATCACGTGTTTGTAGTGAGCCTTACTAGTATGTGTATACAACTAACACACACACACACACAGGCCGCACTTATGTGTTTTTATTTTCACTCTTGGGAAAACACTCAAACTAACAGTGAAAGTCACAGAACACACAAACTGTTGAATGTTTTTTCCTGCCCTTCTAGAAAACAAACAAACTCATACATAACACATACATCAGTCTTGGGAATTTTAGTACAAGTATTTGAAGTCACCTGTCTAGGTACAAGTGCTAGTGACTAGTCAATTGTCCACTGCAATGGTACAATGCTAGTTAGTCACCTGCCTAGGGAACAAGCGCTCAAAGTCACCTGATACAGTACAATGTTATGTAGGTAATAATCCAGTTTATCCAGACATATTACTTTGGGCAGTGTAGAATTAATCCCCCATCAAAGCACTCAGTAATTCATGCTCTCAGGAAATTCATGCTCTCCGTTAAATATACTTTAAAGTTAGTATTGTAAGCAATACACAAGTGTTTCTAATTAAAGCACTTTAACAGCAGAACAGATATGCGTGTTTAACCAATTACCTGAACACAGGTTAGCAGGCACACGTATGTTTTTACTTTCACACAGGGAGAAAACACGCAAACCACTATGAAAGTTACAGAACACACAAACTGTTGAATGTTTTTATGCCTTTGAAGAAAACAAACAAACTCATATACACACACCTGAACGTCAGGTGACTTCCTATTAGGCTTCAAAGTTAGTTCTCCCAATGAAAGGGCACACAAGTTTTAAAATTGAAGCACTACTTCAAAGTTAGTGACATCTCCACAAAGGCAAATGGTACAAATGCTAGTTAGTCACCTGCCTCAGGCGCTCAGGTCACCTGTCTAGGTACAAGTGCTAGTGACTAGTCAATTGTCCAATGTAGTTACCCTTTATGGAAAGCACACAAGTCTATAATTGAAGCGTGACTTTAAAGTTAGCCACTTCTCTGCAGAGGCACACAAGGATTTAACTGAAGTAGGACTTCAGAGTTAGTTACACTCTACAGAGAGCACACAAGAGTTAATTAAAGTCCCTTTAATAGGAAATCTTGACAGTACAGAGATACGCATATGCGCAATAAATCTAGCCACACTAGAAATATCACGTCCGGCAATTGCAGAACCTTGACCTAAACGGTTACAATTAAAATGCCTCAAAGTTAGCACTCCTCTAATGAGAGCACACAAGGGTTAATTGAAGCAGTGTAACTGTAAACGCTCCCTCTTGCCTCTGTATATATCTATACCCATACACCTACACAATAACCAGGCATATACATCACAATACCCAGGCACGTATCATATATGCAATACAGACAATACAGGTAACTGTAATATGAGCACTTATCTATACACTTTGAAGTTTGAAACTCCTCTGTGAGGGCCCCACAAGTCTATAATCAAAGCATGCAAAGTACACCTATTACAATTCAAGAGTATTCCAGCACACAAATCCTCTTTTAGTGAAGAAGCCCCTTGCAATGTGACTAAATACTAAAACCCACCACTCTTGTCGCAGTGTGGTACTGGCACACAAAAATAACTTGAGACGCTTACTTACTAAATTGCCCAGGAAAAAATATTAATTAAAAATAATTAAAAAATGTATTTTTTAACAAAATATTAATTTCTAGGAAATATGTCAATAACGGTTATTAATCATTGATATTAATAATTTCTGTGAATACCCTGCTCAACTACGCCATTTGTTTTAAGTTCGTGGCTTTGGGTCAATTAATTTGGCGCAAAAGGTTGCACAATAGTAGCTGTGTTAAAATCAATGTAGTTGTGAAGAAACTGCAAACTCACACCATGTGCTTTTTACAAAATGGCGTCCTCAACCATGTGGAGACTGGCTGGGGCCTAGCAAGATGGAGTCAGACCATGTGTTTGCTCTGAGATAAAATTTATGAACAAAGACAAGTCCAGGGCCTACAACTTGCTCACACCACACAAACCCCAACACAGCTATTAGAAGCAATATGAATTTGCCCACACCCAAAAAGCCAACCCTTTAATTAAAGGATATATCCAGAGAAATTTGTCCTAATGACCAATACCACAATTAACACAATAACACCCCAGTACTAGCAATAAGCAATAATATTTAATAACAAACAATAATATTAACAATACACTGTATATTATCAAATATATTCTAGCTAAAACATCTAATAATATTAACTAGACAATTACTTACTGCAGTGCAAATAAAACACATAATACAACAATTATAGTAGAAAACACTATACGTTGGTTACTAAGGTATTTTTCCTAGAAATATTATAGATAGTATGAAAATAATAGAGAGATACTTAGTTTCTATACTCCTCTATCTGGAACAATGAGGATGGTGCTGCAGGGGAAAAATAGGCCAGGATCCTGGAACAGTTCTTGGGGCCTAGGCAAGGCATGGTCCCCTTGCTGCTGGTCACATCTCTCTCTCCATGGCTCTCCTGCTCCAAGACCCTTCTTCCACAAGACTCCCCTTCAAGACTCGCCAAGACTGCCCCCTTTGACTCTCTGCACACCTCTCTTATTGTTGGCAAGCCCCGCCCATCACCAGCCCACTTTACCTGATTGACACATCCCTCCTTCCCTCTCCTAGAACAAAGGAAACAAAGAGTATCTGGTCTTTGTCATTTTCCTGCCCAAACAGACCAGGGAAAACAAAGGAAAATGGTGGTGAGCCAAATGTGGGATGACATGAGAACATAACCATGCAATGGATACAGTTTTGCAGCAAATTGCTGCAATTTATCTGTGTCCATAACATTAGTGGTGCGCGTACACAGGTGTGCACATCCCTGCACCCGGGCTCCAGAACAAGAACTCCCTGACAGTAGCATAGAGACAATCCATGACTCTGGATTGTATGCCAGGAGGCAACTTAGGTGTGGGTAAATATTGTTTGGTGTCATCTGCTTAAAGGTGATATTTGAGTCCAAATGAGGTCCAAATGAGTTAACAAAAGAAAACTCAAGAAATCAGAAATGATACTAGAACATAACCTTGAGGCACCCCAACAGAGAGGTGTACAGAAGACAATGAAAAGCTATCAGTGAAGAAGCTGAATGATTGGTTAGATACAAAAGAGGATAGCAAGTTCAAAACAGTTACAAATGCCTAGGGAATTATGAATTTGGTGGAGGAGAACATGATACACAGTGTCAAAAACAGCTGAGATATCAGTTAGGATAAGTGGTGAGTAGTTACCAGATTTGGCAAATTGCAGGTCATTAATAATGGCACTTCCTACTTGGCGAATAATTTCCCGCAAAAAGTGCTGATTTTCCACTTTTTTCACCCAGTTCATTCCATTGAAATCAATTAGAACTTTGATTTTATACACAACACATAAAATATTATTTTATTTCCCAAAGGCATAGTATAAAATGAGCATAAGGGTGTCTGTGTTGGTGGGGTGTGGGGAAAGAATCAGCTGAACAGGGAATGCTATTTTTTGAGGGTTTTTTTTACTGGGATTGGGGGCAGTTAATAAAAAAAAATACAAACCCCATATTACATTGTATAAAAGGGGTCTGAGGAGGGTTCCTTTGTTAGTGGGAGGAGTCTGGGGAAAAAAATCAGTTAAACGGGGAATTTCTTTTGGGAGGGTTTCCTCACTGGAATTGGGGGGGACAGTTAATAAAAAAAATAAATCAATAAAATAAAATAAGACATTTGTATGTAAAGTGATAGAGAAAGGAACCCCCTGTCATAAGCTGCCACTGGGGTGGACTGATACTTGACTTGAGTATTTTGTAGAGGATGATTTGTTAGATTTGTTGTTAGAGGCCCATGCCCTCAGGAAACATTGATGTGTAGGACTTAGACTTATTAGAGACACAAGCTCTGAAGAAACATTGATTTGTAGGACTTAGGCTTGTTTGGCACAAGCCCTAAGGAAACACTGATTTGTAGGACTTAGGCTTGTTAGAAACAAACCCCCCCAATTTTTTTTTTTTTTTTTTTTTTTTAGGACTGTGTTTTTATTTATTTTTTTTAATGTAGTTATTGTTTTTAAAGCACAAGTCCTTAGAAAAAAATAAAAATGCCCTATTGGCCTAGTGCCAGCAGGTCATGTTGGCCACTGACCATTATTAAATGTCTGCCATACCTCTGCACCATCCGCCCCACCTGTGTTCTGAGGTTCCTTCCATCTCCGGCCAGCGTTTACCACATTCCTGCTAGTGGTGCACTTCAGGCCGGCATCCACGCCTCATTTTGAGCACCGCTTCCAGATTGGTGCTATTTCTGATCCTCTCTGTGATAAGGATGATACGTTATTATAGCGTCTCCTGAGCCTCGAGTCTCGTTCAGTAGTTGCTGCCTGTTTAGTATCCTGTGCATGACCCGGTCCGCCTGACTTCTCTGTTGCCTGACGTCTTGGTACTGTTATCATGTGCATGACCCTGTCTGCCTGACTTCTCTGTTGCCTGCTGTCTTGGTACTGTTATCCTGTGCATGACCCGGCCCGTCTGACTTCTCTCTAGCCTGCCGTCTCCAGTGCTGATTCCCGTTTATGACCCGGAACTCCAGACTACTCTCCTGCCTGCTGTTTTTTTGCAAATGTCCTGTGTGTCTCCAGTGTACCTCCTGATCACCTTCACCGCTTCACCAGTCTTGTCTTCTGGATCTCCAGTCCCATCTAGTACCAGCTCACCTGTGCTGTTGGTGGGTCCTCCTGTCCTAGGCCACTGTGAGTACCTCTGTTTTCCTGTTTTTCTCCCTGGGGATAGTCTTGTATAGTTTGCCTGAGTGGGGGTTATCCAGGGCTTCCCTTCAGCTCCTCTGTTGGGAGCCACTACAGCTAGCTTTGCGGCTAGCACCTTTAATTGGCCCAAGCTGCAGCACAACCCTCTTCTAGACAAGCCCCGCACCCGAGCTCTGTACCCCAGTGTCGCTCCCTAGCGTCTTGCTCTACTATCCCTTGTTGGAGGAGCCTAACCCGCTTCTATACTCCTGGCCCTCCTTAGTGTGGAGCTTGACAATGTCCTCCTGAGTCCATAATTGCGGAATTTGCAACTGCTGTACTTACTGCTGCTGCTGAGTTGCTTAAGCAGCAGGATGATTAGGCAGCTGAAAGGGAATTGGATCAACAATAGCAGTAACATGGAAGATGTATGATGAAGGTTCCACTTGCCACGACTAGCTCCAGTGATGCGCCTGAGGCAGTAGCAGCACAATAAGTAGCCCCCAGTCTATGTGGAGAAAAGAAGTTGGCCAATAATTCTTATCCACCTGTTATCTTGAGTGCGTCTAGTTCCTGAGTCTTCTGATCAGCTGTGCCTGTTCCCGTGCCTGTTCCGGTTGGAGTCGCCCGAAGTTGCTGCTTCATGCTACCAGTCCTCGTTGCCGTTCCTGATCCGGTGGTTCATCATAGTGCTGGTTCCTGTTCATCTTCTGCATCCAGTTTCCTTTCAACTGTGGCGACTTTGATCTTTGGTCGCTTAGGAGACATTCCTACCCTGTTGGTTCCCAGCGCGCAGGCACTGGTTCGCTCCACTGCCTTGCGGCTTACTATACATTTAGTCTGTTGGTCCCAGCACGCGGGTCTGGTTCGCTCCACTGCCTTACTGCTTACTATACATCTAGTCTGTTGGTTTCCATCACGCGGGCGCTGGTTCGCTCCACTGCCTCACGGCTTACTATCATTGAGTCTGTTGGTTCCCAGCGCGCGGGCGCTGGTTCACTGCATTGCCTTACGGTTTGTTATACATTGAGTCTGTTGGTCCCAGTGTGCGGGCGCTGGTTTGCTCCACTGCCTTACGGCTTACTATACATCTAGTCTGTTGGTTTCTAGCGCGCGGGCGCTGGTTCGCTCCACTGCCTCATGACTTACTATCATTAAGTCTGTTGGTTCCAGTGCGCGGGCGCTGGTTCGCTCCATTGCCTTACGGCTTGCTACACATTGAGTTTGTTGGTCCCAGCGTGTGGGCGCTGGTTCGCTCCACTGCCTTGCGGCTTACTATACATTTAGTCTGTTGGTCCCAGCGCGCGGGTGCTGGTTCGCTCCACTGCCTTGCGGCTTACTATACATTTAACCTGTTGGTTCCCAGAGCGCGGGCGCTGGTTTGCTCCACGGTCTTACGGCCTAATAAACAATTGATTGTTGGTTCCCAGCGCGCGGGCGCTGGTTCGCTCCTTTGCCTCACGGTTTCATTATTAACTGACGGTCCCTGGTATGCGGACATTGGTTCACTACACGCTGTCCAGTCCTAGACAGCTAGTTATTCTTCCAGTACATGGGTGCTGGTGTGTGCAGAATACCTGGTATTACCACTAGTTCACAAAGCCTCTATATACCATCTCCATACTGTCACTGTCATCTGACAGGCATTGAGGCCATAGTGGTTGGCACCATCTCCCCTAGGCTGCCTTGCCCGGTATATTGATAAGGCCGGTAGAACCTCTCAGCCGTTTCCACTTTTTGGTTGCCTTACCTGGTATTGGCAAGGCCGGAAGAGCCTATATCTTATGGTGTTCCGTTAGGCTGCCTTGACCGGTATATTGGCAGGGCCAGTAGAGCCTGTATCATATGGTGATTCATCAGGCTGCCTTGCCCGGTATACTGTCAGGGCCGGTAGAGCCTGTATACTCCTGATAGTCTAATAGGCTGCCTTGCCCCGTATATTGGTAAGGCCGGTAGAGCCAGTACCTCCTTGTAATCTTATAGGCTACCTTGCCCAGTATATTGGCAGGGTCAGTAGAGTCACCTTTCCATTGCTTGCCCAGGCTGCCTTGCCCGGTATATTGGCAGGGCCAGTAGAGCCTTACTCGCTATTATTGCTACTTTCCTGTTATTGCTATGTATGTGTATGCATATGTATGAAATCCTATGGGATTATCTTAAACTTTTCAATAAAGTTGTGTTTTTACCTAACTTGCGTCTGGGAGTCTTAACAAACCGTGATAGAGGTGGACACAGAGAGTGATCAGAGTAACACAGTCAGTGCAATGAACACTGTACCGGTACTTCACTTGTGCACACCGCTGCAGGCGGTTACGAGAGCAGCTTAAGCACGAATGCTCAGCCTCTGGTTGACAAAGTAATAACGCCACGTGGCGCACACCGACAATTGTAACGAAATGGCCCAGCACGTATCAGTGGGCCAAACGGAGGCAACCAAGAGGTACAACTGGATACGATCATAGATAGAATGGATACTCGGCCGGTGCAGTTAGCCATGGAGTGGTACACAGCCAGATACGGTCAGTAACGGAGCAGGTTCTCAGCCAGAAACGGTCAGCAAAGGAGCGGGTTCTCAGACAGATACAGTCAGCAACGGAGCGGGTTCTCATCCAGATACAGTCAGCAACGGAGCGGGTTCTCAGCCAGATACAGTCAGCAACGGAGCGGGTTCTCAGCCAGGAACAGTCAGCAATGGAACGGTAACACACAGGAACTCAGGAACGTCGTCAGGCAGGCCAGGTCATACACGATAAGCAACAAATACTTATCAAACGTCAGGAACTCGTACACCACGAAAGGGCACCATAGCGTCGATATGACAGGGTATATAAAGGCCATCACTGGGCGGTGACAAAGGTGCTTAGCCAATCAGCAAGAGGTAATGCAAATAGAAGTCAGAATGTCGCCTCCCGCACTAGAGAGCACGGGCACCATGATAGCAAGATGGAATCTCTTCAGATGTTGCTTGGTGCCCTGTTTGCGATTCTCCTCCACCACACTACCATGTGTGGTCAGTGCACAGTGTGCAATGGGTAGAGATGAACTGCCACATCTTAACACCAATGGAGTGGGGAGGTAACAATGCACGAGGTGGATTGGCAGAAGGTGTAGTTATCCTAGAAGGTGATGGCAAGCTAGTTGTTTCACTTGTCATGGGAATTCTAATCTCTGCCTGGGTTGCTCTACTCTTCCTAATCTTTGAGCTTTGCCTCACCTCTTGTTGCCTTTCTGGAGAGTCAGGGGGTACAGAAACAGTGGTGCTTGACTTCTGTGGTGGGTGTTTGGCTTTAACATGTTTGTCATAAATGTCATGGTGTCTGTGTTTCATGTGTGATATAAGGGGACTTGTGCCAAGATGTATTCCCTCCTTTCCTCTTCTCACTGACTGTCACAAATTGTGCACAGTGCCGTTGGTGATGACTGCACTGTGCCTGCCCCAAGAGAAAAATAGTCCCACTCCCATGACTTCAGGGGGGAGGGAACAGGTGAAGAAAAATGGCCTCTTTCTTCTTGCCCTTCACATTCCACTTCACTGTCTGTGGCAACAGATAATGTTGCTGTTGGTGCTGCTACTGCCTCAGATTCAGCACTGCAACTAGGACCAAGAGTATTGTTGGCACTGGCAAGTGGATCCTGTCCTAGTCCTGCATCACTTGTTGACCCCATTCCCACTGTGTTCATGGTGGTTTGTGTCACACTAGCTTGCTCCTCAGCATCCTGCTACCCTTGCAACTCAGCAGCAGGAATTGGAGCAGCTGCAAATTCCTCAAATTCCAAAATCTCACTGCTAGTGGTGGTGGTGGTGATGCCCATCCTCATCCCTGTCTCCAATTCCTCCTCAGTCTCTGCTAAAAAGGTCATCAATGTCTCTTCCACCCCAGCTTCTCCAGCATCATCACCACCACCACACCACTAGTCCTTACGTGCTGCTGCTGCTCTATTACAGATATCTCACTGCTGCTTGGAGAAGGTGACAAGCAATGTGACAGAGGGTCCCCTAATGTCACACTTGGTATTTCTTTTTGACCTGAAAAAGGCAGACTGGCAGCAGTAGCTGAAGGCACAGGCAGTTGATCTTTGCTCCTGTTGGTGGTGATGGTATTAATTGTGCTCCTGTTCTCCCCCAACAACAATTATGGATTCTTACTCTTCATGATCCTGTTCCACTTGGACTTTTTAATGAAGGGGAGGACTCCCATGATCATAGGAATGGTGGGGGCTCCCTTGACTGCTAGTCTGGACTCTCTCAAATGTTTCCCCTACCACTCCGGCTGCTTCACCATCACTACTACTACTGCTACTACTAACCAACCACATTAAGTTCAGCCGCAGAGTCTTCCTCCTTACCGTCACTAGTAATATGAGGATATTGATTACCCCCTCCTTCACTCCTAATGCTAAAAAGCTGCTGGACCTCCTTAGTAGTAGTACTAGCACTGACAGGACTGCTTGGGGATGGCAAGTGTGACCTAGGGTCCCTTTTCAGTTTTTTCAGGTTCAGTTTTGCTCACTTCCTCCTCCTCCTCATCAGACTCAGTGGACAAATAAGGGTCTTTCCAGTTCCTCCTTTTACTGCTCATAGTAATAGCAGTCACTATGAACCTCTCTTGCCTCAATTTTTCAAACAATTCACACCAGAACAGCACACATCTACCTCGCTCTGTAGCTGCTTCTGTTGTTTCACTTCTGCAAATAAATCACGTTTTTGTAGCGAAAAAGTGAAAACAACGTAAATCAATGGGCGGAAACTTTCTAGTCACTGAAAAATTGGCGGGGAATTCTGGCCAATGGGCGTAAATCACAGAAATTTTAATCACTGTTTGAAAAATAATCGAAGGTGGCAGGAAGAGATATAGGGAGAAGGAATGGGCAAAAGTTTTTGCCTCAAAAGAGAAATATGAGAAGTTTTTTCCAAATAGTAATGTTTTTTGCTTTATTTATCTAGCTTATTGCATTAAAATCAATGGGAAGACTGAAATTCTCCCCACTACATGGCAAGTTTCCCTTCTTTTCCTGCAGGCATAATATAAAAGGGGTGTCAGGTTCATGCAGCATGTTGTCCTGTGTTTGTAAGAGGAAGAGAAAGCAGCACATATTTGCGATAGAGAAGATAGGTTAATAAAGTAGAGTTGAAACTTAGTTTAACCCTTTGAGTGCCAGAGTGGTACGGAATGCATTGCAATGCAATGCATTCCGTACCACTCTGGCACTCAAAGGGTTAAGGCATCTTGTAGGCAGGAAATCTGTCATGTGTATTAGGGGAGTCTGGGGGACAATAGGTGACAGGAAGGGAGAATGGAGGTGGATCACAAAATTCAGTGTGACTGTGATCGAATTTCTTCCTCATCTGGATGTATATCTGTCCTGTGGGAATCTAGGGGTGTCAGAAGGAAGCAAAGGAGCGCACAGTAGGCAAGTTCCTTCCTGATATGGCTGTTATCTTTTTGTCAGGAGAGGCTGGAGGTGTGAAGGGAGCAAAGGAGAATTACCCCAAATACCCCAAAAGTCTGTGTGATTGACAACACACATGCAGAGGTGATACAAGTTTCTTCCTGAGCTGGATGTTATCTCTGTGCTAGGGGAGTCTGCGGAAAGAAGCAGTTGGACAGGGAATGTTTTTTTGTTGTTGTTTTTGTTGACAGTGAGAGGGATGGGGGGACAATTAATTAAAATAATTGAATAAAAAAGAAAAAAAGGTAGGTGACAGGGACATAGACCCTGATATGAGCTGTGACTGAGGCAGACTGATAGTAGATGTGATAGATATTTTGTAGAGGGCCAAGGCAAGACATCACACACAATCAGTTCTATTGTGTAGTTTACTGTAAAAACACACGCATTAGTTTAGCAAGGTCCAGCAAACATAAAAGAGGTAGGGGTAGGTTAAAAATGCAGGGATGTGTGAGCGAAGTTGTGATCCAAAAACTGAGTACAGCCATAGTTGCTGCAGTGTGTGTGCAATAAATTGTGGTGATCCCTTTTCTACTGAGGAGGATGCAATTTATCAAAGTCCCACCAAAAGTTCCACCAGTACCAGTATTATTAAAAAACCATCTACAACACTGAAGATGACTATGAGTCGCATTCCACTGATGATGGCAAAGTGCAGGAAGATGTAGCTGGTCAACCAACTGCTGCATCTGATAGTGAGAAAAAGAAGCACAAAAACACCTGTAATGAAAATAGTAGCGAAAGTTATAGTAACATAGTATTAATTTAGGTTGAAAAAAAGACTTGCGTCCATCTAGTTCAACCCTTTTCCTATTCCTTATGAAAATACTTCAAAGGGGAAAAGTAAAAATAAATAGCCTGAGACCTCTAAATGTGTAGAATAATATAAAAGTAGTTAAGGAGAAGAGGAGGGAGATGCTAAGGATTACTTAATTTCTGATGGTGATGAAGATGATGGTAATGATGATGTAGATCTAGAAAATATTCCTCCAGCATCCTCTTCTTCTTCAGATACAGATGAGAGAGAAGATGATATGCAAGATAATTAGCTGAAAAGCAAAGGCTCAATCTTCCACCACTGAAAAGGAGCACTGTGCTTGTCTATAAACTGTTTGAGAAAAGAATTGGAAAGTCTTGCCCTGGACAAGTAAATCTGTCAAAAATACACAGTGATCCTATCAGTCATTATCAGCGTTATCGCCACTTACAATTCCCACACTCTAACACACATACTACTCCTACACTCTAACACACACACTAATAGCAACAACATAGGTTATCAGCATCTACAACCTAAGCTATAATGATGCCTCTGCTGCTGTTGGAAGTGAAGCACAAGTGACACCTAGTAGTAGTACAATTGCAGTAACATCTAGTGCCAGTAATAGTAGCAGCCACTCAGGAACTCCGCAGTCTATGAAGTCCACAGTATGGAGATGCTTTACTCAGGATCCAAAAGCTAAGCATGCTGCTATCTAATGTCTGTGTAAGAAGCATGTGAGTAGTGGATAAGCAAGCTCATGCCTAAGGAACTCCTCAATGAGATCAGACCTGAAGGACAGCCACAGATCTGACTGGAAGACACACCATCAACAAGGCAGAGATGCCACATCTAGAAGCAGCAGAAGTACTCATAAAATGTGATTGGGCTCTGTGTTACATAATAGAAGTGCTGTTGAAGTGTCAGAGAGTTTGCCAAGATTTTCTGCTTCTGCTCCGGAGTATGATTCTGAGTTTGTTTTTGGAGATGACAAAAGTCATTGAGTGCCCATACATACTGCCATCACCCCAACACCTCCACAAGTGATATTAAAGCAATAAAGTTACACAGTTCTTCCAATATATAGTGCCATCCCTCACTTACTAAGTCCTTAGACAAAAGTCAAAACCTGAACGAAAATAATGCAAAACAACGCCTGTGGAATAGTAAACTTGCCAAAATGCTGGTGGTTGACGTGCTGCCCTTTTCTTTTGTTGAAAACTGAAGTCATGTGCTGTACCCTGCTGGAATAGCCCAAGCTGCAGTCATTTTTCAAGGATGGCTGTGCCATTGTTACTTAAGCAGGAAGTTAGTGCTGTGGGAAAACGACAAAGGCACTCAGTAGTTGTAGGACCCACAACTCGGCAAAATCTTACAGTCATAGAAAACATAGGAGAAATGTATTGGTAGCGGCAAAAAAGGTGGAAATATTATGTATTTTCTATGGGCAGGAATTTTTGAGAAAAAAACAGGAAATTTTGGTCTTTCCACGAAAACTTCCCCCTGGAAATGTTTAGGACTTTTTGCTCATCCCTACTAGGGAGTATTGGTATGTACAAGGGGTGTATGAGTGAATGAAATCTACTTTAGATTTAAAAAGGTCAGCAGTCTTGTGGCAGAATAGAAATTAAGAGGACAGTGCATGAGGGAGTGAAAGGAAGGGAAAAGATGATGGAGGTTCAATTTATGAAGGGAAATGAGAAGTGATAAGAGAGAGATAAGAGAGAGCAGGAAGGAGGAATGTTGAGAGAAATTTACTAGTGTACCACACTTTCTCCAGAGATGTCCAGCTGAATTGGTACAGGTGTGGAGGAAACTAATCTTTCTATTCAGACACGGGGATAGATTAGATTTACAGTAGAATCAGAGAGAGGAATATAGGTCCAAAATGGAGGAGTGAACTGAGTTATAGGTTTTGACAAGGCTATTAGTGTCAGAATTAGTGGAAATTTATAAAAGTCCAGTAGATAGGGAAGTCTCATGGACAGTGAAGTTACATGACTTGAGGTTGCAGATGAAGCACGTTGATAGTAGAAGGAACATGCACAGTATAGTATTCCATTCTTTACTGCCCTTGCTGTAAAAAAAATCCTTACATTTTTTAAAGTTGAAGACATCTTTCTAGTATAGGACAGTTTCTGCTGAGTAAAACAAAGGTAGTCTCACTGCAGGGAAATTTGTCTTTCCATAGATATCAACAGTTTACATTAACAGTGTCCACCACTTGCCAGATTTCAGATAGTTATTCTGTTGTATGCTGTTGGAGAAGCGAGTCATTGACAATAGTTCTTCATAGAATGCTATACTAACTGCTAGGTCACTTTCTGTTAGTTTGACCTTTCAGGACATGAGCTCCCTGGATATCTGTTTCCAGAGAGTATAACTGTTTTGAACTGTTATAACTTTTTAATAAAACAACTGTCAATTGGAATACTTTTGGTTTGCTCAGCTGGAAAAGTCCAATAACATATTGGTTTTCATTAAAAAATGTACTGCTCCTTTAACTAGAAAGATAAAGTACCTTTATCATGTCAAAATCAGACTAAAAGGTTTCTGTTATTTTGTTTCTCTACATAAAGGCATTGGAGTTATGTGTGAAATATTTGCACCACAGAACACTTAATTCATATAAAAGTCCAGGTAATCTACTAGCTTTATAGAGTGAGATGGGGTGTCATGCTGTACCATATTCTAAACACGTCTCTTGGCTTTCCTGGCGACAAGAAATGTTCAGTTACTATGAATACACAGTCTAATATGCATGTCTGGAATTATATTCTATTTATGGAAAAATAAATGTTTTTGAAACAACTAATTAATCTGTCTTGTTCTTTCTTTCTCAAAAGACCTCAATGGAAAATATCGCTAATGTTACTAAGTTACTGTTAAAAATATTTTAAGACCAAAATGTTATTCTTGAAAGAGGTACATCAAGTAAGACTTGGAAATGGTTAAAAAAAGAAAACCACTGTGTGACCCAAAAAGCTAACTATTTATTTGTAATGTTTTGGACAACCGGATAGCACCTTAATGAGTGATGCCATTAACCTTTTGAGTGCAAGAGTGGTAAGAAATGCATTGCAAAGCAATGCATTCTGTACCCCTCTGGCACACAAAGGGTTAATATTTTAACTCAGTTACATAATACATTGGTTTTAAAATGGAAACAACAAACGATATCTGTTTATCTTTATTCATATTACTAGGGAGGTTACAGAAAGACCAGCACGGATGAAAGCTCTGAATTCTCCACAATCTTTGCAAACAACCCATAAATCACTTTCTGGTTTAGTCAGTAAACCATCCATTTCATCTCAGTCACATTAAAAGGAAACTAAATGTAGGAATATGTGTCTATTGACTTGCTTAATAGAAGAAATAACCTAAAAAGGAGTCAGTGATTCAGAATTCAGGTGCATTCATTTTACTTCCTATAATCAATAGGATAGTTGCGCATATAGTAATATGACCTTTTTCTGCCATTGTTCTGAAAAACAATGATGTTCTTACGTAGAGTGGATAATGTAACATCCAGATAATCATCTATGTTTGTGAAGATTTGCAATGTTTTTCTAGCATCTAACCTTTTAGATTTTTCCAATGTTAAAAGTAATGAGAGGGAAAAGTTCAGAGCAAAATTAACCTATTTGCATATAAAGTATATAATGGGACTCACTTAAACCTGTTTCACATTCAGAGAGTAAGGAGTGATATATAATTGGTTCACAAGATAAAAAATCTAGCATTAAAAAGTGAAAAGTATCAGCCCTCTTCTAAAAGGTATTCACTGTACTCAGAATGCACAGTATTTATATGGTTGTTTCAGATTTCATTTTTCTAGGGAGTCATTGAAACTGTTATTTCAGTCCCCAACAGGCATTCTACTTATCAACCAAAATCAGTCCAGATTTAGTAGACCGTAAAGGTGAGTGCGTGTGTGTGTGTGTTTGTGTGGACTGATCTGCTCTTAAAGGCATAGTAAAGTTTCAAAATAAATGCAGGTCAGATTATTCTTTATAGTTTTAGGCCATGTAGAGCTTTATTATCATTTTTTACAATGTGTAGTTCTAGAGTAACTGAATCATAAAGTGTCCCCCTCCTGCTCCTTTTACCTAAGTAAAGCTGCACAGTAAGACCATTCGGATGGATCACAGCAAGGAAAAAACCTTCTGTTAGCATAAGGAAAAATCTGCCTTCCTTCTTCAAGGGGGGGAAAGTTTTCCATATGCTCACAGCCAGAAGATTGTCCCTCACTGCGAGCTGTCCGGTCAAACAACCGAATTTCACATCTGAGGGGAGACAACTTACACTAGGTAAAAGGGAGGGAAGGGGACATTTTATAATTCAATTACTCTGTAACTACACATCGTAGAGAATAATACATCTCTACATGGCCCAAAAAACTATAAAGATTAATTGGATCTGCATTTATTTTGAAAAATTAATATCCCTTTAATAAGAGATGGCAATGATTATTCAATACTAATCCCCTGAGACCGTTTTGCAGCATTCAACATTAACAAATCTAAGCTCATTTACTGTCTAAATATATTTGTGTTATCTGGATGGACCTTCCTATTTGATAAATCTCAGGCTTCATCTACAGAAGAACATTAACCTTTAGCATTGCCAGTACAAAATACGGTGTCACAGGGGTCTGTCTTATCTTCCATTTTTTAGGAATTTCTTTTTGATACAACATTTTTAGAATGTGCTATAAATTAATGTATAGGACAGCTGGAAGCTAGAGATGGCTCCATTTGCTATGGATTTTGTTGGCAAAATGAAAAGAACTTAACGTGAGATTCAGTTACCAGAAACATCTCCTGTTTGCTTTACTGCATTAAAGATATAGACAGCCAACTTCGAACAAAAGGCCCACGTTCTAGCATAGCTATTTCTTAATGTTCAGAGTACTTCTAACCACTGTAGGCTTCATTTACACCAGTCCACCTTAACGTTTTGAGTGTAGCGCCCAGTAATTAATTCCACAAAATATAAAATGCAATTCCAGCCCAATAGAAAGAAGAGATGGAGGTAGTCATGTGGTGTTCATTTAGAAGTTTATTTTGCATTTCAAGAACAAACGCTCATTCTCTGTATCAGTGACAGAAGAGGTATATACCTCATCTGTTCTCACCAACAGTTGTTTTGTGTTCCTTACGCACGTCATCAAGTCAAAGCAACTGGAGTACATTGCTCAAAGGAAGACCCAGAGGGAAACAAACAAAGATATGACAATATCTAAGTGTAGTTATTTACTATAAAATGATTAAAGATAAATAACAGACAAATGTGCAGTCACATAATCTAAAAGAGATAAGTGTCTGTAGGGGTCCCAGCTCTATTAATAATGTCAAACACTGTCCACTGTCTCTGATCTTTGTAACCTGGTATTACAGGCCAAAATGTTGCTCCAACCACCAAATAACATCCACAGTGCCCATGTGAATTCCGGTGTCCTCCAGATATTTCCATGGCTGTAATTGCCGATAGGACCGGTAGTGAAAACTCACTAGAGATATTAGGCAGGATCAGCCCAAGGAGAGTGCAAATTAACTGGAATGCATTTTTGTGGTCTCTCCTTACTTCTTCAGTGGTATTACCATAATCACCATATTCAACATCACTTTTATTTATATAGATTTATTTTTTTTTCTTTCTTCCTCTCTCCCATCTCTCCTATCTCTTCCCTCTAGCTATTAGGATGCCTATAATCTATCAGATTGATCTATTGAGCAATGTGCGGACTACATATTTTACTACACAAACAGAGTTATGTGCATACATCTGTGTAGGTGTCATGGGGGTCAGGAAGAGGTGCTAACCATAGTAAACATAAACAAAGTGTAACCCAGAAAGCAAGAAAACCAGTACACACAATTAAAGGGGAAACCAATATATTATATATATATATATATATATATATATATATATATACAAGGAACATGAAATAATAATGTACAACAAAACACTCAATGAAACATAAAAGAACAGACCCTCTGGGCATGGGGAACAGGGCTTCTGGGCACGGGGAAAAGCTAGCTCAGGAACACAGGAGGTAGGCACAGGAATGCAGCCAGCTCGGGAGCATAGGAAAATAGCCAGCTCTTGAACACAGGAAAGCAGCCTGTTTAAGCGACTCAGGGAGGCAGTTGGCTCAAGGGACTCAGGGGTGCAGCCGGGTTAAGGGACTCAGGGATGCAGCTGGCTCAAGGAACTCAGGGGTTCAGCCGGCTCAAGGAACTCAGGGAGGCCCAAAAGAAAAGGAACTGAACTAAGACTGATCTGAACTGATCAGTATAATCTGGCTCAGAGGAAGGGGAGAGACTGAACTAAATAGGGATGAGGTGATTACAAGTTAGGGCCAGCTGGGAACAGAATCTGATCTCTTTAGTCAGAGTGCAGCAGCCTACAACAGCACCGCAGAAAGATAGTGGCACTGTGAGGTACTGAGGAGAGGGAGAATCATGACAGTAGGGAATTTATATTTAGATACTCCCCCACTGGTAAAGCACCAGCATTACAATAATAATAATAATAATAACTAGTATTTATATAGCACTTTTCTCCCAGTGGGACTCAAATAGTTTTCAGCGCACGCTCTCAGAATTAACCAAATCAGCAGCTGACATAATAGGTGTTATTATTACCCAATCAATGGTACTCATGCATAAGTGAAAAATTACAACACAGGCTTCATACAAAATCTTAGTCACAGACCATGCTGAAACTTCTACACATGTAGAAATCCCATTTAAAATATACATATTGCTATTTACTCAATGTCCTTATCCATTTTCTGCATGTTATCATATTTAAAAAAACATGGAGGCTGTGTTGCTATCATGAAATAAATTAATTAATTTGTTTATTTATATAGATCCATAATTGTACACAGTGCTTTACAATTTAAGGCTTTAGATAGTACAGCGTTACAAGTGCTTTGCAAAGTGAAACACTGGAAGTGGGGTATCAACTCAAAAACATACAATCTAAAGTGATAAAGGGAGACATACAGATTACATAAAGGTTAAAGGGATAGTAATGTTTCATAATAAAAGCAGCTTTAATTAATCATCATAGTATTTGGACTTTGGAGAGTGCTATTTCAATTCTGTCAGAGTTGTAGTTCAAGAGTAATTCAATGACAAGTATCCCCCTCCCACCCCTTTTACTGATGTAACACTGCTCAGCCAGAGCAGAAGGGAGGTGTCCAGGTAGATTGCAGAGAGGGACAATCTTCAAATAAGATAAGGGAAAAACCTGAAGAACTTGTCAAGGGGGGCAGGGCTTTCATTGTTTTCATTGTAAGAAGATTGTCCCCTTCTGTTATCTGTCTGGTCTATAGACTGCATTCCACATATTAGAAGAGATGGCTTACACTAGGTAAAAGGGGCAGGAGGAGAAAATTTACTTGTGAATATCTCATAAACCATAAAGGTTTGAGAGATAAGACTTATATCATTCTTCATATTTTTTTAATGCCTACAAAATAAAATAAAGTTAAAACGAAGTATTACTATCCCTTTAAGTGCAGAATACAGAGCTAGAGTTCTGGTTGGGATAGGTGAACATAAATAAAGTAAGTACATTTTAAAGGGACAGTAATGTTTCACAATAAAAGCAGCTCCAATTAATCTTCATAGTATTTGGGCCATGGAGAGTGTTATGTCAATACTGTCAGAGTTGTAGTACAAGAGTAATTGAATGATAAAGTATCCCTCTCTCGCACCTTTTACTGATGTAACGCTGCTCAGCTCAGAACAGCAAGACTGTCTGGATGGATTGCAAAGAGAGACAATCCTTAGTGAGTAAAAGGAAAAACCTGAAAAACCTGTCAAGGGGGCCAGGGTTTTCCTTATGTCCACAGTAAGAAGATTTTTCCTTGCTGTGACCTGTCCGGTCAAGAGAACAGATTCCCTCATCTGGTGGGAGGCAGCTTACACTAGGTAAAAGGGGGCAGAAGGGGGATATTTTATCATTCAATTATTCTTGAACTACAACTCTTGAAATGATGCTCTCCATGGCCCAAATACCATGAAGATTAATTAGAGCTGCTGTTTTTGTGAAACATTACTATCCCTATAAGAGCCTTGATTGTATGAGGTCAATGTCTTCTAGCTTGCCGATGCCTTGTTGAGGAGATGTAATTTTAAGCCCGACTTTAAACCTCAAGAGATGTGCACTGACATAGGCTGGGAGGTAGAACATTCAATGGATAAGGGGAAACAAAGTAAAGGGGTCTGATATGATATACAAAAGGAAATAGAAGAATGTTGTTGGTTAATCACAAGTGGTGGGATGGGGTTATAGCTGGAGACCAGAGTGGAAATGTAGGAAGGGTAGAGGAGTAAAGGGTCTTGAATGAGAAAAGCAGTGTTTTATAGGAAATTCATGGTTTGAAAGGCAGCCATTGGCGTGATTAGAGGACAAACCTTAGAGACAGTATGGTAACCCAAGCTGCAGCATTCTGTATGGATTGAAGTATATGGAGTTAGAAAGGAGACAGAAGACAAGAAAGGAGGTTACAGTAGTCCAGGCGAGATAGAATGAGTGCTTGTGTAAGAATTTTTACTGTGGAGGAACAGAGGAAGGAATGGATTTTTGCTGTTATGCAAGAGAAAGTGGGAGGATTTGGGGAAAGCATTAAAATGAACCAAGAATGAAAGAGCAGTGTCAATTATCACACCTGGTTACTGTGACCCCGATAGGGGATTTATGGTAATGCCATGTACTCTCATCTGGAAGGACACTACTGCACCAGGCTTAGGTGGGATGAGGAGTAGCTCAGTTTTGGACATGTTGAGTTTGAGGTACCTCTCATCCATCCAGTCAGAGAAGAGGCAATCTGTGACTTTAAACAGAAAATCAGTAGTCAGTTGAGGTGCAGATAAATAAACCTAGGAGTCATTTGCCTAGAGGTGATATGTGAGTCTGAATAAGTTAATAAGTTCACCAAGTGTTATTGTGTATATGGGGAAGAATAGTGGTTGATTCTGATGATGACCTAATTATTGATAATTATGTTGATCTAGAATATATCCATCCCTCATTATAAGAAAGTGATTGTGAATGGGAGAAATTGATGCAATTAGGTAATGTGCATCACCCCCCCCCCCACACACACACACACACACACACACAGCAGTGACATAGTGGCCTTTGCTGCTTTAATTCTTGCTGCTGAGTCATCAGAGACAAATGTTCACCTGTCACAGCAGTAGGATGATGATGACCAGACTAGTGTGCCACAGCACACAGTGGCCACCATGGGATTGATGTCAGCAAGTGGTAATATGGGACTAAGGCAGCTAGATGAGGTTTCACTTAATATCACTACTCCTGGTCCTAGCTCTAGTGATGACGCTGAGACAGCAGCAGCACCTTCCCCAGCCACTGAAAGTGCTTCCTTTCTGAAATAATAGGTGTGGAAGTATATTTCCCCTGGCTCAGACACAGTGCAGTTATCAGTGACTGCATTGTGACTATGTGTGAAAAAGTAGTGAATAAGGGAAAGGAGGGGGCACACCTTAGAATGTCCACCCTCTTAAAACACATGCAACATAGACACCACAATGTTTAAGATAAGCATGTGTAACCCAAACCTCAAAAAAGCTTTGAATAGTGGGAGTGGGATTTTGATATAAGGGGAGCATGGGAAGCTCTCTAGGGAGAGGCGGTGGGAGCAGAAGTGCTGGTGAACCTGGAAGATATAAGTGTAGGAGAGAGGGGCTGCTGGAGGTTGAGAAAACAGAACAGAAGGGAAGGCTTAGATAGAGGGGGAAAACAGAAACCAAGAGAGAGATGAATATTGACTGCAGAATGTGAGAAATAGAGCATGGTAGAAAGCGAGAGACAAAATAGGTGGAGAGTGAGTGAGAGACAGAGAGCGAGAGAGAGAAGTGGGATTTCTTGCAGTGCTGTCTACCTAGTAACTCACGGAAGAAACTATTCTACCTTGTTCAGATGAGTAGAATTTTTGAATGACAACTGTAAGCAAAAAGGCTGTTTTTTGTTTTGTTTTCCAGACATCCCAATTACTTTTAATAAACTCCTATTGATTTAAATGGCAAAAAAGAAACACCTGCTTGGCTGCTTAACAAGACATAAATTTTTCTTGTGAAATGGCATTCTTTTATGAATTTCAAATTTCCTGAATTATTTTGCTCATCACTAATACTCACCTATGGATAAAATGCTGATTTTTCAATTGAAAGTATGTGTTCAATTAAATAGTTAATTATTGTTTTGTAAATCTTCTACTGACAATACGATTTATAACAATTTCAGAGTCAGACTCACAATCATGCCCCCAGGAATAATATATAATCACAGATCTATTTATTAGTATTATTAATGTATGTGGCACAGACACATGAAATGCACACTGATCCTCTTATATCACAGTTAATAAAAATAAGGAAAAGATTATGTGTGTTTCTGGCAGTAGTAAGCACCATTATTTATATACCATCTCATAAATTATCAAATTGAAAATTTTCTTGGATCTGTATCTTCAAAGACCATCACTGCTCCTTTAAAAAAACCTGGACATAAAATGAAAAAAACTATGCAGAATTTAATTAAGGCTACTATGTTTCTGTAACCTGATAACTATTTTACACCAACCCTTCTTTAAAGGAAAAGTAATAACTAATAATAACTTCCACTTATATTAATATTCCATTTTTGTCCCTATGAATTTTGCCCCTGTTCTTTGTTCAAAAATAGCATCTTAAGTTAATTCTGGATTCCTTGGCATGGAGGAGGATGTGGCTGTTTACTAGCAATTTTTTTATATTGAGGCAGCCATGTCTTATGTAACAATTCATAGACCAGAAAGGCATGCATCATCATGTGAAACAATGCATTACACTCCCCTCTTAAGTGCACACCTGTCTGGTCATTAAAGGTTTAAGACTACAATGTGGGTTATGCACTAAGGTGTAATAAAGAGGTGATAAAGTGGAGATAACTTCTCCAGTGATATCACTTCTACAGTTCCTATGTTATTTTATGGAGCCAATGCACTAAGATTGCAAAAATTGGAGAAATCTTAGTGTATAGGCTCCATACAATAACATAGGACTTGGAAATGTGATATCACTGGAGAAGTCATCCCCACTTTGCCACCACTTTATCACACCTTAGTGCATAACCCCAATGTGTAATAGATGTAGTTTGTATACTGTGGTCCTGTTGGTAACTGTAATGCCAGCCTCCATGGACATGGTATCAGGATTGATGTAATATATTACCTCTTGAACCATGGGGGGCAAGGGAAAAATTCACAAGGTAAATAGGATTTTCTGTCTGTAGAAAGGAACCTGTAGGCAGCTACTGTTTTAATTTGTTACTTTCCATTAAGTTACCTTATTCCTCTATATTTTTTCAAAGATTTACTTTTAATTGTCCAGCGCAAGAAAAAAGGACAGTGAGGCCTATCTACTAAGAGGATGAGGAGCAGTTATGGAGCAAACCAATCTCACCACAGAGGGCTAACAAAATGTCCTAGAGTTGCCATTGGTTTAAATGGGGCTTTAACACTTTGAGTACCAGAGAAGTATACAACTCATTGTGTTCCAATGCATTAGATACTAGGGATGGGCAAATACATCCATTTTGCTCCCGCAAGAATTTTACACAAAAAGCAAGATTTTCTGCTTTTCTGTTGGAATTCCTGACCATAGAGAAACCCATAGATTTTCTACCATTTTGCTAATACCACATTTGAAATGTTGTGTTTAAAGTAGGGGTCCAGCAAAGCAGTAAGAATATATTCCTCATTGTTTTTAGTGGACACTATGTGAGGATCCTGATCACAGCAAGATAACAGGAGAGATCACTAAGGTGTGATAAAGAGTTGATAAAGTGAATATGACTTCTCCAGTGATACCACTTCTACAGTTCCTAAGTTGTACTATGGAGTCAATGCACTAAGATTTCTCCAACCTGTTGTGAGCAGCATCTCTGCACAGTGTCCATTAAAAGGAATGAGGAATACATATTTCATCTTCAGATAGGCTTAAATTCATATTTGAGAGATACAAAACATTGACTTCAGCTTCTGAGGTATATTCAATTGTCTAGAGATTGTCATTTAAATACCTTAGTTGTATCATCATTATATATTTAATGCCTTCCAAAAAAAGAGAGTCATTATTTTTAATTTCATAAACTGTATTTTGTTGCAAATCAAAGGAGCCACAATGGGAAACAGGTTCAGCCCAAGTTATGCCAACCTGTTCATGGGATTTTTTGAGCAAGAACATTTTTGGTGTGGACATGATTTTGGGGTGTACCTATTTTTCTATTGTCGATTTATTGATGATTTGATTATCATCTGGAAAGGAGATTTGGAGAAAATTCCACTTTTTGTTAAAGTTGTCTCAATAATAATAAATAGAATTTATAATTCACTCTAAGCCACAAAACAAAACAGAGATGATTTATTAATTTTAAAAGAAGAGTAATATAAATAAATGTAACAAAAACAATAATACAAATAAAAGGAAGAATATGAATAATGGGAACACAAATAATACTCAGTGTAATAATGATCTGGATGATTTTCCTATTGAATTTGTTAACAGAAATAACAAGGCCCACAGAGAGATATCATACATATATCAACAAAACATTGGTCCATCTTGAAATATGAGAATATACTTCCACACATTATTCCTAGAAAACCTAAATTAACCTTCAGAAGAGCAAAAACTCTTAAATATAATAGCCCCCACCTCCCGGTATGCTTAGGGATAATAAACCTAGAATGAGGAAGATTTTATCCACTCATAGAGATGTGGTCTAACCAGGTACAAGGCCTGTATGTATATGCCCCCCAGAACACTTGGATTCTGGTCCAACAAAACAGGTGACATATTTGGGATAAAATCTTTTCTGAATTACTTGTTTACTTAATTTATTAGGCCACAACTGTGGTGTTCACAATCTAGGAAGAACCACTCAAACAGTGATAAATAGATTTGGATAAGACAGAAGAAATATACTCAACTAGTTTTAAAGCCCGTGTACACAGGCCAACACTGGAGGTGCTGCAGTCATGAGCAATACTGACTGCCCGAACACACCGCGGCTGATACGGAGTGGGGCTCTCCGAATTCAGACCAAGGTCCTCTCTGAGCATCTTCCTGGGACCAAGCAGACCCAGTAAGGTGCGCAGAGAGGACTTTGGTCTGAATTCGGAGAGCCCCGCTCCATATCACCCGTGGAGCGGGCAGCCTGTACTGAGCATGACTGCAGCACTCGCAGTCATCTTTATTGCACATGACGGCTTCCGACAGACATCTGTAGCAAATTATAATATAGGATGGTTTTTCCAAACACTGTACAGACTAACATAATAAGAATCCAAATGTAATCCAAATAATTTCTATTGAACAAGTCAAAGCCTCTCCAGGTTTTGATAGTTATATTCAAATTTAGAACTTTATTTCCCATTGGTCTAAATGAATTCGTAGAAAGTACGTTTTAAGCTAGCCATAGATATATATACTAAAATATATAATCATTTATCTTTTTTTTTGCACATTCAAATTCAGATCATATTATTTTGTCTATGTATACCCTTTGAGTGACCCAAAGGTTTTCACTATTTTTATGGTGGTGTTTGAGTGGATCCATTATATTTGGATAATTGGGTCAGTCTGTATTTTATACATCTCTGTGGTATCTTGTGTTGTGTTATCTAGGTTATTTAGGAATCTAGCACCATCTGTTCTTCAGATTCTTGATGGTGTATGTCCAATTATGCTTTTCAAGTTGTGAATGCAGTGGATGCTTGTATTATATTTTTAATCTTCGATGAGATAAATGTGTTTATTTGTTATCAAGCTTGATATGTGCATCTTTACATGTAGGATGGATGTTTGCCATTTTTGGAGCACTAGTAATGTGCCCTTTGCATCTCATTTCATCAGAGTGTTGGGTACCTCCTTACAGTGATGTACGGGGCAGACAATTTGGATCAGTATATAATTACATATTATAGTGTCTCTATGGGGATTGTGTATATGCTGATAAGAAGGGCATTTGCTGGTTGTTTATGTGATATTATGTCTTTTTGGTAAGTTTGACAAGGGTATTTTGTATAGATGCATTGTTCGTTCAGCTCCTTTAGACCCCAGGAAGGACACCTGATGCATTGTATTTTTTACGGTGTGCTGTGTGCCCCTCTGTTGACATGGAGATTCCCTATAATTTTAGTATTTGTTTGGTAGTTTTGATATCATGCATATTATTTTATATTAATCCATCTAACTGTAATATGGGAATTAGGGTAGATATTATTAATTTTAGATATATCTAGTGATGATCGAGCACCCCAATGCTCGGGTGTTCGGGTGCTCTGGCCGAGCACCCCCGGAGGCTCGAGTGCTCGGCCGAGCACCCGAGCCCCATTGAAGTCAATGGGAGGACTCGAGCATTACACCAGGCACCCCCTGCTCTGATAAGGGGAGGGTGCCTGGTCCATAGGAAAAGGGCAGAAAATGATGGAAACACCACAGAAATGGTTCAGGGACAGCATAGGGAGGATGTCTGGATGCATCTTGGACTCCAACGTCGCTGCTGGGAACGATGTTTCGCCCGTAGTATGCCATTTTTACAGACTGACTGTAAAACACACAAAAAGGAAGATAAAAACGACTTTAGGCGAAAAATTGTTACCAAACAGTATTTGCTGTATATTTACTTGTATATCATCTGCAAATTCTGCAAAAAATTTCATCGATTTTTCGGAACTGGGGCCATGATTAAGAGGGAAACGTGCGCAGAGTAAAGCAGGTGTTCAACGTGGTTATGGCCCGGGTAAGGTACAGCATTCAGGAACGGAGGCCGCAGCTACCACAGGTTTTACAACATGTCCGTTTGCCCTTGTTAAGTCCAAAATTTATAGTCGGAACAGTGGGGTCTGATCCATTCAGTAAAAGTGACGAAGTGACTTAGTGGATGAAGCCAAGAACTACCTTCTGCTCTGTCGAACACCCCAGCCCTATTTAATTCAATGGGAGGACCTGAGGCACTCCGATACAACCTGTATATCACAAAATGGAGGGCCTCATTCACATTGTGGTACAATAGTTCAGGTAGTGGTCCAACACTTATAAAGCCTATGCACTAAGTGAAAGGGCTGCCAAAAATTAGACTGCAATGTCACTCCAATACACCCTTTATTACACATGAAGGAGGGCATCATACACACCCTTGAAAAATTAGGATTAATGGCCTGCTGGTGACCCTCTGAAACATTATGGGTGAGGGTCTGCTGCGGAGCTGACCATCCTAAACATTATATGCGAAGGCCCGCTAGTGAGCTGACGCTATAAAACATTATATGAGAGGGCCCGCTAGAGAGCTGACCCAATAAAACATTATATAAGAAGGCCCGCTGGTGAGCTGACCTATACAAAAAGTTGTCAAACAGGGCCCGCTGGTGAGCTGGCCCTATATAAAAATTATATCACAGGGCCCGCTGGTGAGCTGGCCCTATATAAAAATTATATCACAGGGTATATGGAAGAGAGTCAACCATATACCCGTTTTTTGGGTGGAAGGGGTGAATGGGAATACAGAGTATTCCCATCATTGTAAATAACATATTTAAAGTGACTTTATGTTCACCCGGGCCTTTCCTCCAGTGGAGTGGAGAAGTCAGGGGAAATCAAGGCCTTGTTCATTTTTATAAGTGTCAACCTATCAGCATTTTCGGTGGAAAGGCGGATACGCTTATCTGTTATGATGCCACCAGCAGCACTAAATACCCGCTCAGACAGAATGCTGGCGGCAGGGCAGGCGAGCACCTCCAAGGCGTAGAGTGCCAGTTCATACCACGTGTCCAGCTTGGACACCCAGTAGTTGTAAGGCACAGAGGGATCATTGAGGACGCTGACACGGTCTGCTACGTACTCCTTCACCATCTTCCAAAACTTTTCCCTCCTTGTGACACTAGGCTGCGCATCAGGGTGAGGGTGCTGGCGGGGTGTCATGAAGGTGTCCCACGCCTTGGAGAGTGTTGCCCTGCCTTTGTCAGAACTGCTGTGTGCTCCCCTTTTCTCCCCTTCTCGGTTGGCCAAGGTAGCACGTACTCTGCCGCCAGCGTTGTCAGATGGAAAATTTTGGAGCAATTTTTCAACAAGAACCTTCTGGTATTGCACCATTTTGCTTGTCCTCTCCACTGGAGGAATGAGAGATGAGAAATTCTCTTTGTAGCGGGGGTCCAGAAGGGTGAACACCCAGTAATCCGTGTTGTCTAAAATGCGTATAACGCGTGGGTCACGGCGAAAGGCAGCCTAACATAAAGTCAGCCATGTGTGCCAGAGTACCAACAGGCAAGATTTCGCTGTCCTCACCAGGAGGATGACTCTCAATCTCCTCATCCTCTTCCTCCTCTTCTGCCCACCCACGCTGAAGAGATGGAACTAAAGTTCCATGGCTACCCTCTGTAGCGGAGGCAACAGTGTCTTCCTCCTCCTCCTCCTCCGCCTCCTCCAATTGTCGCTGAGAAGACGAAGTGAGGGTGCTCTGGCTATCACCTTGTGTAAGCTCTTCCTCCCCCATTTCCACCTCTTCCACATGCAAAGCGTCGGTTTTAATTGTGAGCAGCGAGCGTTTCAGTAGACACAGAAGTGGGATGGTTACACTGATAATAGCGTTATCGCCGCTCACCATCTGTGTCGATTCCTCAAAATTGCGTAAAACCTCACAGAGGTCAGACATCCATTCCCACTCCTCACTTCTGATTAGAGGAAGTTGAACGGAGAGGCGACGACCGTGTAACAGCTGGTATTCCACTACTGCCCTCTACTGCTCACAAAGCCGGGCCAACATGTGGAAGGTGGAGTTCCAGCGCGTGCTCACGTCACACAGCAGCCGGTGAGCTGGCAATTGTAAGCGCTGCTGCAGCTTCAACAGGCCGGCTGAAGCTGTTGATGACTTACGGAAATGTGCACACACGCGGCGCACCTTGGTCAAGAGATCATGCAAATTGGGGTAGGTTTTTAGAAATCGCTGAACCACTAAATTAAATACATGCTCTAGGCATGGTACGTGTGTGAGCTTGCCGAGCTCCAAAGCCGCCACCAAGTTACGCCCATTATCACACACAACCATGCCTGGTTGCAGGTTGAGTGGCGAGAGCCACTGCTCGGTCTGGTGACTAATCCCCTGCAACAGCTCTGAGGCTGTGTGCTGTTTGTCCCCAAGGCAGATCAGCTTCAGCACGGCCTGTTGACGCTTCCCCACTGCAGTGCTAAACTGCTTCCAGCTACCGGCTGATGGGTGAGTGGCGCTGCGCGCAGAGAATTCGGAGGTGGAAACGGAGGAGGAGGAGGAGGAGCCAATAACGTAGGTGCTGGCGGAAACCCTGATGGAGGTAGGGCCCGCAATCCTCGGCGTGGGTAGCACCTGTGCCATCCCAGGGTCCGAGTCGCTCCCAGCCTCCACGACATTCACCCAGTGTGCCGTCAGGGAAATGTAGCGTCCCTGGCCACAAGCACTTGTCCATGTGTCAGTCGTTAAGTGGACCTTCCCAGTAACTGCGTTGGTCAGGGCACGGGTGATGTTACGGGACACATGGTGGTGTAATGCGGGGACGGCAAACCGGGAAAAGTAGTGGCGGCTGGGGACTGCGTACCGAGGGACAGCTGCTGCCATCAGGCTGCGGAAGGACTCAGTCTCCACAAGCCTAAATGGCAGCATTTCGATGGCCAGTAATTTGGAAAGGTGTGAGGTTAGTGCTATGGCCTGTGGGTGGGTGGCTGGGTATTTTCGCTTGCGCTCAAATGCCTGGGGTAACGACATTTGGACGCTGCGCTGGGACAGGGAAGTGGATGTGGTCGCTGATGGTGCTTCAGATGGTACAGGTGCAGGGCGGGAAGTATGCGGGCCTGCGCCTTCGACAGGCGATTGGCCGGCACCGAAAACAGGGGAAGAGGAAGCAGTGGTGTGGCCTGCAGACACAGATTGGCGATCCGGACGTTCCTCCCACTTATTACGGTGCTTGGATGCCATGTGTCGGATCATGCTGGTGGTGGTGAGGTTGCTAGTGTTCATGCCTCGGCTCATTCTGGTGTGGCACAGGTTGCAAACTACAATTCTTTTGTCGTCCGCACTTTCCTTAAAAAAACGCCATACCGCGGAACACCTAGCCCTTGGCAAGGGAGATTTACGCAAGGGGGTGCTCCGTGGAACATTTGCGGGCCGGTTTGGTGCGGTCCGCCTTCTTTCTTTAGCCACACCACTGCCTCTTCCAGCCTTTTGCGGTGCTGCAGATGGCTCACCCTCAGGACTGCTGTCATCGCTCGGCTCTCCACCTTCCCAGGTGGGGTCAGTCACCTCATCGTCCACCAAGTCCTCCTCCACTTCCTCACTCTGATCATCCTCCTCATTTCTTGATCCCACCACATACTCAGTCATTGACAACTGTGTATCATCCTCCTCATCAAGGTCTTGAGACAGTAATAGTGGTTGATTTGAAGGCAACTGTGTCTCATCATCATCATCATCCACTTCCTTTGACCTTAAATGCCGTTCCCCTCTGTCATCTTCTTGTGATTGGGTACCCTCTAGAGGTTGTGAATCAGGGCACAAGATGTCATGTTCCTCTGCAAGCGTGCTTGGAGAGAGGTTCAAATGAAGGATTGGTGATGAGACAAGCTCCTCACTATATCCCAGTGTGGGATCACGTCTTTGGCCAGACCCTCTATGGTGGGAGGAAGGATGATCAGGGTGAGGATTATGTTGACCAGACTCTTGGCTACTGAGAGTGGACTTGGTGGAAGACAGGGTGGTGCTTAACTGACTGGAAGCAGTATCAGCTGAAATCCAACCGACCACCTGTTCGCAGTGGTCTGACCTCGAGAGTGATGTCCTGCGACGCCCTGTAAACTGAGACATGAAGCTAGGTATGGTGGATGTCTTTCTTTCTTGTGCTCTGGCACCAGGCACAGTTTCTACACGTCCTGACCCGCGCCCTGAACTATCAGGATCACGTCCACTTCCCCGTCCCTTTTTACCCGCCTTCTTCATATTACACGGAATATGTGCTGCTAATCTGCAACTTTGCACACTAAACAGAATGTGCTGCTAATCTGCAACTTTGCACACTAAACAGAATGTGCTGCTAATCTGCGGCTAGGCACAGTGAAAGGAATATGTGACGTTTATTTTTTACACTTTGCACACTAAACATAATGTGCTGCTAATCTGCAACTTTGCACACTAAACAGAATGTGCTGCTAATCTGCGGCTAGGCACAGTGAACGGAATATGTGACGTTTATTTTTTACACTTTGCACACTAAACAGAATATGCTGCTAATCTGCAACTTTGCACACTAAACAGAATGTGCTGCTAATCTGCAACTTTGCACACTAAACAGAATGTGCTGCTAATCTGCAACTTTGCACACTACACAGAATGTGCTGCTAATCTGCAACTTTGGACACTAAACAGAATGTGCTGCTAATCTGCAACTTTGCACGCTAAACAGAATGTGCTGCTAATCTGCGGCTAGGCACAGTGAAAGGAATATGTGACGTTTATGTTTTACACTTTGCACACTAAACAGAATGTGCTGCTAATCTGCAACTTTGCACACTAAACAGAATGTGCTGCTAATCTGCAACTTTGCACACTAAACAGAATGTGCTGCTAATCTGCAACTTTGCACACTAAACAGAATGTGCTGCTAATCTGCAACTTTGCACACTAAACAGAATGTGCTGCTAATCTGCGGCTAGGCACAGTGAAAGGAATATGTGACGTTTATTTTTTACACTTTGCACACTAAACAGAATGTGCTGCTAATCTGCAACTTTGCACACTAAACAGAATGTGCTGCTAATCTGCGGCTAGGCACAGTGAACGGAATATGTGACGTTTATTTTTTACACTTTGCACACTAAACAGAATGTGCTGCTAATCTGCAACTTTGCACACTAAACAGAATGTGCTGCTAATCTGCAGCTAGGCACAGTGAACGGAATATGTGACGTTTATTTTTTACACTTTGCACACTAAACAGAATGTGCTGCTAATCTGCAACTTTGCACACTACACAGAACGTGCTGCTAATCTGCAACTTTGCACACTAAACAGAATGTGCTGCTAATCTGCAACTTTGCACACTAAACAGAATGTGCTGCTAATCTGCGGCTAGGCACAGTGAAAGGAATATGTGACGTTTATTTTTTACACTTTGCACACTAAACAGAATGTGCTGCTAATCTGCAACTTTGCACACTAAACAGAATGTGCTGCTAATCTGCGGCTAGGCACAGTGAACGGAATATGTGACGTTTATTTTTTACACTTTGCACACTAAACAGAATGTGCTGCTAATCTGCAACTTTGCACACTAAACAGAATGTGCTGCTAATCTGCAGCTAGGCACAGTGAACGGAATATGTGACGTTTATTTTTTACACTTTGCACACTAAACAGAATGTGCTGCTAATCTGCAACTTTGCACACTACACAGAATGTGCTGCTAATCTGCAACTTTGCACACTAAACAGAATGTGCTGCTAATCTGGAACTTTGCACACTAAACAGAATGTGCTGCTAATCTGCGGCTAGGCACAGTGAAAGGAATATGTGACGTTTATTTTTTACACTTTTCACACTAAACAGAATGTGCTGCTAATCTGCAACTTTGCACACTAAACAGAATGTGCTGCTAATCTGCGGCTAGGCACAGTGAACGGAATATGTGACGTTTATTTTTTACACTTTGCACACTAAACAGAATGTGCTGTTAATCTGCAACTCTGCACACTAAACAGAATGTGCTGCTAATCTGCGGCTAGGCACAGTGAACGGAATATGTGACGTTTATTTTTTACACTTTGCACACTAAACAGAATGTGCTGCTAATCTGCAACTTTGCACACTAAACAGAATGTGCTGCTAATCTGCAACTTTGCACACTAAACAGAATGTGCTGCTAATCTGCAACTTTGCACACTAAACAGAATGTGCTGCTAATCTGCGGCTTGGCACAGTGAACGGAATATGTGACTTTTTTTTTTAAATTTGTGCCTCCCCAAACAAAATATAACTGCTGCCCCCACACACAACAGTCCTAAAAAGGACTTTTGGGTCTTTATATGGTGTTCCAACACTTTTCTTCTCCCTACACTGACTTTCCCTTCCTATCCTCATCTCTCCCTGGCTAAGACTGAGCCGAACTCGCTGGTCAGGTGCTATACAGCACCCGATCACGGGTTCTGGCCAGCCAATCAGTGTAATGCCAGCAGCCAACATGGCTGCTGGCATTACACTGATGTCAGAGCCTCCCCGCACGTTTATTGGCTGCGCAGCAGCCGCGAAACGTGCGGGGAGGAGACCCGAACATGGCGGGTGAGCACATGCGGTACTCGTACGAGTACCGCCATGTGCCGAGCAGAGCGATGCTCGAGCCGAACCGAGCTTCGGCCGAGCATGCTCGCTCATCACTAGATATATCCAATAATCAGAGCTTACATTTTTTTTATACATAAGATCATAGAAACTTTTGGTATATGGGTTATTTAAACACCAGGTTTTTATCCCTCAGTAGCTATGGGATGGCATTGGTAATGCCTCTTCCAGTTGTGTGTCCGGTTTCATTCCTGATTCTATGAGGGTTATTTACATTTATGTCAGTTTCTAGAGACTGCTTAAAAATCCTGGTCAGATCACACTTGTTCATGTGTCCGGTGCTTCCCTTGGCTCAATAGGGGTTAATTTACATAAATTCAATATAATATATTTGGTGGTGTTTATGGTATTTTTTGGCACCCAGTAGGTTCATTCTCTGTGTTTATAATATGAGTAGATTTATTTGCTCTTCGATGTCGCAGTAGACTAACCCTATATGATTAAAAATGGGCTGCTATATGGTTTTTGATATATAGTATATAGAGATAGTTTAGATTACGATCTCAATAATTATGTATAATTTAATATTGGTAATAGGATTGTAAACTTACGTAAAATCAAAGTCAAAGTCTATCTGATTAGATAGTGAGCCAAGGTTTTTATTGATACTATATGTCATGTTTATCACTGTTACAATTTGAGATTTTAGACACTGATGATTTGTCTCCTCTCACCCTCAGTCTAATCAGTCTGGGTATGATCAGGATACATGTTCTCGTTGTGAGTTAATATTTTACCGTTGAATTAATTTAAAATGTTATAGCTGACCACTAATAGGTTAATTGAACTATTATTTAAATTGCTAAATATTTTGCTTGAATCAAGTTTGCATGTATAAAACTAATGGCTCTTGTGAGGCCACTTGCAGACTCCAAATGAAATGGCCGGATCGATCATTAAACACTTTGAGGGATGTTGTTTTTTTAGTATTTTTACTATTATTGTGGTCTGCCTCATCGTATAAGTCTACAATCAAGACACTGTACATTCAACTGGGTTGCCGTAGTGGAGAGGACTAGTGATGAGCGAGCGTGCTCGGCCGATGCTCGGATCGGCTCGAGCATCGCTCTGCTCGGCACATGGCGGTACTCGTCGAGTACCGCCATGTGCTCGCCCGACATGTTCGGGTGAAGGGGATCTGTGCCGGAAGAGGCACAGATCCGAAGACGCTCCGCTGGACCACCAGGGACTGGAGGTACGGGGGCATTGCGGAGATGAAGGGGGCATTGCGGAGATGAAGGGGGACATTGTGGAAGAGGGGCATAGACTCTATGCCCCTCTTCCACAATGTCCCCCTTCATCTCCGCTATGCCCCTCTTCCACAATGTCCCCCTTCATCTCCGCTATGCCCCTCTTCCACAATGTCCCCCTTCATCTCCTATGCCATAGAGGAGATGAAGGGGGACATTGTGGAAGAGGGGCATAGCGGAGATGAAGGGGGACATTGTGGAAGAGGGGCATAGAGTCTATGCCCCTCTTACACAATGTCCCCCTTCATCTCCACTATGCCCCTCTTCCACAATGTCCCCCTTCATCTCCTCTATGGCATAGGAGATGAAGGGGGACATTGTGGAAGAGGGGCATAGCGGAGATGAAGGGGGACATTGACCAGGCACCCTCCGCTCATCAGAGCAGGGGGTGCCTGGTTTAATGCTCGAGTGCTCCCATGCTTTTCAATGGGGCTCGGGTGCTCGGCCGAGCACTCGAGCCTCAGGGGGTGCTCGGTCAGAGCACCCGAGCACCCGAGCATCGGGGTGCTCGCTCATCATTAGAGAGGACCAGTATGATGTTCCCACAAGCTCTAAGACAAGTAGATGACTGTATATCACCGGTCATTTACTTCACAAGTAAGTGCTTGTACTTCAATTTCCTTTCCTATCATTGGTATACACATCAGAATATCAGTGCTCTCCTGGCTATGCTTTCTCACCCCAAAATTTTGTGTGACTGAGACAAGCAGGTGATACATGTTCCTTCCTGAGCTGGTTATTCTCTGTGTTAGCTCTGTATTAGGGTAATCTTTGGGGGGTATAAATGAATATTTACCCCAAATACCCGCAAGTCTTGTGTCACTGAGACAATATAGGCAGCTATGATCCAAGTTCCTCTCCACTAGCTGTTCTCTGTGTTAGGGAAGTGTGGTGGGTGGGAAGAAAGAAAATTTACCTAAAATACCCCAAATTCTTGTGTGACTGAAAAGACAAAGGCATATGTAATCAAAGTTTCTTTCTGTTGGCTGTTCTTTGTGTTTGGGAGTGTGGGGTGTATAAAAGGAGCAAAGGAGATTTACTCAAATATCATAAAAACTTGTGTAACTGAAAAGAGACAAGCAGCTATGATAATTTCCTTTCTGAGCTGGCTGAGCTTCTGCCAGTGACTGACTATTAACTAAAAGAATATTAGGAAGGCTGACACTCAATAGGCAGACAAGTTCAACTGACAATTACTCTTTCAACACCTAGATGGAGAATCTCCTGCATATTTTGCAAGGGCTCTCATCATCTGTAATGTAGAAAAAGAAGAATACAGTGATATTTGGAAAGAAATAAATCAGCAGCTGAATTACCCTTGAAGCTAGCTAAAGGCAAAGAGGGGAAGAAGCAGTTGCACAGGGGGTGTTTTTTGTTTGTTTGGTTTTTGTCAACAGTGATAGGACCAGTTAATGATCAGTGACAGAGACAGGGACCCTGATGGGAGCTGAGACTGAAGCAGATGGAGAAATATAAAGAAATAGATTATTTTGTAAAGGGCAAGACATTACACACAATCATTTTTGTACTTCACTGTTAAAATACGCACAAGTTTATGCAAATGTCCTGAGGTCAGGAGTAGAGGTGAGCAAAAGCTTTCCCCATGTTCCTGTGAGAAATTCCATGAAAACCACGTTGTCCGCTTTATCGTGGGAAAATTTTCTTTAAAATCTAGTTGCAGTGCTGATTCTGAATCAGTAGTATCAACAGCAGCAACATTATCCTCTGCCCTAGACAGTGAATGGGGAATGTGGAGGAGAAGAAGAAAGAGATAATTCTTCTCCACCTGTTCCCTATCCCCTGAAGTCATGGGTGTGAGACTATTTTTCTCTTGGGGCAGACACAGTGCAGTCATCATCATTGGTACTGTGCACAATTTGTGACACGTCAGTGAGAAGGGGAGAGGAGGGAACACACATTGGCACAAGCTCTCTGGTAACACACATGAAACACAGACACCATGACATTTATGTCAAGCACCTTTGTTGCTGTACCCCTTACTCTCCTGAAAGGCAACAAGAGGCAAGGTAGAGATCAAAGAGGAGGAAGAATACAGAAACCCAGGCAGAGAGTGGAAGGTCCATGACGAGTGAATCAACTAGCTTGCCATCACCTTCTTCCTCTAGGGTAACTACATCTTCTGCAAACCCACCTCGTTCATCATCACCTCCCCTACCAAAATGATAGCCACTCTGTAAATGTTAGGTTGTGACAGTTCATGTCCACTCATTGCACACTGTGTGGTGCACTGACCACAAATGGCAGTGTGGTGGAGGAAAATCGCAAGAAGGGCATCAAGCGGCATCTGAGGAGATTTCATTCCGCAGTGTATGCTAAGATGGGGGCAGGGAGGATTCATCATTACTAGGGATGGGTGAAAATGTCTACCTCAAACTAAAATCAGCAAAAAATGGCACTTTCCACTTGGTGAAAAATTTCCTGAGAAAAGTGCCAATTTTCCACTTTTTTCCTCTTTTTTCGCCTAGCTCATTCCATTGAAATCAATGGGAACATAGGAGTTACACACAACACATAACAGATATTATTTTATTTCCCAAAGGCACAGTATAAAAGGGGCATGAGGGTGTCTGTGTTGGTGAGGTGTGGGGAAAGAATCAGTTGAACAGGGGATGATTTTTTTGGGGGGTTGTTTACTGGGATTTGGGGGCAGTTAATGAAAAATAAATCCTAAATAAAATAAAAGACATGGTATAAAATAAATAAATAAATAAAAGACATGGTATAAAATAAAATAAGACATGGTATAAAGGGGTCTGAGATGGGTGCCTGTGTTGGTGAATAAATGAATCATTTGAACAGGAAATTTGTTTTGGGGGGTTTCTTGACTTTTGTTGGGACAATTAATAAAAAAAAAAAATAAGAAATTTGTATGTAAAGTGATAGAGACAGAAAGAGTGGTTTGGGCTCCCATGGCCGCTAGTCTGAACACTCTCAAATACTTTCCCTACCACTCCGCTAACACTAGTACAACCGGCTGCTTCAACATTACTGTTACCACTACTAACACCAACCACATCAAGTTCAGACCCAGAGTCTTCCTCCTCACAGTCACTATTAATATGAGGATATTGATTACCCCCTCCTTCACCCATAACACTAACAAGCTACTGGACATTCTTAGTAGTAGTAGTAGTAGCAGTACTAGCACTTGTGGGACTTCTTGGGGATGGCAAGTGTGACTTAGGATCCCCTGCTGTCACACTTGGTATCATCTTCTCCTTCCCCCCTTCCTGAGTATTACAAGACACACTAGAAGCAGGTTCAGCACTGGCGGTAGCAGATTCAGCACTGGCAGCAGGCGCAGCACTGATGGCAGCAGGGGCAGCACGTTTGAAAGCAGGCACGGTACTGGTGGAAGCAGGCTCAGTACTGGCAGCAGGTAAAGCACTGGTGGGAGCAGTGGAAGTACTGGAAGCAGGCACAGCACTGGTGGCAGCAGGGGCAGCATGTCTGACAGCAGGCACAGCACAAATGGCAGCAGGGGCAGCATGTCTAACAGCAGACACAGCAATGGTGTAAGCAGAAGCAGTGGTAGCACATCTGACAGCAGACACAGCACTAGTGGCAGAAGGGGCAGCACGTCTGAAAGCAGGCACAGTACTGGTGGCAGCAGGTTCAGCTCTGGCAGCAGGCACAGCACTGGTGAAAGCAGTGGAAGTACTGGAAGCAGGCACAGCACTGGTGGCAGCAGGGCCAGCATGTCTGACAGCAGGCATAGCACAAATGGCAGCAGGGGCAGCACATCTGACAGCAGACACAGCAATGGTGCAAGCAGTAGCAGTGGTAGGACGTCTGACAGCAGACACAGCACTAGTGGCAGCAGGGGCAGCATATCTGGCAGGAGGTACAACAATGATGGCAGCAGGGGCAGCATGCCTGGCAGCAGGCACAGGCAGCTAACCTTTCCTGCTCTCACTACTACCTTTTTCTTCCTCCCTTGCCATTAATTTTCCCAAGATTCCTAGGGGTGAGTTAGGAGAACTGGACAGCATTGGTTCTATAGTGCTCACTTCCTCCTCCTTCTCAGACACATAAAGGTCCTTACAGTTTCTCCTTTTATTATTTTTAAACATTCTCATAGTGATAGCAGTCACTATGAACCTCTCCTGTCTCAATTTCTCAAAAAAATCATAACAGAACATCACAGCACATCTACCGCGCTGTGTAGCTGCTTCTATTGTGCTTCACTTCCTGAAATATGTTGTGTTTTATAGCGAAAAGGTGTACATTGTCTGTGACAGCATATAATGTTGCTGCTGTTGCTGATACTGCCTCAGATTTAACACTGCAACTAGGATCAGGAGTATTGCTACTGCTGGCAAGTGGAACCTGTCCTAGTCCTGCATCACTTGTTGACCCCATTCCTACTGTGTTCACAGTGGTCTGTGGCACACTAGCCTGCTCCTCAGCATCCTGCTGCCCTTGCATCTCAGTATCAGGAGGAATTAGAGCAGTTGCAAATTCCTCTAATTCCAAAATGTCATTGCTAGTGTTGGTGGTGGTGGTGGTGATGCCCATCCTCATCCCTGTGTCCCATTCCTTCTCAGTTTCTGCTAAAAAGGCCATCAATGTCTCTTCCACCACAGCTTCTCCAGCATCATTATCATCACCACAACTAGTCCCTACATGCTGTTGTTGCTGCTGATCTATTCCAGACATCTCACTGCTGCTTGGAGGAGGTGACGAGCAATGTGACAGAGGGTCTGGGTGTGGACAAGGGGTATAGTGATAGCGGCAGCACTTTGTTCTGGTGTCATGATGTTTGGATACAGTTGTGGCCCCAGGTTTCTTTTACCACACACACACTGTGCACATTGAAGTTGCTGATGAAATGCACAGTTCCTGCTTTAAAGGGAAAACTGTATATTCTAATAACAATACACCAATGATTTTGGAGGAGTGTCTTGTCATGGGTTGTTATACCCTTAAGAACCCATGACGGTCCTGGACCGTCATGGAATTCCATGCTCCCGCATGGCTGCACACTGTCGGTAATCGGATTCTCTAAAAAAAAAAAAAGAAATGCTCTGTGGTCCTTATGTGACCGTCGCGTGCTTAAGGGGTTAAACAACTCAGCAGCAGCAAGTACAGCAGCCACAAATTCCATATCTGCATCAAGGCATTTGACAATGGCCAGTAGCCACTGGCCAACAGGACATGACCTGCTGGCACTAAGCCAGCAGGGCATTTTTTTTTCTCTGGGCTTGTTCTTTAAAAATAAATAAATAAAAACCCATAGTCCTACAAAAAAAAAAATGTTTGGGGGTTTGTTTCTAACAAGTGTAAGTCCTACAAATCAGTGTTTCCTTAGGGTTTGTGCCAAACAAGCCTAAGTCCTCCAAATCAATGTTTCTTCAGGGCTTGTGCCTCTAACAACAAATCTAAGAAATCATCCTCTGCAAAATACTCTATAACATCACGTATCAGTCTACCCCAGTGTCAGCTTATGTCAGGGGGTTCCTGTCTGTATCACTTTACATACAAATTTCTTATTTTTATTTTTTTATTAATTGTCCCCCCAATACCAGTCAAGAACCCCCCCAATACAAATTCCCTGTTCAACTGATTCATTCCCCAGACTCCACCCACCAACACAGGTAACCTCCTCAGACTCTTTTATACCATGTCTTATGGGGTTTTTTAACTGTATTTAGGATTTATTTTTTAACTGCCCCCAATCCCAGTGAACAACCCCCCCCAAAAAATCCCTGTTCAGCTAATTCTTTCTCCATAGCCCACCAACACAGGCACCTTCATGCCCCTTTTCTACTATGCCTTTGGGAAATAAAATAATATTTGTTATGTGCTGTGTGTATATTCAACGTTCCCATTGATTTCAATGGAATGAGCTAAGGGGAAAAAAGTGGAAAAACTGCACTTTTCACAGGAAATTATTTGCCAAGCAGGAAGTGCCATTATTCGCCGATTTCACATTGAGGCAAACATTTTCCCCCATCCCTATTCAGGAGTAGGGCTAAAGGAGTAGGAGACGTACAGTGATATGTTAGTAAAGTGGTAGTCATAATCCTGTAGCATGTGCAATCAATAATGATAATCTTTCTCCTCCTGAGGGGGTTGTTTATCAAAATCCTATAAAAAGTTCCACCAGTTATGTTAATAACTAAAGATGAGCGAGCACCCCGATGCTCGGGTGCTCGGGTGCTCTGACCGAGCACCCCCTGATGCTCGAGTGCTCGGCCGAGCACCCGAGCCCCATTCAAATGAATGGGAGCACTCGAGCATTAAACCAGGCACCCCCTGCTCTGATGAGCGGAGGGTGCCTGGTCAATGTCCCCCTTCATCTCCGCTATGCCCCTCTTCCACAATGTCCCCCTTCATCTCCTATGCCATAGCGGAGATGAAGGGGGACATTGTGGAAGAGGGGCATAGCGGAGATGAAGGGGGACATTGTGGAAGAGGGGCATAGACTCTATGCCCCTCTTCCACAATGTCCCCCTTCATCTCCGCTATGCCCCTCTTCCACAATGTCCCCCTTCATCTCCTCTATGGCATAGGAGATGAAGGGGGACATTGTGGAAGAGGGGCATAGCGGAGATGAAGGGGCACATTGTGGAAGACGGGCATAGCGGAGATGAAGGGGGACATTGTGGAAGAGGGGCATAGAGTCTATGCCCCTCTTCCATAATGTCCCCCTTCATCTCCGCAATGCCCCCTTCATCTCCGCAATGCCCCCGTACCTCCATTCCCTGGTGGTCCAGCGGAGCGTCTTCGGATCTGTGCCTCTTCCGGCACAGATCCTCTTCACCCGAGCATGTCGGGCGAGCACATGGCGGTACTCGTACGAGTACCGCCATGTGCAGAGCAGAGCGATGCTCGAGCCGATCCGAGCATCGGCCGAGCACGCTCGCTCAACACTATTAATAACCCATCTAAGAACACTGAAGATGACAACAAGTCACATTCTAGTGTTGATGGCATAATGAAGGAAGGTGTAACAGTTCAACCAACTTTTGCATCTGATAGTGAGACAAACAAGTACAACATCTTTTCTGAAAGTAGCAGCAATTGCAAACGCTGTGAAAAACCAGACCTCTAAAAGCCTAGAGGGATATAAACATAGCTGGGAAAAAGCAGTGGGCAGTTCTGTGGATGACCTAATTACTGATGATGATTTAGTTCTAGAATATATCCCACCAACATCCTCATCTAGTTCAGATGAAGTTGAGAGTGAGGTAGATGATGACATGGCCAGCAAATTAGCTGAAAGGCAGAAACTCAATCTTCCACAAACTGTTTGAGAAACCAGTAGTAAAGATGCCAAAAAATCAGTAATTGTCAGCATCTTCACAGCCACACATTAGTGTTGAGTAACCAGCAGCACACATCAATATCCATAACCTTAACTATGATGAGTGCCTCTTCTGTTGGTGCAAGTTCAGCAGCATCTGACCAAAGTAGTAGCAGTAGCCACTCTGGAACTCCTCAGTCTATGAAGTCTATAGTATGGAGATATTTCACTCATGATTCAAAAGCTAAATATATTGCTATCTGTCATCTGTGTAAGAAGTATATGATCAGGGGAGAGCTGGCTTACACCTAGGCACTTTTTCATTAAGATCCCACCTGAGACGCAACCACAGGTCTCCTTAAAGAGACAACAACAGGTCAGATGATCCATAACTAGCAGCAGAAACACTTATAAAAGTTCCCAAAGCTATGGGGCTCATAATAGAAGTGATGTTGATGTGTCAGAGATTTCGCCAAGATTTCAAGATTTTGTTGATTTGAAATAGCACCTATGGCTCCTGCTGCAGAGGAGTATAACTCTGAGCTAATTGTAGGAGATGACAAGAACCATAGACTGCCCACACATTACACCTCCTCCCCTACCACCTACACAAGTTATGTTGTAAAAGCAATAAAGTTAGACAGTTCTTTTACCATATACTGCCAACCCACACTTATTGTTTGGCAATGCATTGCATACCCCTCTGGCACTCAAAGGGTTAAACATAATATTTCAGATTTTCTGTCCAAGCATGACCAATTTGTGCCAAGTCGTGATGATCAGCAGCATCTATCTGAAGAATCATATTCTGTCTAAGAATATGAAGATATTCTTATAGATGGATTGGAGGGTTGCATTATGGATGATGAAAACTAGGGCTGAAAAATTATTTAATGCCTAGTGAAAAAGAAGTCAGCAAAGGGTTTATACTAGCAGCAGAAGCAACATCAACAATAACATCACATCCCCAATATCTTTATGAACATGTCATCATCATCATCATCACAGAAAGCAATTCATGTGTGTCAGGGGCAACAATCTAACATTTGTGGTGAGAGTGGTGGTAGCACATCTTTGTGGGACCTATTCTAGAGCATGTGTTGGTAACTGATACACACAGCTTGTAGCTCCAAGGAGTGGTCCCACTGTTAGATGGTTACAGCATTCTTGCAGAATAGCTATATTCTAGGCAGAAACAAATACCCCATTGACTACTGACAAAGAAAGCAGTGTTGTTGGCCAGTCCTGACGTACTGTAATAGAAACCCTTAACTGAGTGGTTTTTCAGTGCAGCTGGTTATATTGTAATTGGTTACAACAGACTTCCATCAAGCAGCAGTGTTGTTAGACTTACATTCCTAAAAATGAAGCAACACCTAATTTTATCTATGTATCAGGTAGAAGAAGTGGACCAAACCACACATGGCAGGGAAACCCATGGCAAATGTATAATTTGCAGCAGCACTGATAATAACGAGAAAGAGGGATTTGAAGGGTTAATAGCTTTTACCAGTGTTGGGACCACTGCTGTGATCACTGATAATAACGAGAAAGAGGGATTTGAAGGGTTAATAGCTTTTACCAGTGTTGGGACCACTGCTGTGATTGCTGATTTTGCTTTTATTGTCTCTGTCCTGGGAAAGTCTGGGGAAAGAAATTGTTGATTTTCTTTTTTAGTTATACATATTTTTTTTTGGACTAACTGATAAGATAGGATGGACAACTTTAAAAAAATACATAAATAATTAACCCCTTAAGGGCCATTGCCGTACCAGGACCGTCACGGCGGTCTGGCACTTAAGGACCACTGATGGTCCTGGTACGTCATGGAGTTCAGGGCTCCCGGCACGGCTGCACGACGCTGCAGAAGCCCTGAACCGGAATTAAAAAAAAAAAAAAAAAGCCCCATGGTCCTGAAGTGTCGGCCGCGCTTGTGAGCGCCGGTCCTTAAGGGGTTAAACAAAGAAATATATTAGACAGCTGACTGGGACCCTGATATGAGCACTGTGACTGAGGCAGGTTTGATAGACGGCAGACAACATTGAGAAGTTTTGAGGGCCAAGGCAAGACACCACACTCCATCAGTTGTGTACTGTAGAGAGTAAAAACACACACAGTAGTTGAGTAATGTCCAGCAAATGCAAAAGCGGGAGGGGGAAAGGTGGAGCAGTGCAGGGAAGTGGTAGTAAAGTGTTAGTATAAAAACTGACTGCAGCAATGGTTGCTGCAGCATTGTGCAATAAATTATGATGATCCCTCTCCTCCTGGGGTGAATGCAGTTTGTCAAGGTCCCACAAATCACACCATGCCAGTCCCCCACCACCAATACAAATCTGCCACATTGTAGGTCGTACTTTATTTTTTTTAATCACTTGACATCGTCATGAATATGTGCCAGTGTCACTTAAGCAGGAAGTAAGTGTTGTGGGCAAAGGACAAATGCACTCTGCATGCTAACACATTGTAGGACTCACAACTTTAACATCCAGCTACTTATTTATCCACTACAGCCCTCAGAAGAAGTAATATAGTGCTGGGAAATGTTCATGTTACCAAGGAGACCCTGAAGGAAATACAGAATTTCCCTTATCTGTCAATTTTATATATACTTCAGGTCATATAAGTAGCACACAGACTTTCTGTCTTTTGTGCCGTTTTGCCATTGTGTTTTTGTGCAAAGTTTTGTGTCTGGTTCATCTTTGTTTAAAACCTGAGATGCTGTGAGTGAGGAAGTCATTTTAAAGGTTGTTTCCTGTCCTACCTAGAGAGATGGGGCTCTGTGCTGGTGTGCTATCGAGAGAGATTTGAAGGAAAAAGAATTGACAGGTAAGGAAAATGTTGTGTTTATAACACGTGCATGTGTAGAATGAGCCAGCTCACTGGAGGAAATATAATTAGAAACATGAGATATAAATACTATATAGACTCTATTACTCATTGTTTGTGTGAGAAGCTTAAAAACAGCTGTTGGGATTCCACTGGGACAGGAATCATATGTCAGAATGTTCCAGAAAGATAATAAAATATAGTTACCATAAACACACCTAACCATAACATTATAACATAACATCATAACAACATTTTCAGAGGTGCGGCAAGGTACACAGAGGTCTATAGTTTCTGATCCTACACATACAGTCTTATACAGAAAGCACAAAATAAATGAGTAACTCTGGAGCAAGCCAGCTATACCATAGTGGGAAGAGAAAAATTCCTGTTGATTGAGGGGAAGGATTAACCTTTTGACTTAAAGGAAGATAACTAATGTATTGCAAAGCAATGCTTTGGATACCTTCCTGGCACTCATAGGTTTAGCCACTTGAATGCTTGAGAGGTCTCAAACACATTATGAAGCAATCCAGTGGAGGTCTCTCTATCATTCCCGGGGTTAAAAACCCTGTTTTCAATAACTGGGGAATTTGCGTTCCCCCTATGGTGCTATTGGCTTGTTCCTCAATTTGCTTTCAGCACAAGTCGCGTAGGGCTATTTACTAAAAAAATAAAATAAAATAAAAAAAAAAAATAAAAAACAAAAGGCTATTTTGTGCATTCTCTGTTACTTAACCCTTTGAGTGCCAGAGGGGTATGCAATGCACTGTAAAGAAATAAAACATAATAAAACTGTAAAGTTAAAACGTGAAAGACTTTCCAGGTTGAGCTGCATGAATAAAAAACTACATACCGACATCTGTTTCCCTTGGGTCCTAGGAACAATTTTTATTTACAGATATAGATAGGAGAGTGCTATGAGGAAAGGGAATTAAAAAATCAGAAGTGTATAATATATTAGTTTAAGAAATATGTATACAGATAACAAGAAAACCTATATCTATCACATAAATGTATGAGCTTCAAAAAACCCTATTTGTGTTTAGGCTTTCTCCTGCCTTAGACCTAATCAGGTATGTGCAGCTCCTCCCCATGTAAGCAAAAGAAAGTCTGAACATAAAATCCTAACCACCCATTACTAGGGATGGGAGAAAAGTGTGAAAAATTTCCCGCAAGAAATTTCACTAAAATATGCCGATTTTTCGATTTTCCTGTGAAAAATTTTGCCTTTCCGTCTATGCAAAAACTTCCTCCTTTTCGCCTATTTTAACAAACTTTCCTCCTATGTTAACACATTTTTCACGTATATTTCCTATAGGTACTGCATTTCCCACTGTAATATTACTTCTTCTGAGGGCTGAAGTTTAGAAATAAGTGGCTGAAAGTCAAAGTTGTGAGTCCTACAGCAAAATATGGCTTGAAAAATGTGTTAGCATGCAGAATGCATTTGTCCTTTGCCCACAACACTTTCTTGCTTAAGTGACACTGGCACATATTCATGATGATATCAAGTAATAAAAAAAAATAAAGTACAACCTACAATGTGCAGATATGTATTTTAGTGGTAGTGGTGGGGGACTGGCATGGTGTGATTTGTGTATGTATTTTTACCATTGTCATACTCTATCCTCCTCAGATTATTGACATACATTACTTATCGGTCATAGCAGTGGTCCCATCTGTCCTCCACCTCCTCATCCGTGCTGCTGTTTAATATATATATATATATATATATATATATATATATATATATATATTTGGCTTTGTCTGTCGTGTGATTTCTGCTACTACTACTACTGGAGCTAGATGTTGATGTAATTTTACTGCCACTACTACTAGGTGTCAAAGGTGCAGCACATACAGCAGCAGCACCAGAGATATTCTTCATATCTAACACTGTGGATGTTAACGTGTCGCTGTTGCTGGGTACTCAGAACAGGTGTGTGTGGCTGAGTGGGACTTGGACTTTGAAGAGGCGATGATGCCGATGATGACTGATAGGTTGACTGTGTGCTTTTTGACATCTGTACTTGTCCAGGATCAGACTTTCCAATGGCTTTCTCAAACAGTTTATAGACAGACACAGTGCTCCTTAAAAGTGGTGGAAGATTCAGCCTTTGACTTTCTGCTAATCTTATAGTCCTGTTACCATCCTCACTCTCAACTTCATCTGTATCTGAAGAAGAGAAGGATGCTGGAGTGATATGTTCTAGATCTGCATCATCATCAGTCATTATTAGGTCATCATCAGCAGCAGCAGCATCCCCTGACAGTTCTTGTCCACTACTACCCTTATATTCCTCTAAGCTTTTGGAGGTCTCAAACAATTTCCTTTTACTTTTACTGTAACAAAGTTCCCTACTACTTTGAGGATGGGTGTTTTGGTGCTTGTGTGTCTCATTGTCTGATGCAGCAGGTGCTTCAGCTGCTACACCTTCCTCTATTATGCTGTTTCCAGCATCATCAACACTTGAATGTGACTTGTTGTCATCTTTGGTGTTGTTCTTATATGGTTCTATATTTCTACTGGCACTGGTGGTGCTGGACCTAGTTTTGCTGAGACCTTGACAAACTGCATCCTCCCTTGGAGTAAAGGGATCATCATCATTGATTGCACACGCTGCAACAACCATTGCTGCAGTAGGTTTTTGGACTACTACTTTACTCTCACGTCCCTACACTGCTCCACCCCTCCCCCTTCCCCTTGTGCGTTTGCTGGACATTCTGCAACTACATTGTGTTTTTTTACTGTACAGTGAACAACACAACTGATGGAGCTGTATGATGCCTTGCCTAAGCCCAGTCAGCTGTCTGTCACTGTCACCTAAGATATTTCTTTTTTATTCTTTTTTATTTTATTTTTTTATTTTATTTATTTTATTTTTTTAAGTTGTCCACCCTGTTGTCTTATTACAATCTGTCCAAAAAAAATTCTAAATGAAAAAGAAAATCTACAATGTCTTTCCCCAGACTTCCCCATCCAGCACAGGGACATTAACAGCAAGATCATCAAGCAAATAGGTTTCCTATGTCTTGCCTGTCAGTCATATGGAATTTTGGAGTATTTGGGGGACAACCTCCTTCCTCTATTCTTATCCCCTAGAGTGCCCCCAGACTCCCCAATACAGAGAACAAATGCCCTACCTAAATGAATTCCTAAGCTGAGCTTCAATTCCCATTTATTTGCCTATCTCCTCTAGCTAAAAAACATGCTGCTCTCTCCTCTCACAAACACAGAATGTCTGCTGTGAGAGCCTGACAGCCTTTTATATGGCTGTAGAAAACTTTTCTTCCCATTGATTTCAATGGGCGGAAAAGGCGAGAAAAAGCGGAAAAAAGGCACTTTTCACAGGAACTTTTTCACCAAGCGGAAAGTGCCATTATTCACCGATTTCAGTTTGAGGTGAAAATTTTCACCAATCCCTACCCATTACCAACAAATAACCTGTGACTTAGAACAGACAATAAACAGTATAGTTACATTTTTGTGGACTAAAACATGTGTAGTTTGCCACCAACATCAAATCTGAAGTGAACTTGTATTTAGTATAATTCAATTAACACACAGTGACACTGTCTTAAATCAGCTATGAGCAAGAAAAAAGAGAGGCATGTAAAGCTTTCCTAATTACAAAAGCACCTGTGTGCAAGGAGCTACTAAGCATACATGAAATGCACAAAAAAAACTTATGCTCTCTACCTCACTTAGCAGTTGTATTCAAAATAGTTACGTATATGTGAATAGATATAAGAAAAGCAAGGATTATATTTTACATTTTTTATTCAGACATCATTACGAGGAGCATCAAGAAGCTTCATCATTTCCCTCCTCCCTATTGATTGCTTCCTTAATCTTATTTGCAATCCATAATTGTGACCAGAACACACTCAATACCTTCCTTTCCACACTTCTTATCAGTCTGTTTTTCCACAAACTTCGGGGTTGAGTTGGAGAAGCAGTAAGGTCCTTGAGTCATTGCAAATTTCGACCAACCTTGAACTTGAGCGAATGCCAGGGCAAGGAGGCACACAAGAGGAAGACAGTGAGTGTGGAGCCACTGGGGAAAGGTTGAAACGAACAGCTTCAGTCCTGGAGCATTTAATTACAGTTTCCCTGCAATGATTTGGATCTCTACTAGTGATGAGCGAGCATGCTCGGCCGAAGCTCGGTTCGGCTCGAGCATCGCTCTGCTCGGCACATGGCGGTACTCGTACGAGTACCGCATGTGCTCGCCCGCCATGTTCGGGTCTCCTCCCCGCACGTTTCGCGGCTGCTGTGCAGCCAATAAACGTGCGGGGAGGCTCTGACATCAGTGTAATGCCAGCAGCCATGTTGGCTGCTGGCATTACACTGATTGGCTGGCCAGAACCCGTGATCGGGTGCTGTATAGCACCCGACCAGCGAGTTCGGCTCAGTCTTAGCCAGGGAGAGATGAGGATAGGAAGGGAAAGTCAGTGTAGGGAGAATAAAATTGTTGAAACTCTTTCAAGACCCAAAAGTCCTTTTTAGTTGTGTGTGGGGGCAGCATTTATATTTTGTTTGGGGGGGCACAATTTCATTTTTTTTTATGGGGGGGGATATTTAGGTGACATTGTACTAGGTGCACAGGGACAAATAGTGTACAACACAGCGACAAAAAGGGCCATTTTAATAGTGTGCCTAGCCGCAGATTATTTTCACATATTGTTTAGTGTGCAAATTTTAAAATTAACGTCACATATTCCGTTCACTGTGCCTAGCCGCAGATTAGCGTCACATTCTGTTTAGTGTGCCTAGCCGCAGATTATTTTCACATTCTGTTTAGTGTGCAAATTTTAAAATTAACGTCACATATTCCGTTCACTGAAAATAGCCGCAGATTAGCGTCACATACTGTTTAGTGTGCCTAGCCGCAGATTAGCGGCACATATTGTTTAGTGTGCAAATTTTAAAATTAACGTCACATATTCCGTTCACTGTGCCTAGCCGCAGATTAGCGTCACATTCTGTTTAGTGTGCAAATTTTAAAATTAACGTCACATATTCCGTTCACTGTGCCTAGCCGCAGATTAGCATCACATTCTGTTTAGTGTGCCTAGCCGCAGATTATTTTCACATTCTGTTTAGTGTGCAAATTTTAAAATTAACGTCACATATTCCGTTCACTGAAAATAGCCGCAGATTAGCGTCACATTCTGTTTAGTGTGCCTAGCCGCAGATTAGCGGCACATATTGTGTAGTGTGCAAATTTTAAAATTAACGTCACATATTCCGTTCACTGTGCCTAGCCGCAGATTAGCATCACATTCTGTTTAGTGTGCCTAGCCGCAGATTATTTTCACATTCTGTTTAGTGTGCAAATTTTAAAATTAATGTCACATATTCCGTTCACTGAAAATAGCCGCAGATTAGCGTCACATTCTGTTTAGTGTGCCTAGCCGCAGATTAGCGGCACATATTGTTTAGTGTGCAAATTTTAAAATTAACGTCACATATTCCGTTCACTGTGCCTAGCCACAGATTAGCGTAACATTCTGTTTAGTGTGCAAATTTTAAAATTAACATCACATATTCCGTTCACTGAAAATAGCCGCAGATTAGCGTCACATTCTGTTTAGTGTGCCTAGCCGCAGATTAGCGGCATATATTCCGTGTAATATGAAGAAGGCGGGTAAAAAGGGACGGGGAAGTGGACGTGATCCTGATAGTTCAGGGCGCGGGTCAGGATGCGTAGAAACTGTGCCTGGTGCCAGAGCACAAGACAGAAAGACATCCACCATACCTAGCTTCATGTCTCAGTTTACAGGGCGTCGCAGGACATCACTCTCGAGGTCAGACCACTGCGAACAGGTGGTCGGTTGGATTTCAGCTGATACTGCTTCCAGTCGGTTAAGCACCACCCTGTCTTCCACCAAGTCCACTCTCAGTAGCCAAGAGTCTGGTCAACATAATCCTCACCCTGATCATCCTTCCTCCCACCATAGAGGGTCTGGCCAAAGAAGTGATCCCACACTGGGATATAGTGAGGAGCTCGTCTCATCACCAATCCTTGATTTGAACCTCTCTCCAAGCACGCTTGCAGAGGAACATGAGATCTTGTGCCCTGATTCACAACCTCTAGAGGGTAACCAATCACAAGAAGATGACAGAGGGGAACGGCATTTAAGGTCAAAGGAAGTGGATGATGATGATGATGAGACACAGTTGCCATCAAATCAACCACAATTACTGTCTCAAGACCTTGATGAGGAGGATGATACACAGTTGTCAATGACTGAGTATGTGGTGGGATCAAGAAATGAGGAGGATGATCAGAGTGAGGAAGTGGAGGAGGACTTGGTGGACGATGAGGTGACTGACCCCACCTGGGAAGGTGGAGAGCCGAGCAATGACAGCAGTCCTGAGGGTGAGCCATCTGCAGCACCGCAAAAGGCTGGAAGAGGCAGTGGTGTGGCTAAAGAAAGAAGGCGGACCGCACCAAACTGGCCCGCAAATGTTCCACGGAGCACCCCCTTGCGTAAATCTCCCTTGCCAAGGGCTAGGTGTTCCGCGGTATGGCGTTTTTTTAAGGAAAGTGCGGACGACAAAAGAATTGTAGTTTGCAACCTGTGCCACACCAGAATGAGCCGAGGCATGAACACTAGCAACCTCACCACCACCAGCATGATCCGACACATGGCATCCAAGCACCGTAATAAGTGGGAGGAACGCCCGGATCACCAATCTGTGTCTGCAGGCCACACCACTGCCTCCTCTTCCCCTGTTTTCGGTGCCGGCCAATCGCCTGTCGAAGGCGCAGGCCCGCATACCTCCCGCCCTGCACCTGTACCATCTGAAGCACCATCAGCGACCACATCCACTTCCCTGTCCCAGCGCAGCGTCCAAATGTCGTTACCCCAGGCATTTGAGCGCAAGCGAAAATACCCAGCCACCCACCCACAGGCCATAGCACTAACCTCACACCTTTCCAAATTACTGGCCATCGAAATGCTGCCATTTAGGCTTGTGGACACTGAGTCCTTCCACAGCCTGATGGCAGCAGCTGTCCCTTGGTACGCAGTCCCCAGCCGCCACTACTTTTCCCGGTGTGCCGTCCCCGCCTTACACCACCATGTGTCCCTTAACATCACCCGTGCCCTGACCAACGCAGTTACTGGGAAGGTCCACTTAACGACTGACACATGGACAAGTGCTTGTGGCCAGGGACGCTACATTTCCCTGACGGCACACTGGGTGAATGTCGTGGAGGCTGGGAGTGATTCGGACCCTGGGATGGCACAGGTGCTACCCACGCCGAGGATTGCGGGCCCTACCTCCATCAGGGTTTCCGCCAGCACCTACGTTATTGGCTCCTCCTCCTCCTCCGTTTCCACCTCCGAATTCTCTGCGCGCAGCGCCACTCACCCATCAGCCGGTAGCTGGAAGCAGTGTAGCACTGCAGTGGGGAAGCGTCAACAGGCCGTGCTGAAGCTGATCTGCCTTGGGGACAAACAGCACACGGCCTCAGAGCTGTTGCAGGGGATTAGTCACCAGACCGAGCAGTGGCTCTCGCCACTCAACCTGCAACCAGGCATGGTTGTGTGTGATAATGGGCGTAACTTGGTGGCGGCTTTGGAGCTCGGCAAGCTCACACACGTACCATGCCTAGCGCATGTATTTAATTTAGTGGTTCAGCGATTTCTAAAAGCCTACCCCAATTTGCATGATCTCTTGACGAAGGTGCGCCGCGTGTGTGCACATTTCCATAAGTCATCTACAGCTTCAGCCGGCCTGTTGAAGCTGCAGCAGCGCTTACAATTGCCAGCTCACCGGCTGCTGTGTGACGTGAGCATGCGCTGGAACTCCACCTTCCACATGTTGGCCCGGCTTTGTGAGCAGCAGAGGGCAGTAGTGGAGTACCAGCTGTTACACGGTCGTCGCCTCTCTGTTCAACTTCCTCTAATCAGAAGTGAGGAGTGGGAATGGATGTCAGACCTCTGTGAGGTTTTACGCAATTTTGAGGAATCGACACAGATGGTGAGCGGCGATAACGCTATTATCAGTGTAACCATCCCACTTCTGTGTCTACTGAAACGCTCGCTGCTCACAATTAAAACCGACGCTTTGCATGTGGAAGAGGTGGAAATGCGGGAGGAAGAGCTTACACAAGGTGATAGCCAGAGCACCCTCACTTCGTCTTCTCAGCGACAATTGGAGGAGGCGGAGGAGGAGGAGGAGGAGGAGGAAGACACGGTTGCCTCCGCTACAGAGGGTAGCCATGGAACTTTAGTTCCATCTCTTCAGCGTGGGTGGGCAGAAGAGGAGGAAGAGGATGAGGAGATTGAGAGTCATCCTCCTGGTGAGGACAGCGAAATCTTGCCTGTTGGTACTCTGGCACACATGGCTGACTTTATGTTAGGCTGCCTTTCCCGTGACCCACGCGTTATACGCATTTTAGACAACACGGATTACTGGGTGTTCACTAGTGTTGAGCGAGCACCCCGATGCTCAGGTGCTCGGGTGCTCTGACCGAGCACCCCCTGAGGCTCGAGTGCTCGGCCGAGCACCCGAGCCCCATTGAAATGAATGGGGCGACACCAGGCACCCCCTGCTCTGATGAGGGGAGGGTGCCTGGTCAATGCCCCCTTCATCTCCGCTATGCCCCCTTCATCTCCGAATGCCCCCTTCAGCTCCGCAATGTCCCCCTTCAGCTCCGCTATGCCCCTCTTCCACAATGTGCCCCTTCATCTCCGCTATGCCCCTCTTCCACAATGTGCCCCTTCATCTCCGCTATGCCCCTCTTCCACAATGTCCCCCTTCATCTCCTCTATGCCATAGAGGAGATGAAGGGGGACATTGTGGAAGAGGGGCATAGCGGAGATGAAGGGGCACATTGTGGAAGAGGGGCATAGCGGAGATGAAGGGGCACATTGTGGAAGACGGGCATAGCGGAGATGAAGGGGGACATTGTGGAAGAGGGGCATAGAGTCTATGCCCCTCTTCCACAATGTCCCCCTTCATCTCCGCAATGCCCCCTTCATCTCCGCAATGCCCCCGTACCTCCAGTCCCTGGTGGTCCAGCGGAGCGTCTTCGGATCTGTGCCTCTTCCGGCACAGATCCCCGCCACCCGAACATGGCGGGAGAGCACATGGCGGTACTCGACGAGTACCGCCATGTGCCGAGCAGAGCGATGCTCGAGCCGATCCGAGCATCGGCCGAGCACGCTCGCTCATCACTAGTGTTCACCCTTCTGGACCCCCGCTACAAAGAGAATTTCTCATCTCTCATTCCTCCGGTGGAGAGGACAAGCAAAATGGTGCAATACCAGAAGGTTCTTGTTGAAAAATTGCTCCAAAATTTTCCATCTGACAACGCTGGCGGCAGAGTACGTGCTACCTTAGCCAACCGAGAAGGGGAGAAAAGGGGAGCACACAGCAGTTCCGACAAAGGCAGGGCAACACTCTCCAAGGCGTGGGACACCTTCATGACACCCCGCCAGCACCCTCACCCTGATGCGCAGCCTAGTGTCACAAGGAGGGAAAAGTTTTGGAAGATGGTGAAGGAGTACGTAGCAGACCGTGTCAGCGTCCTCAATGATCCCTCTGTGCCTTACAACTACTGGGTGTCCAAGCTGGACACGTGGTATGAACTGGCACTCTACGCCTTGGAGGTGCTGGCCTGCCCTGCCGCCAGCGTTCTGTCTGAGCGGGTATTTAGTGCTGCTGGTGGCATCATAACAGATAAGCGTATCCGCCTTTCCACCGAAAATGCTGATAGGTTGACACTTATAAAAATGAACAAGGCCTGGATTTCCCCTGACTTCTCCACTCCACTGGAGGAAAGCCCCGGAGGAACATAAAGTCACTTTAGATTTGTTATTTACAATGATGGGAATACTCTGTATTCCCATTCACCCCTTCCACCCAAAAAACGGGTATATGGTTGACTCTTAATCTTCTCATCCTCCTCCTCCTCTTCCATATGCCCTGTGATATAATTTTTATATAGGGCCAGCTCACCAGCGGGCCCAGTGATATAATTTTTATATAGGGCCAGCTCACCAGCGGGCCCTGTTTGACAATTTTTGTATAGGTCAGCTCACCAGCGGGCCTTCTCATATAATGTTTTATTGGGTCAGCTCTCTAGCGGGCCCTCTCATATAATGTTTTATAGCGTCAGCTCACTAGCGGGCCTTCGCATATAATGTTTAGGATGGTCAGCTCCGCAGCAGACCCTCACCCATAATGTTTTAGATGGTCGGCTCAGCAGCAGACCCTCATTCCTAATGTTTTAGATGGTCAGCTTAGCGGCATGCCCTCGCCCCTAATGTTTTAGAGGGTCACCAGCAGGCCATTAATCCTAATTTTTCAAGGGTGTGTATGATGCCCTCCTTTATGTGTAATAAAGGGTGTATTGGAGTGACATTTCAGTCTAATTTTTGGCAGCCCTTTCACTTAGTGCATAGGCTTTATGAGTGTTGGACCACTACCTGAACTATTGTACCACAATGTGAATGAGGCCCTCCATTTTGTGATATACAGGTTGTATCGGAGTGCCTCAGGTCCTCCCATTGAATTAAATAGGGCTGGGGTGTTCGACAGAGCAGAAGGTAGTTCTTGGCTTCATCCACTAAGTCACTTCGTCACTTTTACTGAATGGATCAGACCCCACTGTTCCGACTATAAATTTTGGACTTAACAAGGGCAAACGGACATGTTGTAAAACCTGTGGTAGCTGCGGCCTCCGTTCCTGAATGCTGTACCTTACCCGGGCCATAACCACGTTGAACACCTGCTTTACGCTGCGCACGTTTCCCTCTTAATCATGGCCCCAGTTCCGAAAAATCGATGACATTTTTTGCAGAATTTGCAGATGATATACAAGTAAATATACAGCAAATACTGTTTGGTAACAATTTTTCGTCTAAAATCGTTTTTATCTTCCTTTTTGTGTGTTTTACGGTCAGTCTGTAAAAATGGCGTACTACGGGCGAAACATCGTTCCCAGCAGCGACGCTGGAGTCCAAGATGCATCCAGACATCCTCCCTATGCTGTCCCTGAACCATTTCTGTGGTGTTTCCATCATTTTCTGACCGTTTCCTATGAACCAGGCACCCTCCCCTCATCAGAGCAGGGGGTGCCTGGTGTAATGCTCGAGTCCTCCCATTGACTTCAATGGGGCTCGGGTGCTCGGCCGAGCACTCGAGCCTCCGGGGGCGCTCGGCCAGAGCACCCGAACACCCGAGCATCGGGGTGCTCGATCATCACTAATCTCTACGATCAGTAACCCTGGACATGTTAGGACTGTCATTCATTCTTAAAGAATGGATTCCTGTGACAGGCCTGGCATATCCTGCTGCGTTAATGGATTAAAAAATATTTGGAACTTCCTCAAACAACATAAATGTTTTGATTATATAGTGTATTATATTAGTACAATAAGTAATTTTTTTTGACATTTTCTTTTATTTGTAACATCATAGCTTGTTGCAGGATCTAACATTTACTTCCCACGGCAACATGAAAAAAAATAATTTGTTCTGAAGAAAATAATATAAAGTTTTCTATATATGAATAGAAAGTTACCAACAAAAATCATAGCTAAACTGATATATAGCAAAACTGTGGAGGAGGAGCCAAAGCCTCCCAACCTTCCAATAAAGAATATACAAGACCTGGTGAGCTCTACCTTAATTATCAGCTAGTTACAAAGCCCATATACATGGGCTGATCCAGATGGCTCACAGCCTGTCTGTGCTCCTGGCTCCGGGGCAGCAGCGGAGGCGCTGGGTGACAGTTTGTCAACCAGCCGCCTCCACTGCTGCCCGGAGCTGGGAGCACAGACAGGCTGTCAGCCTTCCGAAGCTCTCCGCTCCAGATCAGCCCGTTCTGCAAGTCCCCACTGCGCATGTGCGGTTACGCACACAGTGAGCGACGCATTCTAGGACTTTATGTTATAAGGTGGAGGAGGAATGTATTTGACATAGCTACGTTATCCATAGTATATCATAAGAATTCAACATTCTTTATCCATGCCCTTTCCCTTACAGCCTCAGAAAAATATCAATTTGCATTTAGTTATGTTCTCTTTGGGAGAGAGAGATGCCTATGATAAGGCTATAAGCCAGAATCTTGAGGTCCTCCAGCTGTTATGGACTACTATTTTCATCAGTGATGTATGATGTGTGTGTTGGTGATAGACGTAACTCACACCAGGTTGCTCACCCCTGCTATAAGCCTTGAGTCTCGGAATCAGACATTTTTAAAATTGAGCATTTTATTTGAATGGATATAGGCACAAAGAGGCAATGATGCTTAATCTGCTGTCCCTGCCAATCTTCAGCCCTAGGCCTAATTAATCTAGGCCTAAATAATTCACTTACTATGAGTTAACATTTTACTGGAAGCCTGATTCCCAGAGACTAACTTTGTTTTTACCAGGGACTCGGATATGTGAACAGTAATGAGTGAAAGTTTCTCAGGTCCCTTGAAAAATATTAATAAATCCTGCTAAATAGAAGATGAGATAAAGTTTCTTAATTCAGAGGTAAAGGAGCATCAGTCAGTCAGTTTATGGAAATGAAAGCCAGAAACTAACATTCCACACTGCTCTCTCCTAACACTACCTGCTGGTAGCTCATTTTCATAGACTGACAAACTGTTATGCAATATGAATCTGGGTAGGTGACACAATTTAATGTAGTATCTTCTAAAATCCAGGAAAGTCTTTATCTGGCATTGGTCATCCTGTACTATACATTCTGGATGTGTGGTAGATTATGTCAGAAGCTTGTACCTATTTTCAGAATCAAAGATTCTCACTGACATGTTTTGTTGGATATATGCATGTGTAGCCTGAGTTTGTGTATCTTTAATATTTTAAATGATACCATAATCAGTCATTAACCCCTTGCTTCCATGTGCATTGGTGATTTCACCAGGTTTCAGTGCCATTTAACTCAGTAAGAATTTGAGAAATTACTGCTTGTTTCCTATATTGCATTTGTTTTGCCAGTTTTCTTTTGTGTGTGCTTCCCTTATTAATCAGCCAACAGATGAGCATATTTGATGACTGTAATACATTTGTAATGCTCTTCTTCAAGTTAGCAACATGTGAATGTTGGTTAAATTTAGCTACAACAAGAACCTTAAGCCATTGAAGCAGATATGTCATTGGATATCCTGATCGACTGCAATATAATTGACTTTGCTTTCTAGTAATGTTGAATGGTGGTTTAAACTATAGCTGATAAGCCCCAAAGTGAGCTCTTGAAGAGTCTGAATAAATGCTATGGGATGCCTGTAATTGAAACAATACTCTAATAGAGCATTTTGATTTATCTTGAATTTTCTTGATCGGTATCCAGGGCTTAATAAGAAATCATTATGGCAGGAATATGCCTCTTTTGGTACTCTAAGTGATGGTTACTACAACTCCCATCATCTCCAGTCAGCCATTAGAGGGTTAGTGTTGATGGGAAATGTAGTCTCCAACAGCGAGGGTGCCACATGATGCTTTCCATTTTTTTAATCTTAATTGTCGTTCCTATGATATCACAATCATTAATCACCTATGTATTTCTTTTTTTTTACCTAGGATTCTGTCTTGAGGTAGGGTTAACCTTGCATTGAACAACTCTCTGGCAGTCATAGGGTTAAGATCACATTTTAGCCCATTTACTTGTACTAAAAAAAAGGCTTTGGTTAGATTTGGTGTTGACCTGTTTTCAATAATGCTAGATAGTTTACACTGGCTAAATGGCTAGCAAACATGTATGTATCAAATATAGCCATAGATTCCACTATAGGTGATAGAGGGTATCACCGGTTTTATATCAGATATTTTAATTGACGTCTAAGGAGAAATGTATACAAAAAACTATGAATCCACATCTTAGTTTTTAATTTTGCTTGGCAATATCAAGATTCATGTGAAGCAGTGAGAAGCACGCACCTGACCAAAATGTGTATGACATCATATGTGTGGCAATATATATTTGGACAGTGTTCTCAGCTAGTAAAAATGTGCTATGCTATGTGTAGTATGTGCAGTATGCTAATAAATCTACACAGATAGGGGAAAATTCAACTGTTCTTCCAGAGTAGAATTGGGTAATTTTGTTCTAAGTTTGATCTGCAATCTGGCACCTGAATTAGACATGTACAGATATTATTTATTACATTGGCAGAACTGTTTGTACCTGTCTATTTTTTTTCCCAAACAATTTATATTTTTGTCTAAATGGAAGTCTCAAAGTAATTATTTTGTCAGATGGTTTTGTTTTTATATCCTGGATACGGCAGGTCTTGAGAGCATACGGTCATCATATGTGTGCAAGGCTTCCAATCATTTGTTGCATTCCTCCATTAACCATTTGAGTGCAGAAGGTATCCAGTGCACTGCAATGCAATGCACTGGATACCTGTCTGGGACTCAAGGGTGTGTGTGTGTGTGTGTCTGTACTGCTTTCTGTGTGTTTATGACTTCTGGATACGTTAGACACCCCTAAGGCTCTCAAAATCTTAAGAGGTCTTGAATACTATTGTGACTGATTTACATCCTATATAATAATTTGCTAGGATGTTTGTCACGATGCAGTCATGCACAGTAGAGACTTCCCGTGTTTGGGCAGTCTCTACTGTGCATGATTGCATCGTGTGAGCGATGCAACACAAAACTGCATCACGTGGAGCAGTGAGGTAGCGGCCTCTTAACCCTTTGAGTGCCAGAGCAACATGTAATGCATTGCAAAGTAATGCATTTTGTACCCCTCTGGCACTCAAAGGGTTAACATTACCTGGACCTTGGCCCGTGTACATGGGCTTTTACACTAGTTGTGTTATATTTGGGTTATGTTTATTTGTCTACTACTGTGCACTTGGTTTATATAGATTTGCTCCACTTTACTTGGTAGATCAGCCTCAATGATTGGCAACACACAAACTTGAGAGACAACAGTGGAAATATTACAACCTGGCTGCAAAAATTACTATTTTAAACTAGCAGACAACATACTTTTTTACTCCACTAATTCATCATTTTGCAACTTTCCTAAGACACATTTGGACAAACACAGCCAGTAAAAATGCTTTATCTATCTTGACATAATGAAATGTATTCCATTACCTAGCCCTTCACACATATTGTATTTTCTTTACCATGGGAGAGAAGGTAGTCAGCATGGTTATTTTTTCCCTGTAACATGAATATGAGTCACAGCTCACCCTCCCACGCTTTGGTTTGTCTTATAGAATGTGCAGTTACATATATTACTGTTGTCTCTGGGTGTCTCCCAAAACACAAGTCTAATTTTTATGTATACAGGGGATATGATTTCTGTTCTGTCACATGGACCTGTTAGTTTTAATGCTCCCTGTACCGCATGTTAAATCAGTAAAACTAGTTGCACGTGTTTACCATATGACATGTATTGAGTCAAAAGGCTCTGATCTATGGGAGTTGCTAGGTTCCCAAAGACCAGGGCCAGGCCCAACCGAATGCATTATTAGAGGACTGTGCAGTACAATTGGGCCATCACTAGTAGGGACATAAACATCATTACATACCCCAATCTGGCAAAAAGACTTGGAAGGAGATTCACTAAGTGGTGATAAAGATAAAGATAAAGATAAACTTCTCCAGTTTATCACTTCTCCAGTTCCTATGTTATTCTAAGGAGCATATGCACTAAGATTTCTTCAACTTTGGAGATCTTAGTGAATAGGCTACATAGAATAACATAATAACTGAAGAAGTGATTTAAAGAAGTCATCTACATTTTATCACCTCTTTATCACTGCTTAGTGAATCTCCCCATTGGTGTTTTAACTCCCCAAAGGACTAGAAGAGTATGCAGTGCATTGGAAGACAAGAAACCTGGGGCTTCAGCACCATCAATCAGTAACTAGTACCTCCTCTGCTCTGATTAAAAGAGGAGTTGTTTGATAAAAGGACTTACCTGAGAAAGGGCCTTCAAACAGATACTGCAGTGATTCTCAACCAGGGTGCCGTGACATTTTAGCACATCATGGACCTTCCTTGGAGTGCCTCCTTTTTCCTTAAAAACTTTGACAAACATGATTGTTAGCTTTAAAATGTATATTTATGGAAATTGATATGCACAATATGTCTTTTTATTCTGACCGTGAGAGCTTAGAATAACTACATTTCTATATTTTTATCCTTCATTAAACCCATGACAAATTACACATAATATTTTAGAGAATGATAGAATGGCTGGGGGCAAGGGCTGAGATGGTTCTTCTGACATCCTAGTTACCACCAGTCTCAGTGAGGTGTAAGGGAAAACAAAACAGGTGTGAATTTGCCTTGTATCCATTTGCCATTAAAATGTGAATAAGGGACTTTTGGTTACTGCTTATGCCATTGCATCAGTAATTAATGTTTATTTTTGTCATTGCATTATATACTTAAAATCTGAAATATAGGTACATTTGTGCTGATTTGTACTGATTCACAAAAGTAGTTATAAAAACTTATCAAACTACAAATCTATATCTTTACTGCCCCCATATTATCTAAAGTCCTAGAAAATGTGTCTACATTCAATTATACATATATTACCAACTGTCCAACTTTTTACCTCACTTCAGTCGGCTTTTGCACAAATCAGTTGACAATTGCTGCTCTCTTCAAAGTATACAATGATATTCAATATTGCATGTAAATGTTGAATATACTGGAGTTATTCAAATAGATGTTGTAAAGGCCTTTGCTACAGTAAACCATAATAGTCTGATAAGCTGAAAAACTCAGGTATAGATAATTATTTGCTAAATCAGTACGTGTCTATTTCCAACAGTGATTCCCTCCCACTGCAAGTTGTATGTGGGTTAGTTTTCCCCATAGTTCTATTCTTGGGCCCCTTACATTTTCACTATTTATAAATGATCCTTTTCAGTGCCTCTGCTGTGCACATGTATTCAGATGATGCAACCATCAACACAAAAAATCCAAACATATCACAAATTGAGGATATATTACAGGGATATTTATTTGTGATTAAAAGATGGACATCTAAAATCAAACTGTTCTTAAATACTGACAAAATGGACATATGATATTTGGAACAAAACACAAATTATTTCAAATCTACAATATCCTTTAAACGCAACATAACAAAATAAAACAGAACATGACTCCAGACAACAATCCAACGGCACGGGAGCACCCTCCTCGCTGGTGTCTTGATTCACTAGACGAACTGAGAAATCTCATACTCCAGAATAATTAAAAATATCAAAGCTTTATTCAAATTGGTAAAATGGACTAACTTGTCCTAAAACAGAGCGAACAGGACACTATAGCATAATGAGACTCATTTTACGCGTTTTGCACTGGAAAGCGCTTAATCATAGACAGCCAACTCCTATAAATGTGGCTAGACCCCAGCCTCACATTTCGTCTTTCATTGAAAAATTAACATTCAAACTTTCTCCCAAAGTACCAATGTAACCTAACATAACTTTTCTTTTTCCTAGGGTAAAGTGCAGGAACAAACAATGCGGCACCCATCAGTGAATTAGTATAAGGCAGAACAGATGTAATAAAAAGGTATGCACCAAAATGGTGGTCACAATAGCATGCAAATGTTGCTTTACTAGGTAGAGCACGTGGTGAATACATCTGCCTCCTCACAGCATTTCCTCTGTAGATATATTGATCAATAGATGAATTACCAGAAAAAAGGAGGTGCTTCCAGTGCAATATAGTTAAAGTAGAATCAGCTGAAGATCTAGGGCTAGATTCTATTGCAGGTGATAAATGTTAACACCTGTTTTATCAAACATTTTCCTATTGAAATCTATGGGGAAACCTGGAGATAAAAGCAGAGATAAAATTATCACCTGTAATAAAATCTTTTTTACATGTATGTGGGGAGCCGTATTGCCAGCGGTTCCATTTGAAGAGCAGCACCGCAGTCAAGGAGGATTGGAACTTTCCACTGAACTTTTTTCTAGATTCATATTGGGACTGGTAGGATTTGAGAGATCACGCTTGTGGGATATAGCGATTATCCAAGTGGTAATTCTTTCTAAGTAATAAGGCACTATTTGGCACCACCTTATTGTTATTTTTTCTTGTTTCATTACACATGTTCAACAGGCTGCTGCTCCCTCCAAGCAAGAGAGTTGAGCCATTACAAAGTATACAAAAAGAGGAAACAGAGATAGTCCTGAAGGATGTGTGTGGTACCAATGTTATCTCAATGTCAGAGCATATAAAATAGTTATGAATACAACAGTAGATAAGTCTCAAATGATTTCTTCAAACAGCATATGAAATTGCCTGAATTAGCTAAGAAATACATCTAGGATTTTAACTATTTATATAAATTGCTCTTTTATATATGTCACATATTGTCGGGTTGTAGCATTTGAGACCTTGACGTCTGAGTGTGAACAGATAACCAAGTACTCCCACTCATGCTAATAACAATTTTATCTTCAGCTATTCAGGCTGAGAGAATCTGGGGAGTATAATCTAATGTTGTATATAAACATATTTGAGTTGCTCTGATATTGAGTTGGAATGGACGAAAGGTCTCATTTTGTACTCAGAAGATAGTCCATGAAAACTAGGTGGTTATACTCTTTTGCATAAGAAATTTCACCAATAGAAAAACCATTCGAATTTTCTCCAGTTTGTTTACACCAAAAATATTTAAAGAAAACATTTCCATGTTTTACCTATGCCTTTCAATGGGGAGAAACTTCCTGCTAACATACTATAAATACCATTTTTGCACCAAAAACATGACATAAATAGGAAGTAAAAAAGGAGTGAAAGCAGCTAGAGAGAGGGCAAAAGGTGATTTTAAAGCTATTTACCTAACAAAACAAGGGTATTAGAGGCTCATGGCTGATACTATGAGCACTCAAACAAAGAGTGACTGACAGGACCCTCATGCATTCACTGACACAGAGGAGGAGGAGGAAGTCACCACCAGCAGCATGAAAGGAACTGAGAGCCCACATTTGCCAGACCCAATGATGCCCAGTCCTCCAACATCATCACTTTGCATTGGGGAATATTGTGACAAAGGCAGAAGTGGGTATCAGTGTGAGGAGCACAGGTTAGCTGCCTGTGTCTGTTGCTACTGCTTCCAGTATGCCTTATAATTCTGAGGAGGAGGAGATGGCAAGTGTGAAAAAAGAGGGCCTTAAAGCGATAGTAATATTTCATAATAAAAGCAGCTCTAATTAATCATCATAGTATTTGGACTTTGGAGAATGTTATTTCAATTCTGTCAGAGTTGTAGTTCAAGAGTAATTCAATGATAAAGTATCCCCGTCCTGCCCCTTTTACTAATGTAACACTGCTCAGCCAGATCAGAAGGGAGGTGCCCAGGTAGACTGCAGAGAGGGACAATCTTCAATTAAGATAAGGGAAAAACCTGAAAAGCTTGTCAAGGGGGGCAGGGCCTTCTTTGTTCTCATAGGAAGAAGATTGTCCCCTTCTGTTATCTGTCTGGTATATGGACTGGATTTCACATCTGAGAAGAGATGGCTTACACTAGGTAAAATGGGCAGGAGGGGAAACTTTGCTTGTGAATATCTCTCAAACCATAAATGTTTGAGAGATAAAACTTATATCATTTTTCATATTTTTTTAATGCCTACAAAATAAAATACAGTTATAACAAAGTATTACTATCCCTTTAAGTCACACTTCTCATCCCCAAGTAGTCCTACTACCACAGAGCAGCTAGGAACTGGTAGCTGTGTTTATGCATAAGTGTACAAACAGCCATATATAAATGTGAGTGTAAAATCTTTTTATTTTGATATTGATATACTGCTTGTCGGATCTAAGCACTATTGGTGCCCCTTGATTTTTGTCTTTTGGGTATATTTGTGTCCTTTGTGAGTGGAGGTGAAGGTTGCAGCCAAAATCCTGAAGTGGAGAGAGCTGGATAAGGGACAGCTTAAACATCCCTGAGTTTTATTGCTGGTTTACATATATGTGTATTTCCAGCAAGTGATTTTGTGAGTACCATTTTAATAGGTGGTGGTGAGGTGTCCATTAACTCCGAGTATATTACACCAAGAAGCGCCTCTTGCTTTTCTCTTTTGTTTTCTATACAGGAACTGGTGGCGGCTGTGAAACAGCTGCTGGGACTATCTCTATGGGCCATAATGCTGCTGCTGAGGTGGAATGGGGAAATCAACAGCTAGCCTAGTGGTCGAGGGAGGCCACATACCCCTGACCCCATGATTCCCATTCCCCTTGCATTGTCCCTCTGGAATATAATGATGAAGAGGCCAGAACAGTCTATCAGTATTAACAACAGCACATGTCAGCTTCCTGAGCCTGCTTCTAGCTCTTCCAGTGTGCCTTCTTTATCTGAAGAGATTGAAAGTGTGACAGTAGGTGACCCTCTGTCACATTTGTAATAACCAACCAGTCCCACTCTCATACAACAGCAGCAAAAGACTGGTGGTATTGGTGATGACAGTGAGGGTGATGGTGTAGCAGCTGCTGTGGAGGAGAGAATGAGTGCCCTTTGAGCTAAAAGGAATGGGAGACAGATGTAAATGGGCATGGGCATCACCTTCACAAGCAATAACATATATATTACATAATATTGCTGTTGCTGTAGTTGCTGTAATATTATATTACATAATATTGCTGTTGCTGTTGCTGCTACTGACTCACCAGGGCTAGACATTCATCTGTCTCAGCAGCAGGATGATGATGAGCAGGCTAGTGTGCCACCATGACATAGGGTTCCTCCACAGTGATTTGGGACTAGGATAGGTTCCACTTGCCAGGAATAGTCCTGGTCCTAGCTCTAGTGCTAATTCTGAGGAAGCAGCAGCTGCATCATCTGCCCCAGTCAGCGAAGGAGATTTTGGAGAAGAAGACCATTTTTCTCCACGTGTCCACCTCCTAAAATCTTAGGTGTGGGAATATTTTTCTCTTGGGACTGGCACAGTGCAGTCATTCTCTCAAGGGAAAAAACTGTATTCCAATACAAGTGAACACACCATCACCAGTCTCATATGACTGCTGTTGATCCCAGTCCCTTGGAGCTGTCTAATTGTCCTGCTGCTTAGACAACTCAGCATAAGCAAATACAGCAGTATCAAATGCAGGAAAGTTACTAGTGGCATTTGCATATTGTGAGCTGCCAGGAGGGCATAATTTTTTTTTGTCTCAGGGCTTGTCTCAGGGCTTGAGGCTTAGAAACCATTTTATTTTTCTACGGGCTGGTGTTTAACATGCCTAAGTCCTACAAACCAAATTTTTCTTAGGGCTTGTGTTTAACAAGTCTAAGTCCTACAATTTTTTTTTCTCAGGGCTTGCATTTAATTAACAAGTGTAAGTCCTGCAAAATAAATTTTCTCAGGATTTGTTTTTAACAAGTCTAAGTCCTAAGAAAAAAAAGGGGTGGTTACAATCTACAATGAATTTGGCAGATGTGTGTGGTGGTGGTGACTAATATATACATATATATATATATATATATATATATATATATATATATATATATTTATATACATCATTATTGCAACAAATATCAATATAATCATGTCTGAGTAAGTAGCTTTATTCTGAAATTATTGACACATTAATCAGCATTCATAGCATTGATCCCAACAGTGGTAGCTGGTAGCAACCCTTCACATCCCTCATTCTCATCCTCCTAATCCACTGTGCTGCTACTAATAATATATGTGGCCTGTCTTTCCCTGTCAAGTGTGGTTTTGTCTACTTCTGTTACCTGATACTCAGTTGGAATTAGATGGTATCACGGTGCCCGTGATTGCCTCCAGCGTCTGTGTGTGCAGGTGACATTCTTTACTTCCTGGTTGTCTTGCTGTAACACATTCACTATTCTTATAGGCTACTGCTTCTTGCCAGAGTCAGTCTCCGCCTACTTGCTAGGCCTTAAATGTGTCAGCCTGCCACTTTATCTTGCCCTTTCGTGGTGTACCTGTACACTATAGCTCTTGTGATTACGATGCTTGTTTCCTGTGTATGACTCCTGCTTCTGCTTCGGCTCTGCTTGATCCCTGACTGCTCTCCGTTCCGGTGTGACTCCTGGCCCTGGCTGACTACCCCTTCCAGTTTGACTCCTGGCTCTGGCTGACTACCCGTTCCGGTGTGAATCCTGGCTCTGGCTGACTACACGCTCCATTCTACTCCTGGCTGGACTGATTGCCTTCCAGCTATGGCTGATAGTCTATCCTCCTTATCATTGGCCTACTATCTCTGCTAGCACTCTCAGTGCCTTGGTGATTCCTCATTAATAGCGGTGCACAGTTGCGTCAGTCCGTGATACTGGCCTTCCCATTGCCTACCATCCTGTACTGTGACATTGGCTACCCTAGCGTTCTAGGGATATTCAGCTTTTGTTGCCTGTCCAGTCACCCTAGCATTCTAGGGAGAGTTTGCCTCTGTTGCCTGCCCAGTCACCCTAGTGTTCTATGGGGAGTCTGCCTCTGTTGCCTGTCCAGTCACCCTAGCGTTTTAGGCAGAGTCCGCCTCTGTTGCCTGTCCAGTCACCCTAGCGTTCTAGGGAGATTCTGCCTCTGTTGCCTGTCCAGTCACCCTAGCGTTCTAGGGAGATTCTGCCTCTGTTTCCTGTCCAGTCATCCAAGCGTTCTAGGGAGATTCTGCCTCTGTTGCCTGTCCAGTCACCCTAGCGTTTTAGGCAGAGTCCGCCTCTGTTGCCTGTCCAGTCACCCTAGCGTTCTAGGGAGATTCTGCCTCTGTTGCCTGTCCAGTCACCCTAGCGTTCTAGGGAGATTCTGCCTCTGTTTCCTGTCCAGTCATCCAAGCGTTCTAGGGAGATTCTGCCTCTGTTTCCTGTCCAGTCACTCTAGCTTTCTAGGGAGAGTCTGCCACTGTTGCCTGTCTAGTAACCCTAGCATTCTAGGTGAAATTCCCTCTGTTTACAGGGGCTTTACAGCTGCTCCTGTACTAGTAGCTACTACCATCCTTGCTAGTAAAGCTTACTGGCAGTCAAAGTGGGACTCTATCTGCCTCCTGTCAGGTGATCTTGTCCTTGTCCTAACCTGCCCAGTGAAGGTTGAGGAAGTGTCCAGTCATTGTCCTCATATCTGACCCTGTGAAGGTTGGGGAAGTGCTATTTATTTTATTATTGTGCTATTCTTAATAAAGATAAATGTTTTACCATATCTGTACTTGTCAGTGTTGTTATTCCTAAGTCACTCCATGACTCCCAAAGTTGCAAAGTGCTAGCCTTGTCCTACAGACATTTACAAACAATATATCCAGGTTTCCACAGCAGTATGTGACAGTGTTGGCCACACACATTGTTTTGTTTGCCAGTAGTCCATGGGGTCATCTTTTCTGCCTAGAACGTAGCTATCCCACATTGTACCTGTGTATCAGTTACCAGTGCCACCACCACCACTGTTGGACTGGTGACCCTGTGACCAATAATTCAACCTGTGTCCAGATTGGGAATGGTATGTTCTGGTTGATGTTGTTGCTTCTGCTGCTGCTGCTGGTATAAACCCTTTGCTGCCTTCCTTTTCACTAAGCTTTCTTGCAGTTTTTGGCTCGCTCTTCTTCTCCTCCTCTACAATTAATCTCTGCACTCAATCAATAAGATAACTTAATATTCCTTAAAGTGTTAGTAATGTCCAAGAAAAATATTTTGGATTGTGTAGAGCTTAAAAAGTTGAATTGAATGCAAAAAAATATATCTCTCAAACCGCTGTGGTTCGAGAGATACATACATTCAAAGTTTGATGTTTCCTGCTGTCAGCTGTAAAGCTGTCAGCAGGAGATCCGTGTCAGCTGACACTGAAGCTCTGCAGCAGAGCCACAATCACATTATTTAAAATGAATGACTTCATTGGAATGGTCTAAAAAGTGTGCTTGCAAACCAGGCACACTTTTTAGACCAATTCAATGAAGTCATATGTTTTAAATAACGTGATTGTGACTCTTTTTGTTCCATGTTTTTTGCATTCAATTCAACTTTTTAAGCTATACACAATGCAAAATATTTTTATTGGGACATTACTAACACTTTAACAGAATCTGATTCCTCAGAGAGAGGCTGCTGATCATCATGACTCCTTGTTTTGATAAACTGATAACGCTTTGACATATACTTTGTATTTAAAGTGGAACTGCCACCATAGTAAAGTCGCCCTGCAATAATTAGGCAGGTGGCAACTGGCCTAATAATAGTTATATTACATCTTAGAATGACAATATTCTACAGAAAGCCTTAATCTTCCGAGACTGGAAGCCAGGCATTAGCGCAGACATCTTGTCTGCGCACCTGCACTGCCACTCCCGGTCTCCATTAAAAAGCAGTGCACTGTGCCAAAAGGCACTGGAAGGGACTGACCTCGCAGCTGTGCAGACTGCACTAACGTCAGAAGATTTAGGATTTCTGTAGAATCGTGTCATTCTGAGAGGTATTATTAAGTTATTCACCACCTGTCTAATTATTGCAGAGCAACTTTACCTATGGTGGTAGATCCACTTTAAAGTGGGCGTCCAGCAAAGTGGAAAGAATATATTCCTCACTGCTTTTAATGAACACTATATGAGAATCTTGCTCAAAGCATGCTTACATGTTCTTGACCAGCTGGTGCATGTTTGTGTTGTCATTATGGTAAGATTCCTCAGCAATGCTCTTCAGTTTTTTTCTGCAGTAAATATATCAGTGGTAGAATTTCAATAATTCTTGTCCGTACTTGACTAACCAACATGGTTGCCTCCTCAAGAGGTTTCAGCAGCTCATATACATTGCCCAGGTGACAAAGTGGCACCCTCCAGAGCCTTCCAGTTTTGTATTGCATACTTGTTAATGGCAAACAATCTAGCATGTACAATGTGGAATTTAACCTGGTAGGAACTAGGGGTGGGCGAAAGCTTTCACCATGTTCCCGTGAAAAATCACACGAAAACCATGATGTTGTATGCTTTTTCGCAGGAAAATCTGCTTTAAAATCTTCATATTTTTCATCCGTTGGCCAAAATTTTTCAACATTTTTTCGATGGCTAGAAAGTTGCAGCCCATTGATTTACATGTTTTTTGCCTTTTCGCTAAAAAAAAGTGACGTATTCGAGGAAGCGAAACACAATAGAAGCAGCTACAGATAGAGGTAGATGTGCTGTGACTTTCTGCTCTGATCTTTTAGCCAAATTGAGGAAGGAGAGGATCATAGTGACTGCTATCACTATGAGCAGGTTTAAAAATAATAAAAGGAGGAACTGGAAGGATCATTATGTGTCACAGAGTCTGAGGAGGAAGGGAGCACCCGAGAAGCAATGCTGTCCAGTCCCCCTAAATCACCCCTAGGGTTTTTGGGGAAATTAATGTCAAGGGAGGAACAAAATGGTAGTAGTAGTGAGAGCAGGAAAGGTCAGCTGCCTGTGTCTTCTGCCAGACATGCTGTGCCTGCGATCAGATGTGCTGCACCTGCTGAAAGATGTGCTGCCTCTGCTTTCAGATGTGCTGCCCTGCTGCTAGTGCTACCACCAATGCTGTGCCTGCTGCCAGTACTGCCCCTGCTGCCATCAGTGCTGCTGTGCTGGCTGTCAGATGTGCTGCCTCTGCTGCCAGTGCCATCACAATTGCTGTGCCTGTTGCAAGTTCTGCCACTGCTGCCACCAGTGCTGCGCCTGCTGTCAGACATGCTGCCCCTGCTGCTGCCAGTGCTGAACCTGTTGCACCAGTGCTGAAGCTGCTGCTAGTGTGTCTTGTAATACTCAGGAGGGGGAAAGAGAAGATGATACCAAGTGTGACAGCAGGAGACTATAAGTCACACTTGGCATCCTCAAGCAGTACTGCCAGTGCGAGTACAACTACTGCTAAGGTCCAGCAGCTTGTTAGCGTTAAGGTGAAGGAGGGGGGTGGTAATCAATATTCTCATTTTAATAGTGACTGTGAGGAGGAAGATTCAGGGACTGAAAATGATATGTTTGGTGTTCGTAGAGTAGTAACAGTAATGGTGAAGTAGCCGGTGGGACTATTGTTAGGGTATGAGCCTTGGCCCAACCTCCCTGATAACAAACACCATGACATTTATGTCAAACATGTTAAAGCCAAACACCCACCACAGAAATTGAGCACCACTGTTGCTGTACCCCCTGATTCCCCAGAAAGGCAACAAGAGGCAAGGCAAATATCAAAGAGGAGGAAGAATAGAGAAATCTAGGCAGACTGGAAGTTCCATGACGAGTGAAACAACTAGTTTGTCATCACCACTACCTTCTTCCTCTAGGGTAACAACTACATCTTCTGCCAATCCACCTCGTTCATTGTTACCTCCCCCCACCAAATGATAGCCACTCTGTTGATGTTAGGATGTGGCAGTTCATCTCCACCCATTGCACACTGTGTGTTGCACTGACCACACATGGCAGTGTGGTGGAGGAGAACCGCAACCAGGGCATCGAGCAGCATCTGAGGAGATTCCATCCAGAGAACATGCTAAGATAGTGACAAGGAGGGTTCATCATTACTATTGAACTGTCAGTAAGTTGTCATGTGTCCTTAGCGGGGTGTGGACAAGGGGTATAGTGACAGCGGCAGTACTTGGTCCTGTTGTCATGGTATTTGGATACAGTTGTGCCACCAGGTGTTATATAACACACACACACTGTGTACATTTCAGTTGCTGATGAGAAGCACCATTCCTGTTCTCAAAGAAAAATGTATATTCTAATAACACACCCATGATTTTGGAGGAGGGGCGGGTGGAGAAGAATTATTAGCCAACTTCTTTTCTCAACATAGACTGGGGGCTACTTATTGTGCTGCTAATGCCTCAGGCACATCCCTGGAGCTAGTGGTGGCAAGTGCAACCTTCATCATCCATCACCCATGTTACTGCTATTGTTGATCCCATTCCCTCTTAGCTGCCTAATCATCCTTGCTTAAACAACTCAGCTACAGCAGTAAGAACGGCAGTTGCAAATTCTGCAATCATGGACTCAGGAGGACATTTGACATTGGCCAGTAGCCACTGGCCAACATGACTGCTGGCACTAGGCCAGTAGGGCATTTTTTTCCTCAGGGCTTGTGCTTTGAAAAAATAAAATATAAAAAAAAAAAACAGTCCTACAACAAAAATATACAATTTTTGGCGGTTTGTTTCACAAGCCTAATTCCTACAAATCAATGTTAATGTAGGGCTTGTGCCAAACAAGCTTAAGTCCTACAAATCAATGAGATAACAACCAGACCAGGAACTTGGATCACAGCTGCCTGTGTCTACTTGGTCCTTCTTGCAACCCCAAACTCCCCTAGGATAGATAACAGCCAGAGTGGGAAGAAACTTGGATCACGTTTGCTTGTGTCTACCTAGTAGGTACACAACATTTTTGGATATTTGTTGTAATTCTTATCTGCTCTCTTCTCACCCCCCGACTCCCCTAACCTAGAGGTAACAGCCAGATCAGAAAGGAATTGCATCATGTCTACCTGTGTATACTCAGCCACACAAAATGTTGTGGTATTTGGAATAAAGCTCCTTTGCTCCCTTCACACCCCACCAGACTCCCCAAGATAGAGATTACAGTCAGATCAGGAAGAAACTTGGATCACCTCTGTTCGTGTCTTCCAAGTCAGTCACACAGAATTTTGGGGTATTTGGATTCAACCATCTTTTTCCCTTCTTGTTCCCCAGACTCCCCTAATACAGAGAAAATTTCCTGCCTACAAGACTCCTTAAACAAAGCTTCAAGCCCACTTTATTTGCCTGTCCTCTTTAGCTCAAAAATGTGTTGCATTCTCTTCTCACAAACACAGAATGGCATGCTGCAGGAACACCTAATTTATACTATGATTGTGGGAAATGAATGGAAACTTACCACATGGCGCAAAGAAATTCAGTCTTCCCATTGATTTCAACACATTGAGATCCATAAAAAAGTGAAAAATTGGCACTTTGTGAAAAAAATAAAATTTTTCTCCTGTTTCTCTTTTGAGGGGAAAATGTTGTTCATCCCTTAATTACAAACAAACAGGATACATGCAAAGCAAGACAGGCCAATAGCCTATGCCCTGTTGGTTTGTAATTAATTAATCCTCACATGGCCTGTAGGGGTGGGAATATTTTATGTATAGTGGATCCACAGTCCTCCTGCACAGGTACTCACTCAATGCAGGCTTACAGAGTTTCTTTATACAAGGTAAGTCATCCATTTATACCTTGTTAATCAGTTGTATGTCTACTGTTTTAAATTGCACAACCTGGGACCCTAGAGAATTACATCCATCATATTTAAAGGGTCCCTTTCCAACCCATTTACTATAACATCTCATCAGGGAATCTTTAATTTTAACTTGGATAGAGTTTTTTTTAGGTGTATTAGAGTATGACTTGCCATATAGTGAAGTACCTTAACAGGGTGGCAAGCCTAACATGGTTTGGACAAATTGTGAAACTAAATCCTCACATATTTACTAAGAAGTACTTCAAATGCCCACTACAGGACACACATTTGCACCTTGTATAGAGGAATGCAGGTTTGCCATATAGTGAGGTACCATGACGTGGTGGCAAGCTTAATATGGTTTGGACAAATTGTGAAACTAAATCCTCATTTACTAAAAAGTATTACATATGCCCAATACAGGGTACACGTTTGAACCTTGTATTGCAGGCTTGTCTTTCTGTTTGTGTTTGCACTTTGGGTCTTGGCTTAATATCTTGGGGACTGGAGAATCCTCTCATTTCTTTCTGCTATCTATATATATTCATCTCCTTATTCTAATGTACACTTTATTAATGATATGAATATGTTATGGTAATTATCACTGAGAGCTTTTCTTTCCTTTTTAGACAATACAAGCACGTGCAACACACACAAGCAATACATATGCACAACACAAACAGACAATAAACACACAAAATAAAACACACACACCACAAGATGCACAACACACAGACAATACACACACGCACAACACACATGCCCACAATACACAACACACACACATGCAAAACACATGCACAAAAAACACGCACAAACACACATGTAATACATACATACATACACAATACACACAAAAACATGTACAACACACCACAGTGCACACACACAATACACCACAACAAATGTGCAAAATAAGCACAGCACACAAGCAATATACACATGCAATACACACTCACATGCAACTCACACACTCACAACACGCACAACACACAAACAATACACATACACATGCACAATACACCACAACACACAATACACACACATGTACAACACACATGCGTAAAGCACACACACACAACAAACACACATGCAAAACACACATGCACAACACACAAACAACACACACATGCAAATTAAATAATCCAGTCATTAAGAACATTGTCTCCTTTCTGGATTTACCAGGATGTCAGGGGAATATAGTCCTACATGTATATCCACTTACAATTTTTAACCCTATTACAACCAGACAGGCATCAACTTCTTTGTTTATTTAGTCATGCATACAGCTGAATGTTTTTTTTTGGGGGAGGAGGGGTTATCTATTTTATTAACTTCACAAGCAAAACTGCTCCAGTATTGCTAGTTCAAAATAAAGAGTTACAATCCATTTCAGGAGGGAAATATTTTTCAGAAGAAGAGGGATATTACAACAAGTGGGCATTATCTAAAGTTGGAAGATGGAAAACTAGTGTGTAAGTACCAGTAAACAGAAAGATAGATTCATGGAACATCCTTGCAGCAGATATGGTAGGGACTGATACTGTAAGGTAATTCATAGATGTCTGGGATGGACATGAGTGTATTACGAGAACAATGTATGACTGTGCATTTTAATTAGAAAGGAAAATGACACCATTGGTTAGGCCAATTGGTTCATATCTGTCATCAAAATCTATGATTCCATGATATAGCTGAGAACAAAGTCTAATTTTAGTGATGTACAATTGCTTCTATTTATTACTGTTGTTATTATTACTACTATTATTATTGCTATCATTTTATTGTTTTTAATAAAGCTTTTTTTTATCTCACGCATGTGTCATTAGCGTGTAACTTGTAACAGTATTCTAATAAACTATTCATGCTTACTTCCTGCTTCTTCTGTCATTTAAATATTCAGGTGCATGGGTAATACTATTATGTATGGTGATTTTAATGGGTAAACAATTCAGTACATTGGTGTAAAATTTAAACAAATGCACTTATGGGTTGCTATTTCATACCCATCTCTGCTGGCATATACCCAAATATAGATTTCATACAAAGTGTAATTCACACCAAAAAAATCCCATCTTACCACAAAAAATATTTTACACAATGATTTCTGTCTCTTAGGTTAAAACCGTATGACTAGAAAAACTAAATTGTTAATGTAACATTTGGAACAAGGATACTTTTAGTTTCATATAAATGAGGTTACAAGTTAATATTTCTTCAATGAGCTGAATTAAATACCCAGGGATGTGATACAGCACTCACTAAACATTTGGTCTGCACATTGACAATACATCAAACTAGGTGCTCATTTTTTAAATAGAAATCAGACCCTTAGCAATAGTAAATCAGTTCTCATCTATGTACTGCTGGTATGCATTCATACATCTGTTGGTATGGTGGTGCATAACTCTAATCTGACATCACTGACAATGCTGCCTTTGCAATGGAGTGGGACAGAGCAATACCACAAAACCTTTGGGCATTGGGATGAGCGTTCATCACCTTCTTCTCACACTCCATAAGTTTAGAATGGAGGAATATTTAAAATTTTGTGGACACTGATTATGGATGAAATTTGATGCAAGTTAAGTATAAGTCTAATTAGACATCTTTAACCCTTTAAGTGCTTTGCAACGCGCTGTGTACTCCTGTGGCACTCAAAGGTTAAATAACAGTATTTCATATTAAACAAAAATGGTCAAAACCAACAATGTCCTGCTTTTCTCTCAACATTTCCCACTGCTAGAAAATACATAACATTTCCTCGCCACTGACAAGGAATTTATAATTTTTTGCCTATGCTTTCTATGCCCTCCGATGGCTACAGTGGAGAAATAACTGCTGAAAGTAAAAGATGTTAGCAGTATGAGTCCCATAGCAACACATGTCTTGAAAAAATTATCGGACTGTCATCCTTTGCCCATAACACTAACTAAATTCTCATACAACTCTGGCACAGTCTTTATTGTAAAATAACTGTGGTTTAGAACATGCTAGCAGGGATCAACACAATTCATCAGTTCTTTAAAACCTTCACTTTCAACAAAAGTAAAAGGCATCATGTCAACCACCAACATTTCAGTAAGTTTGCCATTCCTCAGACAAACTCTTTGATTGTTTTGTGCCGTTTTTTACTTCTAAGACTTGTGTGGGATGGCAGCAAATAGATGAATAACTGTGTAATCTTTTAACAAGATGACTACTAGTGGTACTGAAAGTGGTGGTGTCAGTGGGTGTGAGGACTCTATAGTTCTTGTCAAGTCTAACTCAGTCATCCTCCTCCTTGCCTTGATCATCCATTTATAATAGTGTGCACTTAAAAAAGTGCAGATAAAAGGTGTTACTGTGTTAGCCATATAAAAAGCAGGACACTATGGCTAACACTGTACCACCTTTTATCTACACTGCAATGGAAGATACCACAATGTACCACACACAAATGAAGCTGAAGGAGCTACTAGGCCAATAAAAGTGTCATATTTACTCTACCAGTCTCTTGCTAAAAAGCGATCTATTCAATTTTTCATAGTGATCACATGATCATGTCTAATCAAAACGTCCAATAATTATTAGTGAAATGCCATAGTGTTTGTAATTTAACAACCCCAGAAATAGTTTTCAACAGTGATATATCTGTGATGGTAATATAGAATAGCAATGATGCTGCACTTCAAACAAAATCCCACAGAATAGCTCGTGTTGTGATCTTGAAGACCTGCATTGCTGCCTACTCAACAATAGTGTTTGTGACTGGGAGGGGTTGGACTTAGAAGCAGTGATATTGATGATGATAACTGATATGATGATTGTATGTTTTAAGGCATGTCTACTTGTGAAAAGATAAACTTTCCAGTTCATATCTCATAGAGTTTATAAACAGGCATACTGCTCCTTTTTAGCTGTTGAAGAATGAGTCCTTTCCATTCAGCTAATATTCTTGACATATTAACATCTCTCTCACTCTATACTTCACCTGTGTCATGAGAAGGGGAGGACAGTGGAGGAATATACTCTATATCAACAGCACCATCGTCAAAAAATTAGGTCATCAGCATCATCCACTTTCCACTACTACTTTCATATTCTTCTAATATATTTGAAATCTCAAAAAGATTCTTTTTAGTTTTCCCCTTAGGTGAATTTGTAGAACATTCACACTACTTTGCAGACAGTGTTATTATCACTATCAGATTCATCAGCTGTTTTAACTGCGCTGCTATGGCAACTAGAACGTGACTTGTCTTCTTTAGTACTACTAGTAGTGGTGGGGTAACTGTTTATGCTACAACCAACCTCCTTAGGAGGAGGAGGATCATCATCATTTATTGAATTGAATAAGCTATAACCACTTTACTACTATATCCATGAACACCTCTGAATCATTTACACTTAGTCCTGTCCCTAGCATGTTTGGTGGATATAAAGAAAGCAGTTTTTATTTTTACTGTAAAATATACAACAGAACTGTTAATGTGTGGAGTGATGTTTTGCATGTCTGGAGATTGTATATGATTTATGTCTCTATCAATAGTATTTTTTACAGATAGTCTCAGTCACATCTCAGGTCAAGTAATCACTTGCCTGCCTCTGTCCCCTATCAGTCAGTTTTTTCTTTTTTGTAAATGTACCTGTCTGTCAGTACCTGCAAAGAAACCAAACCACACTCCCTGCAACCACAAGCAACTCCAACTAACTTCCCATCCTTGCTTGTCTGTCTGCTTCTACCAAAGCTAGTGTCAACGTTTCAGCAGGAGCTTTTTCCTCTGTCTCCAAAACATTTTTATAGTACAGTACAGAGCAAGGAAAGAAAGTTAGGTTTAGAATAAGCAATCTAAAATGAATAAATTGTACTGCACTGCAGTTTGTGCAGGGAAGGTGTGCATCACTACCACACCTCAGTGTAAGCTTGTCCCTTTTGTTCTTGCAGTTGTAGGAGTGAATGTTTATGTAAGTACACATGGTAAGCCAAATAAGTTGTACTTGTTTGTTTGTTTCTTGGATTTATATAATATATACTTATCTGTCTGCAAAGTATATCTGTCACTCATTCAATAACTAAAAGCTCAGCCAGATTAGGTAGGAACACACCTTTTTTTTGGTAGCATGACAGGAATACATTGGAGGGATACATTATTATCACTGATTTCAATTCACTGAAATAGATGGAAAAAAATGGGAAAATGTAACTTTTCTCTGGAATCTTTCCATATGGTAGAATGTGATCTTTTTTTTTTTTTTGCATGTTTCACTTTTCATGAGAAACATTTTGCCCATCCCTACATAAGACCACCAAATTCATGAGAATGGGGATTAATGAGGTGTTCCCAGAATAAAAAAACTATGGTTAAACATAAGTGTTGCAATGCCCAAAGGGTAAAGGGATTTGTAACCTCACCACAACAGAAGTTGTGGTGAGAGAGGCAGTCTCCTCGCATCAATGCTCATCCATTCCAGGATATTACTAATCACATACCAAACACCAATACAATGCAGTAGGTCAACCTTGGATAATTCACTTATTTCATCTATTATGTGCAGACTAATTTCGGATGATGAACAGTTCATTTTGGCAATTGCTTCTATTGTCCCATTTAATTTACCTGATTTTCACTCACCTTCAAATTCACAAAACCTGCAGAATAGGTCTGATAACTAGCTTGTAAACTGCAAAAGGCCAATTCACTTTTCCTCAATTATGAATTATGTGATACTAGTGTAAAAGCCCGTGTGCACGGGCCAAGGTCCAGGTGATGTTAACCCTTTGAGTGCCAGAGGGGTATGCAACGCATTGCTTTACAATGCGTTGTGTACCCCTCTGGCACTCAAAGGGTTAAGAGGCTAGTCCTGCTCTGCGTCCTGCCGCCGATGCAGTCATGCACTGTAGAGACTGCCTGAAAGCACAGAATGCTCCCAGCACAGAACTCCCAGCAGTCTGTGCTCCCAACATTCTGTGCTCCTAGCATTCTCTGCATTCGGGCAGTCTCTACTGTGCATGACGGCTTCTGACAAACATCCTAGCGAATTATTATATAGGATGTTTCAGCTGTTGACTAATTATGACTAAAAGACCACAACATTTGATCATGTGAGTCTGTTCCACTGATGATAGCAGCCTGTAACTTTTTCAGAACCAGTTCATATTTTATTTATATGCAATGCAAATTACTCTTCTTAAAAACACATGATAGCATTTAAATTTCCATGATGTTTCCATGAAGAAGTTGAATTATATAGCCTTCACATTATGTGTAGCATCCTTGGCACTATTCTGCATAATTTGGCAGCCTACAGTGATGTTGTAATGATGTGCAGATGCATAGATTATGTACAGTTTCTGATGAGTTGCTGTGTTTTATTTTTTTCAACAGAGATAGTGGATAAGCATTTATAAGAGCAAACTGGAGTTATTCTCGACTAAACCAATTGCACATAGGGGACAAATAAAAACTCCTAAATTCCCATGCACTTGAATAGTGCTTTTTAACCCCTTGAATTCTAAAAAGGTCTCCAGTGCATTGTGAAGCTCTGTAGAATTCAAGGGATTAAAAGCCCTATTAAATTTAACATTCATTTTTATTTGTCCCCTATGGCGCAGTTGGTTTACTCCAGAATAATTCCAGTTTGCCTTTTAAATATGGAGCTATGGGTCTTATTCATTGGATTAAAGAGTTGCAATACTGCATCAAACCAACTGCATTACTGAATCGAAATTAAAATTCTATAAATCCCCATTAATATAAATGAGACTTTTTAAAACCATGAATAATGACACCAATGCATTGCTTTGTAATCATACCTGGGAACTCTCCAGATCTGCCCGAGGGACTCTGGGGAGGCTGATTTTCCGGTGGTGATAAGTTTCCTGTGAAACTCTGCCACTTCTCCTCCTTCGCACTCTGTTCCATTCACTTCCTGCCACATTTATCTTCTTTCCCACACTGTTCCATTCACTTCCTGCTACACTTATCTTCTTTCCCACACTGTTCCATTCACTTCCTGCCACATTTATCTTCTTTCCCACACTGTTCCATTCACTTCCTGCTACACTTATCCTCTTTCTCACCCTGTTCCAGCAACTTCCTTGCATAATGATAATGATATGATAAACCCCACTCATTTGTGACGTCATTCGCATTCACCTGGTTTCAGGACATGTCCTCTCTGGGGGCTTCAGTGGATTAAGTGGATGAAGTTCCCAGGTATGTTTGTAATGCATTGGAGGCGTCTCTAGCACTCACTGTGTTAAATAACCCATTTAAAGCAATAGAAACTTTAATTAGTCCTATATGATGCAGCAGTTGACTATTCCCAGCATTGCACCACTAAAGCTTGATGAATACTGCCACCAAATAACTAAAGAACTGGATCAGCTAACAAATAAAATTACAGACAAGTGAATCAGAGATTGCTGGCCTGAGTCAAAGTAGTTAAAGAAACATTAACACCTACAACCTAAACAGGTTGATATAATTTTAAATCTCATGTACTGACAGCTAACATACATGCAAATTAATTATTCATATGTTACAGTAAATGGAATAATTAACTTGCTTTTTCATGCATGTGTATGTTGTCTTATTTATAGACCATTCATTTAATTTAGCTTTTTCTGTTTGCGATGACAGATAAGATCTAAAGTCAGTTTATTGATAGGGGATAGATCCCACTATTTCTTATATTACAAAAGGCTGTTCTCATGTCTCAGTCAATTTATAGACAATCCTGGACTATATCTTCAAGGATATCTATCAATATTACTATGGCACTAGGAGCTCTGCTCCATCAGAGCATTTGTAAGACTAGAAAAATGTATTTTACCCATTCGGATTCAACGCATTTCCTTTACCTCCCATTCAGTTAATCAGAATTTCAGTGAAGAGTTTCATTACCAAAAAATTAATTCAAATATATTCTGAAATGTATTACCCATAGTCATCACTTACATTGATGTTGGAGGTCTCTTGGTGTCCTCGATGCCACTGTCAGGTCCCTCGCCGTCCTTGCCAGTAGCTCTACTGGCTTCAGGACGGCTGGGCGCATGCGCGCGTCCTCGTGCATGCGCAGTAGCGAGGCCTGACGTCGGTCGTCGCACCGACGTCATTCCTTGGGCGCCCGGCGTTCTTTTTAAAACTGGCGGCAACCGGGACTCGGCGCTCAGTTGTCGCTTGAGTCCCGGGCGGTATACCTGCCGCAGTTTCGCTCCCCAGCTCTTCCTGCTTGCAGGCTCTGCATTCTTCAGCCCAGCCTTCTCCTGCAGTCCTCCAGGCCAGCCAGCTTCTTCCTGGGGTCTTCCAGCTCAGCCTTCTCCTGCAGTCCTCCAGGCCAGCCAGCTTCTTCCTGGGGTCTTCCAGCTCAGCCTTCTCCTGCAGTCCTCCAGGCCAGCCAGCTTCTTCCTGGGGTCTTCCAGCTCAGCCTTCTCCTGCAGTCCTCCAGGCCAGCCAGCTTCTTCCTGGGGTCTTCCAGCTCAGCCTTCTCCTGCAGTCCTCCAGGCCAGCCAGCTTTCTTCCAGCCAGCCTTTCTCCTGGGGTCTTCCAACCAACCTCCTCTGGCTTGTTACACTGGACTTGCATTATCTCAGGTACTGACCTCTGGCTTGCTACACTGGACTTGCATTATCTCAACCTGTACTGACCTCTGGCTTACTACGCTGGACTTGTATAATCTCAGGTACTGACCTCTGGCTTGCTACACTGGACTTGCATTATCTCAACCTGTACTGACCTCTGGCTTGCTACGCTGGACTTGCATTATCTCAACCTGTACTGACCTCTGGCTTGTTACTCTGGACTTGCATTATCTCAGCCTGCCCTGACCTCTGGCTTGTTACCCTGGACTTGCATTATCTCAGCCTGCCCTGACCTCTGGCTTGTTACCCTGGACTTGCATTATCTCAGCCTGCCCTGACCTCTGGCTTGTTACCCTGGACTTGCATTATCTCAGCCTGCCCTGACCTCTGGCTTGTTACACTGGACTTGCATCATCTCAGCCTGCCCTGACCTCTGGCTTGTTACTCTGGACTTGCATTATCTTAATAAAGCTACCCTTGGCCTGTCTACTGTTTCCCTGCATTCTGGGTTCCTTATTCGCTGATCTTAGAGTATATAGCTTCCTGCTAATCTCTGGGTGGCTCCTCCCACCCAGAGATAGGCTTCAGTAAGCTTACATCCTTACAGTAACAACTGAGCCCCAAAATTGTTATGGAACCCGCGGGGTTGCTCGAAGCCTTAAATACCCTGGGTAGTCGGATAGCTGCTCTCACTGCTTCTGTACAGGAATTACAGGCCAACCAAACACATCTCCAACAGCAACTACAGGACCTTCAACCAAGTTTAACCCAAGCAGCAGGTGGTTCTACACCACCCCTTCCTAGCCTTGAGATGAACTCCGCTCCAGAACCTCGTGTTCCCCTGCCTGAAAGATTTTATGGGGATAGAGCCCGGTACAGGTCCTTCATCACGGCTTGTGAGTTACTGTTCTCAATCAACCCACGTACCTATGCCTCTGACTTCACCAAAGTACGTACTACCATCACATTGTTAGGAGGAGAACCACAGGGCTGGTCCCATCACCTCTTACAGACCAACAGTCCTGTATTAACTACATGGCAGGCTTTCCGGCAGGCTATGGATTCATTATATGATGACCCTTTTAAAACGGCCTCAGCTCAAGTAGCACTAAGGTCCCTAACTCAAGGGAGACGCCCAGTTGAGGACTACGTTGCTGACTTCCGTCGTCTGTCAATTGATTCAAAGTGGAATGAAGCTGCGCTCATGGATCAATTTCGTCTAGGCCTATCTGAAAGCCTGAAGGACGAACTGGTTAGAGTACCTATACCAGTTACACTAGACGAGATCACTCATGTCTCCATACAAATTGACCGCCGCTTGAGAGAACGGCGGCGTGAACGCTCTGCTACTTCTTCTCCTCCCCATCGTACTCCAGCTTCATCTCAACCACCTGCTACTGTCACCACCACAGAGGAGCCTATGCAGCTGGGTGTTCTACGGGGACCTCTATCTAAAGCCGAACGAGACCGTAGACGCCTTCTAAATCTTTGCCTCTATTGCGGAAAAGGGGGTCACCATCTCAGGACTTGTGATACCAGACCACGGCCTTCCCAAGGTAGGCATTATTTACCTGCAACATCATCCGCTCCTATTCTGTTGCCCACTTCTTCTTACATATCCCTCTCTGTTATTCTACAGTGGAACACACAGCAGAGTGAGGTGTCGGCCATCATAGATTCCGGAGCCAGTAGTTGTTTCCTGAGCCAGGAGACAGCTTTATCCTTGGGCATACCCATCAAACGCAAAACCCAACCGTTCACGCTTCAGATGGCGGATGCAAGCTACCTACAGTCAGGTCCCATTCTTTATGAGACTTTACCTCTGTATCTTCTCACTGCTGTAAATCATAGAGAAGAGATTAAATTTGAAGTTGTTCCATCTCTTTTGTTTCCTCTTATTTTGGGTCTTCCATGGCTACAAATTCACGACCCCCATATTGAGTGGTCTTCCAAGACTGTAACCTTTCTTTCCACCCACTGTAGAGAAAAATGTCTTATCAAAACAGAGCCTAAACTGTTGACCTGTGTTACAACGTCAACCATACCCATGGTCTATCAGGACTTCTCAGATGTGTTTGATAAAAAAGGGGCTGACCTTCTTCCACCTCATAGACCATATGATTGTCCTATCGAACTTCTCTCTGGATCTACTATCCCCTATGGACATATATATCCTCTATCCGGACCAGAACTGCAACATCTTAGAGAGTACATCTCTGAAAATCTGGAGAAAGGATTTATTCGACCTTCCACTTCTCCAGCTGGAGCCGGGATTTTCTTTGTACCCAAGAAAGACGGTGGTCTACGCCCCTGCGTAGACTATCGGGAACTCAATGCCATTACCATTAAAAATCGCTATCCGTTACCACTGATCCCAGAATTGTTTGAACGCATGTCAACTGCAAAGATCTTCTCAAAAATCGACCTGCGAGGAGCATATAACCTGGTTCGCATCCGCAAGGGAGACGAATGGAAGACCGCCTTCCGAACCAGATATGGACACTTTGAATACACCGTGATGCCCTTCGGGTTATGTAACGCTCCTGCAACGTTTCAGCATTTTGTAAATGATGTTTTTCGGGATCTTCTGGATCAGTTTGTTGTCATTTACTTAGACGACATTCTTGTCTTCTCACATTCACTACAAGAACATCGCAGTCATGTCAGGAGAGTGTTAACTAGGCTTCGTACACATGGTTTGTACGCTAAATTGGAGAAATGTTCTTTTGAAGTGTCTAAGATCGAATTCCTAGGTTTCCTTGTCTCCCCAGGGCAGTTAGAGATGGATCCTCGTAAGATAACAGCTATACTGAAGTGGCCCATACCATCTGACAAGAAGGCAATTCAGAGGTTCATTGGTTTTGCCAACTTCTACCGACGCTTTATCCGGGATTTCTCAAAATGTATTTCACCACTCACATGTTTAACCAAGAAGGATGCCAGTTTTCAGTGGACTCCTGAAGCTCAACAAGCTTTTGACCGTTTAAAACTTCACTTTACGCAAGCACCTATTCTTCAACAACCTGATGTCAATAAACCTTTCTTTTTAGAAGTTGATGCTTCTAATATCGCTACAGGGGCAGTACTGTCGCAACATATGGGCATTAAAGATCGTTTACATCCAGTAGCCTTCTACTCCAGGCGTCTCACACCTGCCGAACAAAATTATGATGTGGGAGACAAGGAATTGCTCTCTATTAAATGCGCCTTGGAGGAATGGAGACACTTATTAGAGGGTTCAGAGTACCCTATTACAATATATACAGATCACAGAAATCTAGAATATCTCCAACCAGCCCGCAGACTACGACCTCGTCAAGCCAGATGGGCAATGTTCTTTGCACGATTCCAACTACACATCACCTACAGACCGGGCTCAAAAAATTTGAAAGCAGATGCTTTGTCCAGGATGTATACGGTACCTTCCAATACTACTACACTTCCTGATACAATTTTGCAACCACGTCAATTCCTCCTTGTCACCACCAACTTACTGGAACGTATCAAACAAGCCACCACTCCTTCTCCTCGTTTGATACAACTATACGCCTTAACCTTCACTGATGGCCTATTGTATAAGCAAGATACAGTTTTTGTCCCTGAATCTGTCCGTCAAGAGACTCTTCACCAGTTTCACGATCTTCCTGTTGCAGGCCACGGGGGAATCCAAAAGACCTTAGAAGCCATTCAGCGGTATTTCTGGTGGCCAAACTTAAAGCAGGACGTCAATCACTACGTATCCTCTTGTGACACTTGTGCCAGAGCTAAAAGCCAACACACCAAACCATCCGGTTTGCTCCATCCTTTACCCATACCTTCTGGTCCTTGGAGAGATGTAACAATTGATTTCATTGTGGATTTACCAGGTTCAAACCAACATAATACCATTATGGTCGTAGTAGACCGATTTACTAAGATGGCTCATTTTATCCCAAGCAAAGGTCTACCTTCAGCCAGCCGAACCGCTTCTTTGTATCTGCAGGAAATCTTCCGTCTTCATGGAGTACCACAATCCATTACTTCAGACAGAGGTTCCCAATTCACATCAAAATTCTGGAGAGCATTTTGTGCCGGTCTTCAAATTACCAGTAACCTATCTTCAGGATATCACCCACAAACAAATGGGCAGACAGAAAGGACCAATCAGACTTTGGAACAGTACTTACGTTGCTTCTCTTCTCACTTACAAGATAATTGGTACCACCTACTCCCCATGGCAGAATTTGCTTATAATAATCATTATCACAGTACCTTAAAAAATTCTCCTTTCTTGGCCAACTATGGATACCACCCGGCAGCTCTACCAGGACTCACTCCCATCACTCCAGTCCCAGAGGCTAATCAACGAATACAACAATTACAGCAGTCTCATCATGTGTTAAGTCAAATTCTGAGATCTGCACAGCAAGACTATAAACGTTATGCTGACAAACACCGACAGAGAGGACCTGAACTACAAATTGGGGATAAAGTATGGCTGTCCTCTTCACATGTTCGCCTTTCTTGTCCCACCAAAAAATTGGGACCTCGCTTCTTGGGACCCTTTTCTATCACTCATGTCATTAATCCAGTAGCATATCGTCTGGCACTACCTACCTCATACCGGATTCACCCAACGTTCCACATCTCTCAATTGAAGAAATGGATTCCCAGCCCGTTTCCTGGTCGAGAACCTTCTAGACCTCCTCCTGTTTCTATTACAGATCCTGATGAGTTCGAGGTCAAGGAGATTCTAGACTCTCGTTTTCGTCGGGGCCGTTTGGAATACCTGGTACATTGGAAGGGGTACGGCCCAGAAGACCGCTCCTGGGAACCCGCAGGCAACTTCAACACCATGGCCTGTATTCGTAACTTTCATCGGAGTCATCCAGACCGACCTGCTGACCTGACCACCCGGAGGTTGGTCGTAAAGGGGGGGAACTGTCAGGTCCCTCGCCGTCCTTGCCAGTAGCTCTACTGGCTTCAGGACGGCTGGGCGCATGCGTGCGTCCTCGCGCATGCGCAGTAGCGAGGCCTGACGTCGGTCGTCGCACCGACGTCATTCCTTGGGCGCCCGGCGTTCTTTTTAAAACTGGCGGCAACCGGGACTCGGCGCTCAGTTGTCGCTTGAGTCCCGGGCGGTATACCTGCCGCAGTTTCGCTCCCCAGCTCTTCCTGCTTGCAGGCTCTGCATTCTTCAGCCCAGCCTTCTCCTGCAGTCCTCCAGGCCAGCCAGCTTCTTCCTGGGGTCTTCCAGCTCAGCCTTCTCCTGCAGTCCTCCAGGCCAGCCAGCTTCTTCCTGGGGTCTTCCAGCTCAGCCTTCTCCTGCAGTCCTCCAGGCCAGCCAGCTTCTTCCTGGGGTCTTCCAGCTCAGCCTTCTCCTGCAGTCCTCCAGGCCAGCCAGCTTCTTCCTGGGGTCTTCCAGCTCAGCCTTCTCCTGCAGTCCTCCAGGCCAGCCAGCTTTCTTCCAGCCAGCCTTTCTCCTGGGGTCTTCCAACCAACCTCCTCTGGCTTGTTACACTGGACTTGCATTATCTCAGGTACTGACCTCTGGCTTGCTACACTGGACTTGCATTATCTCAACCTGTACTGACCTCTGGCTTACTACGCTGGACTTGTATAATCTCAGGTACTGACCTCTGGCTTGCTACACTGGACTTGCATTATCTCAACCTGTACTGACCTCTGGCTTGCTACGCTGGACTTGCATTATCTCAACCTGTACTGACCTCTGGCTTGTTACTCTGGACTTGCATTATCTCAGCCTGCCCTGACCTCTGGCTTGTTACCCTGGACTTGCATTATCTCAGCCTGCCCTGACCTCTGGCTTGTTACCCTGGACTTGCATTATCTCAGCCTGCCCTGACCTCTGGCTTGTTACCCTGGACTTGCATTATCTCAGCCTGCCCTGACCTCTGGCTTGTTACACTGGACTTGCATCATCTCAGCCTGACCTGACCTCTGGCTTGTTACTCTGGACTTGCATTATCTTAATAAAGCTACCCTTGGCCTGTCTACTGTTTCCCTGCATTCTGGGTTCCTTATTCGCTGATCTTAGAGTATATAGCTTCCTGCTAATCTCTGGGTGGCTCCTCCCACCCAGAGATAGGCTTCAGTAAGCTTACATCCTTACAGCCCTGGACCTCTTGAATCTTCTGTCAAAAAATAAACATAAACAAAATAAATAAAATCCCAGATATAGGTAATGTCCTCCCTCCAGCTGGTTAATGATTGGCCAGCTGGATTGGTGATGTTTCGATCATCCATAACCCCTCCAGATGGATGTTTTTTGGTTGGAAGGTGAAGTTCCATGCCATGCTCAACCCCACAATCCCAGCCATTGGGAGCATGGGAATTAAATTGAACAGGGTTGGCAATATAAAAGCCAATCCCTGTTAATTTTTTTTCTCATTCTGGCTCGGGCAACAGCCTGAGCAGAATTAAGGCCAGGGAGATGAGTAGGATACTTTGTATAGGAGAGGCAGCAATGGTGGTGGCAGGGTTTTATGTTTTTTATGTTTATTTCTTTCTTTCCAGAGGATGTATCTCAAATGAACAAGATGATTGAATGGATATGAACGAAAGTTTTGAATTTGCCATTTGTGTTTCTGCAATTGTATTTTCTGTGCTACTCTTTTTTTGTTTAAATCGAATGCCACGAGACACAGAATTTTTGTTAAATGTTGCATTCATTCTGAAACAAATGTATAGAGGCTAGCATGAAATACAAGATATTATGTTCATAGAATACCAGTTAATTTTCTTTTCTTCCAATCTAACAAACAGAAAATACTTTATAAAGCATTTAAAGTATGAAAGTATTATTTGATTACATTGTTTAATTAACATGTAAATTAGCCAATATATTGTAGAAGAACATAATAAACAACAAAATTATGTAATATTATACACCACTCTGAGTGAACTACCCAGTAGGTTTTCCAGAGCAACAAGTTGGACATCCCTTTGGCATTTAAGAGCTAAACTCACAAAATTAAAGGGTGTTGCTAACACTTTCCTCATTATCGGACTGTTTCTCTGAGACTTTGTGATATTACTCATAGAACACCAGTTAATTTTTATGTGCTAGTATTCTTCAAGCAGGTATACACTCGCTAGAGTGTTTCAGTGTACTAGAGTAAAAATACCTCTAGGTAAAGGCCAAATGAAAATTTAGAAGCCCCTTGACATTTTTTTGGGGGGTTAGGCATTAGTATGGTGTTAGAGATGAACATCTCTATAGACCCAATGCTCCCTAACCATGCTCTATTTTGTACCAGCATTATTCCTCTACAATTTTAAACCCCACTTACCCATTGTAATTGTTTTACACATGGATTTTACAAATTAACAGGTTTGATTTTGCAAATTGTTTATTAACAGGTTTGAACCACTGCGCGAGTTGAGAACACTTAGAGTTCAGGTTCAGCTCGACTTGAGCTGGGTGATGTGAAAGCAGATACTCTTATTTAACCCTTTGAATGGCAGAATGACATCCAACACATCCTCTGTCATTCATGCATTCATTTAAATCAATGAAAAGCTTTATTTTTCCCTTATGATGCAGTTTGTTTGCCCTAGAATTACTCCAGTTCTTCTTCGTATATCACAATCTTTAAGACATATGCTTTAAATCAAAGTGGGGCAATTTTGGGAAAAGCCAACCACGCTACACGGGAGACCTCTCTAGCATTCAAGGACTTAAAAGCCAATTTTAAATTAGCAGGTATTTTTACTTGTCCACTACTATGAAGTTGATTTCCTGTGGAATGGCACTGTTATTTAGAGCCCTTCGTGTCCAGCATACTATTTTAGTACCCAGTGATATCATACTAGAAAACATAGACTCAGATGTGAGATTTGGTATAAATAGATTTGCGAGAAGAATCTTTTATGTAAGATTTGGAGATAGAAGTTATCTGTGTATTGTGTAAAAAAGAAATGGTCTATGCACACTTATCTTTTAGTATCTGTCATCATCCATTGTGAAAATATATTTTCTAAAACCTCTCTTCCATATGGACTTCATTGCTTTTTACTTCCTCTCTCTGATAGATATGGGACCAGCAGTACTTTGTTAATGATGTGAACCAGATGGTTTTATAGTATAATTTACTTTAATTATCATATGCCTACAATTACATCTAGCTATCTCTGTATTTACTGGAAGATTTTGCAGTAAAATGTATTCAGAAAGCAATAGAAGCATAGCAGCTGATTAATCCTAATCCAGTATATTTTGAAGAATGCTATGAGATTTATTAACTCCTTAGAACTTCAGCAATAGAAGTGCTTTATTTTGGCAGCATAGACTTAAATTACATAGTGAGACTTAAAAATGTACTGCATCTTGCTGTCATCCGCATCCCTGACCTCTCCTCCGGAGCCTTCCGTCACCACCGCCTCAGTGCTCTGCGTGCTTCCTCCCCACTTCCATCTTGTCTGCAGTTCCTGGTGTCCCCTCTCTGATCTTCATCCATTTAGGTAGGGGGCACTCTGGAGGAGAGGAAGGGAGGAAGGAGGTTGATCCCAAATACCCCAAAATTCAGTATGTCTGACTGCCAAGACAAAGGCAGCTGGTGTCCAATTTGCTTTCTTATTTTTCTTTTATTGTCTCTGTGCTAGGGAAAGAAGTTGTTGATTTTGTTTTAAAGTCATACTTTTTTTTTGGACTGATTGTGATAAGATTGGGTAGACAACTTAAAAAAATAATAAAAAATAATATAATAACAAAAATAAAAATAAATACATAAATAATTAAACAAATAAATATATTAGGTGAGAGACAGCTGACTGGGAACCTGATGTGAGCTCTGTGACTGAGGCAGACTTGATAGACAGCAGACGACATTGAGAATTTTGTTGAGGGCTAAGGCAAGACATCACACTCCATCAGTTTTGTGCTGTAGAGAGTAAAAGCACACAGTAGTTGAGAAATGTCCAGTAAATGCACAAGGGGCAGGGGGAGGGGGAAAGGTGGAGCATTGCAGGGACGTGGGAGTAAAGTGGTAGTTCAAAAACTGACTGCAAGCAATTTTTGCTACAGCATGTGCAATAAATAATGATGATCCCTCTCCTTCCAGGGTAGATGCAGTTTTTCAAGGTCCCACCAATCACACCATGCCAGTTTCCAACCACCACTACCTTACAAATCTGCCACATTGTAGTTTGTACAGTAGGTTGTCACTTAAACAGGAAGTTAGTGTAGTGGCCAAAAGACAAATGCATTCTGCAAGGTATATGTTGCTTTAGGACTCAGAACTTTGACTTTCAGCTACTTATTTCTCCACTACAGCCCTTAGAAGAAGAAATATTGTACTGGGAAATGTTGCACCACAGGACACAGAAAAATGTTCATGTAAAATGTGCTTGAATAGGTGAAAATGTGTTGAATAGGAGAAAAATGTTTTGGAATAGGAGAAAAATGTATTGGAATAGGTGAAACATTTTCTGTAAGAGGCGAAAAAGGAGGAAAGTTTCACAACTTTCACGAAAAAAGAGAAAACTCATCCGTTTTTTCATGAAAAGTCATGTGCAAAATTTCACTCACTTTTCGCCCACCCCTAATAGTAAGTCCTAGACACATGAAGCAATACGATTGGCTAAAAAGCAAACCAAATGTTTGACCAATATTGATTTAAAAGCTATTTAACAGCTATGTGCAATAAAAAAGAACAATGCAGACAAAGGTCTAAAAAGGATACACGTAAAAGATTAAACAACAATATAGCATATCCAGGTAGGAAGACAGAATTGATACTTAAGAAGTAAAAAAAGATTGCTGAGGCAGGGCATGAGCACTTAACTTACCCAGACAGTTTGATAGAATAGATCAAAACATAAAGCTGAGGAAGTATATGAATACATTAACTAAGCAAAGCCAGCAACTGATGCATGGTATGAGGAGTTAAAAATATATTTAGAAATTGTTTTACCAGGAAGAATGTTTGACTTTGACTTCCACATATACACTATCTACCTCCACAGCCATGATCACCATTACTAAAACTTGCATCAGGGAACTCTTGTACCTTTTCAAGAAACCCTTTGGTTCAATGGAACACAGTTTAAGAACAATTGAGGCTGATTTAAACTGGTGCAATCTGGAGCAAACCAAATGCACTGCAAGGAATAAATAACATTTTCAGTGATTTAATCCAATCACTCAAAGGGTTAAATGGGTCTTTGTAATACATTGGAGACATGTCTAGTGAATAAAAGGCCCACTTAAATCAATGGGGAATTGTATTTGTCCTCTGTGGTATAGTTGGTTTTGCCCCAGAACAGATCCACTTTTCCTTAGCACATTAGGGCAGATGATTTATTGAGGTGGTACTAGAAAAGAGCAATTATTTCCTTATTCAAGGGTCTCAATTCCTAGAGCCTGTAGATATAAATGGGATAGTAACACTTAATATATATTAACACTTATATTGTAGGGTTTATTCCCTGGAGTAGAACAATGATAATCCCACTTGTGAGTCAAAAGTTACTGCAGCTCAAACTGGAATTTTTTAAGTGCAGTATTACAGCGCGCTGAAATTGTACATTGGCGCTATTGCTACACCATCCTATGGAACTTTATGGTCTTTTGAATTAAACATCTTTCATCAGTGGGATTACACTTGTTTTACTCAGGAGGATAAATCGTAGAATACAAATCTTACTATATATTAAGTGTTACTATCCCTTTAAGTTCAAATGTTAGGAGGCTGGGATTGGGGACAGGGAGTAGGCAAAGTAGGGACATGAGAATAAAACTGTAAATATTTAGGTCATTTTTTTCCAGTGCGGGAATACTCTGTTAAAAAAATGACATCACCACTTTCATAGCCTAAACCACAACTAACTATTAACACATGACTTTTCATGGACAACGCTAGCATCAGCTATAGATTTGCACTTACTCAAAAGCCCAGGAAACAACTGACATTATACCATTGTGTTGTATTTCCTGTAAGAAGAAAACAAGTTACTGTATGTTACCCAACACAGTGATTCTAGATTAACCCCTTGGATGCAAGGAGTGATTGCTTCTCAATCCATTGGAGATGTCTCTAGCATCCAAGGGTCTAAATAATATCTACATTTCATATTTCTGTGTCTTCAAGTAGTTTCACGGAAATATGGAGCTAAAATGTTACTGCTTTTAAATTGTATGACCCAGTAGTTAAGGGGGCTTATTTTAACTGGGGAATGCTTCTATCACACACTCTTCCACTGACAGCCAGAAAGGGTTGCTTTATCCTCTGAGCACTAGAAAAAACAATGTGATGGACATCCCTCTGGCACTCTAAAGGTTAACTCTCAGTATGTTGTTCTTGAACTGTGATGCAGCATCTACTTGGTGCTAAAAATAAATTACGTTTCCTCTTTGTCTTTCCAAGTCATGCAAAGACAGTATGAGATCCTCTGTTGGGAAACTGCACCTTGGATGACCTTGAGTTCACTTTGCACATGATTCAAACTTGCTCTAGAACATTAAATACAATTGTTGCTGGTGATAGTAATTCAAACATCCTCTTGACCATGAAAGAGGGAGGTGGAGCTGTAGATTTCCCCCAAGGTCTAATAGGTCCTCAGTCTATGAAGCAGGGGCAGCCTCAGATTTCTCAGCAGGACCCAGTACTTTCTAGTTATGCCCCTGGTAAATGATTCTGCATTGTGAGCCACAATTAAATGTAATATAGAAGGTCCTTTAAATATTTAATTAAAATAGCCACACCGTGTAAAAACGATGTTCCCTACTTTTTGCTATATATAACAATATTTGAATATTCCCTGATTTTTGCTCTACCAATATGAGAATAATAATGCAATTTCTCTATTGGTTTGTATTTTCTTAAAAAAAAAGTAACATTAATAAAGGTGCGACATTGTACTTAGAAACAGGTGAAACTTTCTCTGTTCAGTTTGATATCTGACTTATCAGATCACTGAGAAATTTCAGGTTTTGATTCATAAATGAACCTCAGTGACAGAAACTGCAAGAAGTTTGTGATTCTACTAACCCTTTGAGTGCATTAGGGGTAGGCAAGCAAGACAAGGAGTCAGACAGTATAGTTAAGATCACCTTTATTAGAAATATATAAACATTAATGCAAATAACAAATATCTCAATATCTAATGCAACCAAGGAGACTACTGACTCACACCTGCAGTCAATAGCTAGGAGTCTGATAAAGCCCCAGGTCAGTACTAGGAAGGATGTCTGTGGAACGGGACCAACACACGGAGCAAACAGACAGAGCCATCTAGTAAGCACCAGATAGGATAGTCAGACAAGCCAGGTCTTACACGAAGTGGGCAGTCAGCCAGAGCCACAGGTTTGCACCATATAGGATATCCACTGAAGTGTAGGTACGTTGGATGCGCAGTGGACAGAGCCCCAGGTCAACACCAGAGTGGGTAGTCAGACAAGCCAGGTCATACATGGAGAGGGTAGTCAGCCAGAGCCATAGGTTTGCACCAGATAGGATATCCACTGAAGTGTAGGTATGCTGGATGCACAGTGGACAGAGCCCCAGGTCAACACCAGATTGGGTAGTCAGACAAGCCAGGTCATACATGGAGTGGGTAGTCAGCCAGAGCCACAGATTTGTACCAGATAGGATATTCATTGAAGTGTAGGTATGCTGGATGCACAGCGGACAGAGCCCCAAGTCAATACCAGATTTGGTAGTCAGACAAGCCAGGTCATACATGGAGCGGGTAGTCAGCCAGAGCCACAGGTTTGCACCAGAAAGGATGTCTAAGCCAAACTGGAACGCACAAGGAGAATGGTCAGACAGAGCCACAGATCAGCACCAGAATGGATGGACAGACAAGCCGGGTCATACACAGGATTCAGGAATACCAAATAAATGAACTGCTCAGAACAACAACGCAAGGGTAAAAGAGTCAGGACACAGTCTTCCCTTTAGACCCCTCCTCAGGAAGTAGGTAGGAGGAGCAGCTCAGAGGGAGGAAGTAGGCAGGTGGAAACTACAGGCCTCAAACACATAAAACAGAGTCCTGCAGCATGCTGAAGCCTCGCGCCTGAAGATGACGCATTTAGCATTGATGCGTCCAACCACTCGTGGAAATGACGCTGGAGTGTCATTGTGAGCATCGCCAGAAGCAGCGGCGCTACAAGGTACTGTGACAGTATGCAACACAATGGCGTACCTCTCTGGCACTCAAAGGGTTAATCAGTTTGCAGGAAATTTATGCATTCCAGTAGGATAAAAAATTTATGAACAACTGAGTTCTCAAAGCCTGTCTAGTGACTTACAAAATCACATTTGAATGAATAGTAATCTTGCCAAACATTACACTATTTTAAACCTATAATGAACCTATATATTATTGAAATAAATGTTTAATATTTTGCTTTGATTTTGTTAGTAGTTTCTTTTAATTTAACTTACTGTGCGGCTTGCTTTTTCTTTAATCGTCTGAATGCCAGAGGGGTATGCAAATCAATGCATGGCACACCATCTGGCAAACAAGGGCTCTCATTTTTAGTGATGTGTGCACCGTTTATTTTCAGACTGTAAAAAGAACTCAACTGTATTTTCAAAGAATTGTATCATCTTTGTGGGTCCTTTGTATGAAGGCATGTGTTAAGTAACTCTTCCAACTATTCCGCATGTACTTACCTTTCTAGGGCCAGAAAATCTTAATGGCCTCTATGTATTTTTCCTTGCTCCTTGATTCAAGAGGTAACATCTTCGGTTGGATATGAAGTCTAGGATGGCATAGACTAGAAGGAGCACAGAACACAAACCCGACCCACTGCAGGTATCCTTTTAAAAGGTCACACTCAAAAGAGCGTGCAACCACATTACACATTAACTATGTCACCATGATAAAAATGGCATCATGAGAATCTCGTACTGCATGATAGTGTAAGATTCTCATGTCGCTAGTGAAAGGTTGCATACCTTTAAGCTGAATTGTAGCATCATCTTAGCCAGCACTTACTATTAAGAAATTACCGTTACATATGAAATGTTTAAACAATCCTGATAATTCCACAAATAAATTATACTATTGATATACTTGATACTACTGAGAGATAGCTGGGGCAGCACTCAGCAACACTGAGACAAACCTTTCCTTCTTCTCCATGGTCACCAGATGGGTAAGGATGATGGGCCTTGTAGTGCAACCTCATCCCAGTGTTGCTTAGCACTGTCCTGGCTCTCTCTCAGTAGTATCAAGTATATCAGTAGTATAATTTATATGTGGAACGATTGGGATTGTTTAACCCCTTAACAACCAGCGCTCGCATGCGTGGCCGGCACTTGAGTACCATGGGGCATTTTTTTTTCTTACGATCCGATTTAGGGCTGCACACCACATGGGGAGCCCTGAATTCCATGACTTGACAGGACTGTCACTAATCCTTAAGTGCCAGACAGCCATGACGGTCCGGGCACGTCATTGGACATGAAGGGGTTAAACATTTCAAACGTAACAGCAATTTCTTATTAGTAACTGCTGGTTGAGTTGGTGCTATGATTCAGCTTAAAAGTATGCAACCTTTCACTAGCGACATTAGAATCTCGTGCTGTCATGCAGTGCAAGATTCTCATGTTGCCATTTTTATCATGGAGTCTGGAGACATAGTTAATGTGTAATGTGGTCGCATGCTCTTTTGCGTGCGACCTTTTAAAAGGGAACCCCCACTGTATATGGTAACCTTAACTCTTTAAAGGACCATAGGTGTGCTATACAATGTGATAGACTGTTTGATTATCATTTAAACAGGTGAAAAGCCCCATTTAAATCATCAGGAATTTGGGGATAATTTAGCAGTTGATTTGCCCCACTATCGCTCCAGTTCTTCTTGGTACATCAGCTTCGCAGGCTCTTAGAAGGCTGCTGAAAGAGGCAACTCACATTACTGAAAATGGAAGAAAGAGAATAATTTAAATTAGCAATTCAAGGTAAAATTCATATTTAACCATTTGAATACCCCTCTGGCATTTGAAAGGGTTAAAAAAATATGAAAATCAGTAGATAGATAAAATATATTAAAGGAACACTAACACCTAAACATGATCTGGGGCCTTTATACTAAATACTCTGTAATACATGCTAGCCTCTGCAGAAACTCTCTCTGGTTTTGACACTGCATTGCTGGGTCTCCGGGGCAGAGGCTGATTCTCCAGATATGGGGAGTTTCTACTGAAACTCTGCCACTTCTGCTCCTTCCACGTCTGTTCCTCCCATTCCCTGCCTACTTCTCTTCCTTACCCAGCCTTTTCATTATACTTTTTCCCAGTTTATTAAGCTCCACCCTTACTCATGGTTAAGTCCCACCCCCTTTTTGACATGAATCATGTAATTTACCTCTCCCAGTGGCATCACAGTTCTCTGACTCCTGGGAGACCAGAAGAAAAAGTTCCAGATATGTCAATAGTAAGCATGATAGGTGTCTGAGATGTGATAATGCTTTATTATCTGTTAATGGTCTATCATAATATATATCATTCATTTAAGAAAAGCAAATTATAATAGCAGTGTGTCATGTGCCTAGCAGGCATGTGCAATGAATTGTCAGATATAGAAATGCATTGTTGCATCTTACAAGGCATACTAGCAGAGGACACACATGGCAGAGGAGGGATCTGAATTATATTAACCACTGTAACTTAGGTACAGACCCTGGCTGGCAAAATGAAGACAGGTATGATGGATACTGATCTAATCACTGTAGGGTTAAAATGGATAGCAGGATTTATGCATGAAAGCAAGCAGAGAATGGTTGGAGTGATGAAACGGATTTGGAGACTGTGCTTAGAGTTGACTTTAAACTGTTTTTTGAGACAGGAATAAAACTGGAAAACTAGACAAGGACCAGTCAAATAACAGCAATACATCTACAAAGATACACCTGTTAATGTACAAAAAACATTTATTACAGCTGATCAGAGGCAGTATCTCTGTTCTCCACAAAGTGGGAATGGGTGGTACTTGCAAACAGAGAAATTGCAGGTCAAATACAGGAATGGAGCATGTTGCTGGGATGTATGGCTTTAGAACACAGAAAACACACTATAAAGAATAGTTGGCACAAGGTAGAATTGGCCATGATAAGAGGTATCCTAGAGAGTGAGCAGTTCTTAAGAGACAATCTGAAACAAGATACTCTAAAGTTTGAACTTGAACAGAATGTTGAAATTAATTCTATATAATTTAATGAGAGATGTCTCCATAGCATTGCTTCACATTCGAGGGGAAATACTCCCACTTAAACCAAAAGGAATTTGGGGAGTTTTTGTCCCCCTATGGTACCGTTGGTTTACTCCAGAATTACACCAAGGGGGTTATGGACTAAGGGGTGATAAAGAGGTGATAAAGCAGAAATGATTTTTCCAATGATATCAGTTCTTCAGTTCCTATGTTATTCTATGGAGTCTATACACTAAGATCACCAACTTTGGAGAAATCTTAGTGAACTGGCGCCATAGAATAACAAAGGAACTGGGGAAGTGGTATTACCTCTTTATCATGCCTTAGTCCATCTCCCCCAAGTCCTACTTAGTATATTTGCCTCATTATGTAACCCAAGTCTGCACATTTATCATTTTTGTAGGGAAGACACTGGGAAGACTGCATTTTATTTTCTATATTCAATAAATAGTTTCAGAGTAAAACAAATACATTTTCAGCGCCTCTTCAAACACAGATGAAATATTTAGTTTAGTTTTCCCTAGCCTAAGATATTCAATAAACAAATAAACACTGTAGTCCATAGAGATGTTTTCAGGGCATCATGAACATTGTAAACATTTTTTAGTGCAGATTTGAATCCTGGGTAATTAGTTTTCATTCCAACAAACACATTTCCTTTGTCAGTAATAGTGTTATTATTCCTCTCAGTGTGCTACAAGATATGCTTGTGATCCAAGAGAATATTAATAATAATACCATATAAACATGCAGGGCAATGAAACAAATATTCCATCTATTTCCAAACATTTTTCAGTCAATTAAAGGATAGTAATGCTTAATATTGAAAAAATAAAATGTACAGAGTTTATCCTGTTGAATAAAACAATAGTAGTTCCACTGCTGTAAAGTGTTTTATTCAAAAGTTACTGCAGCTCAAACTAGCATATTTTGGTGCACTATCTCCATGCCCAGAAATTGTACAGTAGCATTGTTGCTACAGTATTCTATGGGGGTTTATGGTCAACTGACCAGAGCTGTCCATGGCCTGGGGAAGCAAAAGCATCAAATTTCAGGCCATGGAGGTACTGCATCCGTAAAATCAAATTTAAGCTGCAATAATTTTTGGATAAAACATATCTTAGCCGTGCAGTTACCATTGTTTTATTACCCTGTAAAGGATGCATGGATAGAGCCATGTATTTGAAATGTTGCTCTTCTATTTACAGTAATTATCTGCTAATATTCAGTACAAGCAGGGCTCAAAATTTCCACTCGCCACTAGCCAATGGCGAGTAGAAATTCAGCCCTGGTGGGTATGTTATGGCTTGCAGTGGCGAGTTACTTTTCAGGTCTGGCTAGTAGCAAAGAACTTCGAATTTTAAGCCCTGGTAAAAGCATACTCTAAGCAAGAAAATAATATACAAAATCATGGTAAGCAGGACTTACACATGTGCAATGTCTATTACACAAGCATTTGTGTATGTAACATGCATAAAATTAGGGCCCACACCTAATTCAGTGCATGGAATATATCATACAGTACCTGTTTGCACTGAAAAACTCTGTATGAACCCATAAATAGAGCTTTCACCTTAATTCAAGTTTGCATATTTGAAAACTGCATTAAAAACTGCCTATGAGTCATGTTAACCAAAATATACAGTTAAAGGAGTAGGAAACTTTTTTTTATCAAAATCTATATTATAGAGCTTTTCCTGCTGAGTAAACCAACAGAACTCCCACCGCTGTCAGTGTTTTATTCAAAAGTTATACAATTTCAAATAATCAGGGAGTGAATATATAGCACATTTACTTCTTGATAGTTCTAACTGACAGGAAGTGACAGGCAGCTTCTATCACATTCTGTGGAGAACTGTATGTCACTGACTTTCCTCTCCATTAGAATGTAACAGGGTAACTAATTGGAATTTGACCACTAGAGGGCACTGCTTATGTAAAAAACACTGGTTTAAATTTGAATAACTCTGAAAATATGCATTTTTCAGCATTGGGAGAACCCTTATTTTACTCAACAAGAAATGCCCTACAATACATATTTTTTTCTTTAAAAAGTGTACTGCTCCTTTAAGGAGATATTCATACTTATTCCCATATGCTAATGTACGCTAATTGTAGTACTAGTGTGGTATCAGTGACATTCCATATGCTAATTAATTCAGTAATGCCATTTAGTATGCTAATTATATATTATATTATAATATTTCAAAAGAAACGGATAAATAGCTACACCATTTTGGTGAGTAAATGTTAATACATGACTTGAATAGACTGATATATTTAGATAAGAAAACAGTTACCAACAATTCGTGATGATAATGAGGATATTCAGTTCGTATCGTGAATAAGTGAAATTCAATGCGATGAAATCTCCAGATGTGAGTGCAGCAGAATGAGACAATCTAGTGGCCTTGTCCACTCTCCATAGTAACTTATTTATTTATTTATTTAGAAAATGTTTTACCAGGAAGAATACATTGAGATTTCTCTCGTTTTCAAGTATGTCCTGGATACCATCAAAGACAGAGCACAACGCAAAGAAGTAGCTAAGTGTAATATGTTTTATTAAATGGTAAATATAAGAGTAAAATATTTCACTTACAATAGCCCTACTTGAGCTTTATGCATATAACAAGTCTCTTTTTCCCTTTAGCCAAATGGACTGTGTCTACCCGTCCTTCCGCTCTCCAAATATACTGTCCTTGTTTGAAGTATTTTACAGATGTTCCGCTCTCCAAATATAACTGGATGGTGTAGTCCAATACTTGATGTTAATAGGTCTTTTATGCACAACTACTGTCACCCAAAGATGTGGAATGCAGATGATATTATTTTTGTGCTGATAATAGGGGGAGAGGATGGAAACTCCACTGCTCAGGTGTTATTACCTCGTGGTATGGTTGATCCGGAACTTCGGATGCCGGTATCAAAGGTGTATATGGGGCAGGGCGGGGGAAACTCATAGGGGGCATGGAAGGTAAGTATGAATGGGGAAACCCAAAAGTTTTCAGAGGCAAACTGCCTGCTTCCTCAAGGGGCTAATAAGAAATGATTCTTTGATCTAAATGGGATTTGTATCTCTTTGAATATTAGAGGGAAGATCTCCCAAGCATTCAAGGTGTTAAAGGGATAGTAATACTTCATTATTGCCTCCAAAAATGAAGTATTACTATCCCTTTAACCCTTGAATGCTTAAAAGCTTAAACCAAAGCATCTATGTATTTTTCAAAAGTATTCCAAAGTTTACCCCTCCCGCCCCTTTTAGCTACATCACCACTCAAGCTGTCAGACTCAGATTCTGGCCTGTGGACTGGATGGAGCATCAGCTGGATTCTATTGCAGGTGATAAATGTTACCAACCGTTTTATCAAACATTTTCCTATTGAAGTCTATGGGGAAAACTGGAGATAAAAAGCAGTGATAAAATTTAGCACCTGCAATAGAATCCAGCCCCTCAAGAGCCGAAATAGGAGTGGATACCAAGGAAATGTTCATGACGACAAAGTGGTCACAGTTTGGGGCAGTAGACCATTTTCATGAAGATTTCAGATTCCTATGAAAGTTATGGGAAAAATACATAGATGCTTTGGTTTATTTATTTAATACATACAATATTATTGCCTCCAAAAATGAAATTACTATTTCATTAATATCCTTATTTGAATCAATTAATTTAGGGAATGTTTATTTGTCCCCTATATTGCAGGTTTTTGCTCCAGAATAGCTTTCATACATAAGGCTCAGTAGTGGCCCATATTTGGAGTAAACCAACCGCACCATAGGGGACACATGAAAATTACTGTTAAATTAAATTGGGGTTTTAACCCCTTGAATGCTAGTGTGGTCTCCAATGCATTGGGAAGCAAGAGTAACAAACTAACAGCTGTTCACGATCTATTCATTTCTCACTCCCTAAACCTCCTGGCAATCACCGAAACTTGGCTCACATCGTCAGACACTGCCTCCACTGCCACACTCTCACATGGTGACCTTCAATTCATGCATACACCCAGGCCTGGCAACAGGCAAGGGGGTGGAGTAGGTATCCTACTATCCCCTAACCACATATTTCAGGTAATCCCCACTGCTCCCTCTCTCTACTGCCCTACATTCGAAGTTCACACACTTTGCCTCTTCTCTCCCTTCCCCTTGTATGTTGTAGTCATATACAGGCCACCTGGCACTACTACTCAATTCCTTGATCACTTCAACTCCTGGCTCCCTCACTTCTTGTCCTCTGATGTCCCTACTCTCATCATGGGTGACTTCAACATCCCCATAGATAATCATAACACCCCCCCCCTGCAATCAAACCCCTCTCCTTAACAACCTCCTTTGGCTTATCACAGTGGACCAGCTCCCCCACGCACAGTGATGGTCACTCCATTGACTTGGTCTTCACTAACCTCTGCTCAGTCTCCAACTTCTCTAATATCCCCTTTCCATTCTCCGACTACCACCTCCTCACTGGTAACCTCATCATACCATCCAAACCCATCCCCCCCACCGTGACCAAGAGCATGCGGAGAAATCTACATACTCTTGATCCCCAACAATTCTCCACATTGCTGCAACATCTTCTTAACCCCATCCTCACACTTACTTGCCCAGAACAAACTACTGCTCTGTACAACAGCACTCTCACAACAGCCCTTGACACAGCAGCACCTGCAACTCCACGACACCCACGCACAACCCCACTACAACCCTGGCACACAAGACAAACACGATACCTCCAGAGGTGCTCACGCACTGCCGAAAGGTACTGCAGGAAATCGTGCTCCATAGCCAACTTTGTACACTACAAATTCATACTCCATTCATATATCTCTGCCCTCTCCCTGGCCAAACAATCATACTTTTCCTCTCTGATTTGTAATCTGTCCTCTAACCCGAAACGCCGTTTTGCAACCTTCAAATCTCTTCTACTCCTACCGACACAAACACCTTCCACTATCTTCTCTGCCAAAGATCTTGCCACCCACTTCAAGGACAAGATCGAATCTATCAGAGATAACATTTCATCACTCCCACCCCCACCCAGCCACTCCAGCCCTGTCACCTCAACCACATACACACTAAGCTCCTTCTCAACTGTCACCGAGGATGAAGTTTCCCGTCTTCTCACTCACTCAAATCCAGCCACATGCCCTCTCGACCCAATCCCATCTCGCCTCACTCAAGAACTCTCCCCTCTACTAACTCCAATCCTTACTCATGTATTCAACCTCTCCCTCTCATCCGGCACCTTCCCATCCTCTTTCAAACATGCACTCATCACACCGATCCTAAAGAAACCCTCCCTGGACCCAAACTCACTGTCAAATTACCGACCAATTTCTCTGCTCCTGTTTGCCTCCAAGCTCCTTGAACGCCTCGCATATAATCAGCTCACCAGATTCCTATGCTCCCACTCCCTGCTCGATCCCTTGCAATCTGGATTCCGCCCTCATCACTCAACCGAGACCGCCCTCACTAAGGTGGCCAATGATTTGCTTTCTGCCAAGTCAAAAGGCCACTACTGCATACTCATTCTCTTGGACCTGTCAGCCCCTTTTGACACTGTAGATCACCCTCTCCTCCTCCATGCCCTCCGCTCCCTAGGTATCCGTGACACTGCACTCTCCTGGTTTTCATCTTATCTCTGCAACCACTCCTTCAGCGTTTCCTACTCTGGCTCCACTTCTCCACCCATCCCACTGTCTGTTGGAGTGCCTCAAGGATCAGTCTTGGGACCCTTGCTCGTCTCAATCTACACCTCGTCCCTCAGAAAACTAATCAACTCCCTTGGGTTTCACCATCATCTCTATGCTGATGACACTCAAATATATCTTTCCTCCCCAGACCTCTCCCCTTCCCTCTTGTCCTGAGTGTCTGACTGTCTGTCCGCTGTGTCTTCCTGGATGTCCTCACTTCAACTCAAACTTAACCTTGGCAAAAAAGAACTAATCATCTTTCCCCCCACCACAACCAGCCTTACCCCAGATATTACCCTCACCATCAACAACACTACCATCACACCGACCCCTACAGCTCGCTGTTTGGGGGTCACATTTGACTCTGCCCTATCTTTCATTCCTCACATCCAGTCACTCTCCAAATCTTGCCGACTCCACCTCCGTATCATCTCTAAAATCCGACCCTTCCTCACACATGACACTACCAAAATTCTAGTCCAAACACTCATCATGTCCCGTCTTGACTACTGTAACTCTTTACTAATTGGCCTTCCTCTCACCCGACTAACCCCACTACAGTCCATAATGAACTCTGCTGCAAGACTAATCTACCTCACTCATTGCTTCTCTGACACTAAACCCCTCTGTCAATCCCTACACTGGCTGCCATTAGCATACAGAATCAAATTCAAAATTCTGGTGCTTACTTATAGAGCCCTCACTAACACCGCACCACACTACATTTTATTTCTCATCTCCAAATACACTCCCTCTTGCCATCTTCACACGACCTTCTCCTCTCCACTGCTCTTATCACATCCTCCCACTCCCACCTACAGGACTTCTCCGTTGCTACGCTCTGGAATTCCCTCCCCCGCCCAATCAGACTCTCCCCCAGCCTTCAGATCTTCAGACGCTCCCTGAAAACTCACCTCTTCAGGGAAGCCTATCACCATACCTGGGAACTCTCCGGATTTGCCCCGGAGACTCCGGTTCTGACAGAGCTTTACCGGGTCTCCGGAGCAGAGGCAGATTCCTCCGGATGTGGAGAGTTTCTATTGAAACTCTGCCACATCTGCTTTTTCTCCCGTTGTGCCTCCGTCCCCAGCCTTCTGTGTGACACATTTAGCCCTCTGAGTACCACTCTGGCACTCAAAGGGTTAAATCCCCCCAACACTCAAGTTAAGCCATGCCCCTTTTTGACGTGATTAGCGTCATTTTTGTTACCCCTTGCTGAACAGAGGACTACCCTCCGGGTAGCCCTCAACTGAAAGTTCCCAGGTATGCCTATCACCTGCCTCCATAAACAATATCACTAAGAATTACCCCTTGCCTTGACCACTGCACTCAACAGCACTTCTCACTCCCACCCAGTGACTGGCAGGTCTGGTGGCAGGAGGCACTTACACCCAATAGCACTTACTCCTCTTGTGTCACACCTACCTTCCTCTAGACTGTAAGCTCTCAAGAGCAGGGCCCTCTGATCCTTCTGTTCTCCACACTTGATTGTACTATTTAATACCTCTGTATGTCTACTCCCTACTATAAAGCACTGTGGAATTTGTTGGCGCTATATAAATAAAGATTAATAATAATAATAATAATAATAATAAAAATAATTGGTTAAATGATAGATGGCAGAAAGTTGTTGTAAAAGGAACTTTTTCAAATTGGTCTAAGGTTGTAAGTGGGGTGCCGCAGGGTTCAGTCCTGGGACCAATGCTTTTTAATTTGTTTTTTTAATGATCTAGAAGTGGGAATTGAAAGTAGCATCTCAATCTTTGCTGATGACACTAAGCTATGTAAAGAAATACATACAGAGCTGGATGTTTTCTCCCTACAGAAGGATTTAGATAAACTAAATGAATAGGCAGAAAAGTGGCAGATGTCATTTAAAGTAGATAAATGTAAGGTTATGCATTTGGGCCATAGAAACAAACTTGTTACATATTCTCTAAATGGGAAACAACTTGGGAAATCCTCATTAGAGAAAGATTTAGGAGTACTGATAGACAATAGACTTCACAGTAGTGTGCAGAGTCACTCAGCTGCTGCAAGAGCAAATAGAGTACAAGCCTGCATAAAAAGAGGTGTAGAAGCAAGGGATACTAATATTATCCTACCTCTGTATAAATCCTTGGTTAGGCCTCATCTAGAATATGGAGTACAATTTTGGGCGCCTGTTCTAAAAAAAGACATTACTGAACTGGAAAAGGTGCAGAGACGTGCAACAAAACCGATAAAGGGATTGGAGGATCTGAGTTACAAAGAGAGACTAGCCAAACTGGGTTTGTTTACATTAGAGAAGAGACGTCTAAGGGGTGATATGATTACCATTTACAAATACTTTCAAGGTCAATAGAAAGAACTATCCAATTAATTATTTATGCAAAGAACTGAGCTAAGAACAAGAGGTCATCCATTAAGACTAGAGGAAAGGTGCTTTAGACTAAAACAAAAGCAGGGATTCTTTACAGTAAGGGAGATAAGGCTATGGAATTCTTTGCCTCGGGATGTTGTGCTTGCAAATAATGCAACTGCATTCAAAAAAGCAATTGATGCCTATCTAGCACAGAACAATATTGACAATTATGACAGATGGCTTCAAAGCAAATTGGATATTGATCCGGGGAACTATTTGACTACCAATTGGAGTCAGGAAGGAATAATCCCCCCCACACACACACACAAACTTGGGACTAGATTGGAAATGGCTCCAGAGGGCTTTTTTTGCCTTCCTCTGGATCAACAGGGATGTTTTTGGCATGGGCTGGACTTGATGGACGCATGTCTTTTTTCAGCCTTATCTACTATGTTACTATGTTAATAAATTAGGCATAACACAGGGCTCACATTAATCAAGTTTTAAAAAAATCTTGACTGTATTATATCTAGCTTGGGAGTTAAGTGAAATCACATAATTAATGCATATTTACATTTAAACACCCAAAAAAACACATTTTAGCAAAAGTTGGAGATTCTGTTTTCTATATAAACAGTATTTCTAAATATTACTATGTAATTGTTTTCATATAGTAATATTTCTTTCCAAATTTTAAAATACAAATTTTATAATTATAATTGTTTAGCTAATTAAATACTATTACATCTTAAATATGCATACAATTACTTGTGCAGATTGCACCTGATTTGTTTCCATAACTGGGTTTTCGTTTATTTGTTTTTTAGTAGCAAATATCTGTCTATGCAAGTAGCACACAATATTATATTTAAATGTTATCTTTATTTTCCACAAAAAATAATACATTATATAATAGAGGTAATTTAAACACCAAAGTTTTTCCTTCTAAGAGCCCTTACGTTTGGTTTTATTAGTAGAAACAGTTTTGTCTCTTAAAAAAACACTAATTTTCTAACTTCACTAGAAAAAAGTGAGAGAAACAGGAGCAAAAACATTTTTGTCAACATAAACTAATTCTGTCAAGTAACAAAACATGTTAATGTAGTTTAGATTTTGTAACAAGGTTGACGTCTTTGTGGTAGAATTGTGTATAGTCATATGTCATAGGAAGTGAGACTGTCTGTGACCAAAATAATATTTACATAGGATCATGAATGATTGCTAGACTGTGAATAATGTACTCAATATTAGCCTGAATATAACCATTTCAAGATTTAGATAATTGACAAAGTCAACAAGTTTTAAATTATTTTCAGAACATTAAATATTATATTCAGACAACAGAAAATCCAAAGTACAATAGACTCTGAGAGACCGAGAGAGAGAGAGAGAAACTCCAACAATGTCCCAAAGTATTGAGTTGCAGAATATTGAGTGTGTGTATGTGTGTGTGTTTATGTGTGTGTGTACTGGAGTCATCTCTAACATCCAGGTGTCTCTGGCCAAAATACTGGATAAGTGCATTGTTTCCCAAATTAAGTAAGGTAAAGGGATAGTAATACTTCGCTTTATCTTTATTTTATTTTGTAGGCATTAAAAAAACATGAAGAACGATATGTCTTATCTCTCAAACCTTTATGGTTTGAGAGATATTCAAAAGCAAAGTTTCCCCTCCCGCCCCTTTTACCTAGTGTAAGCCATCTCTTCTCAGATGTGGAATGCAGTTCACAGACCAGGCAGGGGACAATCTTCTTTCTGTGAGAACAATGAAAGCCCTGCCCCCCTTGACAAGTTTTTCAGGTTTTTCCCTTATCTTAATTGAAAATTGTCCCACTCTGCAATCTACTTGGGCACCTCCCTTCTGATCTGGCTGAGCAGTGTTACATCAGTAAAAGGGGTGGGAGGGGGATACTTTGTTATTGAATTACTCTTGAACTACAACTCTGACAGATTTGAAAGGGCCTAATCAACATTGTAAAAATGCTTTAGTGTTGATTTCAATCCTGGGTGAACAGTGAACTTAAGCTTAATGTGTTCTCATCGTAACTGAAATTAATTAAAATTCAGGTGCTCAAAGACTGACAGGAGTCCCCTGAAAGTCCTTATGTATCATCATTGTTATAAAATAACATCATTAATAATAAGCATGTGTTGCATGTGTTGTTTGAACCAAGATACCAATTTGCACATGTGTTTATCATGTAGGGGCAAATGTCAGGTAAAAATAAACCTACTGTACCATATGTATAATAAAAGCATTACAGATACAAGTTGGATTTTTTTTCATTGATAAATATAGTTCAAATTTTTTCTCAGAATTGTTCAACCTTTACAGTGATACATCACACACCATTGATTTATTGTTCAAATAATTTCACTTTGCTACGGATCCCCAAGTGTGCAGTGCCAGGAGCTGAGTAATCCCTTGCTTTACCCCTGATCCCTGAAGATGCATGACAACAATTTACTATAGAACAAGGAGTTTAATAATTCTGGAGCAAACCAACAGCAACAAATAAGACAAATAAAAATTCCCTACATTTCTATTAATTTAAATGGGGCGTTTAACTCCTTGAATGCTAGGGAAGTGTGAGACACATTTCATAGCAAGGCACTGGAGACCGCCCTATCATTCAAGAGTTTAAATATCCATTTAAATCAATGGGAAAGTTAATGTATCCCCAGTGTTGCAGTTAGTTTGCCTTAGAATTGCTCCAGTTCATCTGTCAGCATCTTTGCTTTACATTGGAAGGTACATGAAAACAATTTACAATAGAACAAACCATGGTTCGTCCAGCTACAGTAAATGAGCTCCAGGGCTGGAAGGAAAAAGTGAATTTGCCAGTTCTGCAAATTCTCTGTACGAAAGCCTAAAAAACACAAGGCTACACACTGGAATTGCAATTTGTAAATTGTAATCATATCACCCTTTAGACATCTCTTCTCTTCTCTATTGTAAACAAACACAGTTTGTTTAGTCTCTCATAACTCACATCTTCCAATCCCTTAATAAGTTTTGTTGCATGTCTTTGCAATAATGTCTTTTAAAAAACTGGTGGCAAAACTTTACTCCATATTCTAGATGAGGTTTTACCATGGTTTAATATAGTGACAGAATTGTATTCCAATCCCTTGCATCTATACCCCCTTTTTATACACAATAGAACCCTATTGGGTCTTGCAGCATCTGGGTGTCACTGATCACTGTCTATTGTCTATCAATAAAAATGGGCAAAAACCGAGAGAAATTTCTTGCAGAAATTTTGATAAGAAAACAAATATTTTGCGAACATTCCGCCCCATAGAGAATACATACAATTTTCACCTTTACTTCACTAACAACAAATTTCACAAGAAAACATTGCCATTTGCATCTATGTTTTCTATGAATACAAGATTTCCCGCCACAATATTACTTTTCTGACGGATGAAGTGGATAATAAATAGCAGGAAGTAAAAGTGAGTCTGACATATGTCAAAACATATGCTTTGAAAAAATTGTTAGCAGGCTGAGTTGCTTTGTCCTTTGCCCACAGCACTAACTTCCTGCTTAGGTAACATTGTCGAAACATCCTTGAAAAATAACTGCGGTTTGGGATATCCCCGCAGGGTGCAACACATTACAACGGGGGGGGGGGGATTCACTAAGCGGGGATAAATAGGTGATAAAGTGGAGATGACTTCTCAAGTTTATCACTTCTCTAATTCCTGTGTTTTTCTATGGCGCCTATTAAATAAGATTGATTCAGCTTTGGAGATCTTAGTGAATAGGCTCCTTAGAATAACATCTGTCGACTATTAGCTGTCTGTAGAAGATAGGAGTTGTAGTACTTCAACAGCTAACGGCCACTGTTGTCCACCCCTTTATAAGTGACAGATGTTTATTTTAGCGACATACGTGTCCCATTTAAATGGATAGTGTATTTTTATTTGATACCCAAATATTTCCACCTGAGCCCTTTACACAAAATCAAGGCTATGCAAACTGGGGAGCAAAATATGCAATTTGACATTGACTACTGTAACTCTCAGCCAGCCTATGGACAGCTGGGGTTGGTATTATATTTGTAATTTATTATATTACTAGTTGAAGAGCCTGTGTACACGGGCCACAGTGCCACCCAGCAACGGCCTTGGTGCAGTCATGCACAATAGAGACTGCCCAATCAGCGGTTGATATGGAGAGGGGTGCTCCGAATTCAGACCATAGTCCTCTCTGCGCACCGGTCTGAATTCAGAGCTCCATTTCATTATCAGCCAAGGCGCGGGCAGTCTGTACTGCGCATATGACTGCAGCGCACACATCCGTCTCTACTGCACATGACGGCTTCTGACAAACACACACTTAATGAATTATTACAGAGGATATACAAACAATCCAGCATTACTGATGGTAAATTTCAGAGATGATACACAATCTCAATCCTATTAATATTACCAAATGTATAAAATACAAGACAAACAACTTCAAATACACAGGATAATAATTTATTAAAAGTTATTTGCTCTGCATCATGCATCCATGATCAAAGCAAACTAATACTATAAAACAGAATGTATATTGGATTACAAAAAAATGGCAAATTACTGGGTAATTAAACAGATGCACTTATTCTAAATCCTTCAGCTGTACAACCAAAAAACCCAAGAAATACTCTTTCACTAGAGAGCCATCCGTGTTAACTACAGCAATCAGCTTGAACAAATATAATCCAACACCAAATATTTTGGGGACCACTAGCTAGTCACCCCAGCTACATAACACATGAAACCAAACCTACATGAGTCCTGGAGTCAAGGAAACAAAACCATTGGACCCCACAACCCTAAATAGCATCAATTTAATGTATTCTGCCTATATCCCATACGTACTACTAAGATAATATGAAAACAAAATACTGATATATAGAGTGACCAACAATATATTTCTATATAAATAGTATTTCCAAAAATTAAGATATAATTATTTTTAAAATATTACTATTGCCAACATTTTAAATTTCAGTTGTAAAACATTGCTCTTTATTTTCTTAATTATTACCAGTTAGTTTATTTTTGTTTAACATGCTGTTCAGCAGAGGTGGCAGCAGGCACAGCACTGGTTGCAGCAGGGACAGCATGTCTGACAGCAGGCACAGTACTGGTGGAAGCAGGTTCAGCACTGGCAGCAGGCACAGCACTGGTGGCAGCAGGGACAGCATGTCTGACAGCAGGCACAGTACTGGTGGCAGCAGGTTCAGCATTGGCAGCAGGCACAGCACTGGTTGAAGCAGGAGAAGCACGTCTGACAGCTGGCACAGCAATATTGACAGCCGGGGCAGCACATCTGGCAGCAGGCACAGCAATAGTGGCAGCAGGGGCAGCACATCTGGAATCAGGCACAGACATCTGACCTGTCCTGTTCATGATACTACCCTTTTCTTCCTCCATTGCCATTAATTTCCCCAAGATCCCTAGGGGTGATTTAGGGGGACAGGACATAGTGATAGCTGTCAATATGAGCCTCTCCTGCCTCAATTTTGCAAAAAAAAATCACAGCAGAACAACACAGTACATCTACCTCGCTACGTAGCTGATTCTATTGTTTTCCACTTCCTGGAATGTGTCACTTTTTATAGCGAAAAGGCAAAACACATGTAAATCAATGGGTGGAAACTTTCTAGCCATTGAAAAAATGGTGAAGAATTTTGGCCAATATGCTTAAAAGGTGAAGATTTTAATAACTGGTTTTAAAGCGGATTTTCTTGCAAAAAAGTGAACAACAATGTGGTTTTCGCTGAATTTCTCGTGGGAACATGGCGAGAGCTCTCACCCACCCATAATGAAAACAGGAATCAGAATCACAAGTCAGGAAACCAAAGAATCAAGCATGTATAGCAGGATCAATAGGCAGTGAAGCCTAACAACTAAGCAATATTGAAAAGACGGAATGCTCTTAAAAACCTGTGCTCAGAAGTAGCTGAGCATGAGCTTCCAGGCAAGGATTGCAGACATTTACACATACAGTACAGCAGTGGTTCTCAACCTTTCTAGTGCCGCGACCCTTTGATAAAATGTCCCAAGTTGTGGCGACCCCTAACAGTAAAATTATTTTCGTTGCTCCTTCATCACTGTAATTTTGCTACTGTTATGAATCAAAATATAAATATCTGATGGTTGTAGGTGACCCCTTGCAGATCGTCATTCGACCCCCTAAGGAGTCCCGACCCACAGATTGAGAACCACTGCAGTACAGGATAAAGAAAGCAAATTGCACTTGAGAGCAGACATGAGTATGGTGTGAACTCACATTACTGAGCACACAAATAACTAGACCCAGATAAGCCATGACAGTAGAATGTTCACAGCATATTGCAGGGATAGTGAATTATTTTTATTAATTGATTGGTAATGAGTTATGACACATAGAATGTTTTGATCACACCCCACCACCACCACTTGATACAGTCAGCTGTCAAACCACCATCGAACCACTAGGGATGGGCGAAACTTTTCACCTCAAACTAAAATTGGGAAAAAAGGGCACTTTCTTCTTGGAAAAAAATTTCCTGTGAAAAGTGATGATTTTCCATTTTTTCCCGCTTTTTTCGTCTAGCTTATTCCATTAAAATCAATGGAAATATTTAAGTTACACACAACACATAGCAAATATTATTTTATTTCCCAAAGGCATAGTATAAAAGGGGCATGAGGGTGCCTGTGTTGGTGTGGTGTTTGGAAAGAATACTTTGAACAGGGGATCATTATTGGGGGGGGGGGGTACTGGGATTGGGGCAGTTAAAAAATATATCCTAAATAAAATTAAAAAAAAAAACATAAGACATGGTATAAAAGGGGTCTGAGGAGGGTGCCTGTGTTGGTGGCTGGAGTCTGGGGAAAGAATCAGTTGAACAGGGAATTTGTTTCTTGACTGGTATTGGATGGACACTTAATAAAAAACAAATCAATAAAATAAAATAAGAAATCTGTATGTAAAGTGATAGACAGGATCCACCTGACATAAGTAGCCACTTGACTTGATACAGCATTTGTTAGAGGATGATTTGTTAGATGTGTTGTTAGAAGCCCAAGCCCTGAGGAACCATTGATTTGTAGGACTGAAACGCGTTAGAAACAAACCCCCAAAAATCGTTTATTTTTTTTGTAGGACTATGGGGTTTTTCCTTAACATACTACACAAAGGTTTTGAATTCTCTACTGCATCCTTGAAGTTTATTTTTTTTTAATGTTAGTTTTTGCTGATCTGGTTGGAACACAGAGAGGTTAACAATGGGGTTAATTATGGTTTGCTAAGATGGTGAATAGATTATTTTTTCTGTGGATTCAAACACTTCAGTTGGGGATATAAGGGTCACAGAATTCATAAAATCTGTTTGAATTTGTCAATCTTACTGGCTGGACAGGGCATGGAGCCACAGTGCAGCGGAGGAACTGAGAAGGGTAACTGGGATAATTGTCAGGAAGTGGCTCTATAAAACAGAACTCATCACAGAAAGAGTAACCGGACAGGTTATCTACTTACTTAATCCATTAGTAAGAGTTTGGCCAAGAACTGGATAGTTACCTGTTCATTAGCAGCTGTAATAGATAGCTAGAGTGATGCTTGTGAGCTGCACTAGGGAGTGTCATTGATCTCTAGCAGTCAACTACCAAAAATCGATTGAGTCGAGACTAGATAAATGATGTATAGCTGGGTGTTGGGCTGTGGCAACCAGGATATGGTAGTTGGTTAACAGACTTTGGTCGAACCAGGCAGAAAACAGAAGTATAGAGGCTTGGGTCGAGGCAGGCAGAAAACAGAATGGTCTTATAACAGTCCTAGGTCACAAGAGGAATCAAAGAAGGCAAACACAAAGCTATGAAATGTTAAAACTGAGACATGTGGGTCTTCAATTCTGCTGCTTCAAATAGGTCTCAGAGGCATCTCCAGGAGAATTCACAGTAGAACAGGTAATTGTAAACACAGACTGACTAGAGTGGGGGTGTCCATGTGAAAAGGAGGGGGCACATATAATAACTAAACAGAAAAGACTGGAGTCCAATGCTGTGGTCATATGACCCATAAAAAATAATAACTTCATGCCAGCATTGTGACAACAGAAACAACAATGGGAATGCAAAAAAGGTATGACACAGTTTGTATAGAGAAATATAGAATTCTTCTTGATTAATACTGGAAAGTCATACAGTATGCCCAGACTGAAATGGAAAATTTGTATGGGACATTGTTCTAGCAACATTTAGTAACATAGTAACATAGTTGACAAGGTTGAAAAAAAGACATGCGCTCATCAAGTCCAGCCCATGCCAAAACACCCCTGTTGATCCAGAGGAAGGCAAAAAAAAAGTCCACTGAAGCCATTTCCAATGTAGATCCAAGTGGGTAAAAAAATATTCCTTCCTGACTCTAAATGGAAGTCAGATAGTTCCCTGGTTCAACAACCTATCTGCATTAAAGCCATCTGCCATCATTTTTAATATTGTTCTCTGCTAGATAGTATCATGGTGCCCGTGCTATTGCTGGTGACATTCTGTCAGTTTTACTTTCTGCTGCCTTTTATTGGTTGATGTGGCTTTGCCCCACCCAGTATTTGTCCTTAACAACTGGGCCTTGTGACTTCTCCGGTGCTTATTCGTGATGTTTCCGTTGCCAGCGCTTGTTCCAGTTATTCGTGTGATCTCTGTGTATGACCCGGACTGCCTGACTACTCTGCTGTATCTATTCCTGCTCTGTGTACCGAGCCGGACTGCCTGACTACTCTGCTATCTACGTTCCTGCTCTGTGTATCGACCCGGATTGGCTGACGTTCCTGCTCTGTGTACCGACTTGGATTGGCTGACGTTCCTTCTCTGTGTACCGACCCAGCCTGACTGAAGTTCCTGTTCTGTGTATCGAACCGGTTTGGTTGAATATTGTCCGTGTATCCGGGCCTGCCTGCGGTCCCATCCGGTATCCGGTTTGGGGCTCTCATCCGGTGTCCTCTCTGTCCTCGGACAGAGCATCTGTTGCCTCGTTGCCGCTCAGGTGGTCTAGTCACGGTATACCTGTCACTTACTGTGTCGCGCGGACGACACTCCAGCGTGATAGATCCATCTGGTTGCACCACGGTACTCTTGACCTTTTACTGCTGCAAGCTGAGGTTGGTCTTACTCTGGGAGCCTCAGATTGCTCTCACTATCTGGCAGTCGACATTGGTCTGAGCGTTTGTTAACCGGATTTCAGTCATTGCAGTCTCCGTTAGGTGTTCCTCTGGGAATACAGTTGCAGTCCTCCTTTACTGCTACGGCAGTCCACAGCTTGTCCTGGGCCTCCGTTTACTCCTGTGCCATTACTTGCTATTCCATCACTCTCTGCAGAGTCTTGAGGGCCTCGTTCTATTAGGGCCTGTCAGCCTTCCTGGCCTAATAGTAACCATTTCACTGCTGTCTCATTTGAGTATCACACGAACTTTACCTGACCTGTGTCAGTACTATATTGTGTACATATATTACTGGACCCACGAGAGCTATTATTATTCTGTGTTTATTCAATAAAACTGTGTTTTATCTAACCTACTGTGTCTGAGTGTCAAATAAAACCGTTACAGTATGAAAGGGCCATGACCTCAGATGGTACAGGTAAAGGTAATGCACAAAGCATCCATTGGAGGATGGATTTACATGAGCAGCATTTGGACCAGTTGGCACTGGCCGTTCAAACTGTATTAGAGTGCACTGCTCATCTACATAAACCGGTACAAGCCTCAGTGGTCTCCCCCATTACGACACCGGGAGCTCAATCCCTGACGCAAGTGGCCTCGAGCAAAGGGTCTACGATATGATGGTGAACCAACCCTGTGCAGAGGGTTTATCAACCAATTGGAGATTTTCCTGGAGGTAACTCCTCAAGCCTTTCCAAGTGACCGAAGTAAGGTGGGCTTTATGATCCCGTTACTGACGGGCAGAGCCCTGGCATGGGCCAACCCCTTGTGGAAATCTGCCAAACCATGCACAAAGAACTTCAGGGAGTTCTTACGTGCCTTTCGCAGAGTGTTTGAAGTCCAAGGTAGAGTCACCTCTGCTGCCAAAAGATTAATGGAAATCCAACAAGGTTCTCGTACGGTGGCAGACTATGCTATTGAATTTCGTACACTGGCAACAGAGGTAGGCTGGAACAATGAGGCACTGGTAGCAGCATTTGCTCAGGGACTCGCTGATCATATTAAAGATGAGACGGCAGCCAGAAATTTGTCAAACGATCTGGATGAGTTCAATGATTTTGCTATACTAATTGATTCCCTCATCCGAGAACGAATTGTGGCCAAGGACCGCAGGCAGCAGGCCAGAAATTTTGGACAGGCAAATCAAAATTTCCCATCCATGCCTCCCTTGCCTCCTGAACTTGACCAGGAGAATAGTGAACCAATGCAGCTAGGGTTCACCAAGGTGACCAAGGAGGAACGGGCTCATCGCCGCAGAGAGGGTCTCTGTCTATATTGTAGCCAAGCCAGACATCTGCTGCGTACCTGTCCTATACGGCCGGGAAACTGACACACCTAGGTTACCTTGGGGGACAGGCCCTAGGTGGCGTTCAGCAATCCCTAGACCCAGTTAATCAGAAACCCCTATCCAGGCTGTAATCTCTTGGGCAGAACACTCAGTGGAGGTTCTGGCCCTGGTTGATTACAGTGCAGCCAGATATTTTATGGACAATTCGTTTGCTGCACTACATAAGACTCCGCTGGTCGAAAGGGAATCTCCCTTAGCTATTGAGGCCATTGATGGCAGACCATTGATACCAGCTCAGATCACTATGGAAACTATACCGCTATCTATGAGTATTGGGCGCTCCACACAGAGAAACAGCATTTCCAGATTATCCAGTCTCCTCACCATGCGGTCATCCTGGGGTTTCCATGGTTACATCTATACAACCCTAGGTTTGACTGGCAGACTTGTGAGATAATGTCTTGCTCTGAATATTTTATGGGACATTGTGTTTCACATACTACTAAGATCATGTGTACCTCTACTTCCGTGCCAGCTATCGTCAATTCAGTGACGTTTTCAGTAAAGGAGAGGCTAGTGCTTTGCCTCAGCATCGGATTTACGATTGCGCTATTGGTTTGCCTCCTGGTGCCGTTCCCCCCGGGGTTGCACGTACCCGTTGTCATGCAAGGAGAATCAGGCCATGGAGGTATATATCTCAGATGCCCTCGAAAGGGGTATTATCAGGAAGTCAACCTTGCCAACAGGGCGCTGGTTTCTTTTTTGTAAAAAAGAAAAATGGTGAGTTACGACCCTGCATCAATTATCGTGGCCCGAATAAGCTCATGTCCAAAAACGCCTACCTGATACCACTCATCACTGAACTGTTTGACAGGTTGAAAGGCTCCTCTATTTACACTAAGTTAGATTTACGGGCTGCATATAACCTGATCAGAATAAGAGCCTGGGACGAGTGGAAAACGGCGTTCAATACCAGATCTGGACACTATGAATACCTAGTGATGCCTTTTGGGCTATGTAATGCTCCCACAGTGTTCCAGGAGTTTATTAATGACATCCTCCATGACATGCTACAGTCTTGCGTAGTGGTTTATCGTGATGATATACTCATACATTCGTCTAGTTTGTCTCAACACAGCAAGGATGTGCCTGAAGTTCTGCTCAGATTACTTGAGAACAAATTATTCTGCAAAATCGAGAAATGCGAGTTCCATAAGTTTATGGTGCCTTTTCTGGGCTTTGTGATTTCTAAGGATGGCATTGCTATGGATAAGGATAAGCTCACAGCACTTTTGCAACGGCCACGACCCAAGGGACTTAAGGCTATTCAGCGCTTTCTTGGTTTTGCCAATTATTATATAGGAAATTTATTCGAGACTTCTCCACGATTGTTAAGCCACTGTCTGACCTTACACACAAAGGTGCTAATCCCTCCCAATGGTCTGAGGCAGCTGAACAAGACTTTGTGACACTTAAGTCCGCCTTTGCATCTGCTCGTGTACTGTCCCACCCTAACCCCTCCCTTCCATTCACCTTGGAAGTTGATGCCTCTGAGACTGGGGTAGGGGCAGTACTGTCACAGCTTAACTGTTTAAACAACTGGTCAATTTTTTTTCTGAGGTGAAAGTTCATAGTTCATAGTACATCATCTGGTCCTTAAGGGGTTGATGTGTCCATATTTTTTTCAAGGCCCAGAAGACAGCACAAACGGAACTTCTTGGATGCCAGAGACATTGCTAACAGATTGTGCAGCAATGTGTTGGAGAAGTCTCTAGAATACAAGGTGTTAATGATCCAGTACAATGTTATCAATATAAAATATTTATTTTTGATGTTTTTGTTATTTACATTGTCAAACTGTGCCTTTATGGCTTATTAACAGGCCAGGACTTGTGAATTTCCCTGCCAGAGCACAGGTGTGTTGATCATAGGTTCAGTCAGTTTGATTAACTCACCTGTGATCTAACAAGGAAATCCTCAAATCTTGGCCTGTTAGTGGGCCATGAGGGCACAAGTTGAGAAACGCTGGTCTAGACAATCTTCCAAATGTGCATGAATCAATACACTTTTTTGCACTTTCCAAATTAACATCAATTCAGTAATATTATTTTTCTGTTCTACTGCAGAACGCTGAGAATCAAGATTATGCTTGCAGTATGAAATGAAGATACGTGTTTATACTCATTGTTGCAATGTGACACTAACCATTCACAATAGCAGAATTAGGCAACATATGAGAATGTTAACATGAAATGACCTTTCCTTTTGAGACAAGTTTATGCAGCTGAAATGTTTACTTCAAGGATTACTTGCTTTTTGAACAAATGCTATGATGTGTCATTAAAATTCTGACTCACAGAAAAAACTCAACAAATTCATACGAGAAAGTAAAAATGATGAAAAAAGTTGTAGAACTTAGTGCATGACAAAGCTTAACAGACAACAAGCAGCAGAGTTACGTAGGCTCTGCATAAAGTATATGTAGACTTCAATGCACAAGATAAGAGACTGAAATGTGAGACTTCAGTTTTGAAGCTCATTCTCTTCTCATGGGACCAATGACAACCCCTTTCTGTTTCCCATATTTCTCAAACAGGGCTCATAATGCAGCTCCGGATTCATCAGTATGTTCTGTTCTATAGTAGCATACCCTATATAATAATTGGCTAAATGTGTTTGTCAGAAGCCGTCATGTGCAGTAGAGACGGCTGCGTACACTGCAATCATGCGCACTACAGACTGCCTGCGTCACGGCTGATAACGGAGCGGGGCTCCGAATTCAGACCATAGTCCTCTCTGGGCATCATATCAGCTGTGGCGCGTCTCTACTGTGCATGACTGCACTGCGTCCGTTGCTGGGTGGCACTGTGGCCCGTGTACACGGGCTCCTCAACTAGTATGCTTATAGCATTATCTTAGTGATAATTGCAGGCTACAGGAAAAGACCTACTTCATCAGGTTTAGATTCTCGTGCTGGTCCAAGAATCTAAACCTGATGACGCAGGTGTTTTCGTGTAGCCAGGGGGAGTTACAAGAGAGCCAATCAGGTCTGTTGTTCACATGCGCAATGTGCTTTTCTGGGGGGAAGATGTCACCAGGTACTTTTTGCAATTACGGTTTATTCTTTAATAACACTTTAAAAAAAAAAAAAATTACACAGCGCATTCTAATGGATTATAGCACTCTAATTGAGGCTACATCTTGTAGGGGTGATAGTTCCACTTTATGCAGATTAGACAAAAAGGCAGATATTTTATATATTTTCTATGGGTGGGAATTTTCATGGGAAAAGTGGGAAATTGCTAGTTTTCTTTGAAAATTCCCTCAGAATCAATTTTTGACTGTTTCACTCATCCCTAAGTGTTGCACAGGAATACAGAGCCACCCTGACTGAATTAAATGCCACTTCTCCCTTATTGAATTACCTGATATACCCACGCTATTAATTTATTACTCTTTTGAAATGTGGGTGACAGTTCCATTTTAATCCCCTTATGTATGTACCTTTTAACCAGTTATGTTATGTTGAATATTGGGACACATATCATTTATACATTAACCTGACCTTAATGCTTTGAGTATAATCATCCAATATACATTGTAATTCCTTCAAATATTGTTCAAGGCATTAAAGGAGATCTCTACAGGATCGGACACACTATTATTTAATTGGGCCTGCAATTATCGCTAAGATAATGCTATAAAAGCATACTAGTTGAGGAGCCCGTGTACACGGGCCACAGTGCCACCCAGCAACGGACACAGTGCAGTCATGCACAGTAGAGACGCGCCACAGCTGATATGGTGCACGGAGAGGACTATGGTCTGAATTCGGAGCCCTGCTCCGTTATCAGCCGTGGCGCGGGCAGTCTGTAGTGTGCATGACTGCAGTGTATGCAGCCATCTCTACTGCACATGACGGCTTCTGACAAACACATTTAGCCCATTATTATATAGGGTATGCTACTCTAGAACAGAACATACTGATGAATCCGGAGCTGCATTATGAGCCCTGTTTGAGAAATATGGGAAACAGAAAGGGGTTGTCATTGGTCCCATGAGAAGAGAATGAGCTTCAAAACTGAAGTCTCACATTTCAGTCTCTTATCTTGTGCATTGAAGTCTACATATACTTTCTGCTTCAGGCTTGAAATCCCAAAATAAAAGGTCTATGGAGGCTGTTTTCTCAAACTGCAAAATTTTTGGTAAAGAGCCACATAGTTCTGGATTGTGTTTTGAAGAGAATCAGTTTTCTGCTGATATTAACAGTTTTGGGTTTGTACAGTATAGTCCTCTGATTCTATAATAACAGACCTAGTAAAACATGATAATTGTCCTTTAAACTGGCTAACCTTGGTAGATTTACAGAAAAATATTTTGTGTGCATGGTACTTGGAAAGCCCTGGCATAACTAACAACTGAATTGTGGACTTATAGAGGGGAAGGCAAGGTCATAATACACTTAATGGGACTCTTTGGCACATAACTCATAATGGGTATACATGGAAAAGAAAAGACATTTAACCTTTGGAGCTTATAGAAAGAGTTGTTAGCAGTGGAATGGAGTGGAGAGGTTGTAGTTAGTATGGAGAGCTGCAGTGAGCATACAGCTCAGGTAGTCTGCTAGCTTCCAGAGAAGAAAGGTAAGAAAGGTGAAGGGAATGTCTAGATTCGATTGTTAGCCAATTTAGTTCTTACATACATATATATATATATCACAATGATCGGTAGTAGACTAGCGCGCAACAAAAATTTTTTTTTTCATTCGTCAACTCCGCAATTGGGATCCGACCTGTTCGACTCGGATGAAAGTCGGTGACAGTCCAAATTATTTGGCGACTTTAAAATACCTTAAAAATACAATAAAAATGAAAATTAAATGAACTGAACCATTTCCAGGGTCTAAATGAAGATGGTGGAACAGGGTAAGGTGGGCATTTAGCCTTTTGGTATTATGGATGAAGAAATGAAGTACGGATGTAGCTAAATTTGAAGGAAGGCCTGCCTGCCTGCCTGCCTAAACAACTGTGAGACTGGCTGATGTGTCACTCTGAAAATTATTCAAACAAATCCCTTATATTAATTTTAATATTTAACACAGAAACAAAGGTGACTTTCCCTTGTGGTGGTAATAAGGTACTAGGCCTGCCTGCAGAACTGTCAGACTGGCTGATGTGTCCCTCTGAAAATGATTCAAACAAATCCCTAATATTTAAAATTTTTTGCACAGGAACAAAGATGACTCTCCCTTGCAGTGGCAATAAGGCACTAATGCTGGCTGCGTGCCTATGCCTAATGCTAACTGCCTGCCTACACAACAACTGGACACTCTCCATCTCCTTCTTCTCTCTCTCCAACAACAAAATGATGAAATGCAGGCTGTCTGCCTGAGTGTCTTTGTCATTAGTCCAATCCCCATCATGAAACGAAGAAGCCAACTGGAAAAATACAAAGCGGGACAGTAGTGCATGAAACTGAGAAGTTAATTGGACTAGAGACATGGAGGGAACGTATGGAGGGAAAGCGGGTAGTAGTCACCAAATTTCTGAAAGTTTCAAAGACATTCAGACCAGGGCTAGCCGGATTTGTATTTTTTTTGCGAACGACCCTTGCCAGTTGGAAGGTCTGAATGTCGCTGAATGACCCAATTTTCATTGAATTCCGAATTTCGCCAACCCAAATCGCACAAGTCTAAAGGGTAGTGTAATTACATTACAGGACAAAGCAGCATAATGAAGGATACAGAGACGAGATTACCAAGATAGATTTGTGGAGCAGAATCATATACTATATCCTCATAGTCTATGATTTTAACAACCTGAATGCACTGCAGACCTTGCTATCGGTCTATAAGTCCCATTTACATCTTTCAAAATGTTTGTTTGTCCCCTATGATAAAGTTTGTTTGATCCAAAAGTGCTTCAGATCTTTGTAATATATTGGCATCCTGATTTAATTTATTGAGAGCATCTGACCCTCAAGGGGTTAAACAGAATAGTCATGGGAAGTGTATCAATGATGAGAAAGATGCCACTAGTTAGTAATTATACTAACTGGTGTTCTTCTAATACCAAGCCATGCAGCACAATTCAGAAGAAATGTTAGTGGCCTCAAACATCGGTTTGATACCCACTGGGGTATGTGATTTGAGTTGATTTAAATGACATACCCACTTCTGGGTATTCATTTATTCATTTTTATTTTTGAAGTTGATTCATTTATTCATTTTTATTTTTGAAGTTGATAATTGATAATATCAGACGCAACAATTTTTTGTATCTGGAGATATTAAACTCCTTGGATATTTGTAATGAAGGAAGATTAGTGTTGTAACCTCTATTTACAATAGGAAGTGATTCTTGATTGACAAGATACGTAATCACACCTGGTTTTGGATTGGAGGAAGGAGGCATTGACTCGGATTCAAGGTTTAAAAAGAGGCTTAGAGAGAGCTGCAGCGTCTGATATGCTTTGAAAAAGTTGCAATACGAAACATGCGTCACAATGATTTTAGACTTAGTATCAGTGAATGACTTTTAGTATTGCAGTTTAGGGATTAGTGAGTTATTATGTATCTGAACCTATAGGCAGAGATTAACTACGAATGGCAAGCCGGAATGTGCCCCGGTAATACTGACAGGGACTAGCTGTTACTGGTAAGCCGAAAGTTCCTCGGCAATACTGATAGGGACTAGCATTTATTGGCAAGCCGGATTGTGCCCTGGTACGTATAGATAGTATACTATATCAACGAGCAGTTGATAAGTGATTAGGTATAATACTGGAGAGATATTAATTGAGATTTAGGCAACATATGGTACTAAGTAATTGCTCATTTTTACTCCAGCAGCTGTATCTCATTTGTAGCTATCAACCTATTGTTGATTGGGAGACCGGAACGGTCTCCGGTAAATTAGATGGGGACTTACATCTGACTGATAAGCCGAGAGGTGCCTTGATAATCTGTATCTAGCAAGGTTAATGTTTTGACAGTAGGAATGTGTCTTAGCAATGGCAAGCAATGTTATACTATTTGACAAGCTAGTGTATGTCCCGACATTGCAGATGAGGATTTTTAATTACGGAGATATTGGTCAATTTCATCTCAGCAGCTATTTTGAGAATCAAATTATTGAGGCAAACCGGCGAATGCCTTGGCATACTAAATAGAACTTGTAAAGTGTAGATTTTTTTCATTATTAACGTTGCATGCAAAACATTAGAGGTTAATTACTATATGCGGCTGTAAACAGAGGCAAGCTGGATAAATGCCCCTGCAGTACACTACACAAAATAAATTTAGTTCAACTTTCCCTAATATGATATATACATTGGTAGGATGTTTATGAGTATATTAATTGTTATAAATATATTTAATAAATGTTATGTTTTAGGGTTTCCAATTCTATTTTGAGATTGTGTGAATCACATGGATTAGCCATTTTAGTGTGCTAATACTGCCAGGTTTCCTTTTTTCTTTTGGTTGTTTTCTATATATTTTTCCCTGTAGCACCTAAAAGGCCTCCGGTTGATATGACACACTAGTCAAATGTTAGGTAAGAACTATTTTGAGTGTGTGAGTTATCTTTGTTGATACCCACTGGAGCCCTTACAAGAACTCTGCACATTTACATTTGTCTCTCTCTCGTCTTGTATAGTGTTACGGTATTCTGACACTCAGACAACGGTAAAAAGTAAAAGCACAGTTTTATTGAAATAATGGTTAGAGAACAGTGCCCCTTGGGGCCAGGACAGGTATAAATGGTAATGACAATATACAGGCCCAAGTATGTATAAGGAAATATGCAGATCAGGAAAGTGACATACAGGGGTTAATGTAGAGAAACTGAACAGTCTCAGTAAAATTGATTAGCCAACACCCAGGAGGTAATATCAGTCTATCGATGGTGAAGGTGTATTGTGTGACTGAACTGAACCACTCTCAAAAGCTGTTCAATGGAACGCCCCAACAGACCAGCAAGATTGACCAGAGCTGAGCCAAGACCACCTTAGTGGGATACAGGAGGAAACCTACTGCCAGAGCTAATGGGACCAGAACCTGATTCGCCCTTAACACTCACTCGGAAGTAACTCTGCGTGTGCCAACGGGACCAGAGCCCTAAACACCCCTGGGGTGCCAGAATGGAGGAACACTGCACAAGCAATTAACGAGCCAGAGCACTAGTAGTGCGGTGGATAGCGTAACACATTTAAGCACTTGGAGACCAAAGCCGGGACACCCTTCCGGTGCCGTACAGAACACACACTGCAAGAGCAAACTGGAGGTACCAATGCCAAGCGGCGCTACCACGGTGCTGTCCGAGCACCAGAACGGACAACTGCTCTGCTAGTGTGAATGGATAGGCTAGGTCTAAACAGCACAGGCTCAGGAAGTGTTAATGGCTTGAACGGAAACCCACAGGCTTGGCAAGTGTACGAGGATAGGCTCAATAGACGGAGGCTACAAGCACAGCAAGGGTTAATGCAGGTTCGGTATAGGAGGCTACAGCTCAGCAGCGCTATAAGGATAGACTCTGTGCAACAAAAGGCAACAGCTCGGTAATAAGAGAGATGGTTAGTCAGAGCGACACAAATACAGTTCAGAATGTCGCCGGTAGGCGACCGGAATCACACTGGAACACAGGATCAGATCACTGAGCAGGAACGTCAGCCGGAACTGGATCAATACACGAAGCAAGAATGTCAGCCAGAGCCAGGTCAATCACGGAGCAGGGTCGTCAGCCAGAACCAGGTCAATCATGGAGCAGGGTCATCAGCCAGAACCGGGTCAATCACGGAGCAGAGTAGTCAGACAGAGCCGGGTCAATCACGAAGCAGGAACGTCAGCCGGAACCGGGTCAATCATGAGCAGGATCAGCAGAATAGTCAGACGAGCCGGGTCAGTACACAGGAACGCAGGAACACAGCAACAAGACACAGGATCAGTAACACCACGAAAGGGCAAATGACAGATGCCGTGACCCCAGTATATAAAGGCACATCCTGAGCGGGCCAATCAGCCTCCTCCAATGCACAGGTAACACCAAGCAAGATTGATAGAGAATCACGGGGACCATGATAGTACCCCCCTCTCAAAGACCCCCTCCCCTGGATGAGGGTCTCGGTTTCTGAGGATATTTAGAGTGAAAGTTGCGCAGTAGCCATGGAGTATGGAGAACCTTGTGGTCAACCCAGGAGCGCTCCTCAGGCCCGTAGCCTTTCCAGTGGACCAAATATTGCAACTTGCCTCTAAATCTCCTGGAGTCAATAATACTCTGTACTTCATATTCCTCTTGGCCTTGAACACCCACCGGCCCAGGAACCACCGGAGTGGTAGTATAGCAGTTGCAAACCAAGGGCTTCAATAGCGATACATGGAACACATTGTGAATGCACATAGAATTCGGAAGCTCCAGTGCATAAGCCACAGGTTTAACCTTGTGGATAATTTTGAACGGACCAATGAACCGGGGGGCCAATTTGTTGGAAGGCACTTGCAGATTGAGATTCCTGGAGGAAAGCCATACCCTGTCCCCAACCTGGAAGGATACTGCTGGCAGCCGTCTGAGATTGGCATGCCGCTGATGTCTCTGGAAGGACTGGCTGAGGGACCTCTGCACCTGTGCCCAAGTGGAGCGGAGCTACTCCATATGCTCATCCAGAGCCGGAATCTGTTGTGACTGGAACGAGTCTGGGAGCAGACAAGGCTGGAACCCATAATTCACAAGAAATGGAGAGCTCCCAGACGATTAATTAACTGCACCGTTCCTGGCAAACTCCGCCCATGGCTACAGGTCGGCCCAATTATCATGATGATCAGTCAAAAAGCAATGTAAAAACTGCTCCAGTCCTTGATTGGCACGCTCAGTGGCCCCGTTGTTCTGGGGATGGTAGGTGGAGGAAAAGACAGTTGTATCCCCATTTTGCCACAGAATGCCCTCCAAAATCTCGACACAAATTGACTCCCTCGGTCCGACACTATCACTCTGGGAACCCTGTGCAAGCGAAATTCTTCTCTGGCAAAAACTATTGCCAATTCCTGGGCCGAAGGAAGGCCAGAGAGGGGCACGAAATGAGCCATCTTAGAGAACCTATCTACCACCATCAAGATAAACATATAGCCCTTAGATACTGGCAACTCTCCCAAAAATTCAATAGATATGTGGGACCAAGGGCGTTCGCCATTAGGCACTGGTTGGAGCAGCCCCACTGGGAGATGTCTGGGAGTCTTAGCACGGGCACAGGTGGCACAGGCAGCAGTAAATGCAGAACAGTCAGCTATCAGAGAGGGCCACCAAAATGTTTGTGATAATGACCACGCCAGTTGGTCCCTCCCAATATGCCCAGCTGCCATAGATGAGTGATAGGTCTCGAGTAAACGGGTGCGGAAAGGCTCATCCACAAAGCACTTGCCAACTGGGGTTTCAGGAGGTGGCCGAGCTTGAGATGCCAAGATTTGCTCCCCCAGTGGCGAAGTGATACTGGTGCGAATCGTAGCCAGAATCCTATCTGGCTGAATTATAGGAACCGGGGCGTCATCCCTCTCAATGTCCGTGCAAAACTGTCTAGATAGAGCATCTGCCCTAACGTTCTTAGACCCAGGCAAGTAGGACACTATGAAATTGAATCTTGACAGGAACAGGGCCCACCTAGCCTGGCGAGATGACAGCCTTTTAGCCTCTGAAAGGTAAATCAAGTTTTTATGGTCCGTAAGAATTAGTACCGGGGTTCTTGCGCCCTCCAAAAGATGTTGCCATTCCTTTAATGCCAGGATGATAGCCAACAATTCCCTATCACCAATTTCGTAATGGCTTTGGGCACTAGATAGTTTCTTGGAAAAGAACCCACATGGTCTCAGGTTGCCACCCTCCTTGGGGCATTGGGAAAGAACTGCCCCTACCCCAACCTCAGAGGCATCGACCTCTAACGTGAACAGCAGGGAGGGATTAGGGTGAGACAGTATAGGAGCAGAGGTGAATGCAGATTTGAGAGTTTCAAAGGCCTTTTCAGCTGCCTCTGACCATTGAGAGGGATTAGCCCCTTTGTGCGTGAGGTCAGAGAGAGGTTTTACAATGGTGGAAAAGTTCTGAATAAATTTTCTGTAATAGTTGGCAAAGCCCAAGAATCGTTGGATAGCTTTTAACCCTTTGGGTCGTGGCCATTGTAGGACTGCTGCCAACTTTTCTTGGTCCATGGCAATGCCATCCTTAGCTATTACAAAACCCAAGAAGGGTACCTTGGAACAATGAAATTCACATTTTTCTAATTTACAGAACAATTTTTTCTTGCGTAACTGAACACCTCTGAGACATCCTGGATGTGCTGGGTTACATTGGCAGAGTGAATCAATATATCGTTAAGGTATACGACTACACTAGACTGTAACATATCGCGGAGGATATCATTGATGAATCTTGAAATATGGCAGGTGCATTACATAAGCCAAATGGCATCACCAAGTATTCATAGTGGCCAGACCTAGTATTGAATGCCGTCTTCCATTCATCTCCGGCCCTGATCCTAATCAGGTTGTAGGCGGCACGTAAATCGAGTTTCGTAAATATAGAGGAGCCTTTCAACCTGTCAAATAACTCCGTAATGAGTGGAATGGGGTACGCATTCTTGGACATGAGCTTATTAAGTCCACGGTAATCAATACATGGTTGTAATTCGCCACTTTTCTTTTTCACAAAAAAAAACCTGCACCTGCCAGAGAGGATGATTTGCAAATGATTCCCCATTTGAGGGCATCCTCAATGTACTCCTCCATGGCCTTATTCTCCTCACATGACAATGTGTATGTCCTACCCTCGGTGGCACCACCCCTGGGGGCAAATCAATAGCGCAATCATACGACCTATGTTGCGGCAATATGCTAGCCTGTCCTTTACTGAATACGTCACTGAACTCGCTGTATTCAGCTGGCACAGAGGGAGAGGTACACATGATCCTGACTGGATGAGACAGGCAATGACCAGTGCAGTACTCAGACCAAGACTTAACCTCACATCTTTGCCAGTAAAACTGGGGATTGTGCAACAATAACCAGGGGAACCCCAGAATGACCGCGTGATGGGGTGAGTGTATAATCTGGAAACGTACCTCCTCCTTGTGGAGAACCCCAATAGACATAGTAATGAGGGTAGTTTCCATAGTGATGAGGACTGGTTCAAGAGGTCTGCCATCAATAGCTTCAATGGGTAGCGGAGTATCTCTTTTAGACAGAGGAATATTGTGTGTCTCAGCAAAAGGCCGGTCCATGAAATAGCCTGCTGCGCCAGAATCTACCAGAGCTAGTACCTCCACAGCTTGGTCACCTAGGAGAAAACGCACCGGGATGGTGGGTTTCTTGGAACAGGGATCTGGGGAGATTGTACACCACCTAGGGCCTGTCCCCCAAGGTACCCTAGGTGCGTGCGTTTCCCAGCCGTACCGGACATGTATGTAGTAAGTGACCATTTTTACCACAATATAGACATAGCCCCTGTTTTTTGCGGTGTGCCCGCTCCTCCTTAGAAAGTCTAGTGAACCCGATTTGCATAGGGTCACCCGGTTCAGGTACCCGGTCAGGAGGATTGGGAGGCGAGGGTGGGTTTAAAGAACTATCGTGCCCATAGGTTCTGGCTCTTGCCCTCTTTGCCAGGCGCCTTTTGCGCATGCGGGTATCAATGAGAATTACGTAGTCTATGTACTCATCCAAATCAGTAGGGACTTCTCTGGCTGCAATATCATCCTTAATAGGGTCTGATAACCCTTGGGCAAAGGCCGCCACCAGTGCCTCATTATTCCACCCTACCTCTGCTGCCAGTATCCGAAATTCTATCTCGTAATCGCCCACAGTACGATCGCCCATCTGTATCTCCATCAATTTATTGTCAGCAGAGGTAGCTCTCCCAGGTAGCTCGAATACTCTCAGAAACTTTGTGACAAATTCATGAAAGTTCAGAGTACATGGTTTAGCCTTCTCCCATAAAGGATTAGCCCATGTCAGTGCTTTACCAGTTAATAGAGATATCATGAACCCCACCTTGCTATGGTCGTTTGGGAAGGCATGAGGTGTCAGTTCTAAGAATATCTCTAATTGGTTAATAAATCCGCTGCACAGAGTAGGTTCGCCATTATATCTTAACGGTAACGGCGCCGCCGCCGTTAAACTTCTGGAGGGAGCCATCATTTGCCCATTAGCGTTATCCTGTGTCAGAACTGGGGGGACCACCGGATTTTGGTTAGGTTTATCAAGGTGTACCATACGTTCTAGTAAGGTTTGCATGGCCAGTGCCAACTGGTCCAGGCGTTGCTCGTGAACATCCATCCTCCAGTGGAGGTTCTGTGTATTACCATCACCTTTACCGTCTGAGGTCATGGCCCTTTCGTACTGTTACGGTTTTCTGACACTCAGACAACGGTAAAAAGTAAAAGCACAGTTTTATTGAAATAATGGTTAGAGAACAGCGCCCCTGGGGGCCAGGACAGGTATAAATGGTAATGACAATATACAGGCCGAAGTATGTATAAGGAAATATGCAGATCAGGAAAGTGACATACAGGGGTTAATGTAGAGAAACTGAACAGTCTCAGTAAAATTGATTAGCCAACGCCCAGGAGGTAATATCAGTCTATCGATGGTGAAGGTGTATTGTGTGACTGAACTGAATCACTCTCAAAAGCTGTGCAGCGGAACGCCCCAACAGACCAGCAAGATCGACCAGAGCTGAGCCAAGACCACCTTAGTGGGATACAGGAGGAAACCTACTGCCAGAGCTAATGGGACCAGAACCTGAATCGCCCTTAACGCTCAATCGGAAGTAACCCTGGGTGTGCCAACGGGACCAGAGCCCTAAACACCCCTGGGGTGCCAGAATGGAGGAACACTGCACAAGCAATTAACGAGCCAGAGCACTAGTAGTGCGGTGGATAGCGTAACACATTTGAGCAAAGCCGGGACACCCTTCCGGTGCCGTACAGAACACACACTGCAAGAGCAAACTGGAGGTACCAACGCCAACCGGCGCTACCACGGTGCTGTCTGAGCACCGGAACGGACAACTGCTCTGCTAGTGTGAATGGATAGGCTAGGTCTAAACAGCACAGGCTCAGGAAGTGTTAATGGCTCGAACGGAAACCCACAGACTTGGCAAGTGTACGAGGATAGGCTCAATAGACGGAGGCTACAAGCACAGCAAGGGTTAATGCAGGTTCGGTATAGGAGGCTACAGCTCAGCAGCGCTATAAGGATAGACTCTGTGCAACAAAAGGCAACAGCTCGGTAATTAGAGCGATGATTAGTCAGAGCAACACAAACACAGTTCAGAATGTCGCCGGAAGGCGACCGGAATCACACTGGAACACAGGATCAGATCACTGAGCAGGAACGTCAGCCGGAACCGGATCAATACACGAAGCAGGAATGTCAGCCAGAGCCGGGTCAATCATGGAGCATGGTCATCAGCCAGAACCGGGTCAATCACGGAGCAGGGTTGTCAGCCAGAACCGGGTCAATCACGGAGCAGAGTAGTCAGACAGAGCCGGGTCAATCACAAAGCAGGAACATCATCCGGAACCGGGTCAATCACGAGCAGGATCAGCAGAATAGTCAGACGAGCCAGGTCGGTACACAGGAACACAGCAACAAGGTGCAGGATCAGGAACACCACGAAAGGGCATCTGAAAGATGCCGTGACCCCAGTATATAAAAGCACATCCTGAGCGGGCCAATCAGCCTCCTCCAATGCACAGGTAACACCAAGCGAGATTGACAGGGAATCACGGGGACCGTGATATATGGACTGACATAATCAGACATAACTTTATTAGATTTTAAGTACTAAAATGGAAGACAAAATATATTTTAGTTCAATATTTAAAGGGGTATTATACCCTAGGAATAAGTGGCTCTTTATTTGTTTAACAGCAGGATTTATCTGGTTGATATGTTTCCAACTACAATCAATTATATCTATACACTAGTCTTTTGGTGTTTGTGATCTCTTTTTCAGTCCGCTGCAAATTTTTCCTTTAAAAACAGTTTGTATCCCTTACACTGCATTAATTTCTATGAAGTCCATCATTTGCTGTGAGGAGGAATGTTCTAGAGGCAGGCTTCAATAGAGATCACTGTATACAGTAAAGTGTTGTAAAATGCATAATATAAATATATATATATATATGTGTATTTATTGATTGACCTGTTGGTCCCAGGAAGGTGCGCAGAGAGGACACCGGTCTGAATTCGAAGTGCCCTATTCCATATCAGCCGCGGCGCGTTTGGGCAGTCAGTACTGTGCATGACTGCAGAGCGGGCAGTCTCTACTGTGCATGACTGCGTTGTGACAAACTTTTTAGCGAATTATTATATAGGATAATGGACTTTGAAATATTCTTTGAAAGAGTAAACACATGAAACCGAAATGGGCAGGCCACATAGCAAGAAAGCTTGATGGACGATGGACCAAACACATTTTGGAATGGATTCCACTAGTCTAGATACTAAACTTCCAAGAAGATGGCCAAAAACAAGATGGGTAGATGAAATTACCAAATTTGTTGGTACAAAGTGGCAACAAAAGGCACAGGACCGAAGATGTAGGAGACTTGCTGAAGAGATCTGCATCCTGCAGTGGATCGACAACGGATGAAGATGATGATGATATATATATATATATATATATAATGTAGAAAATGATATTTGCTGGTTTCAATTTGTGAATGGACAATACAAGCTCAAGGATGCATGGAAAAGCCATAGACAGGGAAGAGTGTGGTTATGTAACTGTCTTCCATATATGTTGCTGGCTACTTAGATAAATAGGATTTGTATACAGACATAACTGCTTCTTATACTTTCTTTCATTGTTATCTTCATCGCTTAGTTTGTTACAAGTTCATCCTCAACAACCCATGCTATGCCAGACATTGGCTGGGATAATGACTTTCATATGCTTATTCTCTGAATTTACACTATGCCAATACGTGCAACAGCTTCTAATTTCACTACTTTATCAATCTAATATGAAATTGCTTGACATTTGTATGACTTATTGTAATTATTATCCCAAGGGGTGGGTAGTGTATGTGGTCCACTTACGTTGAGGGCTGCTGTTTGTAGAGCAACATTGCACACAATTTGGGTGAATTTTTTGTAGGGGACTGGATTCTTGCCATAATTACCATAATTTCAATAGGAGGTACTAATTCATTTTTATAATCTGATTTTATATATTTGTTTTATGATTTTTGTAGTTTACATATATACAGAGCTGAATGCCATGTAAAGGTCTACTTCTGCTTTGTAATATGTAATTGTTTAAGTTCGTGGGAACCCCAATATATGATATATGGTTAGGCATTTATGTTTAAGTACATGTGCTCCTAATCATTAATCTTTTTCTGGGTATACAATGTGAGTGCCACTTATTCCTATGTATTGTCCGCCTTTCATTGAACAAATTATTATTATTTCAGATATCACTGCAAATAACAGATTTTGACTATGGTAATCACACGTAAGAAAAAAAATCGGAAATTCTGGAACAAAACAACTGCACCATAGGAGACAAATTAAATTCTCAATATTTCCATTCCAGTAGCATAACTAGAAACTGGACCACCCAGGTTCAAGAAGAATGCAATACATTTTCTATGCATTCCAAGTCATATGTTACTTTAGAGATTAAGACAAATAAAAACACACATACACAACACTCAGAAACAAACACAAGGTTACAGAGGGTACCTTGGAATTTTCAAGGTGCGCTGATCCAGATGTGCACTAATCAGTTCTTCAACAGGTGATATTTTGTCTCTGTCCCCTGTTCCATTAAGCCAATGGTGTGGCAGGGATCTAGCTTGTGGGTCTTCACAGGAACACAGAGCACACTGTGTTTAATCCATTTTATTTTTAAATATATATATAGATATGTTGTATATAATATTAGAATATATTTGAAAATATGCACTGCAATCTTTTTATCAAATCAATAATTTAATACGTTCTTTGTTCTCTCTATGACTCTTTTACTTAGAAGAGAGAGTGATGGCTACTGTGATACATTGTTATAAAATGTTTTGGGGTTTTGGATTAGTCTTAAATATAAGCTGGTGGTGGCAGAAATACAGAGAATAATCTGTGGGTACAGAGGCATACTAAACATCTGGTTTGTGGTAATACTTTATATTGCAGGTTTGGACAATAAGCTCTTTGGTGACAAGGCCACTAAGACTTAATTAATCCTTGGCCTTATTTGAGACTTCAATAAACTGACTTTCTAAGAACTGTGGCAACCAAACTGCACCAAAGGAATCAAATAAAATCCCCCACATTCCTGTTGTTTTCAAGGGGGTCTTTAATGCTTTGGATGTAAGATTTCACCAACATTTTGCAGAGGGGGACATCTCTAACTTTAACCTTTGAGTGCCAGAGGATTGCCCAACCATTGCTTTGGCACTAAAACATTTAAAGGGGTAAATGGAACACTTTCACCTCATATAAATAAAAGTTACATATATAATTTATGTTTCTTTTTTAATCTGTTTTGTAATTCAAGAGAGAAATTGTTTTAACCCACTTACATCTAAACTCATGTTTACAATGGTATGCCTTTTTTTTCTTAAATCCCAATAATACCATCATGCACAGTGACCCTGCCAAACCTCAGGTGAAATGCCGAACTGGAGATAAAAAGAAAATAGACTGGGAACCAATGGTGTAACTAGTCATTGAAAGGCCCCTGTGCAAACATTATTCCAGGCCCCCATCACAAAAATATTTTTACTTAGACATAATTAGAACCTAGTGAAGATGCCCCCCCTTGAATGCTGGGCCCCAATACAACTGTTCCCCCGTAGCTATTCCCCTGACAGCTACTCAGGTTTAGCTAGTCAAATGACAGGGAAAGTACAACTAACACAACACTTCTTTGACCATATAAATCCAGATGGTCTACTCAAAGTTATAGACTTGCAGGGAGAGTGATCCTATCTCTGCTCAGCAGTTCTCTCTTTATTTATAGACTCCAAATCAGCCAAAATCTTTTTTCATGTTCAGCTTATTTGGAGTTTATTGGGAGAGAGAGAGAACTGCCCAAGCAGGAATGGGATAATTCTCATTGCAAGCATATACTGTATTTTTTTGCTTAGGATTGTGGGGAAATGTTTAAGAAAAGATATACAAAGTGATGGAGGTTGTTTTAATAATAATTCCCCTTTAAAAGCCTCATTTACATCAAACATAATTTTCATTGATTCCCTATGGTGGAGTTAGTTTGTCTCAGAATTGCTCCTTTTTCATTGGTGCATTAGGCACAGTGTAGAACTGGAACAATGCTGAGGTAAACTAACCACACTTTAAGAGACAAATAAAAGTCCCATTAATTTAAATATGGCTTTGAAAGCACAAGTCATTCCTTTGTGTCACAAAGGAATCCTTGAATGCTAGAGGTATCCAACCTTTTGCTTCACAATGGATTTGTAGACATCACTAACATTCAAGGTATTAAAAGCTCCATTTAAATAAATGAGAATTTGGGGAAATGTTATTATTGCCCTGTGGTACAGTTGCTTAGCACCAGTTTGCTCCAGATGCTTTCAGTAAACATCAGCCTCATTATTGTCTGCATGAGAATTGTGTACAGGTCAAGATGATGGTTTCAAAAGTCTTTATGCACAGCAAATCTTTCAGATCCGCATGGATCTATGGCCTGGGAGGAATGATTCACTCAACTCCAGAGACAGGAGAGGATAAAACATGATCACCCAAGAATAAATCAAGAGTTGATAACCTAGGTGAACAGACTGAAGCACTTAAATGGTTAGAATTCTTGCCAGACCTAAAAAGCAATCATGTGAAAATGAGTCAGCTAGTGTTTGAGAAAACACTACAACACGTGGTACTTTAAAGCATCTGCTGATTACTTTTAAAAGGAGAGGGTCCCTATTAAAAAAGATAATGACAAAAGATAATTCACATTCTACTGTAATGATGAAGGATATTTAAAGTGACATACAACAACCTCCTTTTTGACTTTGCATTTTCTGCAAGTGTATAACATGCCAATTCAAATTGCCTATACTGTATTTATATATTTTCATTTTCACATATTTTTAAACAGTGAGCTCCATGAATTTCTGTTTCCACTGAACTTTTTATAAATCACTGTAAAAGCAGGGTTAATGATATAATGTAACAGTATTCCTGCAGCAGAATAGCTTTCCCCAGTATATCCTATATAATATTTCACTAAAACGTGTGTAACAATGCAGTCATGCGCAGTAGAGACTGCTGCGCATGCTGCAGTCATGCTCAGTAGAGACTGCCCATGCCGCGGCTGATACAGAGCTGGACGCATCCAGCTCTGTATCAGCCGCGTCGTGGGCAGTTTCTACTGTGCATGACTGCCCTGCGACCAACTGGCAGTGGCACTGTGGCCTGTGTAACAGGCTCTTCAAATAGTATATATATATATATATATATATATATCTCACTCAGCACTACGGAATCGTGTTACATAGTGTCATTATCCATGCTTTCATAGTCCTCCACAGAAATCTCCCTAGAAACAGGTTTTCACATTGCTCACTGTGACGGATATAAAATATAAAAAATAGGTAAAATTAAAAAATTATAAAAAACAAAGAAAAATTGAGTTTATATATTATGTTCTTTCAGAATATGTAGTCAAAAAGGAGTTTAGTGGCAGTACCAAGAAGAAATAATAATTTATATGACCTAGTGATAACAAATATAAACAAATAAACATCTGGGTAACCATGATCATAACATGAATTCATTTTAAATTTGAAACATAATGTTATAGACCAAGAAAGAATTAAAAAAAAAAGTTAATATCAAAATGTTAACAGCATAAATGGAATGCATGAACTGGGATGAATTATTAAAAGGAAAAATACTGAAGTAAAATCGTTAGAATTAAAAACTATGTGGGAGACTTATATTTACCAGTATATATACCCTTAGGGAACAAGCATTCAGAATAAAGTAGACCGCAACTAATGTGGTTAAATGCAAATATAAAGATGGAAATGATAAGGAAAAAAGCTTTTTTACATGATTTATGTCTGAAGGGATAGAGTATTCTTTCTTGAAGTACAGGAAGAGCAACAAATTGCAAATATGGAATTAGTTTAGCAAAAACAGGAAATGAAACTCAAATTGCAAAGGAGAAAAAGACTAATCCAAAATGTTTTTCAAATTCATAATCAGTAAAAACTTAAGAAGGAAAGCATTGGACTTTTAAAAACCAAAGTAAGGAGAAGTAAAGGACTAATGTTCTGAAAAACATATTTAATTCATACCAAGGCACTATCAATTATAGATTAAATTCATCAAATAATAAGTAGAAGTCAAAGCAAGTATGCATAAAATTAAGACTAACAAAATAACTGGTACTGATGGATTCATCCAAGGGTTCTTCAGGAATGAGTGCAGTACTAGCAAGACTACCTACTTTAATCTTCAAAGGCTTGTTTTCCTTAGGCTCAGTGCCACAATATTATTATGAGTTTGACATTAGTAACAGGACATTGCTTGAAGAGATGATAAGAGATTATATTCAGAAATAATTGTTGAAAATACTTATTAGCAGAAATCAGCATGCTTTTTATGTGGACTAAATCCTGAGTACCTCAGGGTTCAGTATTGGGTCCGCTGCTTTTTAACATGTTTATAAATGTCCTGGAAATAGATATAGAAAGCAAAATATCAATATTTGCAGATGATACTAAATTATGCAAAGTCATTAATTCAGAACAGGATATTTTCTCTCTACAGAGGGACTTACGTACAACGTCACATTGGGCAAACATGTGGAATATGAAGTTTAATGTGGGGAAGTGTAAAGTCATGCGTTTGGGAGGAAACAATCCCAAGGCTACTTATAAACTTAATGGAATAATTTTAGGTGACTCGTTGCTAGAAAAAGACCTGGGTATCCTTGTCAACTACAAACTTGGAAACAGTGACCAGTGTCAAACAGCAGTAGCAAAGGCAAACAAAGTCCTGTCTTGCATAAAAAGAGGTATTGAAGCAAGAGTGGATAACATTATTTTGCCATTATACAAATCATTGGTAAGACCTCACCTTGATTATGCAGTGCAATTTTGGGCACCGGTTCTGCAAAAGGATATACTAGAACTAGAGAGGGTACAGCGGAGAGCAACAAAATTAATTAAGGGAATGGAGGACTTGACATATGAGGTCGACTAAACGACCTTATCACATTGTACAAGTATAGAGAGGTAAATACAAGGATCTCTGCAGTGAGCTATTTATTCCAAGGCCTGATCAGGTGACCAGGGGACACCCCTTGAGATTAGAGGAAAGGAGGTTTACACTTCAGCAGAGGAAGGGTTTTTTTACGGTAAGGTCTGTCAAATTGTGGAATTCATTGCCCAGGGAGGTAGTTATGGCAGATACAATGGATACATTTAAGAGAACATTAGATACATTTCTTTCAAAAGGGAACGTACAGAGTTATACTGTTTATCAGTAGGCTGATCAGGAAGGTCAGATAAAGACTAATTTAATTGGTAGCAGGAAAGCTATAAAATTCTCAGTTACTGAGGTATGAGGCGAAGGTTGAACTTGATGGACTTGTGTCTTTTTTCAACCTAATTTACTATGTTACTATGTTACTTGTCAAACACATCTACTGAGATTCAGTAAGTAGTAACTTAGATACTGGTTAAGAAGTAGATGTAGTATATCTAGATATTACAAGGGCATTTGTAATAAAATAATTAAAGTAGGTCTAGGGAAAAACCTTTTTAAATGGACAGGGATTTGGTTGAAGGATAGAGAGCAGTGTGATTTTGATAAGGGAATATTGTCAAATAAAGTCAATCTGAGAATGGAGTACTTTAGGTTTTAAAGCTTGGTCCACTGCTTTTTTAAAATACATATGAATTTTTAATTTGTTTATTAATGATCTAGAAGTGGGAATTAAAAGTAGCATCTCAATCTTTGCTGATGACACTAAACTATGTAAGGAAATACATACAGAGCTGGATGTTTTTTCCCTGCAGAAGGATTTAGATAAACTGAGTGAATGGGCAGAAAAGTGGCAGATGACATTTAATATAGATAAATGTAAGGTTATGCATTTGGGCTGTAGAAACAACCTTGCTACATACACACTAAATGGGAAACAACTTGCGGAATCCTCATTAGAGAAAGATTTAGGAGTGCTGATAGACGATAGACTTCACAGTAGTGTGCAGAGTCACTCAGCTGCTGCAAGAGCAAATAGGGTACTAGCCTGCATTAAAAGAGGTGTAGATGCAAGGGATGCTAATATTATCCTACCTCTGTATAAAATCCTTGGTTAGGCCTCATCTAGAATATGGAGTACAATTTTGGGTGCCAGTTCTTAAAAAAGACATTGTTGAACTGGAAAAGGTGCAGAGACGTGCAACAAAACTGATAAAGGGATTGGAGGATCTGAGTTATAAAGAGAGACTAGCCAAACTGGGATTGTTTACATTAGAGAAGAGACGTCTAAGAGGTGATATGATTGCCATTTACAAATACATTAAAGGTCAATACAAAGAACTATCCAATGAATTATTTATGCAAAGAGCTGAGCTAAGAACAAGAAGTCATCCATTAAGACTAGAGAAAAGGCGCTTTCGACTAAAACAAAGGCATGGATTCTTTACAGTAAGGGCGGTAAGGCTATGGAATTATCTGCCTCAGGATGTTGTGCTTGCAGATAATGCAACTGCATTCAAAAAAGCAATGGATGCCTATCTAGCACAGAACAATACTGACAATTATGACAGATGGCTTCAAAGCAAATAGGATATTGATCAGGGGAACTATTTGACTACCAATTTAAGTCAGGAAGGAATAATTCACCCCACACACACACACTTGGGACTAGATTGGAAATTGCTCCAAAGTTTTTTTTTTTGCCTTCCTCTGGATCAACTGTGGTGTTTTTGGCATGGGCTGGACTTGATGAACACATGTCTTTTTTCAGCCTTATCAACTACGTTACTATGTTACTATGAATGACACTAATTTATGTAAGGTAAACTCAGAGCAGGATGTTTGTTCTGTATAGAATAATTTATATAAAATAGCAGATTAAATCAACAAATTGAATAATATGAGATTTAACACAGACAAATGTAAAGTTATGCATTTGGTGAGTACAAATAAGTAGGCTACATATGCACATTATAGAAGACTTATTGCTATTCCAAGATGTTGGAGTACTAGTAATAGGGTAATCCAGACGTCGACCCCTTGCTCACAGTGCCTAGAGAGATCAGCTGCACCTCACTGATGAGGCCCAACAAGGCCGAAACGTATGTCTGAGGTTGGCTGCTTCTCTTGTTCAGAGAGGAATTGCCTGGCACTTCATGGTTGGACTGCCTTTTGGTGGGATCAGTATGATGTGCTTTAGGATATTTCCTCTCTGTGAAAGGCACTAGTGAGCTAAAAGAGATTGCACCCTGGGTAGGATACTTGTCCTATAGAGCCTCATCAATTCAAGGGAAGGCTCATTCCTAGTTGAGCATCTCTGACTAGCTCTTTTGCAGTACTAGTACACTGCAAACTTGGTAATAATGATCCGTGTCAAAAAGCAGTAGCAAAAGCAAAGACTCTTCTGTAAAATACTCTCCTCTCCTTCCCAATGTATGATTCACTTTGCTGCACTTTTCCTCTGCTAATAATGCAATGATCACTCTTTAGCTAGATTCTTATTCCTGTCTTGTAATATGTTTGTATGTCTATTTCTGTAAAATGTTGTGTACATGTATGGCTCTATAGAAATAAAGCTACATGTATACATATATAAAAGGGAGTATCGATGCAAGAGTGGACAGCAACATTTTGTTCTGTACAATTTCATGGTAAGACCATACTGGAATATACAGTACAGTTTTGGGCACCTATCCTTCAAAAACATTATTCAAGGATTGGAGAGAGAGAAGAGAAAAGAGAAACATAATTAATTATGTGAATGGGGGAATTCAAGTTCTTTACACTAAGGTATGTTAAACTGTGGGTCCTTTACCTAGGGATGTGGTGATGGTAGATACAATGGATAAATGTAAGAGATAATTAGATACATTTTAACATTTTAACATTTAAACTGTGGTTCCTTTACCTAGGGATGTGGTGATGGTAGATACAATGGATAAATGTAAGAGATAATTAGATACATTTTAACAGAAGGGGATATACAGGGTTATAATAAGTTATAGTTGACAAACACCCATCTTTAAAGGTTAATGTAGTTGTCATTTTCTGGATATATTTTCTGGCAAAGACTGAACTTGGACTTGTCTTTTTTTCAACCTAATTTACTATATAACTATTGGTTGAACAGACCGTGTACATGGGCCACAGTGCCAGGCAGCAACGGCCGTGGTGCAGTCATGTTCAGTACAGACTGCCCGCCCCATGGCTAATAATGGAGCGGGGCACTCCAATTTCAGACCGTAGTCCTCGCTCTGTGCACCGAAGGTCTGAATTCGGAGCACCCCACTCTGTTATCAGCCACGGTGCAGGCAATCTGTACTGCTCATGACTGCAACGCGCGCAGCCATCTGTAATGCACATGACAGCTTTTGGCAAACATACATTAACAAATTATTATATTGGATGAGATTTACTGTTACATTAAATGATTTTACAGCTTGTTTACTGTACTTTTTAAGAAAATGTAGCAGCACCTCTTTCTCTAGCTCATATTGCCCACTTTTGTAGAAGAGATCCTGAGGCTAGCTTTTATAATACCAAAGAATGCTTCATAATTCTCAATTTTTTTATTCATACATATGGAACAATATACGTGAGAATGGTAATAATCTCAATCTTCAACAAATGCATCAATATTAACCTTAATGCAATAAAACCCCTTTAACTGTAACTTTGTAGGAGCAAGGCACCTAAATCTGGACAATGGTATGATCATGGAACAGGTCTAACTTCACCTTTTTTTTAGTAATAGGCAAAATTATTTTGCAGTTTTATTATTTTTATGAAACAGCTGTTTTTCATGAACATAAACATGTATTGCATTTAACTAGATTGCAGAAAAAATGAGCACATGATATTTGAAAAGACAAAAAAAAATATTTTAAAAGAATAAAGAGCAGGTACACATACCCTTTATATCACTGCAAATATATTATTGAAAACAGCTATACTTAAAGACGGACAAAATAGATATCATATTGCAGGTCTCGTAGTAATTGTAACACTGGTACAGAAACAAGAAGACAGAAAAGAAAGTGAAAAAGACCTGCTCAATGCTATTACAGGTGACCAAGCAAGAAAAAACTACATAAACCCATTCTATATCTTATTGTTATTGTTATATAAAATAAAACCCTTAGGGTATATATAGATATTGACTACAGTAGCCCTAAAACCGTCACAACTTAATGTGACCTAAAGGAACATTAGCTCATGCTAAATAATGACAGTAATGTTTAAAATTCTGCAAAAAACTTGATGTACACTATTGTTGGTCTAAGTAGAATGTATCACCGTGCCCTTGATCTGTTTGCCTGCATGTCGAACCAGTGATGTGGTACTTGGACTGCATCCTCTGGTCTGCTGCTATCTGTGGGCGCACGTCTCTGATGTTGCTCTTGCTATTTTGTAGGTTCCGTCTGTGTGGCCGACTGTGCTCCGCCTTTTGGAGGTGACCTTATAATCTGCCTGTGAACTATACTTAATCAACCTTTCGTGGTGTTTCTGTGCATATTCCAGTGTTGCTCTTTTGACCTTTACTTGGCTTCTGATATCTCCTGGTTCTCGATCCTTGGCTTGTCTGACTATCCGATCCTGTTTTGACCGTTGTCTCTGTCAGACTATCTGATCCATGTATGACTCTGGCTTGTCTGACTACCAGCCCTGTGCTGACCCCGGCTGTGGCTGACTCACCGATCTGGTTCCTGATTGTGGCTCGTCTGATTACTCTCCGTGCTACTCCAGCTCCTGCCTAACTACCACTGTCTCCAGGTATAGCTGTAGGCGCGCTCTACCTATCCGGTACAACTACTGCCTTGCTGGTAGCATTGCTAGTTGCCTCCACACTGTACGATCCCATTATCTCCGCTGTGTGGCCTTCAGTCTGTACCATGCAGGTACTCTAGCTGCCCAAGCTGTTATCTGACATCACTCTCTGGAGGTTGTCTGGGTACACTCTGTTACTGATCCTTGGTGTTCCAGGTTCCTATCTGTCTGTGAGAGCCAAGTTTGGTTCTGTACCCTGTATATCTACTGTACCAATTGCAGTTCGGTGTCAGCCCTTGGGTAGTGGACTAGACACTGTCCTTACATCTGTCTCCCCAAGGTTGAGGAAGTGTTCTCTCCTATTGTTATTCTTCTTATTATTATTACTATTATTATTTGCTTCAATAAACTGGTTAAATTCACTTGTACTGTGTTGTGTGATTATTTGCCTGAACTACCGTGACAGAGTGTTAGATAAGTCTATAGCTGGCTCAGTCAATAAAGTTTTAACTGACTCTTCTTAGAATTTCTCAAATAGTTATTTTTTATTTATAGTTAGTAATAGTTTATTAAGTGATCAGTGCTGTCACTGTAACAATTACTGCTGTTATATGATATATATTGTCATTATGATTTTAAAGCCAATGAGCAAGTGTGTATTCACCAAACACTACTGCCTGGAGCATGTGATAGAAGTGGTTTTGTAGTTCAACCACACAAACGTTTAAGTGATAGCTAAATTACTAAAGTTAGATAACGTAGCTCTGCCACACACCGCTTGAACAGCAATAGTTAATGATCATTCATTTGTCCGTGTGTAAAATGTCATTTTGTAGTTTAACCACACTGTCATTATAAGCAACAGCTAGTTCTATAGACGTAGATCCTGTGATTTAACAGTTCAATCATATATTCGCCTTAATGACAGTCTTCAATTCTGATTAATATATCAGAAGTTATTGTAAATTTAATCTCCTCATTCGTAAAGTACTCAATTCAAATGAAATTGAGAAACACGTTCCAACATCTATTTGGAGTATTTAGAAATGCTTGTTATTTCTCAGACAATGTATCAGACAATCTAGGCATATTTTGCTCTATAGTATAATAAGTGACACCTATCCTTATCTTGGGCTTTATTGGAACGGATTGGGCAAAATTTTCCACATCGTTTCAGAGCCTAGGATTGGAGTAACCTGAGATCTACAAGTTGAAGCATCTTGCATAAACTTGAATTAAAGCTGCTATATTGTGTACATAATCATAAAGCTATATAGTTAACCCTAAGCACGATTCTGCTGGAGTCCCATCTCATGAGTCACTTCTGCCCTGTCAAGGCTCTGTTCAAACGGATTGGGAAAAATCCACATCAGGTCGGAGCCTATAATGTCATGGTATGAACTAACTTTAAACCATAACAAACGCCTATTGCCCTATGCGTTTCATCGGACTCACCCGACTTCCTCAGAGGCACTCTATTATGCAGATCCCTACTCCTCTGAACAAGACTGGAGAACTTGAGAAAATAGCATTTTGTAAATCTTTATCTAAATTTAATTCAGTTTTAATGTCATTTTTTTTAGACTGGAATGTTCAAAAGTAGAACATCTCTTTTTAAAGTGTGATGGTATTAGCAGCGTTTTGTCAGAAAATTGAAAAATAAACAGAAATGTTGGGTGTTATGTACAAAAAAGTGAAAAAAAATCCCCATTGGAGAAAAATGAGAGGATAGGCTTTCAGTGCATTGCAATGCAAAACATTGGAGACCTCTCTAGCAATTGAGCACTAAAGGGGTTAAAAGACAAATTAAATGATCAGAAATGTTAGAATTTCTAATTTTCTTCTATGACGCAGGTGGTTTTCCCCAGGATATTTATTTTTTTCTTTTGTGAATAATTTCTGGAGATAAAACTGTTAGTAACATAATTTTGACCATGTATTTTTTTTTTACATGAAGTTTAATCCTGTCCACTTTTTTAAGACCATTTTTGCTAAATTGCTTTTAACTAGTAAAATATTTTCTTCATCTCTTTGAAAATGATAAAGGTTTGTTAATGTCTTCTACAAGGCAAGAATATTGTGCAGAAATATTTATATCAGATACATGTAAAGTAGATTAGAAAGCATTGTGTGCAGCCTTAACCCTTTGACTGCCAAAGGGGTATCTAAAATATTGCGTCATACTCAAAGAGTTAATGGATATATATCACGTTAGTCATGTTAACATTTGAATCCGGCTCATGTCAAGACTGTGTTAAAATTGGTAACGTCTAAATTCTAATGGACAAGATATGTAGAACAAAAGGTGAGAGATGCTCAACTAGGCTCATGAGCTAGCAAATTCTTGCAAGAAACTCATTGGGACTGAGTCCTCGGGTGCAATCTCTTTTAGCTCACCAGTGCCATACACAGAGAAGAAATCTTCTGAAGCATATCATACTGGTCCTGCCAAATGTCAGTCCAACCAAGAAATGCCAGACAATTCCTCTCTGAACAAGGGAAACAGTTAACCCCAGACGTACGTTTTGGCCTTCTTGGGCCTCGTCGGTGAGGTGCAGCTGATCCCTCTAGGCACTGTGAGCAAGGGGTCCACGTCTGGATTCCACTCATTACTCTTAGGGTGACCAACCCCAAGAGCAATTTGCATATGTAGAAAGAAAGGTGAGAGATGCTCAACTAGGCTCATGAGATAGCAAATTCTTGCAAGAAGCTCATTGGGACTGTGTCCTCGCGCCCAGGGTGCAATCTCTTTTAGCTCACCAGTGCCATACACAGAGAAGAAATCTTCTGAAGCATATCATACTGGTCCTGCCAAATGACAGTCCAGCCACGAAATGCCAGACAATTCCTCTCTGAACAAGGGAAACAGCTAACCCCAGACGTACGTTTTGGCCTTCTTGGGCCTCATCGGTGAGGTGCAGCTGATCCCTCTAGGCACAAGAAATGTAATTGTTCCTTACTATAAAGGTAGAAACATTTCAAACTATAAACCCTATCAGTGAAAAGTGTAAAATTAGTGGAATTAATGAAATATGCATATATGTGTCTTTGCTAGCAATCATCATTTACAAAAAAATCTGATGACTGAAGATACTTAAAGGAACAGTAAACTAAGTAAAACAATGGTTCTCTCACTGTTGGAAAATGCATCTTTTTAGATTATTATTGTTTAAGGCATGAGTATCCAACCAGCCTTTCTCTTAGGGCTGTCAATGAAACCAAACTAATGATGGTTATTTTAAGTTACAGTTTGGGATTTGACTACCTATGCTATGACAAACTACCAACAGTTAGAAAAGCACAACACACATAATATTAGCACACTTTGAAGGTAATGGGCCAGCATATTTATATCCCATTCTGTCATATGAGGTGGCTATTAACATATTTTTAGGGTCTGCCTTTTCTGTATGATTTAGAGCTTAACAAACATAGGTGTTGAGTCCCTAAGATGTGGTAAAAACAACTGCCATGCAATAGAAACATAGTGCAAAACTAGGCATCCCTTCACTAGTAACCTGAAAATATATTGCTATGGGGCCCTAAGCCCTTACCAATTGATCCAAGTTACAAAAAAAAAAAATTAAAAAGTGCCAGTGAGAATGTATGCAATCCCCCTAATCCTAACACTATGGCCCAATAACACACTTACTTAGTCAGAGGTCCAGAGGTCCAGCTGTATAGTCTTCAACCTGGAACTCCTATGTCTTCTCCTGAAATAAAAAATAAAAATAAGAATAGCCCCTCAAAAAAAAAATATACCCGTCACAACCTCACCTTCCCAGCCAATCAGAATCTTGCTATAAGAGTCACGGATGTGTGATTTGTCATCCCTACAGCTATTCAATAATTGGCTACCTAGAGGGATGACCAAAATGCATCTGGGACTCCTCTAGCTAGATGCTGATTGGCTGAGGGGTGAGGTTGGTGCAGGGCAGTTCCGTGTTCTGTAAAACCCTAGATCCTAGCCAATGAATGCATGGGAACCAATCTGAACAGAGATTGGCCATATAAAAGCCAATCTCTATTCATATTTCCCTCACACTAGCTACGGCATTGACCTGAGCAGCACCAGAAATGTGTTTGTTTTTTTTCCTTTATTTTAGGTGGTGACAGCAATGGCAGTGGAGGTGAAGGTGGAAATGGAGGGATATTATTTTTTTTGTGGATTATCTTTTTTTGGAAAAATGAGAGGATAGGCTTTCAGTGCATTGCAATGCAAAACATTGGAGACCTCTCTAGCAATTGAGCACTAAAGGGGTTAAAAGACAAATTAAATGATCAGAAATGTTAGAATTTCTAATTTTCTTCTATGACGCAGGTGGTTTTCCCCAGGATATTTATTTTTTTCTTTTGTGAATAATTTCTGGAGATAAAACTGTTAGTAACATAATTTTGACCATGTATTTTTTTTTTACATGAAGTTTAATCCTGTCCACTTTTTTAAGACCATTTTTGCTAAATTGCTTTTAACTAGTAAAATATTTTCTTCATCTCTTTGAAAATGATAAAGGTTTGTTAATGTCTTCTACAAGGCAAGAAGAACACATGGCTGGACCTCCGACATCAAGGTAAGTGTGTTATTGTTGGGGGAGTGGTAATGGACCACAGGTTAGAGTTAGGACTATGATTTAATTTTATGTTATTGGCAATGTTAGGTTAGTGGAGCACCAGGGGATACATTTAGGGTTAATGTTGGGGAGGTTGACTGATTAACTAGCTTACAGTTTATGTCTGACACTATGTCAAATATCTAGCTTTGGCTAATTTCCTTTAATTTTCCCACTACTTATGCTGTTTAGAGTGATTTGTGGGTACAGACAGCTGTGATGAGCGCTGAGACCAATACTCATTGCAGAGGATGCTGGCCAAGAAATATAATTCTGTTGATACAATGATATGTGTACCTGCTGGAACTCATTTTGCCCTAACAAAGCCTTTAACTGCACTGATAGAATCAAGCTAATGGTCCTCAAGAGCTACCAACAGTGTATGTTTTCAGGAGCACAGGTAGACCAATAGTGACTGAGCCACTAATTACTCCATCTGTGCTCCAGCTCAGATATATAAAAAATATGCATTGTTGGTAGCTCTTCTTGAGGTCCAGTTGGCCACTCCTGGAGTCCTGATTTAAACTGTTGTGTTTTTACAGTGCACTCTAGTGGTTAGATTTCAATTAATTACATTCTATGGGAATAGTGAGTCACTATTCTTCACAGAATGTTGTCGTCACTGCTGAGTCATTCCTGACAGTTGGAACTTTTAGGAAGTAATAATACTTTGACTCACTTGCTGATAGAATGAATGATTAGGAGCTAGATTCTATTGCAGGTGCTAAATGTTAACACCCGTTTTAACAAACATTTTCCTGTGGAAATCTATGGGGAAAATTGGAGATAAAAGCAGAGGTAAAATTAGCACCTGCAATATAATCTGGCCACTAGAACTTTTGAATAAAATAACTGTGAGCAGAGTAAGGACTCAGCAAGAAAATCCCCATAATATACAGGTTTTAAAATAAAGTAAAAATAGGCACATTTATTTTGTTAAAGTATAACATAGGTCCTCTGACCAGCAATTTTCCATGATTTTTCAGATGTGATTATTAATATGTCAGCTGATCAGTGTGGACTTTCTCATTGAGTTATTTGAAATGTGATTGAATGACCTACAGATTTTTCTCATATGTTTTCATTAACCCCTTGAATGCTTGAGAAATCTCTTATCTCTAGAATCCAAGCGGGTAATAAGTAAGGGTGACTAACACAAGCAAAACATGCATTGATAAAAACACAAAATGTTCCAAAACAAACAACTGTTTCTGATTTCTATTTCACTATCAGATATATTTTAACAAGTCTTTAAATTACAATCAGGTAAGTAACAAAGATTAACCCATTGAGTGCCAGAGGGGTGCACAACGCATTGCTTTGTGATGCGTTTTGTATGTGTAGCCCTGTGGCAATCATATGGTTAATCATAAATAGCAGGAAAAAAGTACACACCCAGTGAATACCATGAAAAATGTAAATCCTCCCCACTTTGGTAAATTACTCAGTAGGTCTTTTCTTTACCAGCTTCCTGCTATAATTGCGCAGGGAAAACTAAGGCCAACCAGCTGTTCTAGACCCCTATCATCCCTGGCCAGCCAATGGGATTACCTCATGTTACTGATCGTTCTATAAGATAATGAATAAATACAAAACATCTTACTTACACATTTGTCAGTTTTTAGTGACAGGGAGAATTACACTGAATTGCAAACATAAAGGGCACTAAGTTTCACTAAGTAGAGTCTGATGCAATGTATGATAACAAAGGTCAAACCGAACATGACGATGCTACAGGTTTCTGGTTAGAAATGTGTGGTTTTCTAGATTTTAATTCTTTGCTTACCCTAGGATGAAATGTTCTAGTGTAAGTGTCTTTAATGCATCACACGGTGTGGAAATGTATGTAATGTTTTATTTTTCCCTATTTTTCTTTCTTGCAGCTCAGATAATAAGTTGAAGTTGGAAATGCACCATATAGTCATCAACTGAAAGAACATCGGGTTCAGGGAAATGGCTAACAAATGTTTGCTTCAAGGGATTTGTTAGTGCGTCTGCTTCTCATTAAGGATCCCTTGTTACATAATTAAAATGTGGCCATTCAATGGTGGAGAGATTAATGGGCCTCAAAAGAAAAAAATACATATGCTTCTGCCATAGATGAAAAGTACAAATATTATTGTGTAAAGCAGACAGCATAAGATGAGCAAACCAACTGCAGCATTAGTGGGAGGTTCAAAATCCCCATTGATTTAACCCCTTAAGAAGCAGAAGATGCACAATGCATTATGAAGCAATGCATTGCATACCCTCTGGTCCTTAAAGAGTTAAATGGTTGCATTTAATCCTTTGAAAGCTATAGAAGTTGCCAAACCATTGTTTCTCATTAAAGGGATAGTAATACTTTGTTTTAACTTAATTTTATTTTGTAGGCATTAAAAAAACATGAAGAATGATATAAGTCTTATCTCTCAAACCTTTATGGTTTATGAGATATTCACAAGCAAAGTTTCCCCTCCCGCCCCTTTTACCTACTGTAAACAATCTCTTCTCAGATGTGGAATGCAGTCCATAGACCAGACAGATAACAGAAGGGGGCACTCTTATTCCTATGAAAACAATGAAATCCCTGCCCCCCTTGACAAGCTTTTCAGGTTTTTCCCTTATCTTAATTGAAGATTGTCCCTCTCTGCAGTCTACCTGGGCAGCTCCCTTCTGCCCTGGCTGAGAAGTGTTACATCAGTAAAAGGGGCGGGAGGGGGACACTTTGCTTGTGAATATCTCTTAAACCATAAAGGTTTGAGAGATAAGACTTATATCATTCTTCATGTTTTTTTTAATGCCTACAAAATAAAATAAAGTTAAAACGAAGTATTACTATCCCTTTAAGGACCCTTTGTTACAAAATTAAAATGTATTTAGAAAATGTTTTACCAGGAAGAATACAATGAGATTTATTTCATTTTCAAGTATTTGCACAAATAGAGAGACATAATACATATATACACACACATATACTAAAAATGTTATATACAGTTGCATATTGTTTTTAGATTGGGAAAAAATCTGATTTTTTCATGTAGGTTATTCCAGACTTTCAGAGCTCTGAAGGAAAAGGCAGATCAACCGGCTTCTTTCTTGAAATGTGGTATACTCAGTGAGTTGTTAACAGCCAATTCAATGATTGGAGAGATACATGGGCTTCAAAAGAAAATATACAGCATATATATATTTTTTTCATTTTCATAGCTTTATTGAATGAATACATAATACAAAGTGTTAGCAAGTAACAGGAGCAATGACAGATGAAAAAGAGTACATTCAAGTACATTATACATGTAAGTAACAATAGGAAATGTCATTATTGAGCTGATTAAAGACAAGCAGCCACGGAGAGGCTCAACAAAGCGGACAATACATAGATTTCCAAGGAGAACTACTTCATCAATTGTGTACATAAAACTAGAAGTAAATGAAATTCACAGCTCCCAGTGTCAAGAAGTAGAAAAACAGAAAAAGAGAAGAGAGGGATAGAAAGAAGCGGGAAACCAGAATCGCCCAAAGGAGTAAATAGGGAAGAGATATATAGGAGCAGAGGGAAGAGAGAAACAAAAAGGGGGAAAGGGGGGTAGGAAATTGTAAGGGATACATACCGAGCCAGAAAAAAAATAAAAAAATTGCAAAATCTACGAGGCGAGGATACATTAAAAAATAAGCCAGACTTCGTATTCTAAAAAGGGGATAGCAAAAAGAATTTGTCTGCCATTTCCGGATCACCACCACATTTAGCAAAGTGCACAGGCAGTAAAGAGATATGAAGTCTCAATGCATCTGCCCATTCCTGGATTGTAGGGGGATTTTCATCTTTCCAGTGACGTGGAATTAGAGATTTAGCAGTAAGGAGCATAGCATTTAATAGGAATTTTGTGAAGAATGGGAGTTTGGGAAGTTTAAGAAGAAATAATGTTTGCCATTTTGTGCCAGAATAGAGAGTAAGCATGCAGTCCAGAAGGGTTTAATCTTTGAACAAACCCACCACAAATGTGAAGGGGTACCTATTTCCACATGACAGGGCCAACATTTAGAACTCACAGTAGGGAAGAAAGTATGTAATTTCGACGGCGTGAGGTACCACCATGATAGAAATTTTAAATGATATTCTAACATAGAGGCTGAGATAGATTCCAAGTTGATTTAATAGCGGGGTGATCCAGAAAATATTTAATACGGAGAAATCTCCAAATCTCAGAGGGTGGTAGGTCATAAGTGTTTTGTAAGTCATCAAAAAGACAAACCTTGCCATTAGAAATTAAGTCTGTGATGTGAGGTCGATAGTGTTGCACCCATCTGGGGAAGTCATCAACAAAGAGGGAATAAGGATGGGGTCGGGGGGAAAAGAGTGGGGAGGAGAGAGAGGGACAATTTGAAAGGACACTGGTGTAACGGTTTTATGGACACTCAGACACATCAGGTTTAGGTTTAAATGCAATTTTATTAAAGAATCACAGTACAGAATAATCCACACGGGTCCAGTAGGTATGAAGACAGAACTCTACTGACACAGGTCAGGTTACAGTTCTAAGTACCCACACAGGTCCAGTATATACAATACCCAATACAATACTGACACAGGTCAGGCACAGTTCGTGTATTTCTAAACTATCTAAGAAAGATAATTGTGGTTACTCTTGGCCAGGAGGACAGATAGGACCTAATAGTGCAATGGCCCTTAGTACACTCTCTGCGCAGAGAGTGACACAATGGTGACTAAGGCCATGAAAGCAACGGAGGCCCTGGACAAGTGATAGACTACCAGAGCTGCCAACAGAGGAGTGCCACGGAGGCACGGAATAACGCCAATCAGGAACTTTAACAACTGTACCCAATGTGCCAGGCACCGACCCTCAAGGGGTTAACAAACACTTAGACCTGCCAGAGTTGACTGCCGGAATGGATAACGCCTGAGGCGCCCAAGATAACCCAACCTCAGCGAGGGCAGTATAGGTCAAGCGTACCGTGGTGCTACCGAATGGTGCTACTAGCACCGGATGAATAACGAGGCACAATACTGCTCGGGTAATAGTACAAGGCTGCCGGAGCAGTAACAGAGGCAACAACGGATCTGTCCATAGACAGAGAAATCAGAGACAGGCCCTTAACTGGATACTGGATGGAACAGTAAGTAGACCTGTGTTGGCACCCAGAACAGGAGCGACAGCCAGGCCGGGTCGGTACAAAGAGCAGGAACGTCAGCCAGGATGGGTCGGTACACAGAGCAGGAACGTCAGCCAATCCGAGTCGGTACACAGAGCAGGAACGTCAGCCAGGCCGGGTCGATACACAGAGCAGGAACGTCAGCAAATCCGAGTCCGTACACAAGCAGGAACGTCAGCCAATCCGGTTTGGTACACAGGGCAGGAACAATACAGGCAGAGTAGTCAGGCAGTCTGTGTCATACACAGGAAACACACGAATACTGGAGACAGCGCTTAGTAATGGGAACATCACGAGAGGGCAAAGCTGAAATGACAGGGCTCAGTATTTAAGATTTATTACTGGGCGGAGCAACACCACGTTAGCCAATAAAACTGGATCAGGAAGAAGCACTGTCAAAATGTCGCCAGTAATAACACGGGCACCGTGATAACTGGACTTGTTACATACAGACCAGATGGTAAAGATATGTGAAATAATAGGATGAGAGCGTAATGCTTTGTCCCTTAAGGTTGGCTGTAAGAACAGTTCTGAGAATGGATCACCCTTGTTAAACACATCTCTCTTAATACGAACCCACTCTTTAGTCATTTGACAATGGGCCCAATCAAGCACAGAGGCAATCGCCGATGAGTGATAATATCTTAGTAAGTTAGGCAGACACCCCTCAGTTTATACAAATAAAGGCATCAGTCAGATAGTCTTGGAGGTCTCGCCTTCCAGAGGAATCGCACTGCGAATAACAGAGATGGGACATGTATTGGTAAGGTTTGAAACAAGTAGATAAGACATGGACATTTTAATGACGTTGATTTCTATTTTAGGCGCTTTGCCCTTTCAGTGATGTTATAGACTTTTATTTGCTGATGAATCAATGCAAATGTTTTTCTTTCTCTTTTTGTTATGTTAAAAATGTAATGCTCCTTGGCATTCAGTGCTTCCATCTGTTGACATTTCCTGTCCAATGTAAACTTGTCCACCTCTTCTAGTTCTTGTCCATCAACTTTCATCATCCTTGGTATGGTAAATTTGTTAAACATGGCTTGTGTTTTGTTGATATTCATCTTCAGACTAAAATGTTTGCTTTCCTGTTGTAGCTTTTCAATGTGTTCTTGCATTCCTTCAGGACTACTGGCAAAAATATGATATTGTCTTCAAAACAAAAGTGATGTAGATAGGCTCTATTGATCTTAAGTCATTGTTTGCCCCAATTCAGTTTGCAGAAAATTTCTTCTAAACAAGCATAAAATAGTTTTGGGGTGATTGTATCTCATTGTCTGACCCCTTTTTCTATGTTGATATTGACTTTATCATTGTTGACCTGTATTGATGCAGTTGCATTTTCATATATTGATTGGAGGATATTGATTTAAGCACTATCTACTCCTTGGTTAATCAGGGCATCAGTTATTTCTTGCTTTTTCACTGAGTCAGAGGCCTTTATGGTTACGCGGCTCTATAACTTGTTGCATTGTCTGGATGTGGTCCATTGTACTGAAGCTTCTCCTGAAGCCTGCTTGTTCCTTAGGTTTTGGCACATTAAGTATTGTGTCCATTCTTCTTGATAGTAACTTTGGGAGAAACATGCAGATCTCTGGCAATAAGCTTATTGGTCGGAAGTTTTTTACATCCACTTATTACCTTTTTTGTGCAGTATAAAGATTTCTGCATTTTTCCATGTTTCTGATGCTTTGCTGGGTAGTAGGCAGTTTGAAAGCAGTTTAGCTAGGGCTTTCAATTAAGAGTTGACCTCTGGCTTTCAACATTTCAATAGTAACTTTATCAGGTCCAGCTGCATTTATTTTATTGCTGTGTCTTCTTCTACCAAAACTTCTGGCACAGCTTCAGCCTATGACACTGCATTCAGTTGTTGTCCATCATCCTTATAAGGATTTGAAAAAAAAATATTTCACTCATTTTACTATTTGTTATTGAGTCTTTGCTGTTGTACCATCTTCAAGCTTTGATGCAAGCATTTGGCTTCTGTGTGTGTGTGTGGCCATCTTTTGTTTTGCTTTTTTAGCCCTTGATTTTCCTCCAGTGTTCTTTTGATGAGCTCAACATTGAACTTGCATGTTTCTTCTTTAATGTGTTTCCTAAGATCTTGTACATGTCTATTAGGGATGAGCGAGCACCCCGATGCTCGGGTGCTCGGGTGCTCTGACCGAGCACCCCCTGATGCTCGAGTGCTCGGCCGAGCACCCGAGCCCCATTCAAATGAATGGGAGCACTCGAGCATTAAACCAGGCACCCCCTGCTCTGATGAGCGGAGGGTGCCTGGTCAATGTCCCCCTTCATCTCCGCTATGCCCCTCTTCCACAATGTCCCCCTTCATCTCCTATGCCATAGCGGAGATGAAGGGGGACATTGTGGAAGAGGGGCATAGCGGAGATGAAGGGGGACATTGTGGAAGAGGGGCATAGAGTCTATGCCCCTCTTCCACAATGTCCCCCTTCATCTCCGCTATGCCCCTCTTCCACAATGTCCCCCTTCATCTCCTCTATGGCATAGGAGATGAAGGGGGACATTGTGGAAGAGGGGCATAGCGGAGATGAAGGGGCACATTGTGGAAGACGGGCATAGCGGAGATGAAGGGGGACATTGTGGAAGAGGGGCATAGAGTCTATGCCCCTCTTCCACAATGCCCCCCTTCATCTCCGCAATGCCCCCTTCATCTCCGCAATGCCCCCGTACCTCCATTCCCTGGTGGTCCAGCGGAGTGTCTTCGGATCTGTGCCTCTTCCGGCACAGATCCTCTTCACCCGAACATGTCGGGCGAGCACATGGCGGTACTCGTACGAGTACCGCCATGTGCCGAGCAGAGCGATGCTCGAGCCGATCCGAGCATCGGCCGAGCACGCTCGCTCAACACTAATGTCTATATATTGCACCCTATTTCTAATATCATCATTTTGCTTCATTTCTTGTTGCTTTTTCATCATGGCAACTGTTTCTTTTGATATTCAGATTGTTTTTTCTTGTTTTACAACAGGTGCAGATGCATGGGCAGTATCTACGATAGTCTAAATAACATTTTCATTGCGGGTGGAAATGTATGTGTCTGGAAGATCTTGCAGATCACTGCAGTGAATATACAGTGCTATCTCAAAATTCTTGTAATTTTCTTTTTTTCTTTCTTGCAGTCAGTTTAGAGTTTTGCTCTCCCTAGATGATGGTTACTTCCAACATTAAAACAATTTATGTCTGAGCAGTCAGTGAATATAATTTTGTTAATTACAAGTATGATGTTGATTCACTTGTATTTCCATAGCTTTTCCATGTCCATATTCTTTCAGCCTTTTACCTGTAGAATGAATTTGTGATGTTAAATTTTGTTCTTCTGCAAATTTGATCAGTTGGTATATGTATGAGAAAAACATATTCCCATTGTCAATAATGATTTTGCTGAAGTCCTGCCTTGTTTACTGTTAAGCAAGTTCCAAGAACTGGTTCCAACAGCAGACGAGAAGGGCAAAGTTTATCCACAGTTCCGGATCTGGAGACAATCGGCAATCTATTAAATGCTTCAGTGGCAAATACAACATGAGCTGCTTACATTCATGAATGGAATAAATGGTATTAATTTATATTTTGGATGGATACAGAACCATGCAATTTTGAAAAAGCTTTAGTGCTCAGCTATGTTTGCTGTCTAATGGAGCAGCACATGTCCCCACAGGCTTTTTAAAACAACTGGGTTTGAAGTGAATGATAAGTCATTCTTGTGTCAGTAAGTTTTAAAGGTTATATCAGGTCATGTTTGGTTAAAGCTGAGAGAAGACAAATATCACCAAATGTTTACTGCTGTTAATTAATGATTAGTAAAGAGTATACTTTTCACATTGATTTAAGCTGCAATTTTCTTTTAAGTTCCCCAATTGGTACAGTTCCTATTACTTACTGTAGAGAGCTGAAGCTGGTGACTTAAAGGGATAGTAATACTTTGATTTATCTTTATTTTATTTTGTAGGCATTAAAAAACACGAAGAACGATATAAGTCTTATAGTTCAAACCTTTATTGTTTGAGAGATATTCACAAGCAAAGTTTCCCCTCCCGCCCCTTTTACCTAGTGTAAGCCATCTCTTCTCAGATGTTGAATACAGTCCATAGACCAGACAGATAAAAGCAGGGGACAATCTTCTTCCTATGAGAACAATGAAAGCCCTGTCTCCCTTGACAAGTTTTCAGGTTTTTCCCCTTATCTTAATTAAAGATTGTCCCTCTCTGCAGTCTACCTGGGCACCTCCTTTCTGATCTGGCTGAGCAGTGTTACATCAGTAAAAGGGGTGGGAGGATGGATACTTTATCATTCAATTACTCTTGAACTACAACTCTGACATAACTGAAATAACACTCTCCAAGGTCCAAATACTATGATGATTATTTAGAGCTGCTTTTATTATGAAACATTACTATCTCTTTAAGATTCCACATTGAGAAGGATCCATGGGGGGGAGATGCACTAAGGTGTGATAAAGTGTTGATGATTTCTCCAGTGATATCACTTCTCCAGTTCCTATGTTATTCTATGGAGTCTATGCACTTATTGTATATGCTTCATAGAATAATATAGTAATAGGAGAAGTTATATAACTGGCAAAGTCATTACTTTATCACACCTTAGTGCATAACCTCCCTGGACTCAGTCTTAACAGTTAGTTGCTGGAGCTCTGGATCTCAAACTCTGCTCACTTTACATGGTAACCTTAACAATTTGAGGATCAGGTAATATGCAATGCATCGCTTCACAATGAGTTATGAACCTCTCTGGGTATTAAAGGTTAAGTAAGTTCATGTACACTGACTATTCTGTTTTAAATTGCCAGAAACTGTAATGTTGGCCTCCATGAACATGACATCCATCTAGGACAGGCTGACGATATTATCTCTTAAACAAATGCATAAGAGCAAAATTAATATGTACCATTCAGATAGTAAGGTAAGAGGGAGATGTTACTGTTCCTTTAAGAATGTGACTCTCATTTGATTCCATTTTGAGGCCATACAAATTATGTTAGGGCACATGTGTATTGCAATCCAAAATGCTCCATAGAATCTATACAACAACACAGTTTAATGGTAGGAATGTGAGGAAATGTTCACATGGATAGAGATTAAGAGGAAAGCAGAGCCTTCTGCCTCCCACGGGAATTTCAATGAGAAGGACTTTCATTAGAGAGGTCTCCAAACATTGCTTCACTGTATGTTGGATACCTTTCTAGCATTCAAATGGTTAAAAGTTCCATTTAAATCAATGTGATATTGGGGACATTTTATCTGTCCTCATGGAGATGATGGTTTGCCCCAGACTTGCTCCATTTTGCTTTTATGGGTAATCATCAGAGAGGCTGATGTATTAAGTAGAATTGGAAAAATTCAGAAGCAAACTAACTGGACAATTGGACACAAAATTTGGCCAAATTCATATTGATTTAAAGGGATAGTAACCCCCCCCCGAACAACTTGACGCCAAAATACAGCAATCGTACAAACATACTGAACGCACTTAGTCCCATCTCTCAAACCTTTATGGTTTGAGAGATGTAAGGCAAGACAGACCTCCGCTCCCTCCCCCTTCTCATACGTCCGCTGTATAGCGGACGTCATGAGATCCTGCTTCCAGCACCAGATGGCGGCTCTGCGGGAGCGCTGTCATCTAGATATCTCCATATTACTACTTCATGGGTATGGTCTAAAACATGTGCCTGGCTTGCAAGCACATGTTGTAGACCATTCCTATGAAGTAATTATACGGAGATATCTAGAGGTCAGAACTCCTGCAGAACCGCCGAAAGTCGGCCGACCGGATTCTGCCTCTGACAGTTTTACAGCTCGTCAGGCAGAATGGGGAGGGACCGGAGGACTGTCTTGCCTTACATCTCTCAAACCATAAAGGTTTGAGAGATGGGACTAAGTGTGTTCAGTATGTTTGTATGATTGTTGTATTTTGGCGTCAAGTTGTTCGGGGGGGTTACTATCCTTTTAAATTGAGTTTGTCAATTTAAATCAATTGGGAGGGGGCTACTTTGTCATTGAATTACTCTTGAATTACAACTCTGACAGAATTGAAATAACACTCTCCAAAGTCCAAATACTATGATGATTAATTAGAGCTGCTTTTATTATGAAACATTGCTATCCCTTTAAGCTTTCCTATAGAGTGCATTAGAAATTAAAAAAAAGATGCTTTGATCTGTCATTGTCAATTGGAATAACCTCCCAGCAGTTGGAATATCCTTAATTTACTCATCAGGAAAATGTAGATCTATAGGAATCATAAAAAATGTATACTTGTCACATCAATATATGCAATTTGAAAAAGGCTAACTAATTTGTGTCATGGGTGAATAAAGCCTGATTATATCTCTCCTGGGAGCTCAATAACAGAGCTAATGTGTAACTATATCACTATGTTTGCAGTACGAATTTAATTTTTTTTTTTTGCTTGCTACACCTCAGTTTGCATACAAAGGCTAGGTATCAGTTTCTATTACCCTGATTTATCTTGTTTTTCTTTTTCCTTTCCTTTTATTTTTTTCAGATGTTTCCAACAAAAGAGACAATGTCTAGCCCAGAAAATCAAATGCATTGTCTAAAATAAGTATGCATTTTGTCTGCATTTCAAAGGTGATGAAATAATTTGTTTGTATAGAACATAATGAATAAGTACTGCTCTGAGACTTAATGTAGTATTGTTTCCAGACAGATAGAATATGGGAAAGTAATCGCTGGATATTGCTTGGTGGACATTTATCAAATTTCTCACAGTGATATTTTGAAAAATCAAAAAATTTTTTTTTTTCAAAAAGAAGATACGTGCAATGTAAATTGGTTGTTAAACCCCAATGCCCTTGGGACGTGTAGAGCAATGCTTTGGACATTCATCTAGCACTCAGATGGTTAATTGATGATGTCATTTTTATAGTAATAGACTAACTGAACATCAATAGGTGCTACACTGACGCTGATGCTCAAAGGGGAATTGGAGTCAATCTGGGGCAAACCAACTTCACCACATTAGACAATTAACCTCTCTAGCAGTCAAAGGGTTAAAGATGCCATTTAATCCAATGACCATACCTGGGAACTCTCCGGTTTTTCCCCGGAGACTCCGGATTTCAGACTGAATTACCGGGTCTCCAGGGCAATGTGTGAATCACCAGGTGGGCAGAGTTTAAGTAGAAACTCTGCCCACTTGTGCTCCATCCCGCCCGGTTCCTCCCACTCCCCGCCCTCTTACAGCCATTTTGCAGGGTTTTTTTGTGTGTTTTTTTGTCCCGCCCCCCGCAACTAAGTCCTGCCCATTTTATGACGCGATTCACGTAATTTTCCTCCCCCTGGGCACCGACAGGGTTACCCTCCGGGTAGCCCTGTTTCAAAAGTTCCCAGGTATGCCAATGACCATATTTGACCTGCGGCACAGATGGTTTGACCTAGAATTACTTAATGCTAAATAAATTGACCTTCTTCTAACAAAACAACAGTTTACTTAAAGGAGAATCAGGTTCTAGGAAAAATTGGTTCTTTATTTGTTTAAAAATATAATAAAGCTACAATCCTTCACACCAAAATTAGACAAAGAGGAAGAGACAGTGTAACACGTACACAGGATGCCCACTATCCATATGCATAACAATCACTACAACAAAAAGAAAAAAGGAATGGATATATAGTGGCACTCACCTCCCTCACATAGATTTGGGTTTTTTAGGTATTTACACAGGAGTAGGGTAGGCATATCAGGGCACGCTGCAGTGTGGGATCTATTTCCCTTTCAGGGTTCCTTTCATGTTTGATTATTTATTAATAAATCTTTTTTGATACTTATTATCATTTGTTATTATTTTTTCTTTACTATGTGAGGAAGGTGAGTGCCACTATATATCCATTCCTTTTTTCTTTTTGTTGTAGTGATTCTTTATTTGTTTAGCAGAATGTCTTGGCTAAGTCCTCAAATCAGCTATCAGATATGTCTATATATTGTATATTTGCATTTGATCTCTCTTATAGTCTAATGCTAGTAGTTTTCAGTTTACAATTTGATAAAGCCAAGCAACCCTGTTGAGATAGTCGGCTATATGGAAGCCTATTGTTTGTGTATATAAATACTTGACTGCTGTGATAATTACATCTAACTTGATAAGGTAAGCTGCCTATTGTTTATCCCTTTGAGCACCAGAGTGGTACAGAATGCATTTCTTTGCAACTCAAAAGGTTATACCAGTGATTCTCAGCTCCAGTCCTTGGGGCACACAAACAGGTCATGTTTTCAAGATACCCCTAATTAATCACAGGTGAATCAATCACAATGACTGAGCCACTAATTACTCACCTGTGATTAAGCAGGAACAACCTGAAAACCTGCACTGTTGGTGTGCCCCTAGGACTAATGTTGAGAAACACTGGTTTATACAGTACAGTTCTCCTTGAAAGTGACAATAAACTTACTCTTTTACTTTACAATTTCTGCAAGTACAAATCAAATTGCCTGTGTGTTTTTTTTTTCATGTTCATCTTTATTTTTACTCCTATACATACCTGACAGTGAGCTCCCTGGATTTGTATTTCAAACATGGAATGTGACGGCAGATAAGGCCCGTAGGCCCGTAGTCTGCCCATTTTTCCTACTTTAAAAACCTCAAACCTTATTTGGTTCTTGGTCTTATGTTCATTATAGCCTTATGTGTGTCCCATGCATGCTTAAATTTCATTACTGTATTAACCTGTACCACATCTCCTGTTAGTTTATTCCACTTATCTACCAACCTTTCAGTTTAGTGGAATAAAACTTTCTTACTTTACATCTAAACCTGTGTCCCTCTAGTTTTAGGCTATGGCCTTTTGTCCTAAAATGTTTACTCCTTTTGAAACATACTTCCCTCCTGCACTTTGCTGAATCCCTTCATGTATTAAATGTTTCTATCATATCCCCCCCCCTTCTCTCCTCCAAGCTATTCGTGTTTAGATCCTTTAGTCTATCCTGACATTTCTTTTCCTCTAAACCATTCACCATTTTAGTAGCCCTTCCCTGAATTCTCTCTAGAGTATCTATATCCTTCTAGAGATGGGGTCTCCAGTACTGTACACAGTACCTGACCAGAGACCTGTAGAGTGGCATGACCACTTCCTTTTTCAGCTACTAATGCTCCTAGCTATACAACTCAGCACCATGCTTGCATCCCCCGCTGCTTTGTTACATTGTCTGCCTACCTTTAAGTTGCCAGAAATAATTACTCCCAAATCATTTTCCTCTGTTGTCTGACAGCATAATACCCGTAATACTTTTTTCTGCCTTTAGAAGCCTGATGCAGTCATGCTCTCTATTCTGTATTTAATTGAGGAGACAGTTTTAACTTCTGCAGGAATAGTGTTACATTGTATCACTATCTCTGGCTGTAAATTGAGATCTATGAGCTCACTGTCAGGGGTATTAAAGTGAAATCAACAGGTAAAGTTAAAAATTGTTCAGAGGGAGTACAATGTTTCAGTGAAACACCTAAAGCTGTCCTCAAAAACATTGCACATTTCTTCAAATAAATGGGTGCCAGCCACTCCTGATGGAGTAGATTGCTATATTGCTAGCAGGACGGTTACTTTCTGCATGGTGTATAATAGGAGTGTATGGGACTTTCTGCCTGGTTTCAAGTATCAATACTAAATATGAAAGAAACCAACTGCACCAGAGAGTGCAAATAAAATGTCATTGATTTAAATGAGGTTTTGAATCACTTGAATGCTTGAGGGGTCTCCAACACATTTTACAAACTTTTTAGTATTGAGGGGGTTAAAACTCAATTTAAATCAATATGAATTTGGCCAAATGTTGTGCCCAATTGTCCAGTTAGTTTGCTTCTGAATTTTTCCAATTCTTCTTAATACATCAGCCTCCCTGGTGATTACCCATAAAAGCAAAATGGAGCAAGTCTGGGGCAAACCATCATCTGCATGAGGACAGATAAAATGTCCCCAATATCACATTGATTTAAATGGAACTTTTAACCATTTGAATGCTAGAAAGGTATCCAACATACAGTGAAGCAATGTTTGGAGACCTGTCTAATGAAAGTCCTTCTCATTGAAATTCCTGTGGGAGGCAGAAGGCCCTGTTTTCCTCTTAATCTCTATCCATGTGAATATTTCCTCACATTCCTAACCATTAAACTGTGTTGTTGTATAGATTCTATGGTGCATTTTGGATTGCAGTACACATGTGCCCTAACATAATTTGTATGGCCTCACAATGGAATCGACTGAGAGTCATATTCTTAAAGGAACAGTAACATCTCCCTCTTACCTTACTATCTGAATGGCACATATTAATTTTGCTCTTATGCATTTGTTTAAGAGATAATATCGTCAGCCTGTCCTAGATGGATGTCATGTTCATGGAGGCCAACATGACAGTTTCTGGCAATTTAAAACAGAATAGTCAGTGTACATGAACTTACTTAACCTTTAATACCCAGGGAGGTTCATAACACATTGTGAAGCAAAGCATTGCATATTACCTGATCCTCAAATTGTTAAGGTTACCATGTACAGTGAGCAGAGTTTGAGCTACGGAGCGCCAGCAAGTAACTGTTAAGTCTGAGTCCAGGGAGATTATGCAATAAGGTGTGATAAAGTGATGACTTTGCCAGTTATATAATTTCTCCTATTACTATTTTATTCTATAAAACCTATACAAAAAGTGCATATACTCCATAGAATAACATAGGAACTGGAGAAGTGATATCACTGGAGAAATCATCAACACTTTATCACACCTTAGTGCATCTCCCCTCATGGATCCTTCTCAATGTGGAATCTTAAAGGGATAGTAATGTTTCATAATAAAAGCAGCTCTAAATAATCATCATAGTATTTGGACCTTGGAGAGTGTTATTTCAATTATGTCAGAGATGTAGTTCAAGAGTAATTCAATGATAAAGTATCCCCCTCCCGCCCCTTTTACTGATGTAACACTGCTCAGCCAGAGCAGAAGGGAGGTGCCCAAGTAGATTACAGAGAGGGACAATCTTATTAAGATAAGGGAACAAACTGAGAAATGTGTTGGGGGGGCAGGATTTTCCTTGTTCTCATAGGAAGAAGATTGTCCCTTGCTGTTATCTGTCTGGTCTAGCAACCAGATTGCAGATCTGAGAATAGATGGCTTACACTAGGTAAAAGGGGCAGGAGGGGGATAGTTTATCATTCCATTACTCTTGAACTACAACTCTGACAGTATTGATATAGCACTCTCTATGGCTCAAATACTATGAAGATTAATTGGAGCTGCTGTTTTTGTGAAACATTACTATCCCTTTAACTCAAGGAAAATGCCCTTTCTAGAGTTTATATTGTGGTATTTTTTGTAATATACAACCTTTCTCTTTGGTGTGTCAGTCTTTTGTATTGCTTTTTTGTTTTTGTGCTTTTAACTCTTGTATTTTATTTGTTAGGATTTTTTGCAGTCTTAAAGGATCTTCATTTTAACTCCATTGATGATTTTTTCATACCTGATATCAATTTTTATAATGTTATGTTTTATAATTGTAAGGTCTTATACAATGTGCATTGGTGATTATAAATTTGATCATTTTCACTTGACATGACACTAGAAATGTTTTTGATGTTATCCACTAATTAAAGCACATTTTCTTTTTCCCCCTCTATTCCTTTCTAATTGTTCTTTACTATATTTGGTGAGATCAGTTTGTTTTAACATATGGGAAATTGATTCCAGTAGCTTTCAAGTAATACTTATATAACCTTCTTCCATAGACCCTTTACTCAGCCTATAAATAAGGTTCTCATTGTAGATCCTTTTGAATTTATATACTTAAAGCTATGGTACGAGATGATTTAAATGAGATCTTAGAAACTGCGATTTAGTCTTTTTCATTTGTATTTTATTTTTCATTATCATTTTATTTCTGGTATTTCAGCATTTCTTTACATAAATCTCATTTACATTTATTAACTATCTGGTATATTACACTTTTTCTTTAGAAAAATCAGTTTTCAGAACCCTATTAAAAGGGATCTATCACCCCAGTACAAATGCACTGGGATGCACTGATTTAAAGGCATAGTAACAATTGGTATATAGTAAAATTTATATTATAAGGTTTAATCTCCTGAGTACAATAAGGGAACTACCACTTCTAAGAGGTGTTTTGTTAAAAATAATAGCAGCTGAAACGTGTTTTTTTTAGGTGCAGTATCTCAATGGTCTGAAAATGTACAGTGGCACTGTTGCTACACCATCTTATGGAAGATTATGGTCAATTGACCAGAACATTACATAAGATGATGTAGCAACAGTGCCACTGTACAATTTCAGGCCGTTGAGATACTGCACCTAAAAAAATTCATGTTTCAGCTGCTATAACTTTTTAACAAAACACCTCTTAGCAATGCAAGTGCCCTTGTTGTAATCAGGATGATGAACCTTACGATATAAATATTACTAAATATTGTGTTACTATACCTTTAATTGCATGCTGTACCAGATTCACATAGACACTTCTGAGGGTAAGTGGAAGATTATCTGCTCTCCTTGGGCAAGGAGAGGCCCTGTTCATTACCTTGTGCCTTGGAAGGTATTACCTGCCTTGAAGCTGTGTTAATACTGTCTGGGGAAAGTATTCCAGAACCTAGGTTAGCTGAGTATGGAAGGGTGGATTAAATTGTGAATTATTTAGTCTGGTCAGACAGGACAGCACATATAGGCCAGATAGGGCTCCAGTGGCAGCTAGGCTTTTGGGTTTTTTTTATCACCGCCTACTGAATAACCGATCTAATGAGTTTGTCACTATAAATATATATCTACACACACACATATATATATATATATATATATATATATATATATATTTATTTATATATTATCAAATGTAAATGACATTACCCATAGGCAATGTGTTTGTGTGCGTGTAGGTTAAACGTTAAAGGTACTTGTTGTTTCTGCCTCTGCATTTTACCTTTAAGAAGCTTTATTTATCCTTTTGTGTGTGTTTGAATGAGTGTATTTGTATTGTTAACCAGAGGAAAAAACTTGTCAATCAATAAAAAATCTGACTAAATTGTAAATAAAATGACATTGGTACTTAAAAGGTAAAAATATTGCTAATACCCCTCATTGTGTGTGGTGGTACTAGTACTAAGCTATGCTGGCTTGTGTAAAGTGACCTACAGAGCACACAGAGGGTAAAAATGTTATTAAATCTTCAAATGCTGTGTTGTTAATAACCACTTTTAAACTTTACAAATGCGTAATCATGCAATACACAGTTCAGAGGAGGTGTGTGGCTAGGGAATGGGGGGTAATGGGGAGAGGAGAATAGACATTAGCATGGGCGTCCGCAGAAATTTTTCCAGGGGAGCATAATTTTAATGACATCCATACTTTTTTCACAATGTCATGAAGGGGAGGGGAATAGTCATCACATAAAGCTCCAACTTGCCCTCACATTGCCACCATCAGCTCTAACTTGCCCCCATCAGCTTCAACTTGCTCCAACTTGCCCCCATCAGCTCCAACTTGCCCTCACATTACCCCCATCAGCTTCAACTTGCTCCAACTTGCCCCCATCAGCTTCAACTTGCTCCAACTTGCCCCCATCAGCTCCAACTTGCCCTCACATTGCCCCCATCAGCTCCAACTTGCCCTCACATTGCCCCCATCAGATCCAACTTTCCCTCAAATTGCTCCATCAACTCCAACTTGCCCTCACATTGCCCCATCAGCTTCAACTTGCTCCCATCAGCTCCAACTTGCCCTTACATTGCTTCATCAGCTCCAACTTGCCCTCACATTGCCACCATCAGCTCCAACTTGCCCTCACATTGCCCCCATCAGATCCAACTTTCCCTCAAATAGCTCCATCAACTCCAACTTGCCCTCACATTGCCCCATCAGCTTCAACTTGCCCCATCAGCTTCAACTTGCTCCAACTTGCCCCCATCAGCTCCAACTTGCCCTCACATTGCCCCCATCAGATCCAACTTTCCCTCAAATTGCTCCATCAACTCCAACTTGCCCTCACATTGCCCCATCAGCTTCAACTTGCTCCCATCAGCTCCAACTTGCCCTCACATTGCTTCATCAGCTCCAACTTGCCCTCACATTGCCACCATCAGCTCCAACTTGCCCTCACATTGCCCCCATCAGATCCAACTTTCCCTCAAATAGCTCCATCAACTCCAACTTGCCCTCACATTGCCCCATCAGCTTCAACTTGCCCCATCAGCTTCAACTTGCTCCAACTTGCCCCCATCAGCTCCAACTTGCCCTCACATTGCCCCCATCAGATCCAACTTTCCCTCAAATTGCTCCATCAACTCCAACTTGCCCTCACATTGCCCCATCAGCTTCAACTTGCTCCCATCAGCTCCAACTTGCCTTCACATTGCCCCATCAGCTTCAACTTGCTCCCATCAGTTCCAACTCTCCCTCACATTGCCCCATCAGCTTCAACTTGCTCCCATCAGCTCCAACTTGCCCTCACATTGCTCCATCAGCTCCAACTTGCCCTCACATTGCCCCCATCAGCTCCAACTTTCCCTCAAATTGCTCCATCAACTCCAACTTGCCCTCACATTGCCCCATCAGCTTCAACTTGCTCCCATCAGCTCCAACTTGCCCTCACATTGCCCCATCAGCTCCAACTTGCCCCCATCAGCTTCAAATTGCTCCAACTTGCCCCCATCAGCTTGCTCTCACATTGCCCCCATCAGCTTCACATTGCCCCATAAGCTTCACAAGTGCCCCCCCCCTGCGGACGCCCATGGATGTCTTAGAGTGCACCCAGCCTTACCTTGAATGCAGTCCACTAGGTCTCCTCCTGAGCGGGGTCTGTAGCTCTCGCTCGCTGTCTGCAGCACCGCTCCTTCAGCTGCCTGCGGCGATCACCTCTCCTCTCCCCTCCGTGACGCCTTCAGCTGCCCGCAGCGATCACCTCTCCTCTCCCCCTCCGCGACGCGATGCCCGTCATGCACAGTTGGCAGCCAATGAGAGAGGGGTATCCAACTCTCCTATCTCATTGGCTGCAGTGCAGACCGCACTGCAGCCAATGACAGAGGAGAGTTGGATACCCCTCTCTCATTGGCTGCCAACTGTGCGTGACGGGCATCCTTGGAGGGGGAGAGGAGAGGTGATCGCCATGGGCAGCAGAAGGAGAGGTACTTCAGAGTGCGAGCGAGAGCTACGCTCAGGCTCATGTATTAAGTGGTATTGGCAAGATGAAAATCCAGGGGGGGACAAGTGCCCCCCCTTGCCACCCCTGCGGACGCCCATGGACATTAGTTTAACTATGTGTGTACTACAGGAGTGAGCAATTCATTGCTCACCATGTCATGGGAAGGGTTATTATGATCTATACTTTTTTTTATGGTTGCATGTGCTACGAAGTCACAGTAAGCCTAGTGAGTGTGTGACTAGTGTGTGGTGTGGTATGGTAACGGGGACAGGGGCATTGGGAGACATGACTGTATGTGTTTGAGTGGAATATCATCATCATCTGCCAGTGTGCATAGCTTTCCCAGTGCTGTTATTGCATTTTTCAAATCAGACTTCAGGGTGGGGAATCAGGGTCCCTCCTGATGCCCTCCCTCCCAGCTACTGATCTCCCATCTGGGTGATGAATAGAGGTGATACAGGGGAGTAACAGGGTTTTCCTGCTTCCAGAGGTGATGAGGTAAAGGGGAGGAGAGAAGAGGAGGCGGTGAAAGAGGAGTTGTGTCAAAAAGGGACACATCTAAAAGATGAGGTAAAAGGTGAGAGAACCATAATGAAGGGGATGGCCCACCCTGTTAGCAGTGGTGAAGGGGAGGGGCCAGCATGTCCCCTATAATGGTGTCTATTCATTCAGTAGATTTGGCTGTAGCCCTGACAAAGTTTTGCTGAGGGCATGAAAATTTATAATGGTGAAAGCACAATTTTTTCCAAACAAAATGCATTGAACTATATTTTCACAATTTATGAGAAATAGCAATATTTAATAAACAATTTTCAGCTCTGCGAGTAAAACCTCAGTGTCACAATGATTTTTGTTCATAAATTACTTTAGCTTCTATATTCCTAAACATCACTAATTAGATTAAAATTGGATATCATATTCTTTATTAAGGTTGAATAAATATTAAAGATGCAGAAATATTTTTTCTGGTTTCTTATTTCATCTTAAATATGAAGATATTTTCTTTTATTTTGCAAATGCATTTCCCTCCTGCACTTTGTTGAATCCCTTCATGTATTTGAATGTTTCTATCATATCCCCTCTCTCTTTTCTCTCTTCCAAGCTATACATGTTCAGATCCTTTAGTCTATCCTGATATTTATTGTCTCGTAAACCACCATTTTAGTGTCCCTTCTTTGAATTTTCTCTAGAGTATCTATATCCTTCTGGAGATGGGGTCTCCAGTAATGTACGCAATACTCTAGGTGAGGTCTAACTAGACATCTGTACAGTGGCATGACCACTTCCCTTTTTCTGCTACTAATGCCCCTAGCTATACAACTCAGTACCCTGCTTGCATTCCCCACCACTTTATTACATTGCCTGCCTACCTTTAAGTCATTAGAAATAGTTACTCCCAAATCCCTTTCCTCTGTTGTCTCTGACAACACATTATACTTAATAGTATATTTTTCCTTTGGATTTTTATGTCCCAAGTACATTATTTTACATTTATCAATGTTAATCTGCATTTGCCACACTCTTGTCCATTCTTCTAATTTACCTAAATCATTTGTCATTTGGATTAATCCCCCTGGAATGCTTACCCTATTGCAGATTTTGGTATCATCTGCAGAAAGGCATATCTTTCCTTGAAGACCTTTTGCAATATCACTAATAAAAATATTAAAAAGAATAGGCCCCAGTACAGATCCCTGAGGTACTCTACTAGTAACACTCCTTCCGTCTGAATATTCTCCATTGACTACCACCCTCTGTCTCCTGCGACTCAGCCATTGCCTTATCCATTTAACTATTTTTACATCCAGACCCAAACACTGCAGTTTATTAATGAGTGTTCTATGAGGGACAGTGGCAAATGCCTTACTGAAATCTAGATAAGCTATATTTGCTGCTCCCCCTTGGACTATTATTTTAGTTACCCAGTCAAAAAAATCTATGAGCTTAGTTTGATAAACTTGTTGTCCCTACTGCCCATTTTGTGTAGTGGAACTACATTGACAATCTTCCAATCATCCAGGACCACTCCTGTCTACAGAAACTGGTCAGATACAGGTGCTGCAAGCACAGACCTACTCTTTTAATACTGGAGTACATATGCAACACTGGACAACACATGCAATATCATGCATTTAGCGTTGTAACAAAACATGGGAACTTTTGAAAATGTGAAAATAATGTATTTTTCCATATACAGGAATGTGATTTAGCATTAACATTATTTTAAGAAAAAAGCTCCTGGTTTAGATAACTTAGGTTAATAACCAGGGAACCATCTTATAATGTTCACATTTGTTTAATTATTTGGATGAGAACAGGACTGGTGGTGATTATTTAGGATAAACTAGATACTATTTTGACAGCAAACTGTCTAGAATGTTGAAGTATGGAGAGAGATTGATAGAATAACATTGCATTCTCTAAAAATGATTTCATATCAGCATGCCATTGACTGCCTAAGTGGGTTTACTAAAACTTCGCACCCCCTTTTTCATGTTGTTCCTGTCAAGAATGTACTTTAAAGTGTTCTACATCATTTTGGAATAGATATATGTGGAGATATATGTATGAGCAAATTATGTTTTGGTTGGAGAAAACATAAAGAATTCCTTGTTATTCAACTTTGGCTTCATCCATTGATTCCTCAGCAATGTATATAATAGATTGTACTTTTCCTTGGAAAGGTGATGTGGAATGACTGTTCATCTGCATTTGTTTTTTATTTATTTTTTTACCTTTGTCCATACTTGCTGTGGATATATCTGCCAATAAATCCAGACATAATAAGGGCAGCCAGAATGCATAAGTTCAAAATGAAGTGTAATTACATTTTCTTCAGAGGCTAATGCATGTTTTAACAAAGAAAATAAAACATTTGAAGGGAATAAAATGTAGATTTTAACAACTTGACCCTCTCTCTACATACAAGGTTGGAAAGTAGAAATAAGTTTAAGATTGGATAACACATGTATTTAGGGATAGAAGAGTTACTGTCCATTTCCAGGAAAACTCAGCTCACACAACTGCAGATATCCAGAGAAACTTATGTCTTGACACTAAGCCTCACGATCAAAATCCAACCTGGTGACAGTGGTTTTGACAGATCAGTTTGTTATTCTATTAATTTGCTGTCAAAAATCACTGCCAAGTAAAAATGTCCAGCAGATGCTTGTTGGTCAATGTACCAGGCCAGCTATGGGATAGCTACGGTACAAATGTGGGTTTCTTGCCCAGTGTTTATTTTTGCCTTGTCAGCTGATTTACTGGTAGGCATATTATTGAGCCCTTAATGACAAAGAATTTGAGTCTTATGGACAAAGAAGAACTGCATGAATTCTGAAGCAAATCAACTTCGATTCAGGGGACAAATAAAAAATCTCCTAATTCCCATTAATTTAAATGGGTCATTTAACCCCTTGAATGACAGAGGTATCAAACGTATTGCTTTACAATATGCGTTAGACATCTCTCTAGCATTCAAGGAGCTAAAAGTGCCATCGTTTTTTTGTTCATGCCTTTCAATACATAGTTCAAGGGTTAGTAATGTCGCTAAAAAAATAATGTCATATTGCAGTTATTAGAAAAATAAACTAAATGACCCCAGTCCCATCTCTCAAGCCTTTATGGTTTGAGAGATATAGGAGGCTAAAGTTCCCCCCTCCCTCCGCTTTCCCTGATGTCAGCTGTAAGCTGACGGCAGGAGATCCTGGTCCCGGTACAAACAGGTGGCTCTTCTGCAGAGCTGAAATAGAGCAATGTAAAAATAAATACTTCATTGGTACAGTCTACAAAGTGTGCCTGCAAACCAGGCACAATTTGCAGACTGTTCCGATGAAGTATTTCTTTCTACATATCATTATCTCGGCTCTGCTGAAGAGCGACCTCGAGTTCGCCAATACACATCTCTTGCTGTCAGCTTTACAGCTGACATGAGGGAAAGCAGCGAGAGGGGGGATTAGCATCGTATATATCTCATAAAGGCTTAAAAGATGGGGCTGGGGTCATTTAGTTTATTTTTCTAATAGCTGCTAGTGTTGAGCGAGCACCCCGATGCTCGGGTGCTCGGGTGCTCTGACCGAGCACCCCCTGAGGCTCGAGTGCTCGGCCGAGCACCCGAGCCCCATTGAATAGAATGGGGCGACACGAGCATTACACCAGGCACCCCCTGCTCTGATGAGGGGAGGGTGCCTGGTCAATGCCCCCCTTCATCTCCGCAATGTCCCCCTTCATCTCCGCAATGTCCCCCTTCATCTCCTCTATGCTCCTCTTCCACAATGTCCCCCTTCATCTCCGCTATGCCCCTCTTCCACAATGTCCCCCTTCATCTCCGCTATGCCCCTCTTCCACAATGTCCCCCTTCATCTCCTCTATGCCCCTCTTCCACAATGTCCCCCTTCATCTCCTCTATGCCCCTCTTCCACAATGTCCCCCTTCATCTCCGCTATGCCCCTCTTCCACAATGTCCCCCTTCATCTCCGCTATGCCCCTCTTCCACAATGTCCCCCTTCATCTCCTCTATGCCCCTCTTCCACAATGTCCCCCTTCATCTCCACACTGTCCCCCTTCATCTCCGCAATGCCCCCTTCATCTCCGCAATGCCCCCTTCATCTCCACACTGTCCCCCTTCATCTCCGCAATGCCCCCGTACCTCCAGTCCCTGGTGGTCCAGCGGAGCGTCTTCAGATCTGTGCCTCCTCCGGCACAGATCCCCGCCACCCGAACATGGCGGGCGAGCACATGGCGGTACTCGACGAGTACCGCCATGTGCCGAGCAGAGCGATGCTCGAGCCGATCCGAGCATCGGCCGAGCATGCTCGCTCAACACTAATAGCTGCAAAATGATATTTTTTATATTGTGACATTACTAACCCTTTCAATATAGATTTGTTTGTATTGGCCTTGAATGTAATGTATAGCACTGATTCTAAAAGCACAAGCTTATCAGTGACAATGACTGCTTCACTGATTATCATCCTGTGATTAAGCAAGGATATCCTGATAACAGTACTTGCTGGTGTATCCTGAGGACTAATGTTGAACGTTATTCATGTATAGTTTTGCAAACAGAAGAAACTGTTCGGTGGAAGAGATTGTATTCATAGGTCTGTAGCCTGCAGCAAAATAAAACATATCAGATCATGCACCTCTGATATATCTTTTTTAATGAGCTCAAAAACTTCATTTTAAGTTCCTGAAACAGGTATAATTCACTCAGATACAACTGATATCAATATCTTGTTAACCTCTTGGATGCCTAAGTGTTCTGCTATGCATTAGGAGATGTCTAACATACGGTATTTTAAAAAATTCGACTGAGCATAAACATGTATTTCACTTGATTATGAAGTTCACAGCAAAAAGTTTGAGATGTTTGAGAAAACCTGTTCTATCTGAACTGGCCAATAAACATTTCCGACATGTTTATTTCTATTCAACGCTTTTGTCTTGATGCCTATAGACCCAAACATGAGCTATTTTATGGACAGCTTGGTGCAACAGTGTGACTATATAAGAGCAATTGTATGGTCAATTGTGAATGTAATAAATAGGCACATGAACAGCATCACAAAGTAAAATAACTAATAGCACAATTCACTTTTTTAGAGAGTGGTTCTTCATGTTTTGTTCGCAGAGACAAAGTTATCACTGAAATGTGGAGGTAAAACCAATAATATATAAATCACCTGCAAGAGAATCCATCTCTTAGGGAGATAAAATAAAGTGCTCTGGTTATTAAAATATTGGCAAGAAGTATGTTTGACTGCAGATTAAAGATGAGCGAGCACCCCGATGCTCGGGTGCTCGGGTGCTCTGACCGAGCACCCCCTGATGCTCGAGTGCTCGGCCGAGCACCCGAGCCCCATTCAAATGAATGGGAGCACTCGAGCATTAAACCAGGCACCCCCTGCTCTGATGAGCGGAGGGTGCCTGGTCAATGTCCCCCTTCATCTCCGCTATGCCCCTCTTCCACAATGTCCCCCTTCATCTCCTATGCCATAGCGGAGATGAAGGGGGACATTGTGGAAGAGGGGCATAGCGGAGATGAAGGGGAACATTGTGGAAGAGGGGCATAGACTCTATGCCCCTCTTCCACAATGTCCCCCTTCATCTCCGCTATGCCCCTCTTCCACAATGTCCCCCTTCATCTCCTCTATGGCATAGGAGATGAAGGGGGACATTGTGGAAGAGGGGCATAGCGGAGATGAAGGGGCACATTGTGGAAGACGGGCATAGCGGAGATGAAGGGGGACATTGTGGAAGAGGGGCATAGAGTCTATGCCCCTCTTCCATAATGTCCCCCTTCATCTCCGCAATGCCCCCTTCATCTCCGCAATGCCCCCGTACCTCCATTCCCTGGTGGTCCAGCGGAGCGTCTTCGGATCTGTGCCTCTTCCGGCACAGATCCTCTTCACCCGAGCATGTCGGGCGAGCACATGGCGGTACTCGTACGAGTACCGCCATGTGCAGAGCAGAGCGATGCTCGAGCCGATCCGAGCATCGGCCGAGCACGCTCGCTCAACACTACTGCAGATGTTATTTTTTCATCCTTCGGAGTACAGACACTCAAAATCACTAGGGACATTAGCTGGTCTGAAAAGAAAACACTTCTGAATTTAAATCACTTAGTGCAGAATAAACCATTCCCATTATTTTATCAAATAAAGGGATAAAAAAAAGACATCAGAAGTTTTGGTTGAGCAATACAGATCCTGCACAATTAAAGTGTTAGTAATGTCCCATAAAAACTTGTTATAGTTTTGTAGAGGATGAAAAAATAAGCTTAATGGCGCAAACCCTATCTCTCAAACCACTATTGTTTGAGAGATATAAGCATTGAAAATAGCCCCCTCCCCAGCTGTAAAGCTGACAGCAGGGGATCCGTGTCATCCGACACGAGGAGGCTCTGCAGCAGAGCTGAAATCTCATTACTGCAAAAGAATTACTTCATTGGAACGGCCTACAAAGTGTGCTTGCAACCCAGCACTGATGTCAGGAGAAGGGAAGGGAAGGGGGAACTTTCACTGTTTATATCTCTCAAACCATAGCAGTTTGAGAGATAGGGTTTGCGCCAGTAAGCTTATTTTTTCATCATCCACAAAACTATAACAAGTTTTTATGGGACACTACTAACACTTTAATGCTAATTGTTGCACAATCTAAAACGGGGGGGGGGTGGAATCTAAGATGAAGCAGTAATTGTTGGACTACAATCATTATCAGACTTAATTTACAGTTCAGAACTATGAGAAGCCTGTCCTGTCAGTCATGTGCATTTATTCACTGTTCTCTCCTAGCCATACTAAATTACCACTGCTGCCTACCTATGATCCTTGCCTTGTTAAATGATAAATGTGCAAGTGAGGCTATTATGAGACCATGTTGTACCACAAGTCACAAAAGTGTAATCAATAAACAAGAAGAAAATAAATATAGAGATAAATGTTTGATAAGCCTACAGAAGATGGATCACTTAAGTGTGGTACATCTGGTGGCTTCAAACCAGTAAGGAGACTTGTTTGGTACTGTAATACTTATATGAGGTAATAAGGACCAGTTAAAAACTCAAATTTTATTAAGTAGTGACATAAAAAAGCAACAGCTTATATAAATCACATTTCAGTTTCCATGTGATAATCTTAAAAACATACTCAGATTTGTGAATCCATGGATTAAAGTATATTCTCAAGGAAGGTATCAAGTACAGGATAGTACCCTATATGTGCCTAAATACGGCTGAATTAAACAAATATAGAGTAATTTGTGCACCTTAGATCATTAGTATTCACCCTGTAAGTTCCATTATTCGCTGGGAATCTTAATTAGTGCACAGAGTAAAACTAAGCTACTGCACGTGCCCTGCATACCCTCCAATGGTAGTCAAGTAGTATTCCAATTAACCACCTACAAAGCCCTAACTCATTCAATGCTGCTCATAAAGAGATACATATATATGAGTTATAGTTGATACTTCACTGCAGGTGCCCTGCTATTGAATAAAAGAATACTTAGAACTGTGGCAAGGATATGTGTTAATAAATTATGGTGTCAAACCTCTTTATATCTCTCACTGTTTTGAAATATATACTTTCAATGTGAAAGGCATATAAATGCATTCTTAGTACTGCAATAATATTGTTGACCGGATATTGCATATGTTTGCATGTGCCCTGCTAAAGTTAAGTGTGAAGCAATCACCCTAGGGTCCAGGAAGACTTCCGTGGTCACTAGATAGTAGGAAATATACAGGGAGCCACCTTAGGTATTTATTTGTACTCTGATCCTTCCTATTTATTTGTCAACGCCCTCCATCTTGCTATACAGTTGTAATGACATGTATTGTAAGTAATAAGGGCTTCTGTCACAATGCTCGTCCCTGGATAAGCTACAATGTAGCAAACAATCCTCATTGCAGGTGCCTTGCTTAAACAATGATATCCCAAATTAGGTTAACGGGGCAGAACTAAATCTCTCTAGCACTACTATTCATGGCTAGCTAGATGAAAAAATGTGAATAATTCACACTACCCAGCTCCCTTGTGGAGTAAGTCATATTCTAAAATTCTAAATATACATGTAAAGCCTTCCTAAGAGACCCATGGATAACAAAATAGAAACCCAGGACCCTGTTCAAGTGTCCATAAATCGCCCTACGCATTTCACCAGGAGACCTGGTTTCATCAGGGGAATATTTAGAAATGAGCTGCAACATAGTGCACCCTTTTATACCTCAAATTCATTGAGATTGAGGCTTGAATGTAACCAAGCCTCAATCTGGGAACTGGCTGTCTTTCAGCTGCATCAATATCAAATATACATGACTGGTTCATGAATACATTTAAAGAGACAGGCAATCATATTTAAGCACCTAAAATGATATAATATTGTCATAAACTTTGACATTTCAGAATATATCAGTTTAGATTATATCTAATATGGAAATTATCATCACATTAGAAATTAATGTGTAGGATGACAATATGGTGCTGATGATACTGTAAAGGTATATTTAACACACACACACACACACACACACATGAGTGAACACCCCCATTACATAAACACATTTAATACCTTCTTAGTAAAATGACAGGTATTATTAATTGACAATGAAAAATGCTGTGTAGGACTGTAATACATATTGTACTCATAGTAAATAATAGTAACATAGTAACATAGTAACATAGTAAATTAGGTTGAAAAAAGACACAAGTCCATCAAGTTCAACCTTCGCCTCATACCTCAGTAACTGAGAATTTTATAGCTTTCCTACTACAAATTAAATTAGTCTTTATCAGACCTTCCTGATCAGCCTACTGATAAACAGTATAACTCTGTATGTTCCGTTTTGAAAGAAATGTATCTAATCTTCTCTTAAATGTATCCATTGTATCTGCCATAACTACCTCCCTGGGCAATGAATTCCACAATTTGACAGACCTTACCGTAAAAAAACCCTTCCTCTGCTGAAGTTTAAACCTCCTTTCCTCTAATCTCAAGGGGTGTCCCCTGGTCACCTGATCAGGCCTTGGAATAAATAGCTCACCGCAGAGATCCTTGTATTGACCTCTCATATACTTGTACAATGTGATAAGGTCACCTCTTAGTCGTCTTTTCTCTAGAGTAAATAAACCAAGTTTGTTTAGTCGTTCCTCATATGTCAAGTCCTCCATTCCCTTAATTAATTTTGTTGCTCTCCGCTGTACCCTCTCTAGTTCTAGTTTTGTATCCAATTGCAAAGGTTATCTCCTAGCCACAATTTCCTTATTTTATACACTAGCCTTCTGTGTGGTACTGTATCAAATGCCTTTGCAAGGTCTAGATATACTACATCTACTGCCTTGCCATTGTCAAGCTTGCTGCTTACCTCCTCATAGAAGCTGGAAAGATTAGTTTGGCATGATCTATTCTTCATAAAACCATGTTGATTCGTGAAATGATCTTATTTTTTGTGTTGTAATCCTGAATATAGTCCCTTATTATCCCTTCTAATAGTTTTCCTACTACAGAGGTCAAACTCACTGGTATATAATTCCCAGGTTCTGTTTTAGTTTCCTTCTTAAATAGAGGCACTATGTTAGCTCTTCGCCAATCCTGTGGCACTGAGCCTGTGGTAATAGAATCTTTAAAGAGTAAATATAGGGGTTTTGCTAACACTGCACTGAGTTCCTGAAGAACCCTTGGATGTATACCATCAGGACCCGGTGTTTTGTCGGTCTTAATTTTGTTCTGTCTTCCCATGACATCTCCTTGAGTTAACCCAATATCTATTAATTTTATTGTTTTATTTGTTACTTGCGGAGGCTCTTCTACCATTCCTTGCTCCCTTGTATATACTGATGCAAAGAAAGTGTTTAAAACATTGGCCTTTTCCTTATCCTCACTAACCAACTCACCCATCACATTTTTGAATGGTCCAATGCACTCCCTCTTAAGTTTTTTGCTATTTATATATTTAAAAAACTTTTTTGGATTAGTCTTGCTTTCCTTTGCAATTCGAGTTTCATTATCTATTTTTGCTACCCTAATTGCCTTTTTGCTATCTTTGTTGCACTCCCTGTATTTTAAGAAAGATTGTTCAGTTCCTTCTGACTTAAATAATTTGAATGCATTTTTTTCCTTGCCATTTCCTTCTTTACATGTGCAGTTAACCACATTGGCTGTGACTTACTTCTTTTGCACTTGTTCCCCATTGGTATATACTGTTGGGTACATTTCTGCAACCTAAATTTGAATTCTGACCATTTTTCCTCAGTATTTTTGCCTTTAAATAAAATATCCCAGTCTATGTGTTGCATTGAGGCCCTTAACAATTTGAAGTTCGCTTTTTTAAAATTAAGAGTTTTGGTTGAACCTATACATTTTTGCTTTGCCAGACTGATCTCAAATGTAACCATGTTGTGATCACTGTTTCCCAAATGTTCTCTTACCTTAATATTGGATACCATTTCTGTGTTATTAGTGATCACTAGGTCCAATACATTGTTATTTCTTGTCGGCGCTTCCACCATTTGTGACATGTAGCTTTCACGAAGTGTGTTCAAAAACCTGCTACCCTTAGCACTCTGACAGGTCTCATTTTTCCAGTTGATATCTGGATAATTAAAATCTCCCATAATTATAGTATGCAGAAAGTTTGTCTCGATGTGAGAAAAATCATCACATTAAAGATGGATGTACTAGATGGAAAAATGGTGCTTAAAAAAATTGTTTAAAAGGATCTATTTGGTCAACACACAAGCAAACATCGGTGAGATAATTACAAGGTCTTGTATATATTATTTTATCAAGACTTAAATATAGGGCACTGGAAGACATAGGAGTAGCAGTTAACATCTATATATATAAATATATATATATATATATATATATATATATATATATATAAATATATATATATATATATATATATATATATAAAACGTTAGCCTGCGAAGCTCCCTGTGTGCTAAACAGCACATGCACAGCAGAGACTGCTGGAGCTATGCAGTCATGCACAGTAGGGACTGGCTTCATGGGCTGATCTGGAGAGGGGAGCTCTGGATGGCTCACAGCCCACAGTTTGTCACCCGGTGGCCTCTGCTGCTGCCCCAGAGCCGGGAGCAGAGACAGGCTTGAACTGTCCAAAGCTCCACACTCCAGATCAGCCTGTGTATACGGGCTTTCTAACTAGTTAATCAATAAATGGTTTAAAATACATCTGGATTTAAAGTTCTCAATTTATAAATCCAAAAGGCTTCACATTTCAAAAGTTTGTTGTCAAAGTCCCTTTTCCTTGGCGATGGTCCCACTTTTTCAACTGCTATAAAACTTATCACTCTACTATGTGTGCTTTTCAAATATATTACATGTAGTTGTTACCCTAGAGGAAGAAGGTGATGGTGATCTAGTTGTTTTGCTTATCATAGAACTTCCAGTCTCTGCATGGGTTTCTCTATTCTTCCTCCTCTTTGATCACTGCCTCACCTCTTATTGCCTTTCTGGAGAGTCAGGGGGTACAGTAACAGCAGTGCTTGATTTCTGTGATGGGTGTTTGTCTTTAACATGTCTGACATAAATGTCATGGTACCTGTGTTTCATGTGTGTTATCATGGAGGTTGCGCCAAGGTGTGTTCCCTCCTTTCCCCTTCTCACTGATTTGTCACAAATTGTGCACATTGCTGTTGGTGATGACTGCACTATGCCTGCCCCAACAGAAAAATAGTCCCACATAAATTACTTCAGGGGATAGGGATAGGGAACAGGTGGAAAAGAATGGCCTCTTTCTTCTTCACCTCCACATTTCATGTCACTGCCTGTGGCAGCAGATGATGTTGCTGCTGTTGCTGCTACTGCCTCAGAATCAGCACTGCAACTAGGACCAGGAGTATTGCTGCTGCTGGCAAGTGGAACCTGTCCTAATACTGCATCACTTGTTGACCCCATTCCCACTGTGTCCACAGTGGTCTGTGACACACTAGCTTGTTCCTCAACATCCTGCTGCCCTTGCTTCTCAGCAGCAGCAGGAATTAGAGCAGCTGCAAATTCAAATTACAAAAGCTCATTGCTAGTGGTGTTGGTGGTGGTGATGCACATCCTCATCCCTGTCTACCATTCCTTCTCAGTTTCTGCTAAAAAGTCCATCAATGTCTCTTCTACCCCAGCTTCTCCACCATCATCATCACCACCACCACTAGTCCCTACATGCTGATGCTCTATTACAGACATCTCACTGCTGCTTGGAGGAGGTGACAATGTGAAAGATGGTCCCCTAATGTCATACTTGACATTTCTTTTCGAAGAAAGGCAGACTGGCCACAGTAGCAGCAGGCACAGGCAGCTGATCTGTGCTGCTGATGGTGGTGGTGGTATTAATTCTGAGCCTGCTCTCCCCCAACACTAGCTCTGGCCTCTTCAGGATCATGTTCCACTTGAACACTGTAGTGAAGGGAAGGGGAGGAGGACACCTAGCGCCAGAGGAATGGCGTGGGCTCCCTTGACCGCTAGTCTGGATGTTCTCACATGCTTCCCCTACCACTCCCCTTACACTTATCCCACTGGCTGCTTCACCATCACTACTACTACTTCTAACTCCAACCACATAAAATTCGACCCCTGGGTCTTCTTTCTCACAGTCACATGATTACCCTCTGCTTCACTCCTAAAAGTAACAAGCTGCTGGATCTTCTTAGTAGTAGTACTAGCACTGGAAGGACTGCTTGGGCATGGCAAGTGTGACTTAGGGTCCCTTGCTGTTACACTTGGCATCATCTCCTCCTTCTCCCCCTCCTGAGTATAACAAGACACACTAGCAGCTTCAGCACTGATGGCAGCAACTTCAACAAGTGGAGAGTAGAGTACCTCAGGGTTCAGTATTAGGTCCGCTGCTTTTTAACATGTTTATAAATGACCTGGAAATAGATATACAAAGCAAAATAATTGCAGATGATACTAAATTATGCAAAGTCATTAATTCAAACATGTGGAATATGAGGTTTAATGTGGGGAAGTGTAAAGTCATGCATTTGGGAGGAAGCAATCCCAAGGCTACTTATAAACTTAATGGAATAATTTTAGGTGACTCATTGCTAGAAAAAGACCTGGGTATCCTTGTTCACTACAGACTTGGAAACAGTGACCAGTGTCAAACAGCAGTAGCAAAGGCAAACAAAGTACTGTCTTGCATAAAAAGAGGTATCGAAGCAAGAGTGGATAACATTATTTTGCCATTATACAAATCATTGGTAAGACCTCACCTTGAGTATGCAGTACAATTTTGGGCATCAGTTCTGAAAAAGGATATACTAGAACTAGAGAGGGTACAGCGGAGAGCAACAAAATTAATTAAGGGAATGGAGGACTTGACATATGAGGAACAACTAAACAAACTTGGGTTATTTACTCTAGAGAAAAGACGACTAAGAGGAGACCTTATCACATTGTACAAGTATATGAGAGGTCAATACAAGGATCTCTGCGGTGAGCTATTTATTCCAAGGCCTGATCAGGTGACCAGGGGACACCCCTTGAGATTAGAGGAAAGGAGGTTTAAACTTCAGCAGAGGAAGGGTTTTTTACAGTAAGGTCTGTTAAATTGTGGAATTCATTGCCCAGGGAGGTAGTTATGGCAGATACAATGGATACATTTAAGAGAAGATTAGATACATTTCTTTTAAAAGGGAACATACAGAGTTATATCAGTAGGCTGATCAGGAAGGTCTGATAAAGACTAATTTAATTGGTAGCAGGAAAGCTATAAAATTCTCAGTTACTGAGGTATGAGGCGAAGGTTGAACTTGATGGACTTGTGTCTTTTTTCAACCTAATTTACTATGTTACTATGTTACTATTATTTACTATGAGTACAATATGTAGCAGGAAAGCTATAAAATTCTCAGTTCTGAGGTATGAGGCGAAGGGACATTATCAGCTTATTTGTATCTCTTAAAAAGACAAAGATTTAGTCAAATTAGAAAAATGGACACTTGTTATACTATAAAGGGACTGATGGGTGATGTGAAGGAATCAGATTCTTGATTAACAAAAGACTGGCAGGCTCAATTGAAAAATTAGAAAGTATTTCTGAAAGATTTGCTTCCTGTGCTACACAGCCACTATGTTCTTTAAATCATTCAAGTTTATGCCCCTACAATTAACCACAGGGATTATGAAGCTGAAGAATTCTGCAATGATTTATAATGCCTCCTCAAACAGAATAATTACCACTAAAAATGTATAATGGGAGATTTCAATGCAAACATTGATAAGATCAAAACTGGTGAAAAATTGTTCTCACTACGTGGAATCTGCAGAAGAACAAATTTTGTATATTATAAATTAATTCTACTGGAAAAAGGCCCAGAGGAAATGGACATGGAAAAGGCCTAATGATAATACAAATGAAATAAAGTCAAATTGCCTATAATTTTTATGCAGGGATCACAGTACACTGTACCACATAATCCTAATGTCAGAAATACTATAGGGAGGGAGCTACTGCAGAGAGCTATCTCCTTTATATCTTTTGTATCAATGGAAATCATGTAACTTATAAAAACAAAAAGCCACATCCGTTAATTTCATTATTAATTCAGAAATATCAATTGATATATAAGCACATGAATGTTAGATAAATCTACAACGCATTTATTTGCAAAGACCTCAAAGGGTTAAAGGGGAACATTCACCTTTTAAAATGTTTTTAGCATAGGTTTAGTTATTAAAATAGTTTTAGGAAATATGTTTTTTTTTATTTTCATTTACATACATTTAAAGTTAATCTTCCATGCTGTGTATTTCCATATAAAAGGCAAACTGAATCTTCAGCACAGCTTTTCTTCCCCTCCTACCTCCCTCCCAGCTGCCCCACGGAGCTCGTTCCCGCTTCCCTTCTGTGTGGTGTGAATGGCTTCTATTTTTACATCATGCTCCGGTTAGCATTATACTGAGGTTGCAACCTCAGTATAATGCTAACCAGAGCTTGATGTCATGATAGAATTCACAGCACACCGAAGGGAAGCGGGAATGAGCTCCGTGGGGCAGCTGGGAGAGAGGTGGGAGGAGAATTAGGCGGTCAAGAAGAGCTGTGCCTAAGAAACAGCATGCTGCATTATGCTGACAGCTTGAAGATTAGATATTGTTAAAAGTACTTAAGTAAAAAAAAAAGAAAATAACAAATTTCCTAAACCTACTTTTATAACTAAACCTATGCTAAAAACTTTTTAAGAGGTGATAGTTCCCCTTTTTAAAACTAATTTTTTTTTGGAACTTTTATCTCTGCCCTATATTGCAACTGGCTTACTTATAAATTACTTCAGTTTTCTTTAGTACATCAGTCTAATACCAAGTACACACACACCCATATATTTCCACATCACTTACATGCAGTGAATTATTACAAAGGTGCTAAGTAGGACCAGCATGCACTTAGCACCTGGAAATGACTCATTGCCCTGTGTGCTCCCATAACCCTGCAAATGTTTACTATTTGACTCTTTACAATAATGCCAAATAATATATCATATTCTGGTGATTGGTGTTTTTATTTTGGATTTGTTCAAGGCATCTGCCATGCATTATACAGTACAAAAACCAGCAAAAATAATGGAGGAATAGTTTTCCTAAACATCAAGAAAAGACATTTATAAAAATGGAACGATCCATTGAAGATAATGTTCATTTGAATTTCTTTACTTTTTTCTTTTTTAACATCTCTTTCTTAATGTTTTTCATGAGCCTTTCAGGCTTCATTCCTTATGCACATTTATCCTGGAGCCTAGTAAAAAGAGGAATAAAAGTAAACACAAAAAATTCCATTCAGATACAGTTACCATTTATGTCAATGTAATTAAACTTGTAAACAGAAACAGTACTAAACCTAAGCTTCTAGCTAAGTCTTCCATGTACTTTAATAGCTTTTGAAATGGCAGTGAAATGTTACTTTAAACTTTTAATCTCCAGCTTAACGGAAAGTCCAAAGAAACGATAGTCAGTGAGAAGAAAGCGGATTTTATTGGTTTTTATTGCTGAGGATGTGCTTAACCACCTACTTTGTACTTGGATACAAAGTGCAGCAGAGGACATATAAGTCCTAATTGCACTTTTTCCAGGCTACAGTTTCCATTCTTGGAAAAAAAAAAAAAAAAAAGATGGATTAACCCTTTGAGTGTCAGAGAGGTTTACAATAGGGATGGGTAAAAATTTTCTCCTCAAACCAAAATTGGTGGAAAATGGCATTCCCGCGTGGTGAATAATTTCCCTCAAAAAGTGCAGTTTTTCCACTTTTTTCACATAGCTGATTGAAGTGAAATCAATGGGAAGACTAAATTTTTCCCCACTACATGGTGATTTTCTCTTTTTTTCATGCAGGCATATAAAAGGGTGCCAGGCTCTCCCAGCATGCCATTCTGTGTTTGTGAAAGGAGAAATCAGCATGTATTTGAGCTAGAGAATATACTCAAATAAAGGGAATTGAAGCTTAGTTTAGGAAGTATTTTAGGTAAGATATTTGTTCTCTGTATTAGGGGAGTGTAGGGTCACTCTGGTGAAGAAGAAGGGAGGAAGGAGGTTGACCCCAAATACGCCAAAATTTGGTGTGACTGACAAGACAAAGACAGCTGGGGTCCACTTTGCTTGCTGATCTTGCTGTTATCGTCTCTGTGCTAGTTATATGGACAGTCTATGATAGTATAGGGTGGACAAATTAAAAATAAAAAATGTAGTTGACAGACAGCTGACTGGGAGCCTGACTGAAAATGTGTGACTGAGGCAGACATGTCAGGCAGCAGAAGACATTAAGAATTTTGTTGTGTGCTAAGGAAAGACATCACACTCCATCAGTTGTGTTGTGTCCTGTAGAGTGAAAGCACACACATCAGTTGAGTAATGTCCAGCAAATGCGCAAGGGGGAGGAGGAGGGGGAAAGGTGGAGCAGTGCAGGGAAGTGGGAGTAAAGTGTTAGATAAAAAATTAACTGCAGTTATGGTTGTTGCAGTGTGTACAATAAGTGATCATGATCCCTCTTCTCCTGGGGAGGATGCAGTTTGTCAAGGCCCCACCAAAAGTTCCAGCACCACCAGCTCAAGTACAAAAAAACAAACAAACATATAAGAAAAACACTGAGGATGACAACGAGTCACTTTCTAGTGTTGATGATGGAGGAAGGTGTAGCAGCAGAACCAACTACTGCATCTGACAGTGAGACAAACAAGCAACAAAACACCTGTCCTCAAAATAGTAGCAAACTTTGTGAAAATAAAAAGAAATTGTTTAACACCTCTAAAAGCTGAGAGGAATATAAGGGTAGTCAGCAAGAAGTGGCAGACTATGTTGATGCTGAGAATGACCCGATAAAAACTGATGATGATGCAGATATAGAATATATATATCCAGCATCCTCTTCTTGTTCAGATACAGATGGAGAGTGAGAGAGATGATGAAGTGGCCAGAAAGTTAGCAGAAAGGAAAAGGCTCAGTCTTCTTCCACTGAAAAGGAGCACTGTGTTTGTCCATAAACTGTTTGAGAAAACCATTGTAATCTCTGACTCTGGACAAACAAAGATTGCAAAAAGTACACAGGCATCCTGTCAGTCATCATGATGAGCATCATTGGCGATTCCAAGTCCAAATCACACACAGACACACACACTTGTTTTGAGTAAGCAGCTGCAACAAAACAGCAAAAAGAAAAAACAAACCCAGAGCAAACGTGCCTCTAAGAGTGAGAGGCACGTTTGAGCTGGGTTTGTTTTTTCTTTTTGTTTCTACACAGAAGTACTTCTGAGGAGTTCAAGTGACCAAGGAACGGAGCCACCCTCACCAGAATTTTGAATTTAATTCTGTATGCTAATGGAAGCCAGTGTAGGGATTGACACAGGGGTTTGGTGTCAGAGAACCGATGAATGAGGTAGATTAGTCTTGCAGCAGAGTTCATTATGGACTGTAGTGGGGTTAGTTGGGTGACAGGAATGCCAATTAGTATGATGAGTGTTTGGACATGATGAGTGTTTAGATTAGAATTTTGGTAGTGTCTTGTGTGAGAAAGGGTCAGATTCTAGAGATGTTGCGGAGGTGGAGGCGGCATGATTTGGAGATTGACTGGATGTGAGGAATGAAGGATAGGGCAGCGAGCTGTAATGGTTGGTGTGATGGAAGCATTATTGATGGTAAGGGTAATATCTGGGGTAAGGCTGGTTGTAGTGGGAGGTAAGATGATTAATTCAGTTTTGCCAAGGTTAAGTTTGAGTTGACGGGAAGACATCCAGGAAGACACAGCAGACAGACAGACAGATACTCGGGACAAGAGAGAAGGGGAGAGGTCAGGGGAGGAAATATATATTTGAGTGTCATCAGCATAGAGATGATGGTGAAACCCAAGGGAGTTGATTAGTTTTCCGAGGGATGAGGTGTAGATTGAGAAGAACAAGGGTCCCAGGACTGATCCTTGAGGCACTCCAACAGACAGTGGGATGGGTGGAGAAGTGCAGCCAGAGTATAATGTTTCTGGTTTTACTGAAGGACATGGCAAGAGTCATAGACTTTCCACACATGCTGCCTCTACCTCCACCACCTCCTGTAGTCATGTTATTAAAGCAATAATGTTACAGGGTACTTGTGCAATGTCCTGCAAACCCACACTGACTAAGTTCCTGGGAAGGAGTCAACAACTTCACAAACACAATCCCAAAGTACTCTACAATGTTGGTGGTGCTGTACTGGAGAAAGACAATATCTAACAATCCTAAACTGCCCATCCTTAACTTAACTCCACAAGTTCCAAATAACAAAAATTTCAAAACACATGCGGCCTGGCGCTTAAGTAATTTTTGGAATAGTCTCTTTATCAGACTACCAGAGTCAACAATGGACCAAATACTTCTCAATAAAAAAAACACTTTAATAAAATACAGGGGTGTGCGTTCACGTCCCTATAAATCTTCCACAATATACGTACAACAATATGTTCTCTTCATTAAACAATAAAAAGCAATAATCACAAGAAATAATAAAATAAAAACAAAAATATCTATTATATCTCCCCACACTTTGGTAAAACAACCCCTCCTAAAAAGCAAATGTGCTGTGATCAACTTCTAAAGCACCAAAGACAAATATAGGACTACAATGCCATAGACATGTCCCTTTTAATATACAATATCTATATGAGTGGGCACAGACTCACATAAAAATCCCCACTTAATTCCATCAAAAATAATGGGGTGCACTCAGGGGCCACTACACTAGAATCCGATAATAGCACTCTGAAACAAGAAGCCTTAAAGAAACAACCTGTTCCAGTAAAGCTGGTCCCATCAAATGAGGCACTCAAGAAGCAGGGAAAGCAAATTATATAAATTTTATTGGTACAAAATATCAAATAAACACAAAGGATGACATATGAAATCAAATTAAAAACATATCCACAGAGGTGGTCCACATAAATATCCAGCATAATAAGTGATGCCCCAAAATTCACATCAATAAATAACACGGCTTCACCTATATAATAGTTGTAGATATAAATATATATAGCACCCGAAAAAGTCGTCAGACGAAGCCTGTTATAGGTGATATGCATTGGGATATGACTGGAGGTGGTTCTGATGCACCCTTTGTATAGCCTTTGCTGATCTGTGTGATAAGTATATCATTTTTGTTCTTATAATCTTGACTATATTTTGGCTAAGGGCATAGATTTGTCTCTCCAGGGGGAGTGTTCAGGTTGGGTCACATCTATTTTTTGGTGTGTCTTCTTACCAGAACCTTCGCATGGAGGGACTTTTTAGGGTGCTATATATATATTTATATCTACAGCTATTATATAGGTGAAGCCGTGTTATTTATTGATGTGAATTCTGGGGCATCACTTATTATGCTGGATATTTATGTGGACCACCTCTGTGGATATGTTTTTAATTTGATTTTATATGTCATCCTTTGTGTTTATTTGATATTTTGTACCAATAAAATGTATATCATTTGCTTTCCCTGCTTCTTGAGTGCCTCATTTTATGGGACCAGCTTTTCTGGAACAGGTTGTTTCTCTAAGGCTTCTTGTTTCTGAGTGCTATTATTGGATGTCCCTTTAAATAATCAACAACAATGTCGACAAATGTATGGGATTCATCCACCACCAATGGGCATTGTATTAATGAAGCATAAGGAATACAATCTCAAAAACTACACCTATCCCCCTAAAAATACTAAATACATTGGCCCTATCTTTATATAACGGTATATAAGAAAAAATATAAATTTATAAAAAAGTTATATTATTCTGAACAGAGTAGAGTGTTAATTGTTTTATCACGATGTGGTATAAGTCAGATGCAATATAGTCCTGTTCTCTGACCCACATTAGTCTTAAAGGCAATGTTGCACATGCTTTGCATATAGATGGTATTTTGTATTAATTCCAAATTTCAAATAAACATATATAGATTCTACCACTGGTGTCAGTTATGCCCAATAGGCTAGATCCTTTGCAGATGGACTCACAAACTGTTTCTCTTAAGGGCAAAGCATATCTGGATCTCACGGAGTAATCTTTTTAATGAAGTTGGTCTCATCAATACAATGTAAAGACACACCACATAACAGAACACAAAAAATGTGACTTAGCACACCTTCACCCTTCAAATAAATAAAGTGATGCTTTAACTTAAATCACTAATGTGAAAAATATCACTCCAAAAACTTTATTAGAAACAAACTTAACAATCTTTACACACCTTATCAATGGTGTGTGTAAAGATTGTAATGTTTGTTTCTAATAAAGTTTTTGTAATTTGATAGTGTTGACGAACTCAGATAGAGGCTTGGATGCCGATGTCACGTAATCATAAAGCTAAAAAGAAAAAAGCGGGAAATATGATGTCACAAGAAATCAACATCACAGGACATCCAATGTATTTATAGGGACAGATGAGGGAGAGACAGGTATGCCCAGAGGAAGGCACTGGTGTGCCGAAACGCATCGGATACCTGTGAGGATACCCATGAAAAGGAGATATCTGTTTGGAGAAGCATACCTATCCAGAGGAACGGAGACAAGTTGGAAAAGGCTTTGAACTGTATTGATGGGAGAAGCCTGGAGATTTGGGACTCGATCTACAGAGATAGTGAAGGGGAAGACGTCCCTTTGTTTTCATATGCTCTATCTGGCTATATTTGCGAGTGCGGTTTTCTAAAATACATTGTTTTATATGAGATGATACTGTCCCATGTATGTTTTATTTTTTAATTCTTTGAGTGAACACATTACTGATGAAATATTATTTGGAGGCTTACGTATAAGAGGAGGAATAAGTGAGTGGCCATTTGGCACACATTTGGAAAATATCACGTATAATATTGACATATTACACTATATATTGTATTTTTTTTGTTTTTCATGTTTTTATGGAATAATCTTCACTGAGTTATAAGTATCGCGCCATAGTTTTTTCTGTCATTTTTTTTCAACCGGTCTACCTCCTGTTTGTAGTGGCCAGCATCTTCAGACTCGCGTCAGCAGTTTGTGGTCATCAAAGCAAATCTGCATTTAACTCTCTGGATCTGAATCACTTATGCACACTGTGGGAAGGTTTTCTTGCATCTCCAGCCCATATCACCATCGGGATCTTATTCTATACCACCACATCAGATCGCTGCCACCCCAATTCAACACACTAATTCACCCTCTACAAGCACACCTGTAGAATGACATGGTTTCAGTGAACTGATATCATGTGTAGCTACACGCTGGCATATCCCAAGCCGCAGTTATTTTTCCTGGATGGCTGTGCTTGAATTGTACAAACAGAAAGCCAGGGCAAATGTATTAACAGTAGCATATACGATGATGAAGAGGAGGGATGTGAAGAAAGGTTGCTAGTCTACCATCCACCACACTTGGGACCACTACATTTGATGCAAACATAAAAATTGTAAAAACTGCTGTAGGTATAAGGTATATTTATACATACACACATCAATCACACCACACCAGTTCCCACCACCACTACCATACACATCTACCACATTGTAGGTTGTGATTTTTTTATCTGTTAACATCATCATGAATATACACCAGTTTTTCACTTAAGCAGGACGTTAGTGTTGTGGGCAAAGGACAAATTTTTCAAGACATTGCAGCCCTCAGAAGAAGTAATATGGTGATAGGAAATGTTGCACCATAGTAAACATAGACCGAAAATTTGTTGGAATAGGTGATAAGGAGGAAAGTTTTGCATTGGCGAAAAGGAGATAACTTTAGTGAAAAAAGTGGAAAATCATCCTTTTCACAAAATGTAATGCAAGAAATTTTTCTCACGATTTTCCCACCCCTTGTATCCAGTGTATTGCAATGCAGAGCATTCAAAGGGTTAATTAAATTGTTTGATATCGACAACCATCGAGAACCATAATAATTATTATGTGTTGTTCGAGCCCCCCAAGGGTAATAATACAATAAACAATATGATGTCTTTGCTATCTCCCCAGACAGCTAGTTAGAATTTCATGGTATGAAATAATAAGTAACATTTTTAGTTCTATGTGGTTTGCCCCAGAGTTGTTCCACCTTTATCTTTATGCATATGGTGTTTAGTATACAGTTTATTTAGAGTAGACGTGGACAAAATGTGACTTGTGATCCTTTTCTGGCTGGCTGTACACTTACAGCAGTACTGATATGCAGAGAATATGTCACTTTCTCTACAGATGAAGAATGACTCATTTAACGTCAAAGTACAAATTTGATATAATGTATTGTATTAGAGAAAAGAGACAGCATTGATACATTCTATGTTAAGTAGCTGTTAATATTTTATGTGATCGGCCAAACAAGGCAATCAGATCATATATATTTTCATTCACATCTCAGGCTTAGGCTACAATAATTGCCTCTTCACCAAAAGTGAGAATAAAATGGACCTTGATTTATAAGAGTGGCCATCTTGACACCCATCATTGGTTTGTAGGAAGAGTTTGAGCCACTTGGCCCCATACTTTATATACCAGAAGACATGCAGATGTGAACAAAGGAAGTATTGTATTTAGTCAGACCAGAGACTCTTGCGGTGGCTTAGACAAAGAAAGACTCTGACAGGTACAGTTAAAGGGATAGTAATGTTTCACAAAAACAGCAGCTCCAATTAATCTTCATAGTATTTGAGCCATGGAGAGTGTTATTTCAATACTGTCAGAACTGTGGTTCAACAGTAATTGAAAGATGAAGTTTCCCCCTCCCACCCATTTTACCTAGTGTAAGTCATCTCTTCTCTTATCTCAGACAGATAACAGAAGGGGACAAACTTCTTCCTATGAGAACAATGAATGCCCTGCCCCCCTTGACAAGTTTTTCAGGTGTTTCCCTTATCTTAATTGAAGATTGTCCCTCTCTGCAATCTACCTGGGCACCTCCCTTCTGCTCTGTCTGAGCAGTGTTACATCAGTGAAAGGGGCAGGAGGGGAAACTTTGTCATTGAATTACTTTTGAACTACAACTCAGACAGAATTGAAATAACACTCTCCAAGGTCCAAATACTATGATGATTAATTAGAGCTGCTTTTATTATGAAACATTACTATCCCTTTAAGAGCAACACCACTTTTTTAAAGATATAATACCTATAATAGCAAATAAGCACTTCCCCAACCTTTCCGAGGGTCAGGCGTGGAGACAGTGCTACAGTTCACTACCCAGGAGCTGACACTAAACTTAGCCCAAAATACTGGAACCAGGAGCAAGGAAGAGAACCTAGCCTAATGTTCTGGGAGCCACCTGAGATGGAGCAAGGTGCCAAGTGGCCAATCTCTACCCTAGAATGCTAAGGTCAACAGAGACGTGAAACCCTAGAATGCTAGGGTCACAGAGACGCAATATCTTAGAACGCTAGGGTCCACAGCAATCTGACACAACACCTTAGGATGCTAGGGTCCACAGCAATCTGACACAACACCCTAGGACGCTAGGGTCCAAGCAGGATACTGGTAAGACCAGAGCGCTACAAGGCCTATGGGTAGAGACAACCCCAGAGTAGTGTGGTGGCAGAGACCAGGCCCAGAGACCTGCAAGGAGAGCAAACCAGGCCCAAGGTACAAGATAAGCGGAGTCAGACAAAGCCAAGGTCATACATGTATTGGGTAGTCATATGGAGCCACAGTACTTAAAATGGAGTGGGTAGTCAGCCAGGCCAGGGGTCATACACGGATCAGTAAGTCAGATGGAGCCAGGGATTGAGCATGGATTGGGTAGTTTGACAAGGCCAGAGGTTCAGACACAAATTGGGTAGTCAGATGGAGCCAAGGATCATACACGAATCAGAATCAGCAGCCAAGAACGGCTCACAATGAAAAGTGGAATACAAGTAATGCTCAGATACACCACTAAAGGGCACTGAAGCTAGGTCTGAAAGCCACATATAAGGCCTACCAGAGTGGCAGGACATGAATCGGCCAATCAAGCCGAGTCTACAAAATAACGAGCGTGTTGTAGTGATGCGCATATGCAACAGGAAGTCCATAGCCAGGTAGTGACCAGACACGTTGCTGTCAAGTCACAAGCAAAGGCAGGTATGTCATGGGTGATGGATCACGGGCACTGTGATAGAGATTGACTCACAGTTGTGAACAGGGGTCTCTATGTCCCCCAAACTGAGTGAAAAGGTAGAAATGATAAAAGTCAAAATGTCATATGCGGACTTATATAAAGTAACTGGAATATGTTAACAATGATAATGGTAAGGCAGTTGATGTAGTATATGTAGACTTTGCAAAGGCATTTGATACGGTGTCACACTAAAGGCTGGGATATAAAATAAGGAAATTGGGGCTAGGAGATAACCTTTGCAATTGGATACAAAACTGGTTGAAGAATAGGGAACAGTGTGTGGTTGTAAATGGAAAATTCTCCCATATAGTTAAAGTGGAGAGTGGAGCACCTCGGGGTTCAGTGTTAGGTCTGCTTCTTTTTAACATGTTTATAAATGACCTGGAAATAGATATAGAAAGCAAAATATCAATATTTGCAGATGGCACTAAATTATGCAGGGTAATTAATTCAGAGCATGATATTTTCTCTCTACAGAGGGACTTACATACAATGTCAGATTGGGCAAACAAATGAAGTTTAATGTTGGGAAGTATAAGGTCATGCACTAGGGAGGAAATAATCCTAAGGCTAATTATAAACTTAATGGAATAATTTTAGGGGACTCATTGCTAGAGAAAGACCTGGGTATCCTTGTCAACTACAAACTTGGAAACAGTGACCAGTGTCAAATAGCAGTAGCAAAAGCAAACAAAATCCTGTCTTGCATAAAAAGAGGTATTGAAGCAAGAGTGCATTACATTATTTTGCCATTATACAAATCTCTGGTAAGACCTCTTCTTGAGTATGCAGTGCAGTTTTGGGGACCAGTTCTCTAGAACTAGAGAGGGTACAGCAAAGAGCAACAAAATTAATTAAGAGAATGGAGGACTTGATGTATGAGGAATGACTACTCTAGAGAAAAGATGACTAAGAGGAGACTATCACATTGTAAAAATATATGAGAGGTCAATACAAGGATCTCTGTGGTGAGCTATTTATTCCAAGGCCTGATCAGGTGACCAGGGGACACTCCTTGAGATTAGAGGAAAGGAGGTTTAGACTTCAGCAGAGGAAGGGTTTTTTTACAGTCAATGGGGTATGAGGGGAAGGTTGATCTTGATGGATCTGTGTCTTTATTCAACCTTTATACAACCCATAGTACTAATTTACTATGTCACTATGAGGAATGTATGAATTCATCTTTGTCCTAAGGCAATTGCCTTAAGTCATGCAGATGCATATTGGGGGTATGTATGATCATGTATCAGTTTAATACATACCAGAATATACACTCCAACATTGTTAAGTCTTGTGAGCATGCCCTGAATACCTCTCCTATAATATACAGAGGAAAATTTAATCAATTTGCATCTTACTAAGTGGAGATGAAGAGAACACCTTGCAATACTCCTACACTGCTCCACTTACCACTTCCTTTGCACAATCAGTGCAAATAGAAGAGTGTTCAGCAAAGATAGCTTAGCACATAGGCAATAGGCAGGTACAAATCTGTAAAACTTGATTTAAGTAGCTTGGTGCAGAATTATATTAGCACATCCCTCTACAAAGTATTACTAAATACGGATGCCCACTGAATCTTTTTTGTTGACATTTTTTACTTCAGTTTCAGATGGACTTAAATAATTGCTATGTGGTGCAACCTATTAGTGTTTTAAAGTCTCAGTGGACAATGCTTTGGATACCCACTGGATCTAAAATGGTTTACCTGCGGGATACTAGAAATCTCAGATTTTTTAAAATGTTTAACACACGCTATATGGTTCAAGTTTGTAATAATCTATATTTAAGCCCACAAAGGATACATGCACATCATCGAATAACGCGGATATTCACTTTTGAAAACTATAGCTCTGTTTAACATTTGAGAGACCAGAAGGGTGTTCATGCTTTGCAAATCAATGCATTGGGTACCTCTCTGACACTCAAATGGTTAACCCACTTTGTGTTAGAAACATCTCCAATGTATTTCTTTGTAATATATGAGATACCTCACTGTAATACAGGGGATTAAGCATAATAAATAGTTTTGCAGATCCAGTTCTGTGTCTAAATCTATGAAGGAGTAACATTCCCTATACAGATGTTTTGACAAATGTGACACATTAATTGGGAGTATGCTGACTTCACTGACATGCATGCTCAATGTATGATGTCTTCACGGAATGAGGGGGGCTTGGTTTTAATTTTCAATCTGTTAAATTCAGCAAATAAATAGTAACTTGTACAATTTGCAGAAACATGTCAGCTCCTTTGCCTACTGATATTATTGCCATTGTGTGTCCTTCATCTGAAAAGATGGCAAGTGTGATAGTAGGGGTCCCTCTGTCACATTTGTCATCACCAACCAGTCCCACTCCCATACAGCAGACACTTGTGGTGGTGGTGGTGATGGTGGTGAGAGTAAGGGTGATGGTACAGTAGATGCTGTGGAGGAGAGAATGAGGGCATTTTAAGCTGAGAATGAAAAGGAATGGGAGACAGAGATTCAAATAGGGAGACAATCTACATGTTAGTATTATAATGCTAACACAGTGATTTTTATGCACACATTTTTGTTATACCAACTGATGTAAGCACCATCAGAGCCCATTTTTTTTATTCTTCCAAGTCCTCAGCTTGAGAAAAAATAGTTAATATGTAGGTGATATGGCTTGTAACATATGCTGTATACAAGTTAACAATCTACATTAAGTAGAGCTGGTTTGTTCTTAAATTAAATACCGATGCTTTCCAAATCTGATCGCTATTCAGCTTTTTTTTTAATATGACTTGTTTGAGTCACTTTATTGGTACGGGAAAATAGTACAATTCCAACTCTCATTACCGACCATTATATGTGTTCCACCTGCCAGGCACATGTATCATGTTGAAAAACACAATATGAAAAACTGCTTTACTCTCTTACATTAATGCTTTTAGCAGGGGATAATGGTATGTTTTACAATATTAAACAGGCTTGATCCATCTGTTGTTCATTGTCATTCGTTTACTAAAAACAAATCCCCATTAATGTGCTTGGAAAGATATTTAACCATTTTAGTGCCGTTGGTGGTGAACAATGCATTTGCTCTGCAATGCTCTGCACACTTTTCTGTCACTCAGAGAGTTAACAGAGTATTTTACTTCAATCACTTGATTGAGAAAGACATCTCATATCTATGGTTTCACAATTCATGTGAGAATTCTCCAACATTTGAGGGGTTAAATTGGAACTTTCACATCTATTAAAGTTAATATCCATACAATCATCAGTTGCCGTGTGTCATAAACTTGATGTTTTTGTTTTTTTTCTTCATAGCACTCTGTAAAGAGAAATCTTTGTTGTTACAGTAATCTGAAGCTAGCTCCGTACAGTACAAGCTGTACCGCACGGTTTATTAGTTCCTGCCTCCACTGCTGAAATCTAGCCCAAACAAAAAGGGACAGTATTTGCAATGCCCGTTAACACAGACGTTAACATGATGGCTTCACTCTCCCTGCCTGCAAGGACACAGTATTGCACAGGCTTGGGGGAACATTTAAAGGAGCAGTAAACTTTTTTTTATGAAAACACATATTTTATAGCGCATTTCTTGCTGAATAAAACAAGGGTACTCCCATCACTGTCAGATGTTTTATTCAAAATTTATAGCAGTTTAAATAATCAGGAAATTAATTTACTGTGCTTTCCTTCCTGATAGTTCTAACTGAAAGGAAGTGAATTTACTGTGTTTACTTCCTGATAGTTCTAACTGACAGGAAGTGACAGGCAGTTTCCATAACATTCTATGAAGAACTTTATGTCTCTGATTTTTCTGACTTCCCTCTAGATTAGAATCTAACAGGAAATCTAATTAGAATTTGACCACTAGAGGGCACTGCTAATGTAAAAATAACATGGGTTTAATCTGTAATAACTCTGGAAATATAAATCTCTCGGCAGTGAGAGTACCCTTATTTTACTCAATAGGAAAATCCCTACAATATATATTTTTTCATAAAAAAAGTTTACGCTTCTTTAAGTTTAAACACTATACTGGATATCTGCAAGATCAATAAAGATATTGGGAGGTTGTTTGGGGATGGTAAAAGTCCCGCTTTAATGAAATAATAAGTCTGCTTACATGATATTGATTATTATCCCTAATTTTCTCTTTCAAATGTTTTTTCAATCTTTATTATTAAAGTGTTGTCAGAAAGTATAATAGAGAATCCAATGCACACTGTATTCTGAAAAATAACAAAAAAATGACGTTTATTGTAACTTAGATTTATTTAGATTTTCTTATTTTTCTTACTGTTTTGCTTTGTATTGCTCTTTGAATTTTAGCATGTATTGTCCTGTTTCTCAAACAGCTACATTTTTAGTGATTTCGGGTCTGCACTTTTGGTGCTTAACACTAGGGATGGGTGAAAGGTCAGTTTTGTCACAAGATATTCAACGAAAACCATGTGGTCCTCACTTTTTTTAGAGAAATGTTGTCCTTAGCAAAACATTCGATTTTTCTCTATTTCACCTACACGAAAAAATATTTCGCGAAAATGGTTCCATGTTTCGCCTATATCTAAACCTCACATTTTCACACCATAGACACAAGGTAAATTGATACTAAAATGGAGTGAAACCTTATATATATATATATATATATATATAGAGAGAGAGAGAGAGAGAGAGAGAGAGAGAGAGAGCAAAAAGTGATTTCAAAGCTATTTATCTAGCGAAATTAGGGTATTATAGGTTCATAGTGATGGCTGACGCTATGAGCACCCATAAAAAAAAGAAGGAAGTGCTGAGAGGACCTTGATGCATCCAGTGGCACAGAGGTGGAAGTCACCACCACCATCACTAAAGGGATTGGGTGCCCATATTCCCGAGACCCAATGATGCCCAGTCTACCAACATTGCCTCTTGGCATCTGGAGGGAAATTGTGATGAAGGCTGAACTGGATGGCAGTGTGAGCAGCAGAGGAAGAGGCTGAAAAGGAGATGGAAAGTGTGACAGCAGGAGACCCTAAGTTGGACTTGTCATCCCCAAGCAGTCCCACTACCACAAAGCAGCTAGAAACTGGTAGGGTGAGGGAGGGGTGGTGGAGCAGATGTTGGGACTAACTGGATGGACACTAATGCTGCTGCTGAGGGGGAAGGGAAATCAGCAGCCAAACTAGTGTCAAGAGAGCCCACTTACCCCTAATCCTGTGATTACCATTCCCCCAGCATTGTCTATCTGTGATGTAATGATGAAGAAGGTAGAACTGGCTAGCAGTATGAGCAGCAGCACACGTCAGCTCCTTTGCCTACTGATATTATTGCCATTGTGTGTTCTTCATCTGAATAGATGGCAAGTGTGATAGTAGGGGTCCCTTTGTCACATTTGTCATCACCAACCAGTCCCACAGCAGACACTTGTGGTGGTGGTAATGATGATGAGAGTAATAGTGATGGTATAGTAGATGCTGTGGAGGAGAGAATGAGGGCATTTTAAGCTGAGAATGAAAAGGAATTGGAGACAGAGATTCAAATAGGAATGAGGATCTCCACCACTAATAATGGGCAAAACGTGAGAAAATTTTCCTCATGACTTTTTGCGAAAAACAGACACTTTTTTTTGCCTTTTTTGCTTAAGTTTTCTCCTTTTTGCCAATGTAAAATTTTCCTCCTTATCGCCAATTCCAACAAATTTTCTGCATATGTTTCCTATAGTGGAACATTTCCCACAGTAATATTACTTCTTCTGAGGGCTGCAGTAGAGAAATAAGTATCTGAAAGTCAAAGCTTTGAGTCCTACAGCAACATTTACTTTGAAAAATGTATTAGCATGCAGAGTGCCTTTGTCCTCAACACTAACTTCCTGATTAAAGGGATAGCAATGATTCACAAAAACAGCAGCTCTAATTAATCTTCATAGTATCTGAGCCATAGAGAGTGTTATTTCAATTCTGTCAGAGTTGTAGTTCAAGAGTAATGAATGATAAAGTTCTCTCCTCCCGCCCCTTTCATCTAGTGTAAACCACCTCCCCTCAGATGTGGAATCTGGTCTGGAGACCAGACAGCTCACAGCAAGGGACAATCTTCTTACTGCGAACATAAAGAAAACCCTCAGGCTTTTCCCTTATGCTAATTGAAGGTTGTATCTCACTGAAATCCATCTGGACAATCTTTTGTGTCAAATGTAAGCTATCCTTCTTTTCAGATTACTGAATTACTGATACATATTACTTCTTGGTCATAGCAGTGGTCCCAAGTGTGGTAGATGGTAGCAAACCTTCTTTACATCCCTCCTTCTCATCTGTGCTTCTGTTAATACATGTCATGGCAAAGTGGCAAGAATGATCTTATTCAAAGCACACTAATGTGTCCTTTACAAACTAGTGCATGTCATTATGGTAGAATTTCACTTACTCCTGCCTCTATGTGACTCACCAGCATTGTTGCCTCCTCAAAGGGTTTCATCAGCTGACATACATTGCAGATTAGTTGCCATTGGCTAGATGACAAGGAAGCTCCTTCCAAAGCCTTCCAGTTTTGGGTGGTGCACTCACAAATGGCCTTATTTTGCTCATAAAATGCTCTACCATGTACAGTGTGGAATGCCACCTACTAGGGACCTCCATTTTCCGATGGTGATGGGGAAGATTGTTACAATCATGTATTGAATATAGAATGCTGCTTCCATTGTAGGAGAGATAAAAATGAGCACAGATTTTGTGGGCGATAATCATCATCTCTCTGAGGGTTTCAGATTCTGCCAGGAATCTGGTCACAACTAACTTTAGCACATGGGCAAAACAAGGCACATGAACCATATCACCTATTCTTAAGACAGAGATTTTGTTGGAGCTGTTATCAGCAGACACAAAACCAGTTTTCAAGGAGCAGGTAGAAGCCATTTCTCTATCACCTGCTCTAGCTTACTTAAAACATCTATGGCTTTGTGGGACTGTCTCTCAAAACTCTGCATTCAGAAGGTGTGTCGAAAGTATGGGCTATCCTGCTGCCTTTTAATCACACTGACAAAACCAAAGAGACACTTACTGTTTGAAACCTGATGCTGTAAGCTAGTATTGCCCATTATTGGTGGTGGGAGGGAAACCCAGTGGACAGGCACAGTCATACAGTATGTTCTCTGCCCATTGCCCACATACCTGTTGTCAGGTGGATTTTCTTGCCATAGGCACTTTTCAGGTCTTTGACACCACACTAACTACCTGTTTGTGGAATTCAAGCACAACCATCCTGGAAAAATAACTGTGTCATTGGATACACCAGAGTGGAGCTACACATGACATCAGTTCTCTGAAATCTCAGTTTTCTACAAAAGAATATGGCATCATGTCCATTACCAACATCTTGGCAACCTTGGCATTCCAAATTGTGAAGTTTTGGGGCATGGAACAAGAACCCTGTAACTTTATTGCTTTAACAAAATGACAAGAGGAGGGGGTGGAGGTAGAGGAAGCATGTGAGAGCAGTCCATTACTTGCCATCTCCAACAGCAGACCCACAGTCATCAAACTTCTCTGCAGCAGGAGTCATGGGTGTTATTTGGAATTAATTGACTGTTGGCTTTGGCACAATCTCTGACACATAAATAACATCACTACTTCTCTTATCTGCCCCAGAGCCCTGGGAACATTTTGGAGTGCTTCTGCTGCTGCTAGGCCTATTTTTACATACGTAATAAAATATTCAACTGTTTATAAGAAAAAGCCTCAGCCTGGTCCAAACTGGATGCTGATTGTCATGGGTCGCCTGAACAGAGACAGGTTTACTTTCTCCACATGCGAGTTAGTCAGATTGTTTGATATAAAAGGTCTGACAAATTTTTAATGTGAGTACATTACATTTTATATATTTTCCCATTAATGTGTGTGTTTATACAATATTACACTATTTGTAGCTCCTCTTTTGTTGCTTTTTTGGATTTGTATGCCACATTGGGAGAGCGAGGTTCTGTGAGTCAGCAGCCATCCGAAGATTTACCATCAAAGAGTGATACTGTATCTGGGGACACTCTAACTCTCCAGAGGCTCTTGTGGGTTGGGTTAAGCAGAGGTCATTTCAAAGCACTTTCTTTGTGAGCATGCACCTATAGTGTGGTGGTTAGTTTTTAAAGAGATTGATATACACAAGGAGCACCCCTGGTATGTATCACTCTTCTTTTTGCAAAATTCCAAAATTTGTTTGGTCCATCTACCATTGGGTCTTCTAGCTATATGGCCTTCCCATTTCTATATCAGGAGCTTTACTCTTTCAATGAAGTCATAGACCTTTGTTTGCTGATGAATCCATGCACACGTTTTTTGTTCTCTTTGTTATGTTTACAATTCGCAGTTCCATACTTCTTAACCCTTTAAGGACCAGCGCTCCCGGGGTGTGCTGTCCCTTAAGGACCCCATAGAAGACTTTGACGTGACGTCCCATGTGACTGATCACGTGGGGTGGCACGCCGAATGGAGCATCTGAAAGAGATTGATCCGGTCTTGGAGCGATCAAGTTCAGTCCCCGGTATTACTCACCGTGCTCCTACTAGAGCATGGTGTGTAAAATTAGGTGACGTGGCAGGACCATCACTGGTCCTTCAGTACCAGACCAGCGTGACGGTCCTGCCACGTCAATGGTCCTTAAGGGGTTAAAGGGATAGTAATGTTTTACAAAAACAGCATTTAGTATTGTATCCATTCTTCTTGATAGTACCCTGCAGAGCACTGACAATAGGATTATTGGTCAATAGTTTTTTAGATTCACCTTATAACCTTTTTTGTGGAGTAGGATGACTTCTGCATTTTTTTCATGTTTTGGCCACTTTGCCAAGTAGTAGGCATTTTGAAAATCATTTAACTAGGGCTTTGAAAAAGGGTTGACCTCTGGCTTTCAGCATTTTCTATCATAACTTTATCAGGTCCAGCTGCTTTACCATTATCCACTGATTTAATTGCAGCTTCCACATCTTCTACTAAAACTTCTGGCACAGCTTCATTGCATTCAGTTGTTGTCATTCATCCTTATAAAGATTTGAATACAATTCTTCCACTCATTTTACTATTTGTTGATGAGTTTTTGCTGTTGTACCATTTTCAAGCTTTAATGCAAACATTTGGCTCCTATTTGTGGCCATCTTTTGCTTTGCTTTCTTTAGTCCTTGATTTTTTTTCCAGTGTCCTTTTGATGAACATTACTTGCAAGTTTCTTCTTTTATGCATTTCCTTTGCGGTCTTGCACTTTTCTACATATTCTACCCTATTTCTGATATTACCCTTGTGCTTCATTTATCATCAGTGTTTCATCACGGCAACAGTTTCTTGTGATATTTGGGTTGGTTTTTCTTTTGGTAGGTGCAAGGGTATGGGCAATGTCTACAAAAGTCTCCATAACCTTTCATTGTGGGCTGAAGCATCTGTGTCTGGAAGGTCTTGCAGCACAGTGCTATCAGTCATTGCTAACTCAAAAATGTTAATTTTTTTCAATATCTGACTAGTGTCAATCTTCATTTTGGTTGTCTTGATAATTTTCTTTCTTGTAGTAAATTTAGGTTTTTGTTCTCACTAGACGATTTTCATTTTCAACATTAAAACAATTTTAGACTGAGCAAACAGTGAATATCATACCATATGCCATGTCTGACTCCATGCCATGACATCCTGGTTGATTCATAGGGGTTGTATGGATTCAGGGTAACTGAATGGTTATCATTAGCAACATGGGTCAACAATATATGAATATATTTTTGGAAATTGAATGTATTACACTTTGGTTTATGCTCTACTGCATTTAAAATACATATGCACCGAGTTATAACATTTTAAGTCTATTTTGTATAATTAAACAACAATTTAAGCAAGTAGATTAGTTTGAGAATAGCAGTATGCATCTGGTCTGAATTAGTCTATGTAACATGGAATAACAATCATTGTTCTTGTTAAATGCATCTCAGCATTTTGTGTGGGGTCTAGCTTTTTTGGAAAGCAGAAACATGAGAATAAAAGCTATTCTCTTTAAACAGAAAACCAACGAGAGAACTGTCTAGAACCCAATGCACACCAAAATAAAAAATAGGAACAGGTGTTAACATTTATGCTGTTTAACATCTACATTTCAGTCCTAAAAGTGTAGTCATTATAGAGCTGTTAAATGTCATCAGTCGTGATTTCCTGTTAACCTACAGCAGGGGCCATTTTAAATCACTGGAAGCTAGAGAAGTCTCCAATCCACTGCTTCATAGATACCACCCTTACTTTACTTTGAAAAACTGAAAAAAAAAGAAAAAGAAAGAAAAACATTCTGGAATATTATCTACAATTGAGGAAATGTCACCTTTACAAGTACTCAATGTGAACTAACATGAAACAGAATACTCTTTTGACTATTTTGAATACATCTGCACATATTCAAACTAATAAAATCTGCCAATTTTTTACTGAAAACATACCTTAAAATTTGCCCAACGTGTTGCATCAAGCTTATTTCTTAAATATGGGTGTACGTGTTTATTTAGTAATACTGTTATAGATAAAATCATGTCCTGCATTACTTATTACCAAAATGAATCATATTTAAAATGAAAAAGTCTAAAAGAGATTATATATTATATTCCCAGACAGGATTATTTGTTTCTAAGTAATTAAATTAATATCTTTCATTGTGACTTGACTTTGACCTGCTTATGTCAGCATGCAAGATGTTCGAATTATTTGTATAATAAATTGAGAGAAGTTGCATGAAGACTTTAAAAGAACAAAAAAGTGTTAAGTAGGTGATATTTAACTGTTTATCTTCACTGCACCATTAAAATGACAGTATCACATAAAACAACTATCGTTATTTTTTTCTAGCCATGTTTTTTTTACCAAGCAATTACATTTATGAATACAATATAAAAAAATGTAACTGGGTTTTACAATAAACAGATCTTGCCAAACAAATCTATCAGGATTCTATAAAGAAGTATGCAGGAGCCTTGGTTACAGTGATAGATGCAATACAATGAGACTTTGCTATAACATTTGATATAGTGCCACATAAAGTCAGGTAACATTTTTAATTTGATAAGAAAATTGGTTGAATGATACCGAACAATGTTTAATTGTTCATGGAATTTGCTCAAATGTAGTTTGAGGTAAGAATGAAGAACTTCAGGGTTCAGAACCTGGTCCACTGCTTTTGCACATTTTTTTTTATATTACCTGGAAGTGCTAAAGCTAAAGTTTAGTATTTATGAATGATGCTAAATTATGTAAGATAATACACTTAGGGTCTAAGGTATATCCTCTCTATAAAAGGAAGTACTTAAAATGGGAGACTGGGCAAACCAATGGAATATGACATTTAAAGGGATAGTAATGTTTCATAATAAAAGCAGCTCTAATTAATCATCATAGTATTTGGACTTTGGAGAGTGTTATTTCAGTGCTGTCAGAGTTGTAGTTCAAGAGTAATTCAATGACAAAGTGTCCCCCTCCCGCCCCTTTTACTGATGTAACACTGCTCAGCCAGAGCAAAAGGGAGGTGCCCAGGTAGACTGCAGAGAGGGACAATCTTCAATTAAGATAAGGGGAAAAACCTGAAAAACTTGTCAAGGGGGGCAGGGCTTTCATTGTTCTCATAGGAAGAAGATTGTCCCCTGCTGTTATCTGTCTGGTCTATGGACTGCATTCCACATCTGAGAAGAGATGGCTTACACTAGACAAAAGGGGCAGGAGGGGGAAACTTTGCTTGTGAATATCTCTCAAACCATAAAGGTTTGAGAGATAAGACTTATACTGTTCTTCGTGTTTTTTTAATGTCTACAAAATAAAATAAAGATAAAACTAAGTATTACTATCCCTTTAACACAGAATCTGAAAATGTATGCATTGAGGAAGTATAAATAAGCATGCAATTCATTAACTTAATGGGATAATTATGGGAGAATTATTGAATGAGAAAGGTATTTGGTACTTGTAGACTGTAAACTTGGCAATCATGATCAGTGTCAAAAAGCAGTAGCTAAGCATCCAAAATACTATCACAGATACAAAGAAAGGGAATAGAGGGAAACATAATGAATGATTGGCCAAACGTAGTTTAGTCACCCTTTAAAAAAGGCACCAAAGAGGGGATCTTATTATTTTGCAAGAATATTCCAGGTCAGTGAAAGAATCTCTCAAGAGAACGTTTTATGTCAAGGCTTGAGTTAATATGACACTGATTAAGATTGTAAGAAAGAGGATTCAACTTCAGCAGTAGGGATGCGCAAAAGGTCCTGCTGTGTTTCTGCAAAAAATCATCGAAAATTACTTTGTTGTCCACTTTTTCGAGGGAAAATGTGCTTTAAAAACGGCAATTAAAATCAACAAATTTTTCACCCATTGGCCAAAATTCTTTGCCATTTTTCAATGTCTAGACAGTTTCACCCATTGATTTATGTATTTTTCGCCTATTCGCTATAAAAACGTAACGTATTTGCGGAAGTGAAACACAATAGAAGCAGCTACAGAGTGAGGTAGACGTGCTGTGCTGTTCTGCTGTGATCTCTTTTGTAAAATTGAGGCAGGAGATGCTCATAGTGACTGCCATCACTATGAGCAAGTTTAAAACAAACAAAAGGAGGAACTGGAAGGATGCTTATGTGTCCACTGAGTCTGAGGAGGAGGAAGTGACCACTACAGAACCAATGCTGTCCAGTCCCCTTAATCTCCCCTAGGGATCTTGTTGAAATTAATGGCAAGGGAAGAAGAAAAGGGTAGTAGTGAGAGCAGGACAGGCCAGATGCCTGATGCCACTAGTGCTGCGCCTGCTGTCAGATGTGCTGCCCCTGCTACTGCTACCACCACTGCTGTGCCTGCTGTCAGATGTGCTGACCCTGCTTCCACCTGTACTGTGCCTGCTGTCAGATGTGCTGACCTTGCTGCCACTAGTGCTTTGCCTGCTGCCACCTGTACTGTGAATGCTGTCAGATGTGCTGCCCCTGCTGCCACCAGTGCTGTGGCTGTTGCCGGTGCTGAACCTGCTGCCAACAGTGCTGAACCTGCTGCCGGTGTGTCTTGTAATACTCAGGAGTGTAGGAAGGAGAAGATGATGGCAAGTGTGACAGCATGGGACAGCAGTATGTACAGTAATAGCTTCTCCCTTCCCCCTTCACACCCATCAATTGTGAGGTTCAGGGTAGTGTGAGAACCATGCCCAATAAATCTTGGTCAGTAATTCTGCTGTAAGAACCATTCCCAGAAGGGCAAACTCAGGGTTTCCACAAAGGGGTTTCCAATAATATAAGAAGTATACAATAACAATACATAGAAAGTATTTGTATAATTTTAATTTCATGAGCCTTTGGCAGTTGTATGAGCATAAACCAAAGATGAGTAACCCATGGTCCCTCCCACTGAAGGACTACATCCCCAGTCATATGTTTAACACTGCTGGAATAGACCTAATTACCATTATAGGGATCCTAAACATTTGTCTCCCTAATTTGATATGGGCAAAAGGTTTGTTTTTGTTGTCAATGGAAACCCCCTATTGGTTCACCCTTGATGTATAATGTATACAGATTGTCACTATATTATGATGATATGCAAGAGAACATTTCCATTTACTGAATGGAGTATAACTAATTCCTATCACTTTCTAAATATTTTTTTTGTTCATACAGTTAAATACATAGGGTTAAAATAGGATCAAAAAATCAATGGTGTGTACAGTAAAACACAATAAATGGGCACATTGTTAGGTACAAATAAAAGGCATTGACCCAAATATATATGCTTGTGGACATGGGCAGATTGTCCTATCGGGGGATCGGGCATCCCCTGGTGGGCCGCTAGATCATGGGCCGGTGGGGGAGATCAGATGATCTCACCTCATCGTCCCACGATATTTTACCCTTCGTGTTCCTTGTTAACCCTTTGAGTGCCAGAGGGGTATGCAAAGCAATGTATTGCGTACCCCTCTGGCACTCAAAGGGTTAATGCAGAGCACCAGGATATGATATAATATCCTGGCGCCTGCTCTCCCATGCCGCACAGGGACCACAAGGGGGCATCGATAGGGATGTTGGTGCAGCTAGTGGGCTGCTTTAAAAAAAATACCCGGGCTGGTATTCCCCTACAATCCGCTCCTGTTTGTGGAGATGCGTTATACAAGACGGCTTGATCATGTCGCACTTAACAGACAGAAGGAAAGTGTTGATACTCTCTTAAACATTCTCAAGATCCAAATGCCAATAAAAGGCAAAAACCTGAATATGTATATAATTAATTAAAGGCATGAGATAGTACTTACATATTTTGCAGTTTGACACAACCTATGTCAAGCATCCTATGCCATTAAGGTGAGCTAAGTATGTAAATAATATCAGATGTTTTTAATAGATCAGATCGACTTCCACACTTTTCCTTTCATTGGCCTTCGGATCTAAAGAATTTGTTCCAGAGTGTAGCAATGCTTTCGTTCAGCCAGTTATATGCATGTGCAACCTATTATCATACAGATCATTTTAGTGAATTCATATTAGAGCTTTCTTACCATGTGAGTTCCCTGCTATTTCTGCCATGATGTCATACAGAAATTAGACACCTTGCCCTGAATACCCAACACATCTTGCAAATGGTAATATGATACCTATTGGTCCTGGGATTACTCCTTCACAATGAAAGAACCTTACTACGTCTGCCACAAAATTTCTCAACTCTTTTTCTGGAATCTCATCCCAAACAAATTAACAGGAAAAACTCACTTATTAAACCTGTGAATGCTGCAAAGGTGTCCAATACATTGTGTAGCAATTAATTAGTGTCTCTAAGATCTACAAGGTTAAACAACACTGATGCTAAAATACAATATACTCTTATATGCAAACTTATGCAGTCATATTACTTAAAGGAGCAGTACACTTTTTTATTGAAAATTATATATTGTGATGCTTTTGTTTGCTGACTTGAAACAAGGGTAATCTTAATACTGGAAGATTTTCCATTCAAATTTTATTAAGGCTCAATGTTATAATTTTTCTTAGCTATAATTCACTTTTCAGTTGTGTCCACTAGGTGGGGCAATTCCAAAGAGTGCATTACAAAGAAAACAAATTATCTTTTGCACAACAGTTAGAATGTTGGTAATAGTCTGATAGAAAAAAATATATAATTGAGCAAGTGAATTTACTCTGGTTTTATTTGGAGGAAAACCTTATAGCTTATATTTTTGTTTAAAAAAGTTTACTGCTTCAGTATCCTCAAAAACATTTTCTGATTTTGGAAAACCTTTCAGAATCACATATATGTTGTATTAACCATTAACACGTATAAAAACTAGTTTTTGAATTATTTAGATTCATAGGTTATGCAATGTGCTTTCTGTGTTAACCCTAAATGACCTCTCCTACTCACTGATACTGCTCTGCACTGTATTGCCTACTTCCTGTAGCACTGAAAGGCTTAAGTGTCAGTGAGTAGGGTAGATAATACAGGGTTAAGACAGGAAGTGATGGAATGCCAAACCTTAAAGGGATAGTAAGGTTTCACAAAAAAGCAGCTCCAATTAATCTTCTTAGTATTTGGGCCATGAAGAGTGTTATTTCAATACTGTCAGAGTTGTAGTTCAAGAGTAATTGAATGATAAAGTTTCCCCCTCCCATTCCTTTTACCTAGTGTAAGTCACCTCCCCTCAGATGTGGAATCTGGTCTCTTGACTGGACAGCTCACAGCAAGGGACAATCTTCTTACTGTGAGCATAAGGGAAAACTCTGCTCCCCTTTACAGGTTTTTCATGTTGTTCCTTATGCTACTTGAAGATTGTCCCTCTGACCTGAGGTAAAAGGGGCGGGAGGGGGATACTTTATAATCCAATTACTCTTGAACTACAACTCAGAGAGTATTGAAATAACACTCTCAAGGCCCAATACTATGAAGATTAATTGGAGCTGCTTTTATTGTGAAACTTTACTATCCCTTTAAGTAGAATAACCTATAAATAAAATCCAAAAACTAGCTTTTTAAATATACAATGGGCATTACAATTATAATGGCTATGCTGAAAGCTCTTTAAAAATCACTACAGTTGGTTTCAGGTAATTGGGTTCCTTTAAGATACATTATAATGCCTTTGCAAGTTTTGAGCAGGTTGAAAGAAGTAAGCAATATTTATTTACATTTTTTGTTCATGTTCAGAAGACTGCAATTGATTGTGTAATTTATAGCAGGAAGCAAAAAAGGTAATTGAAAAGTAAGAAGCTGCTTTCACTTTCTTGCTGAAAAACAACACAAACTGATTTACATATCTCACATCATGAACCCTTTGATGTAAGAGAGTAACCCTTTGAGTGTCAAAGGGGTATCCAATGCATTGCAAATCCAATGCACTGGATACGCCTCTGGCACTCAAAGGGTTAAAAACAGTATGTTGCTTATCCCAGCAATTCTCAAGCATTTTTTACTTAAGATATCCCCTAACACCCAATGTGCAATTTCTGGGCACCCCATGCATTTTATATCTAAATTACCAAGGGTGTCATGAGGGGTACAATTACAGAAATAAAAGATACGTTAAAGTCTCACAATCTGAATAACACAAATTAGCATATCTATTTCTATAAATATACATTTGAAACTCAGTATTCACATTTTTGTAAAAGTCTTTAACCCTTTGAGTGCCAGAGGGGTGTGGAGCGCATTGAAAAGCAAAGCACTCCATACCCCTCTGGCACTCAAAGGGTTAAGGAAAACAGTTGACACACCAAACTGCAACGGTACCCAGCCTGAGAACCACTGACTTTTCTGTTGCAACACATGAAGCATGAAGACTGATTTACTAAGAAGTACTTGACAAATTCTGGAGCAAACTAACTACACCATAGGGTGATGAAGTAAAAAAATCTCCAAATTCATCACTGAGTTAAATGGATCATTTGCAATGCATTGGAGATATCGCAAGCATTTGATAGGTTAAAAGTCCAATTGGACACAGTGGGGATGTATGTCTCCTTTGGTGATGTTAGTTTTGATTTAATTCCATTTAGTAGAACAGCCTTGTGAGTCATGACACATTAGTTAAACATCTAACAATTAAACAGAAGGTGGCAGTGTTGTTCTTTCTCAGAAAAGAAAACAATGATGTTGCTTTTCATATCACAGAATTTCATTTAGACATACAGCAGCCTCTAATTGCATAAACCAAGGGGAAACGGCTTTGTTTCTGGGATTAACGTAATATTTTCCCAGACAGAATGCTTCCAACTATAGGAGTAAATGTGATACAAAAACTGCTAATATATTTGTACATTGCACTTTACAGAAACAGAGGTGTTCGCACAGTGCAAAAATATAAGGCAGGGATAAGAGTATCAGACTAAAATGCAACAACTTCATTATTAGGTGGGAAAAAGTGCAGCCAAGTGAATGAAGCATTAGGAAATTAACCCTGCACCAAAGAACTTACAATTAATAGTGACAAAATATAGAGACAGGAGTGAGAAGGATATGTGCAAGTACAAGGCGGTTGTAGGGAATGATCAGGGGGGATGTGCAGGTTCTGATGTATATGCAGGTATGCATAACAAGAATGTTAATAAAGAGATGTCTCCATGAGCAGGTGGGTTTTCAGGACATGCTTGACAGTGATGAGTGTGGACATTTAACAAATGGTAATAAGTTATGCATTCCAAAGTCGAGTGATAGCCAATGAAAATGTTTGCAGCTGAATGATGGCTCTAGTTATGTAACAAGTACTTAGAAATACACCATGAGCAGAGGCTAGGTGGTTGGGAGGGAAAGTGAAGTGAAAAGAACAAAAACGTAAGGAAATGCAGCAGAAGAAATAGATTTAAAGGAGAAGAAAATAATTTTATAGTGAATACAAGGCCTTATACATAGCCAGGACAGGGATTTAAGGAGGAAATAAGCATGAAGGTACATGACATTAAGTGTGGTGACTACACACAATGGTGTGTGTGTTTGTGTGTGTGTGTCTGTGCGCATATGTGATGCTGTCAACCCTTTGAGTACCAGAGGGTTACTGTGCTTCGCCTTTAAAGACCAATGCCTTTCAAACCCCTTTGGTCCTCAAGGGGTTAAAATAAAACTTTTCTTTGCTATTAAATGTGGGCAGAGAGAGAGGGTGTTCTTACTTTCCGTTCTCTCTTTTAACTGACCATAGTGGCTTTCGCCTAATGACACAGAAAGGCAGAGATAATGGTTCTATGCCTCTCTGCTTATTGAGTAGTGTTAACATGACTGCACCATTAGAGTCTGTGAGGAAATTTTCTCCCCATAGAATTGAATGGCTGGAATGTTCTTCATAACTTGTAATTGAGCAGCTCCTTTACAACCGAGCTGCATCATTACAGTTGATTGAGATCTCTCCAGCCATTCTTTTGTATTGTATGGGGAGAGAGATCACCATAGTCTAATTGTGTGATTTTGTGCCACAGATCCATTGCTGATGAAGTAGAAAGGTAAAAAAACCATGATCACCACGTTTCAGTTTAATGTGAAGAAAGCCACCAGGCAGAGGTGTAACTAGAAGCCACCTGGCCCTGGTGCAAAAATTGCAATCCCCCGACCACATCACCCCCCATTGTCCTCCTCCAGTGGCCACCTCCACATTGCCTCCACATTGCCCCCAATCTCCACATTGTCTGCCTCCACATTGCCCCCAATCTCCACATTGACTCCACATTGCCCCCAATCTCCAGATTGCCTCCACATTGCCCCCAGTCTCCACATTGTCCCCAATCTCCACATTGACTCCACATTGCCCCCAAACTCCACATTGCCCACAGTCTCCATGCTGATCCCAATCTCCATCTCTACATTGCCCCTATTGACTTCCTCCAGTGTCCATCTCTTACGTCCCTGGTGGTCCAGTGAAGTGGAAGGAGAGGTCTGTGCCTTCTTCTGCACAGACCTCAGAAGCTGGAACTCCCACACGGTCCTTTCTTCAGTAATGCAGAGTGCTGGGAGATGATGTAATCTCCTAGCCCTCTGCATTACTAAAATGCTGAAGAAGGAGCTCAGCAGCTAGAGGTTTGTGCTGAAGAAGGCAGAGACCTCAGCTTGCTTCTTGCGGGCACCGGGCGGGGGGTCTCAAGGGGCGACTGGGCCCCTGTAGTGACGGGCCCGGTCGCAGGTGCGACTCCTAGTGTTATGCCACTGCCACCAAGAACCAGAGAGAGAGAGAGAGGAGCATGTGAGGACACCCTCCTCTTTCTGTCCATATGTAATAACTAGAAAAAAGAGGGAAATGCAACTAGCCCCTTGAGGCATTGCTTTACATTTAGCTTAAAGGGGCACTATCACCCGTATACAAGTTTGCCTCAGTGTGATCTTCATATAGCGATAAACTGTAATTGTTGTTTTGTTATACAATGCATGCTATGGTGAAATTTACACTTTTAAAAATGAGTTGGGGCCTTACTTCAGGACAGACTGCGGTTACAACCCTGTTCCGCAGCCTGTCAATCTTCACCTGTTCCCTCCCCAAATATTGTTGCGTTCCAACCTCCTCCAGTGACAGAGGATTTCTCCATATAAGCTGGAGCTCTCTCTAGCCAATGAGAGTGCTCCAGAGTACATGGAGAAATCCTTCATAGTCAGAGACTGTTGGAATGCAACAATACTTGGGGAGGGAAAAGACAAAGATTGACAGGCTGCAGGACAGGGTTGTAACAGCAATCTGTCCTGAAATAATTCCCCAGCTCATTTTAAAAAGTGTCAGTTTTGTCATAGCATGCATTGTATAACAAAAAAAACAACAGGATACCTCTATATAAAGATCACACTGAGGCAAACTTGCATAGTTCTCCTTTATGTGAGTGTCAGGTGTGATTGTTGTAATTTCACTTATTTATGATGTGATTTCTGAGATTTAAAAACTAGTCTTACATACACTGTGATGAAGCAGACATTCCTGCCTTTTCCAGGGGTTCAGGGCTCCCATGCATTGTCCAGGAGTATCCATGAATGGGCTGAGATGAGAAAATAGAGCAGTGGGCACTAATCACAATCAAGTTAACTGATGTTAAATTTTTATTTCACAATACAAACAGCACAAAGCTAGATTAAATAAATGCTCTAAGAACAGGACAATTTAAACATGCAAGTTTAGGATTATATTTTAGATATGTAACATGAATGAGGACACTTTTCATTTTTAAAGTAATATCTACCTATTTCATTTGTTGGTGTTAGTATTCCTTTAAACAAGCATGGGGCATGTTTTTATGCTCTATACAGACCTTTGATTTTGATACATTTATAGGCATCTTGAAAGGAAAAAAAATATTGTTTTCCAAATTCAGGTAATGGTAAGGAAATGAATCATAATATGGTTTAACCCTTTGAGTTCCAGAACATTGCACAATGCATTCTGTACCCTTCTGGCAATCGAAGGCTAAATGTATAAAACTTTTAGCAAGGTATTTAAGCGAAAATTTTGTATTATCAAAATGACGTTGGATAAATGCGTTTGTTAGCAAAAAATAATTGATGGCAAAAACAAAAGCAACAATAATAGTTAACAAACCTAGTTTAATTTAAAAAACAAAAAGGCAAGTGAAGCTATGGATTATAAGAAATGATTATTCAAACAAAGCCAAATGGAATGCAGTGCTGTTATTTAAGATGTGAATGACATTCATCCTGGGGTTATAGACCTGTGTAAGCTTGACATCAGTAGAGGGGAAGCTACTTTGAATGGTTACATAAGATTAATTCAAAATATACTTAGCATAACAATATTACTGGGAAGCAATATGGTTTTATAAGTCAGAATAACCTTTGTGCTGTCTGCTTGTAAGTAGAACTTTAGGTCCCATATATACAGTACATTTAGCCAACTTAGCTTTTACAACAACATTTGATAAGTTGCCAGAAACAACCAGATTGAAAAATTAAATGAGATAGACCTAAGGGAAAATCTGAACTTGTTCAGGTCTGAAAGATATAGTGCAGAGAGATTATAAACTGAATAAAATTCATGTACATAGAGTTGCAATACTAGGATAACATATTAATATTAGAAATGATTGCAAAGTGGCCATTAGAAACAGTGACTTAATTTTTGCAAATATGACTATATTGTTTCATAGTAAATTAGGTTAAAAAATATACAGCCCATCAAGTTCAACATTTGCCAAAGTATATTAGAAGATAATCTTTCCCAAATCCAGAGTGGGTGTTGCTCTATTACTTGAACTTGCATATTCTTGTTCATTGTATCAGGATCCCCTCTTAAAGGGATAGTAATACTTTGTTTTATCTTTATTTTATTTTGTAGGCATTAAAAAAAACATGAAGAACGATATAAGTCTTATCTCTCAAACCTTTATGGTTTAAGAGATATTCACAAGCAAAGTTTCACCCTCCCGCCCCTTTTTCCTAGTGTAAGCCATCTCTTCTCAGATGTGAATCTGGTTGTAAGACCAGACAGATAACAGCAATCTTCTTTGTATGAAAACAATGAAAGCCCTTCCCCCCTTGACAAGTTTTTCAGCTTTTTCACTTATCTTAATTGAAGATTGTCCCTCTCTGCAGTCTACCTGTGCACCTCCCTTCTGATCTGGCTGAACGGGGGGGGGGGGGATACTTTGCTTGTGAATATCTCTTAAACCATAAAGGTATGAGAGATAAAACTTATATTGTTCTTCATGTTTTTTTTAATGCCTACAAAATAAAATAAAGTAAAAAAACGAAGTATTACTATCCCTTTAAGTGACTTCTCTAAAATAAATACAATTTGGCTAGATGTTCTTCATACTTGAAATAATCTGTTCCCTTTATTAATTTTGTTGCTCTTCACTGCACTGTACCAAATTCTAGACATCCTTTTTAGAGCAGGTGCCCAAAGCTGCATTGCATATTCCTGGTGAAGTCTTGAACAGTAGCAAAATGATGCTCTCCGCTCATGCATCAAAATCTCTTTTTATATAGGATAGTGCTTTATTTGCTTTTGCTACTGCTGACAATGATTATGTTTTGTTCTGGAGAGATATTTCGTGAAAACCATGTGGTTCTCTGTTTTTTCAAGAGGAATTTTGTCTATAGCAAGATCATTAGATTTGTCTCCTTTTTGCCTAGACCCACAAATATTTTGTGAAAATGGTTCCATGTTTCGCCTGTGGCTTTTAATGGGGAGAAACGTCCTGCCCACATACTATAAAAATCATGCATTTTCGTGCCAAAAAGCATGACATAAATATGAAGTAAAACAGATGCACTAAGAACCCTTGGATATAAACCATAAGGAACAGGTACGTTTTCAATTATAATTTCATCCAGTCTTCAGTCTTCCCTTGACAACTTCTTGTATTAACCCCATAACTGATAACAGAAGGAACTTATTGTTGTTTCTGTCATTGTTTGTTCCTTAGTGCATACACTGATACTTATTTTCTCTAACCAAGCTACCTATAACAGTTTTGAAAAGTACAGTTCCTTCTCTTATTAATTTATTTATGTCTTTGCCGTTTCTGTATTTAAAAATGCTTTTTTTTAATTAGACTTGCTCTCCTTTCCATTTAAGTTCCATTATATATTTTTCTTACCTAGACGCGTTTTACAATCTTTTTTACACTCTTTGTATTTCAAGAAAGAATATTCTGTTCCTTCAGAAGTAAATATTCTGTTCCTTCAGCACTTGTAGCCTCAGCACTTGATACCCTCATACCCTGTTCCTTCAGCACTTGTAGCCTCAGCACGTGATACCCTCATACCCTGTTATCTGTCTCCTATTACCTCTTTAGACTGTAAGCTCCTTGGGGCAGGGACCTCTCTCCTAACGTTTCTACGAATGTGTCAGGTATTTTATCCCCTCTTATTTATTGTAACTTACGTCTATTGTAAGGCACTGCATACACTGTGTGGCCCCATATAAATAAAGATATACATACATACAAATAATGTCATTTTTTTTTTGTCCTTGCAATTTCTTTCTTTACATTTGCATGTACACATATTGGTTTTGATCTACTTTTTTTTTGCATTTGTTCCACAAGAGTATATAATGTTATATAATATTTTGAGTCTCTTTTTACATTTTTCCACCAATGTGACCTCCAGGACTGTAACAGGAGTGTGAGATTCATAAAGATGGCAGAGCATGGTTGAAGGCTTAGACCCCAAATTATGTTAATAGAACAATAGATACATTTATTTGTAATATGACAATTAAAGAAAGGGTAAGATGGCACTAATTGGTATCTAGCCTGGCCACAATATTCTGCACCAGCCACAGTTTTTGTAGTTATAGTTTGTTTTTTTCAAGTCCCAGATAAAGTCTATTGCAATAGATTAGTGAAGACACAATTACATGTATCAGGTCTGTGTAATATTCTGAGAAATGTTAATACTTAATTCGGGCTACATTTCTCAAGTGAAAAAGTGATGTTTTGATTATGGCTGACAAGTAATATTTCAAGGATAATCCTAATCAAGCATCACCCCAAGATTTTTTCATATAAATCCTTGGTAAGGCAACATCTGGAAAAATGAAGTACAGTTTTGGGCGGCACATTTCTGGGAAAAAAAAAATACTTATAAAGAGAGACTAGCCAGATTGGGTTTATTTACGTTACAGAAGAGGTGTAGAAATTATTACAGTGTACAAATGTATTCAACTTTCAAGAAAAAAATAACTGGGTAATTCTTTCCTCCCAGAACTGAGCAAAAAGCAAAGGACAATTCCTTAATACTAGAGAAAAGGTGCTTATTAAAGAAAGTAAGGAGACAGGTAGAATAAAAGCATTGCCTTTATTGGCTAACTAAGTGGCTGTAGGGTGCAAGCTTTCCAACATAGGTCTCTTCTTCAGGCATATTTGAAAAGAAGAAGGGGGGGGTAGACAGCGCAGGAAAATATCCTCTAAGTGTAGAAAGTGATGACTTGCAAATATAGTATAAAAATGTATATATTATTTTATTGATAAAAACACAAGATACAACTCTATATAGAATTGAAACCGTCACAAGTATAGGAATGTGGATACAAGTAATTACATACGGTTAACCAAATAAATCAAAGTGTGTGTCAATATACACAGTATGCGTGTGTTTGACAGATATAGAATAAACTGAACACTAGACCAATGCTCAGAAAATACTATATAGAACAAGTCTATTTTAAGTGTAAGGCCAGGGATATACCAGCACACGATATGACTGAGATACAATGGCAAAAAATGAGAGAGTTGGTGATGTCTGGGCAATCAATAACACGTGAAGTAATAAATCAAAGACCAAAAAGCATAGCTTGCAACATCAAAAGGAAATGGATGTCTGCTTACTAGAAAGTTACTTGAATCATAGCCCATCAAAAGGTCTTAATGTTGTGCATCGTTGTCCCACGTACTCTCTCCGTTCAGCCCGTGACTTGAGTCCAAAAAGTTCCGTTGCTGTGCGATATCAGGTACTCCTTTTTGGCATCCACTTTAGTAGTTGCTTCACCAACCGACCAGATGGCGTTCTTCCTGCATGTGGAATAATTCGATGTCTGCTCAACGCGTTTCTGCACGATACTGCACATTCCTCTGGAGCTCCAAACACGTTGAGCAGACATCGAATTATTCCACATGCAGGAAGAACGCCATCTGGTCGGTTGGTCAAGCGACTGCTAAAGTGGATGCCAAAAGGGAGTACCTGACATCGTACAGCAACGGAACTTTTTGGACTCAAGTCACGGGCTGAACGGAGAGAGTACATGGGGACAACGATGCACGACACTAAGACCTTTTGATGGGCTATGATTCAAGTAACTTTCTAGTAAACAGACATTCATTTCCTTTTGATGTTGCAAGCTATGCTTTTTGTCTTTGATTTATTACTTCACGTGTTATTGATTGTCCAGACATCACCAACTCTCTCATTTTTTGCCATTGTATCTCAATCATATCGTGTGCTGGTATATCCCTGGCCTTACACTTAAAATAGACTTGTTCTGTATAGTATTATCTGAGCATTGGTCTAGTGTTCAGTTTATTCTATATCTGTCAAACACAGGCATACTGTGTATATTGACACACACTTTGATTTATTTGGTTATCCGTATGTAATTACTTGTATGCACATTCCTATACTTGTGACGTTTTCAATTCTATATAGAGTTGTATCTTGTGTTTTTATCAATAAAATAATATATACATTTTTTATACTATATTTGCAAGTCATCACTTACTACACATAGAGGATATTTTCCTGCCCTGTCTACCCTCCCCCTTCTTCTTACTTTATCTTGCATGTATCACGGTGACCCCTGATCGGATTTCCTTTACATGGAAAGACTTTAGACAAGCAGCAGAAGAGAGAATGTCCACCACCCTTGCTTGAATATTTGGTTATAGGGACAGTCCGGTTAATATATATTTTTGACATATATATAGTGGAATATATCATCATTTTATTTGTGATACATATATCCTAGCTATTCCACTTATATATTTCTCTCTCTATCCCACATAGTGTGGACCTATTCTTTGCGCGCTCTGTCTCTCTTTTTTGTTTATATTTGGAAAGAATCCTGCATACGTTATACATGATAGGGTATACACATGCATATTCCTTTTACATTTCAATTCAACTGGAAGTGAATTTCTTATCACCATTGTCTTGTTTAAATCATTCCCTATGCTTCAGAAGATGCCTCACTTTGTAGCTTGCTAAGTGTTACAAAATATATTTCCCTTTTGCTGCTTCAGTAAATTATTATGTAGAGAGTTGGTGACTGCAGCCAACAATGGCTAAGTCTATGGAATTTATGGCTTATCTCTCTGAGTGCCAGATCAATGTGCAACCCATCATTTGTAATGCAATATGCACCTCTCTGGTACCCAAAGGACCAACATTATGGTGGGATAATATGACATAAGTTCCTTGTCACAGTTAAGGCCACAGTTCAGAGTTTTAATTTATCATCAATATATACTCCCAGATTGTTTGGTCTCTCTCTTTGTCTTAAAATCTCCCATCAGTACAGATGCCACGAGAACTTTAATAATGTGACCAGTTTTGGAAATATGTTGACCCACTCTTTTAAAGTAAGCAAGAATGCAGAATTGGGATTTGCTTGCTTTTACAATTTAGGGCCACATACACATTATTTCCCTCCAAATATATTTAACAATCTCTCTGGTGAAACATTCAGCACATTAACAATGCTTTAGTGCATACACCTGTGACCTGGCCAGCCACCCAACATGATACCACCTCAGCTGTCTCCCCCCAGCAATGCTATTATAAAGGGATGCAGGGGAGAGGAACTGAGCTCTGTGGGATACGTTTAACTTCTTAAAAATAAAATATGAGTTGCTTCCAACATTCTTGATAAGATCCACTATCTTACTTTCAGTATCCAATATCTATACTGGTTCATTTAGAGAGAATGTGAGACAAGAGGTTGACCAGTAGGTCATGGAGAGTGACAGGGATGTTGGAAACAACTCTTCACCCCTTCATAGGTTATATGTGTCCCACCAGCATGCAAAAGATATATATATATACTGGTTGTTCACAATCTTGTATAGACTGAAATGATGTTTGTGTGTATGCCATAATGTTCATGCACAGGCATCAGTAGTGCAAGTGCATTTGCTTCTCCTGATCTTGTATAAGTGTGAGGAGAACCACCCTGCAAACCAGGCAGTAACAGAGCCCACAGTGAGTCACCCCTTTTAATTCTAGAAGATAATGATGTCAATAGGCAGCAGCAATTCTACAGATAAAATAACAACATAGATTATACCATTGATACTGCCATAGATTTTTTTTACACCTGATGAGATTTACTGGTATCCACCAGACCGGATGGATTCAGACCAATTAAGGACCATGCAAATAGGGATGAGAGAAATGTTTTTCTTCAAACAGGTGAAAAAGGGCACTTCCCACAGATCGGGATATGTACCACGAAAATTTCAAATTCTCTGCTTTTTTCCACCTTTCTCATTGCATAGAAAGGATTTATTATTCAAATGCTGTGCTGGTAATAGAGCAAATCAAAACGGTCACTGCAAAATGTTGACAGTATGAAAAAGGCACATTTAAAATGTTACTGTTAAAAATATTGCAACCTAACTACCCCTAAATCTCCTAACATAAATACCCTAAGGTAACAATCCTAACAATTAACCTAAACCACCCCCTAAACCTTTTAGGGGCTGTCCCTAGGCTAACCTAACAGATACCAGAGTAACAACACCCCTCAAACCTAAATGATATGAGATAACGTAATCAAGCATATACTGAACTAAGAAGTAACCTAAACCACTCACCAAACCTAACCTAAGATATACTAACCAAACTGATATTAACCTGGTGACATTCTGAATGGTGACATATTGCTAGCTCTGTTTTGCCAGCTGTGACATTTTATGTGTCATAATTAGTGTTGAGCGAGCATGCTCGGCCGATGCTCGGATCGGCTCGAGCATCGCTCTGCTCGGCACATGGCGGTACTCGTCGAGTACCGCCATGTGCTCGCCCGCCATGTTCGGGTGGCGGGGATCTGTGCCGGAGGAGGCATAGATCTGAAGACGCTCCGCTGGACCACCAGGGACTGGAGGTACGGGGGCATTGCGGAGATGAAGGGGGCATTGCGGAGATGAAGGGGGACAGTGTGGAGATGAAGGGGGACATTGTGGAGATGAAGGGGGACATTGCAGAGATGAAGGGGGCATTGCAGAGATGAAGGGGGCATAGCGGAGATGAAGGGGGACATTGCAGAGATGAAGGGGGCATTGCAGAGATGAAGGGGGCATAGCGGAGATGAAGGGGGACATTGCAGAGATGAAGGGGGCATTGCAGAGATGAAGGGGGCATAGCGGAGATGAAGGGGGACATTGCAGAGATGAAGGGGGCATTGCAGAGATGAAGGGGGCATAGCGGAGATGAAGGGGGCATTGCAGAGATGAAGGGGGCATTGCAGAGATGAAGGGGGACATTGCAGAGATGAAGGGGGCATTGCAGAGATGAAGGGGGCATTGCAGAGATGAAGGGGGCATAGCGGAGATGAAGGGGGACATTGCAGAGATGAAGGGGGCATTGACCAGGCACCCTCCCCTCATCAGAGCAGGGGGTGCCTGGTGTAATGCTCGTGTCGCCCCATTGAAGTCAATGGGGCTCGGGTGCTCGGCCGAGCACTCGAGCCTCAGGCAGTGCTCGGTCAGAGCACCCGAGCACCCGAGCATCGGGGTGCTCGCTCAACACTAGTCATAATGACGCTCGTCGTGTACACAGTGCCATTTCAAAAGGATATCCTTAGAAAGAAGTCAAAACCTGCAAAAAAATAATCCAAAAGTATACCCATGAAATATAAACTTGCAAAACTATTGATGGTTGAGATGCTGTGCTTTTCTTTTGTTAAAAACAGATATTTTAAAGCAACAATTATTTTTCAAGGATAACTGTACAAGAGTTGTACAAGCAAGTGGCTAGTGTCATCGGCAAATGACAAAGGGAGTCAGCCTGTTAACATTTTTTTTCAAGTCATATGTTACTGTAGGACTGCTCACAATTTTTCCTTTTACATTACAACAGCAGAAGTACTGAGGCAGGAATATTGCAGTCAAAGAAAGCCTAGGCAAAAAATGGCAAAGTTCTTGTGGGAAATGTATTGACATTGACAAAAATGCAGACATTTTATATATTTTCTTTGGCTAAATTTTCTATGGCCAGGAAACTGCTATTTTTCTGAAAAAAAATCATCTGGCAACATTTTTTTACTTTTCACCCATCCCCACATGCAAGTCAATCCTCAGGCCTTCTTCAGGCTGCCAGTTAGAATACAGTAACATGGTCCTTTTTATTAACACTTCCCAGAGACAAAGTATGTTTACTATTAAATTATTGGTCATCAAGTAATTTACTACATGTACCAATGCTGTTTCTCTACTATGCTGTTTCCTCAAACCTAATTTTAATTTAGCCCAATAGTTTTTGGATGATGGTCATGATGCCACATTTTTATTAATTTTCATCTCTAGAAAAAGTGTGTTTGATACATGCCTGTGTATAGATTTATGGCTTAAATGGCTAGGGTGTAAATGCATGTTGCATCTAAACTATCTAGTCGAAATGGGATGTATGTAATATGGTAATTCCACACTAAATTGTGTTCTGGACATATTGTGTAGTCCCTGTCCCCCCTAACATCAATTTGCTATGCTATGTTTGCACCAGAATTCCTAAAATAATGTCGCTTGGGAAGGGCAAACATGGTGTAGAGAAAATTAAGTGTGGTTTAATGATATTTTCCTCCATATAGTATGAGGCTGATGTACTGATCTTGCTGGCATTAACGTTGTATGCTGTAGTACATACTTTGATGTAAAGACATGGGCATTAGAGGTTAACACCAGGATTTGTACAGATTTGACCCTATATTCCGATACGCCTACTTTCCCTTAAAAATCCCAAGTATCCAAAGTATCCCTGTTCCTCACTTTTAGAGCCAGAGAATTTAAACTCAGAAGCTCTAAATTGCTGGAATCAGGAAAGCCCCTACTAAAAGCACAATGTCCTGTTTACCCAATCACTTGATTAATATAGTATAATCCAGACAGCTGGATTTTTTTTTTTACTTTATTGTGCTATCATTATATGGTCCATAAACCACTATATGACTATATTAATGTATTACTATTATCTGTAATAATAATTGTGCTTAAATTAGGAGAATGCTTGATACAGAATGATCTGAGAATGTTTTCAGACAATAAATTGAAATCTCCAATATATTGGCCTTCATTTATTAAAGAGAGAATTAACATTTTAAACATGTTGATACATAGAAGAGCTACACAGCTGTTTTTGTCACTTGATAATTAGGAACCTTGTCATATATAAAAACAGGAGAATTTATGCACTTTTTGGAAATACAGTTGTGTGATTGTATAAGTTAGTGAGACTATAAATCGAATATAATGTACAGCATTAGGCACCAAAATTAATAGAAGATTGATGAAATGTTAATCCAGGGTTCTCACCTTTTTTGCAGTGTCAGATCCCTTTTATTTTCAATTTAATCTCAGTGGAACCTTAACAATTTAATTCTTTAGCCCCTTGGATTCTAGAGAGGTTTACAGTGCATGGCAAAGTCACACACTTGGTACTTCTTTTTAGCACCCAAAAGGTTAGCTTTGCTACTAAATAGAACTTATAATTGTAACTGATTGTACTATTGTCCTAGAACAGGTTGGGTTATAGTGCTTTTTCTAACAGAAAACAAATGTTTTAAAATGCATTACAATAGCGGATTCATCATCCACTCCTACTGTTTTTTATTCAGGCTTTTCCTACACTCAGAGGGTTCACTCTTTCACTGCAAGGTTAGTTACCTGAAACCAACACATGCATATGATCACAGTATGCAAAATCATTTTAAAGTACAATAATCACTTTTTGTTAAGTCAGCTCTGATGGGAACATAATTAGCAAACAAGCCTCAAGGTGCACTGTTCAGCCCCAAGATGACTCATCTCAGCAATTATGGAGGTAAAAAACTGATTCACTAGTCTGAAATGCTACCAAGATGTGTCTCTCAGCCACAACCTTTGTGGATTGGGTGGAAAGTCTCCCCAGAGCTACTGTGTCAGGCTTCTATCCACATACACAGGATGAATGCGAAATCTAAATCACGTGGCACAGGAAACTGAATTGCAAGACTTTAATCTCTCAGTTCAGTTTCTTTCCCCGAGAGCAACTGGGGTGCATAAGAGATCTCTTTTCAGACTCCAAATATGCTCCAGTAATAGTCTGCTCTTCTTGAGCACTGAATTTGTTAAAAGCCACAGTTAAACTGCCTTGTATTTTGATTTGTTCTCCATGAGGCATTTGGTCAGTTCCAAAATTACTTGACTTTGTTTTTATACATAAGAATCTTTATAGTTTTAAAAAGCTGTAAATAAAATAACCAGCCTTTTTCCAAATATTTTGCCAACCAAACATTAAGTCATCTGGAATGGAATCTAGGCATAAATTAGGTGTATCTTATGAATGGAGCAGTTCTTAGTAGAAGAATACTTATCTAGATAAAAGGTGTGTGAATTTAAATACCTATTTTTTTATATAATTTCCACAAAGTAAATGTAAGAATCTTAAAAAATAGAGAAACCTGCATATTCTCAATTCACCTTTTAGTAAATAAACCCCACATTCAGCCAATTTCCTTTTGTTTACACAAGAGTAGACTGGCAACCAAATTATAACATAACTGAAATAAGGGCATTTTCCTGGAAATGAAAATCTCAGAAAAATAATGAACGATACTTCACAACTTAACAATTATAACCAAAAAATAACAATCTCGTATGACCATTTTTGTAAATGTATGGAAAATCCGTAAGTGGAAGAACATTTGAACTTGTTGTCTGAGAAATAACAGTGTGAGGCCTTTCTATAAGCATATGGTTGTCTGAAATGAGTGTGGTAATTCCCTGAATATTTTCTCTCTGTTGTTGAGATAGATATTGGAGAGTCTGGATTTGCATCAAGTTTGCTATGCAGCAGCATATGCAAAATGACAGTTGAGGATTAAATTAACATCTGCTGAGGAAATGGTCTTTCAGGTTATAAGTTAAATGTGGGATACCACTTGGAAAAGTATACATTGCTTGACTTTGCAAATACAAATGTGGTCTTGTGGCATCTTGAATATGCCTATCAGAATGAAAATTCTTAAGTGAAACCATTTCTCAGGAAAAATCATTACATGAGCAGCTCTGTCATAAAAATACTGATATCACAGAACAGGCATAATTCTAACACACATTTTCAACATATATCAAAGGAATGAAAACACCTACTTGCCTAAATTTTAATGGTCATTATGAATCAATTTCTTGTGTATTGGGTCCCGAATTATACGTTAACCCTTTCAGTGACAGAGAGGTAATCAAAGCAATACATTGGATACCTCTATGACACTCAAAAGGTTAACTACTGATGAATAGCATGTCTACAAAAGCAGGCATAATTTATTTGCAGGACTTTGTAAAAGGAAAATACCTTAGTGCCTTTAAATAAAGCTGGGAAGGCAACAGTTCATATAGATAAACAATATATTTATTGAGCATAAACATAAATCTACACAGAAAAAACATTTAAAATATGTATGTAACATAAGTTAGCAAATGGCCACAACCTAGGTCATGTACAACAACAAACCATTATGGTAAAAAAAACTAGCTGCAAGTCACTGACACAACAGTATATGCAGCAGCCGATAAACCCACAAACACACACATCAGATATGTGCACATTTCAATAATATATGGTTTGGCCAGATTGTACAAGATATAAAATGTACACTATAAAGAACAGTACTGAAACAGAACCATTAGATACCACAAAACTGTCATAGAAATTGATGAAATAAAGCAAAAAACCACTAAAACCACATTTGTGATTGGTGAATATCATGCCATAATTGTTATGAAACAGAAATATATGCCTACAATATAAATAATATGAAAATGTACATTATGCCATAAATATCATGAAATAGATTTGCATGTCCACTGAATCAATTATGACTAACGAAATAATGAATTGTAATAGTGATGAATTGTCCCACACTCAGTCGTTTATGAGATGGTGATGAACTATAACAAGTCAAAACTGTAATACATTTAACCATCTACATCTACAACATCAGTCATGACTAATGGAATGATAAATTGTATGGTTAATAAATGAACACACACTTGACTTCATGTATTATGAACAACACCAGATTAAGGAATAATGGTGAATTAAAAAAAATGCATCCTTTCACCTCTGACATTGGTTGATCTGATCTTCATTCTACACAGCTCACTTTTGAGATGTTATAGACATCGACCCTGGGAACCGCCTCCTTCCTTCACTTCCCTCATTTTCCTCTTTTCTCTTTCTTCTTTTCCCCTTCCTCTTTCCTTTCCCCTTCTTCACATATTCCCCTCTATTTTCTTCACCTCTTTCCTCCTTGTGTTTCTTTCTTATTCTTCCTTATTCATCCTTTTCCCTTTCTGCTTATATCATTTTACTAAATAGGTTTACTCCAGCACACAAAGACTTGACGTTTCACAAGTCCTCATCCACATCCTACATCTCCACACTCAGGTAATTGTCTAGATGAACACCTTCAGTCATCTCTAGTATTCAAATATTTCTTGTTAAGTTTCATGTGAATTGTACAGGTTTACTACCTAAGTATCATTATTGGTTTGCAACTTCTCACAGGATAATCGATCTTTGTTTCTGTCAAGTCGATGTACCAGAATATGTGTTACATTGTACTGTTTTGTTGATGTACTTCTCATTCTCTCAATAAAGCTTTTAAATTAAAAAAAAAAAATGCATCCTTTACAGCAACAGTTTATGAAATAATGGTGATTATATATTATGGATAGAATGTCAAACACATTTTTGTTGAAAAAAAATAAAAAGTGAAAAAAAACTTTACATTTGCTGTCACTAATAGTACTCACAGGTTGCCAATGGTCTTGGTTTTTATATGCAATTCTTTATGATGTATACAAATTACCAGCAGTAATGGGTGGGCAAGAGAAGCTGTTTAGTAACAAAAACTTGGATATAGTGTTTTTTTTATATTTTTATTGTATTTTATCATTTTCTATAACAGTACTGTAATCTATAGTGATTCTGTTTATTGAAGCACTGCAATACTTAGTGTCCATTTTGTATCTTGTAGAATCTGTCCAAACCATATATTATTGAAATGTGCTGTGTGTGTTTGTGGGTTAATCGGCTGTTGCACATACTGGTTTTGTCAGTGACTTTCAACTAGTATTTTTACCATATTGGTTTGCCGTTGCACGTGACCTAGGTTGTGGGCATTTTCTAACATATGTTACATACATATTTTAACATTTTTTATGTAGATTTATGTTTATGCTAAATAAATATATTGTTGGATTTAATTATATGAGCTGTTGACTTCCCAGCTTTATTCATAGGCGCTAAAGTATCTCCATTTACATATATTTTTTTCAGGTAACAGGTGGGGTTGTAAGTTTACCTTTTAGGAACCTTACAGTAAATATTTATATAATAAGACTTTTATGCACACATTGGATTATTCCACATTCATTTTCTGGACTCCGTAGGTAAATCATATTAATTTTGAAACAAATCAATTGTACCAGATGGGACCAATATACATTGCCATTAATGTAAATTGTGCTTTAACCCCTTGAAAGATAGAGAGGCCTCCAACACATTGGAGGGGATGTTATTTATCACCCTATTTTGCCAGAGATGCTCAAATTTTAACCTTATACATAAGGCAAAAGGACACCAAACTCTTCTTGCCTCTAAGGAAACTTTCAGAGGGAGGAGTTTATAGTCCTTCAGTCCAGCTAAAAAGAGTCATGGCTGCCTCCATGGACATAATATCCAGTACTACTAACTAAAATATATTTTTTGGGGACCAGCCTACTCAGCAGTTATTATGATTTTCTACCCTAGTAAGTAGGGTTTTTTTTAACAAGAATTGAAAGTATTGCTTTAAAAAAGTAACGGATACCTTTCAAGTTCAGAACAATATTGAGAATTATGAGCAGATCAGATGTGGTTCCAGGGAAATATTCAACTGCTTTTCTGTGTTAGAATCAGAATCAGGATTTTTTTTTTACCTTTGGGACTTATTTGTAAATAGCTTCAAAAGGGGTGGTTTTTTTTTTCCTTTCTCTGCATTAATAGGGGTGATACGGCATGAGCTCAACTTGATGGATCATGATTTTTTTCAGCATCATCAACTATGTTACTATGTGTTTTTTTAACATTTTCAGTGTCAGTGAGGTTATCAGAGAAATGCTTCTCAAAATTATAAAGGTGAATGTTTAAAATGTTGTTGGTGTCAGCACAAAAAAACATATGGGTCTATTTAATAGATCAGCACTATACCAGTGTTTAATAAATTGTTTTTGCCCTTTATTTCATACTTCATTAGTGCCGGTAAATACCCTACCCCACCCCATACACTTTTCAGGAAGTCTCCATGCCTTTCTTACCATCAAACCTGTATAGTGGCTGCTTACTGCTCCTGTAGGTAGTCACATAGTTTCACATAGTCCTGGGGGTATACACTGACACTATTGAAGTATGAAATATAGGGCAAAACAGTTTGTGCATTGCTGAAATCTATTACATACACTGATAGAAGCTGGTGGAGCACTGTATCCATATTGGGATAGATGAAAGTAAAACTGCAAGCTTCCCATTCTAAAACAATAATAATAATTGTGGGACAAGCTAAATGCTCCATTCGGGATAAGTACCAATTTGCCAAACTCCCACTGATCTAAATGGATGTTTAATCTAGAGAGGTTTCCAATACATTGCTTCATCTTGAGTTCAGTGGGCTTTGAACCAGAATTCCATTTATACAAATGATTCTACTTCACTTCAGGGATAAAAATGATTACTCTTTTACATTCGTGTTTTTAAACACATTTGTCCTTGTTTTTCTATTCTAACTTGAATATAGTTTCTCTGGGACTTTATTCCAGAACTAAATTACATAATTTATCATCTGGGGTTTCAGCGAGGTTTTATGATTATATTTACAGGGGTATTGTGCTTAAGTTGTGAGATTCCATTCCATGGCCTTAGGTTATCAACTTTTTAAGGTTCACTTAAGTGTGCAGCACATTGCTTCACACTGTTTTACACATCCCTCTGGTTCTTAAATAAATAATTGTTTTGATACAAAGTTTTTGGAAACCTTTTGAGTATCTGAAACCTTAACCCCTTCCCGACAATGGACTTACCAGGTACGTCCCGCAAAAATTGTCACTTAGGGACAGAGGACGTACCTGGTAAGTCCCGGAAGTAGTACCGGAAGTCTGGGTCTCCGTGGGGCTGCATGCCGTTCAGGGACTCCGGAATCATTTGGCAAATTTTTTTTTTTGTATGACGAGCGTTAAGGTGACAGCTGCGTGCGGACGCGGCTGTCACTAAGGGGTTAAAGGGATAGTAATGTTTCAAAACAAAAGCAGCTCTAATTAATCTTCATAGTATTTGGGCCATGGATAGTGTTATTTCAGTACTGTCAGAGTTGTAGTTCAAGAGTAATTGAATGAATGAATGAATGAATTGAAAGTATCCCCCTCCCTCCCCTTTTACCTGCTGTAAGCCACCTCCTCTCAGATGTGGAATCTGGTCTTAAGAGAGAGTCACCTTTGTTCCTGTGTTAAATATTAAAATTAATATTAGGTTTAATATTAGTTTGAATAATTTTCAGAGTGACACACCCAGTCTCACAGTTGTAGTGTGGCCAGGTTTTTAAATTTTTTATAGTTCAATACCTACCTATCTGTCATGGATTTGAGTCCTAGTGAACAACCTGATGTTCCTCATTCTGGTACCAGCTGCAGTGACCCAGCAACCACTAACACCACCACAGTGATGTTGCTTTCAAGCAGAGCTAGCAGCAGCAGGCAGGCAAAGAAGAGTTCTTTCAGTAGTACTAGTCAGACTCAGCAGCATCTCTCCAAACCAAACCATAAAAATAATAAGGGAACTGCAGGTCATTATACCTATACTAGCAGGGTAGGCAGGTCCAGGTCCTCCTCTGAGACCATGAAGCAGCCATCACCTGTGTCTCGTCAGCTGTTTCATGATGATCCCCCCAGAACCACCTGCACAATGGCTAGTTCCACTGCCAGTTTAGTCACCACCTCTGCTACAGCCACTTCTATAAACCTGTGGACACCTAGTTTGTGTAACACTACTGGTTGTACACTGAGGGCAGTATCAACATGGGATTTTTATACCGTACATCCGTGTAAGCTGCCCAAATTATTCTGTAATGGTATGTAGAAAGAAAAAGCAAAGTGAGGTTGCTCCAGCATGTGAAGATGAAGAAAGTTTCACCTCAGTTTCTTCTTCTCCACCACCTTCCAGAATCATCTGTCGCTCCAAAGCATGGGACCATTTTGTGGCACTTGGTGATGGCTGGGTAGTGAAATGCAAATTGTGTGGCAGGGAAGTCAGCCGTGGGAGGGTGTTGGGTCATCTAACCACCTCCAGGATGAGCCAACACCTTAACAACTACCACAAATAAGTGTTGATTAGTGCAGAAAGTGGTACTACTGCATATACTAGGCTTCAGTTTGTCGACATTCGGAATTCGACAAAAAAGGGGTCATTTGGTGACATTTGGGCAATCCGAAAGGCAAGGGTCTTTTGCCAAAAAAAAATAAGACTCCGACAAGCCCTGGTCCGAAAGCCGTAGAAATTTTCAGAAATTCGGTGACTACTACCCTCACGCGATTACTTTCCCTCCATGTTTCTAGTCCAATTAGCTTCTCTGTTTCATGTGCTACTTTCCCGCTTTGTCTCTATTCCAGTTAGCTTCTTTGTTTCATGATGGGGGTTGGACTAATGACACAGACACCCAGACAGCTTGCATTTCCTCTTAGTGCTTTGTTGGAGCTGAGAGAGAGAAGCAGGAGTTATTGGAGTGTCCAGTTGTTGTGTAGACAGGCAGGTAGCATTAGGCATAGGAAGGCAGCCAGCATTAGTGCCTTATTGCCACTGCAAGGGAGAGTCATGTTTGTTCCTGTGCAAAATATTGAAACATTAGGGATTTGTTTGAATAATTTTCAGAGTGACACATCAGCCAGTCTCACAGTTTTGTTGGCAGGCCTAGTACCGTATTGAGTCTGCAAGGGAAAATCACCTTTGTTTCTGTGTTAAATATTAAAATTAATATAAGGGATTTGTTTAAATAATTTTCAAAGTGACACATCAGCCAGTCTCACAGTTCTATAGGCAAGCCTAGTACCTTTTTGTGTCCGCAAGGGAAAGTCACCTTTGTTCCTGTGTAAAATATTAAAAATAATAGTAGGAATTTGTTTGAATAATTTTCAGAGTGACACTTCAGCCAGTCTCACAGTAGGCAGGTCTAGTACCTTATTACCACCGCAAGGGAAAGTCACCTTTGTTTCTGTGTTAAAAATTAAAATTAATATTAGGAATTTGTTTGAATAATTTTCAGAGTGACACATCAGCCGGTTTCACAGTTGTGTAGGCAAGCAGGCCTTCTTTCAAATTTAGCTACATCCATACTTTATCTACTTCATCCATAGTACCATAAAGCTAAATGCCCACCTTACCCTGTTCCACCATCTTCATTTAGACCCTGGAAAATGCTTCCATTTATTTAATTTTAATTTTTTATTGTATTTTTAAAGGTATTTTAAAATCGCTGAATAATTCTGACTGTTGTTGAATTTCGTTCAAGTCGAATAGGTCGAATCCAAAATGCGAGTCGATGAATGAAAAAAAAATTTTGCACGAAGTCAAATTTTACCAAAAATTTTTGTTGTGCACAAGTCTATCATATACCATTGTCACACTCACCATCAGTAGGCAGGAGAAAGAGTTGGGGGATCATGCCACATCTGGTCCTAGTAAGAGCAGCAGACAGTCACAACCCATCCCAAAATCAATACAGGACACATTGGAAGATTTTGGTGGGTTTCATTCCAAGGGGATGTGCAGACAGCAGTCCAGGAAAATCACACGCCTCATTGCACAGCTCATAGCAGTTGGGGGTGCTACTTTTAATTTGGTAGACAGGGAGCCTTTCCAGCAACTTATGGAGGCTGTCACACCCCGATATAAAATTCCATCCTGCACCACATTTAGTAGAACTATAGTGCCTTCACTGTACTGGTCATGCATTGGGCTTTTGAAGGACCTGCTAGGAAAGGCTGGTGGCCAGTCAGTGTACTTTATCACTGACTTATGGAGTGCTCTGAGTGGCCAGCATGGCAAGCAGGCAGGGCACAGCTCTTTTCTCCTCCATGCTGAGGTAATGGATCAGCAGCACACCTCAGATAACATTCGCAAAGTCCTGCAGAACCTGGTGGCGCACTGGCTAGGTGAGCAGGCAGGCACACAGGCACAAATGGGGTTTGTGGTAACTGATGGTGCAGCTAACATGATAAAGGCTCTCCGGGATGGCAGATTTGTGGGTGTGCACTGCTCAGCACTTGTCCTGCATCTGGCAGTTAAGGCTGCTTTCGAGGATGGCAGTAACACTGGAAGGTTGCTAGCACTTCTGGAGTCATGACAACAAATTACTGGCCACTTCCATCGGAGCATCAGAGATAGCCAGCTCCTCAGGGACGAACAGAAAAAGGCAGACCTCCCAGAGCACCGCCTAAATCACCTAGGTATGCTAGAGCATATCCTGGAGCAGAAAAAGGCAGTTCACGCAATGTCATGTCACTGATGGAAGTCATAGGGAACAATAGATTCGATCACACCAGCATGTACCATTCATGTTATATTGAATCAAGCAAAGTGCCAGCTTCTTCCGCAGATGTAAAGAAAACAGTGGACCCCCCCACTCTCAGCCTTGCAGGGTAAAACATGGAGTATACGGTGTTACGCTCTCTCAACCTTCTCTTGACTTCTTTAAACTGCCTCCTCTTCCGCTGAACCTCGGGAGAGAAATCTGGAAAGACCATAACACGATGATTCTCAAATTGTATGTCACCTTTCACACGTGCCATCCGCAGGAATGCATCTCTATCCCGAAAATTCAACACCTTCACCAGAAGAGGTCTTGGATTCGCCCCAGGTGGAGGAGGTGAAAAGGGAACATGGTGAGCATGCTCCACTACAAATGTAGAAGACAGGTCGGTTGAACCCAGGAACTCTTTGATCCAATTCTCTAGAAAGGTCTCAGGATGTCTGTCCTCTGCACATTCAGGAAACCCCTGGAACCGAACATTGCATCTGCGCGATCTATTTTCTAGATCATCTGTCTTGCTCTGAAGCTTTTTAACTTGCTAGCCGAGAGATTCATTAGACTCCGTCATTGGGGGCAGAGAAGTTTCTATCGTAGTAATCCTTCTTTGAGTATCCTGAAGCCTCTCAGGGGTAGCTTGCTGATCCGCCCGGAGGAGGATCAATTCCGCCTGAACAGAGTCGATCTTAACCGTCAACACATTCTGACAATTTGTTATTGCCGCCATTAATTCAGCAAAATGAGAAGTAGCAGGATCGTCTTGATCTGTAGCATGAGGGGGTGAAGCAGGTGGAGAGCTTGAGTGTCACAGTTTATTTTGACTCTCAGACAAAGAGTAAGATAAAAATCAAACTTTATTGAAAAGTTTAATGGGAACCCTCACGGGTCCTGAACATACACATATATCATGTACATAATGGATTCAAACAGTAGTTTTTGCAAGATACAGCATGGTAGGCTCTACCGGCCTTGCCAATATACCGGGCAAGGCAGCCTGGAGGGTAACACAACAATCTGAATGTGGCTTTACCGGCCTTGCCAATATACCGGGCAAGGCAGCCTGAAAGATGGCACTGTAGAAAGGAGACAGGCTCTACCGGCCTTGCCAATATACTGGGCAAGGCAGCCTGGAGGGTAACAACAATCTGAATGTGGCTCTACCGGCCTTGCCAATATATCGGGCAAGGCAGCCAGGAGGACAGAAGGACAGCTCCACTAATGCTGAATAGATGGAACAGCAGCATAGATGGAACAGTGGAGCAAACCAGTAACACAACCAGGGAGGCCAAACCGGTGCAATGATGGAGGCAGCAGCAACCGGTGAATGAAAGGTTAACCAGTACCGTGTACTGGACTACAGTATAGCAAACCAGTTCTATAATGTAATGTGGACTAAACCAAATCATGTACTGGACAACAGTCATAGAGGAATCAGCAACCGGTGAATGTGAGTAGACCAGTACCGCGTACTGGACAACAGTGATGCCCAACCGTTTCTATAGCGGAATCTGCAACAGGTGAAAGTGGAGTAAACCAGTACCACGTACTGGACAACAGTAACGGCCAACCGGTTCTATACAGCGGGATCAGCAACCGATGAATGTGGAGTAAACCAGTACCGCGTACTGGACAACAGTGACGCCCAACCGGTTCTATACTAGCGGAATCAGCAACCGGTGAATGAGGAGAAAACCAGTAACGTGTACTGGACAACAGTGACGCCCAACCGGTTCTACACTTGCGGAATCAGCAACCGGTGAATGTGGAGTAAACCAGTACCGCATACTGGACAACAGTAAGGCCCAACCAGTTCTATACTAGCGAGATTAGCAACCGGTGAATGTGGAGCAAACCAGTACCGAGTACTGGACAACAGTAGTGCCCAACCGGTTCTGTACTAGCAAGATTAGCAACGGGTGAATGTGGAGTAAACCAGTACCGCGTACTGGACAACAATAGCGCCCAACCGGTTCTCTACTAGCGGAATCAGCAACCGGTGAATGTCGAGTAAACCAGTACTGCGTACTGGACAATCATTTCGCCCAACCGGTTCAATACAGCAAGATCAGCAACCGGTGAATGTGTAGTAAACCAGTGATCAGAATGTTGCCCAGGCGACCCAGCAGCCAGACGATGACAGTCAGGATACGGTAGCAGGAACAGCAGACAAGCCAGGACAACCACTGGAACGACAGGACTGCCGACCAGGTCAGGAACGGAGCAGGAACAGCGGCAGCATGGGATCAGGAACGGAAGCAGGAACGAGAGCCCAGCCGGATCTGGAACGGAGGCAGGAACCACGCAGGATAGGCACTGATACTGGAGAAACGCTGACACTGGTAGCAGAGCGAAACAGGCCCAAGGATACAGGTACAAGGCAGGTGACTGCTGATATAGAGACACCACGAAAGGGAAACCAAAGGGTGCCTCAGCCCAGTTTATATAGGCAATACTGGGGGGGCAAAAGACAGGCGGCCAATGGAGAGTACACACACCTGACTGACAGCAGAAGTCAGCAATCACGGGCACCGTGATATTGAGGTAGATGGAGATTCCAGAGCAGCCTCCATCTCCTCCTGTGCCATCAGAAGACGCGCAAACTTACTTAATTTAGCCTTATATTCACCGCTTTTCTTTCCCATGGCAGATACAGCAGGGAGTACAAAGTAGTAGTGAAGAAGCCTAGATTTCAGTGCCCCTCCAGATCCTGAGAGAGGACTATGAAACACTTAACAACTAGATTAGATATATGAGTTGCAGGGTATGCAGACAGCACAGGAGATCACTAATACAGGTATAACAGCATGTACAGGACAATGGGTTTCAGTGCAGGACCTTCACTAGGACCAGGCCAGGCTCATGGTACAGCGACTCACCAGACAGCCATATATCCGATCATTTGTATGAGTTGCATAGAGAGGCCACCGGTGGACCACACTTCAGAGCCACCAACAGATCCACACATAAAGGTAGGCAACAAGGGCTCCACAGCACTGTACAGCATACAGTCTGGTGCAGTGCAAACTCCAGACCCTAATCCCTGAGGCTTGTGACCCAGTGTGCGTCTTTGCCGGTGCGCCGTGAAGCCAGCATTCACCGGAAACGACGGTGCAGGTCTAGCGGCTCCACATTCCTCCTCACCAGGCTTAAGGCAAGTAATTATCCTGGTTCCAGCAAGCGTCTTTGGTCTCTGGTCAGCCGTCACTCCAATGATGCAGGATACGGAACCCGCCAACCTTCCAGGGGTATTCTCCGTCAGCGCCGATCAGGCCCACCTCACTCTAACAACTACCCGGCCGATAAGGCCGCAAGTGCGTCGTCTAGGCCCCAGCAGCCACGTAGTGATTCCCCACGGCACAAATCCCTACAATACTGGCATCAGACGGTATCTCCCGGGGCAGGGGATGCAATGGAGCAAGTTGCACCTCACCAAGTCAGCCACAGTAGTAGATGTGACAGGATAATCAAAATAGGGCTCAGAGCCACTCCACTGTGCATCCATCCAGGATCGGTTATGACCATTTTAGTACAGAGAGTTAATTTCATTTTTAATTTCTGGTTTAAGCTAGTTCTCCTGGTACCCTATATGGCATGTCAACTCATAGAAATGGGGTACCATTTTTCATGGATTGGTAGCAGATAAAGAATACCGTAGGAAATACCATGATTTTTTTTGTATCTCTGAACTGGTGAAAATGAAAAAAATATATATTTTGTCCTACAGAGCCACTTTATGTAAATATTTGTGCTCACCAACCTAGGGCGAGAAAAGCAAACAAGCCCCAATTTTATGTTGTTTAATATTTTCTTTCCATAATGCTATGCTTTGTATAGCTTTCCTTCATACAGTTAATAGTTATGACCATTTTAGTGCAAATAACCAGTTTAGGAAACGAAAACACAGAGGTTAGTTTTATGCTTCTGGCACCCTTTACAGTATGTCACCCATACCAGCTGAATTCTCTGAAAAATAGGTGCAACAACAAGAACAAATCTAAAGTTGATGTTTATTCATATGACCTCCCTACAATTTGTTGTGATAGATGTACTATTACAGACTGTGGGACTGTTGGAAGACTATTTTATCCTGCCAGAGGTGCTCTCATTGTGCATATTTTGTACACATTTGCATAATATTGTACATACCAAAGGCATACAATTTTTCTCAGAAAAAGCAGAATCTAATGATTGAATACATTAGGAAGTCCACAGTTTTCAAAGATTGCAGTAAATTTGAAGGGGTTGAAGTACTAACTTCTGGAAACAACTGTGCAAACCAAGTAGAAAAGCAAGTGATCTCTTATTTGATCTCTTACGAGGTTGGTTATATTATTTTCAAAATTGTATGCTTTGTGTACCTTTTCTTCATTTCTATATTACAAGCATTTTAGTATAGACAAGTCATAGTTGGAAAAATAATTAAAAAAATTGTAGTTGGTGTACATTTGTGCTTCTGGCACCCGATACATGTATACATACATTTTATCTCATACCAATTTGGTGCCATTCTCCACAAGAGCAGTAGCTAATGAACACAGTAGCAAATTTTATAGTTTTTAGAGATTTTATTACATTTGAAGGGGTGGAAATTTAATAAAATGCAGTGGGATATTTGCTTTTTGGGAATGTAATCTTTTAGGGGTTTCTTTTGATGTTATTGGATAATTATCCCCTTCAAACTATGTTAAGTGCCTTTGTGAATAACACCTCAAAATGTCAATTGACATTCTCTTATGTGCTGTTACCAATTTGGTCCCCATAGAAGGACATTCATTTGTGCATTCATATTTCATACAGTAATTTTTTTCTTTGGTAAAACTAAGTTTGCTTGAGAAGTTATAAGGTAAAGTGAAAGTATTCTGAAAATCCCTATTTTTAACAAAATTTCTTCAGCCATTTTCTCAGCCATAAGTCTACTATCATGAAATATGTGCTTTTAAATAGTTATTGATCTGTTTTAGGGCAGTCTTACCATGTTCTTGTGAAAAAATCAGTGAATACCATATTTTTGTCTGTTTTTCGTGGGAAAATCTGTTTAAAAATACCAATTAAAATCTTTACATTTTTCGTCCCTTGGCAAAAATTCTTTGCCATTTTTTTAATGGCTAGAAAGTTTCTGCCCATTGATTTATGTGTTTTTCGCCTATTCGGTATTAAAATGTGAGGTATTCCACCGAAGTGAAACACAACAGAAGTAGCTGCAGAGCATGGTAGATGTAATGTTCTGCTGTGATCTTTTTGCAAAATTGATGCAGGATAGGCTCATAGTGACTGCTATCACTATGAGAAAAGTTAAAAATAATAAAAGGAGGAACTGGAAGAACCCTTATGTGTCCACTGAGTCTGTCTGAGGAGGAAGTGAGTACTACAGAAGCAATGCTGGCCAGTCCCCCTAAATCACCCCTAGAGATCTTTGGGAAATTAATGTCAAGGGTGGAAGAAAAGAGTAGTAGTGAGAGCAAGACAAGGCATTTGCCTGTGCCAGCTGCCAGCTGTACTGCCCCAGCCACTGCTACCACCATTTATGTGACTGCTGTCAGATCTGCTGCCCCTGCTACCACTAGTGAAGTGTCTGCTGTCAGATGTAATGTCCCTGCTGCCACCAGTGTTGTGCCTGCTGCTAGTGTTGAATCTGCTGTCACCAGTATTGTGCCTGCTGTGAGATGTGCTGCTCCTGCTGCCACCAGTGCTGTACAGCAGCCAGTGTTGAACCTACTGACACCAGTGCTGAATCTACTGCCAGTAGGGGGGAGGGGGGAAAGAAGAAGATGATTTCAGTAAGGATTTTTAGAGACCTTCTTTCCTGCATAACTTCTCCCCAGATACATATAGAGTGGCTTGTGGTGCTGCTGAGGATTCATTATCAGCACTTTCAGAGGCAAGTGGAATGTCCACATGTCCTATATCACTGCTGGTAATTCCACTATCATCACCAAAGTCTATGGCATTAATGATGACCCCACTTTCAGTGGTACCCAGCATGGTGGATACACCACCATGATCTTGCACTAATATTTAATGATGCTGGTGGGTCTAGAAATCAAACAAATCAGCAGCAGGAACTTCAGAAACTAGAACTATATCATGAGAAAACACCATATCAGTGGTGGTGGTGGTGAGACCCATTCCTGCAGTCTCAGCAGCATCAGCATCACTGCCACATTTGTTTCCCTCTCTTGCTGCTGGTGGTGGTGTAGGAGATGGGGACGAAAAAGTTCCTGCATGACTTTTAATGACAAACCAACCATTTTTTTATTTTTTTCATGAAAGTTTTCTCCTTATCACCACTGCAAAGGTTTTCTATTTTTTCTCCATTGCCAATATTTTTTTTGCCTATGTTTCCTATGATTACAACATTTCCCACCACAATATTACTTCTTCTGAGGGCTGAAGTGGAGAAATGAATAGCTGAAAGTCAAAGTTGTGAGTTCTACAACAACATAGTTCTTGAAATGGTTGTTAGCAGACTGAGTGCCTTTGTCCTTTGCCCACAACACTAACTTCCTGCTTATGTAACATTGGCACAGTCATCCTTGAAAACTAACAGATGACATGAGCTCTTTAAATCATCTGTTTTTAACAAAAAAGGGCAGCATGTCAACCACCAACATTTTGGCAAGTTTACTATTCCATTGGCATACTTTTGCATTATGTTTCTGCAGGTTTTGACTTCTTTCTAAGAACTTTGTTACTGTAGGATGACGGTACATAGTAGATACACTTTGTAAATTTATTACTTTAACTCCATCACTTGTGGAGGTGGTGGGGTGGTGGAAGTACATATAGGCACTCTATGCCTCTTGCCATCTCCTACAGCAAACCCGTGTGATCATAATCCTCTGTAGCTGAAGCCATGGGTGTTATTTGGAATTAATTAATTGTTGGAAGTGGCAAACTCTGACACATCAATAACATCACCACTTCTCTTATCTGCCCAAGAGCCCTGGGAACATTTTGGAGTGTTTTTGTTGCTGCTAGGTGTGGCACCACTGGCCTTTTGATTGTGTGCCTCCCAGTCAGACCTGTGGTTGTTCTTCAGGTAGCATCTCATTGAGGATGTTCCTTGGTGTGAGCATGCAGTGCTTTCCCTCTGCTCATGTGCTTTTTGCACAGACAAAAGATAGCATCATGCTTAACTTTTGGATCCTGAAGGAAGTATTTCCATACTGTGGACTTCATGGACTGAGGGGTTCCTGAGGGGCTGCTACTACTACTACTACTACTGGGGCTAGATGTTGACGAAAATCTATTGCTTCTACTACTAGGTGTCAGTACCTCATGCAGTAGAGGCAGTCATCATAGCTAAGGTTGTGGATGTTAATAACCTGTGTTGTTGTTGTTTCTGCTGGTTACACAACACCAGTATGTGTGGTTTGGACTTGGAAGCAGTGATAATGACTGATAGGATGACTGTGCATTTTTAGGCATCTTTACTCATCCAGAGTCAGACCTTCCACTGTTTTCTCAAGCAGTTTATAGACAGGCACAATGCTCCTTTAGTGGTGGAAGATTGAGCCTTTGCCTTTCAGCTAACTTTCTGGCCATGTCATCATCTCTCTCACTCTCAACTACATCTGTATCTGAACAAGAGGAGGATGGTGGAGGGATATATTCTAGATCTGTATTATCATCATCAGTTATCATTAGGTCATCCTCAGAATCACCCTCCGCTTCTTGCCCACTACACTTATATTCCTAAGCTTTTACAGGTGTCAATTTTTTTACTTTTATTTTCACAGAGTTCACTACTACTTTGATGTAAGGTGTTTTGGTTCTTATTTGTCTCACTGTTGATGCAATATGCCATCATCAACACTAGAAAGTGATTCCTTGTCATCTTCAGTGTTCTTCTATATGTTTTTTTCTTTATAGTACTGGGGCTGGTTAAACTTTTGGTGGGATTGTTACAAACTGTATCCTCCCTGGGATGAGAGGGATCATCATCATTTATTGCACATGCTGCAGCAACCATGGTTGCAGTCAGTTTCTGAACCACCACTTTACTCTGACTACCCTACATTGCTCCTCCTTTCCCCCTCCCCCTGCCCCGTGTGTGTTTGCTGGAAATTACTTAACTACTGTGTGTGTTTTTACTCTAATATACACAACACAACTGATGAAGTGTGATATTTTGCCTTGGCCCTCAACAAAATTCTCAATCTCATGTGCTGTCTATAAAGTCTGCCTCAGTCACACAGCTCACGTCAAGGTCCCAGTCAGCTGTCTGTTCCCTATTTTTTTTGTATAACAAAAAAACTCAACAACTTATTTTTCCAGACTTCCCTAGCACAAAAATAATATCAGCAAAATCAGCAAGGAAACTGGAACGAAGCTGCCTGTGTCTTTCAAATAAAATCAATCAGACAGAGTTTTGGAGTATGTGGGATCAACCTCCTTTGTTCCCTTCTCACACACCCAGAAATGTCCAACACACAGATAATAACAGCAAAATCAGCCAGGAAACTGGGCCACAGCTACCTGTGTCTATCAGATCAAATAAGCCAGACAGAATACTGGGGTATTTGGAGCCCACCTCCTTTGCTCCCGTCTCACATCCCCAGACACATCCAACACAGCAATAACAGCAAGATCAGCAAGGAAATTGCTTGGACTCTAGCTGCCTGTGTCTTTCAAATCAATTCAGTCAGACAGAATGTTGGGGTATTTGGGGTTAACCTCCTTTGCTGCCTTCTCACACTCCCAGAAAGATCCAACAGAGAGATAATAACTGCAAGGTCAGCAAGGAAATTGCTTGGACCTCAGCTGCCTGTGTCTTTCAAATCAAATCAGACAGATAGAATTTGGGGATATTTGGGGTCAACCTCCTTTGTGCCTTTCTCAACCCCCAACGTGTATAACACAGAGATAATAGCAGCAAGGTCTGGGAGGAACTTGTTCTTCAGCTGCCTGTGTTTTTCAAATCAAATTAGTCAGACAGATTGTTGGGGTATTTAGGGTCAACCTCTTTGCTCTTTTCTCACACCACCAGAGCCCCCCAGCACAGAGGTAATAACAGCCAGATCTGGAAGGAGCTTGAATCACGGCTGCTTGTGTCTTGCCAGTTAGTGACACCAAATTTTGGGGTATTTGGGGTCAGCCTCTTTTCTCCCTCCTTCTTCCCCCAGAGTGCCCCCAGACTCCCCTAATACAGAGAACAAATGTCCTACCTAAAAGACTACCTAAAGTAATATTCAACTCCACTTTATTTGCCTATTTTCCCCAGCTCAAAAATATGTTGCTTGTTTCTCTCACACAGAATGGCATGCTGTGAGAGCCTGACACCCTTTTATGTGGCTGAAGGGAAAGAAGAGTAAAGTGACATGTGGTGAGGAGAAATAAACCCATTTGTTTCTATGTAATGAGCTATGTTAAAAAAGTAAGAAAATGACAGTAACTCTGTGCTGCTACTACTGAACATAGTGACCTGAGGAAAAACACATTTTCTCCTTTCAAAATTTCACCACATGGCCATGTAGATGTGGTGGCATCACTATCTGCTGGGGTGGTGGAAAATTCAACAAGAGCTGGCACCACTAGTGAGTTCTATGTCACAGAGAATGTGGTAATAGTGCTGATGGCAGCTTTACTTAGTGCTGGGCTCTGGGAATGTGGTGGGGTGGTGTCAGCATTATCTGCTGCTGGGCTTTGTATTTTCTCAGTCACAGGGAATGTGGTGGGGACAGTAGTAGCATTATCTGGTAGGTGCTGCCACTGACCACTGTTATTTCTAGTATGCTGTTGCTACCTCTACCGGATTCCTCCACATCAGCAGCAGCATCCCATCAACTCATCTTAATTTTTACCCCAATAAACAATGCAGAAGGAAACAACAGCAGCAGGGATACTAGTGGTGCTTGCAAACTATCACAAAACAATTAATCCTCAAATTTGTATTATGTTTCTCTCTAGCGCTCTCCTGCTACAGCTCTATCTGTGTCAGCTACACCTCAGGGAGGGAAGTTCAAGATTTTCATAGTTGTGGGGTGTGAAATATCATGGCTATAGAAAACAAAAATCTGACTTTTTACATCCTCCCCTAATCCCTAGTCATTACTGAAATTAGTTCTGGGAGCGTGTTCCCTAAAGTACAAGCATTTATGAGCTTAAAACAGCAAATTGTAGGTTTTATGTGAAAATTTGTGCTGGAAAACATCCACTTTTCACACAACCCTACTTGTATGCGAGTTAAAGTCCATATTCAAACCTGACCTACCAGGCAAGCCTTGTCCAATCTGTAATGTTGAAGGGGATGGGTAGAGTGATTATGCCTCAGTAAACTGACACCATTTCTAGATTTCTAATAAAACTCCATGCTAATTTAATCCACCCATGCAATGAAGAAAAGATATCCACACACCACACAAACCTGCTGAAATTCTGTTATCTACAATTCCAACAGCCTCCTGATTATTCTTAACTGGATAAATAAATGAATATCAGATATTAATACAGATAAACTAAAATAATACATAGAATTAGATAACTGTGACTAAGAAACACTAGCTCGATAATGAGGCAGTCTCAAAGCAATCAAAGAAGGTAAAAATGATGTCTAAGAAGTTGTTAATTTACTCCTCACATATCTCAGCTAAAACCCTAGTCAATCATATGCAATTAGGCAAAGATATCTACATACCAATACACTCAGTAAAATCCTGTGATCTACAATTCCAGCAACCTTCTGATTATTATTAAGCGATAACTTGAAGAAATAATATAGTCTACAATCCCAGCAATCTCTTTATTATTCTTTTTATAAGAAACACTAGTCCAATTTAATTTAATGGTCATTTTATATCATACCTGGCACTGTTGGCTGTCTCTAGAATTGCACCTCTTTAGCTTTCTATATAAGGCTCTATTTTCCTAATTTTGCACTGAATATAAATATATATATGGTGTCTTGGTGATGTCTAAGTTTTTTCTCATGAAAAAAATAAATCCCTTTGCCAAAATATGTGTGAATTACATTGAAGGTGATAACTGTATCACTAGTTTAAAGGGATAGTAATGTTTCATAATAAAAGCAGCTCTAATTAATCATCATAGTATTTGGAATTTGGAGAGTGTTATTTCAATTCTGTCAGAGTTGTAGTTCAAGAGTAATTCAATGACAAAGTATCCCCCTCCCACCCCTTTTACTGATGTAACACTGTTCAGCCAGAGCAGAAGGGATGTGCCCAGGTATATTGCAGAGAGGGACAATCTTCAATTAAGATAAGGGAAAAACCTGAAAAACTTGTCAAGGGGGGCAGGGCTTTCATTGTTCTCACAGGAAGAAGATTGTCCCCTGCTGTTATCTGTCTGGTCTATGGACTACATTCCACATCTGAGAAGAGATGGCTTACACTAGGTAAAAGGGGCGGAAGGGGAAAATTTGCTTGTTAATATCTCTTAAACCATAAAGGTTTGAGAGATAAGTCTTATATCGTTCTTCATGTTTTTTTAATGCCTACAAAAAAAAATAAAGATAAAACGCAGTATTACTATTCCTTTAAAATTCAAATTCCCACTATAGACTACAATAGGAGTCTGTAAGGAAAAACTACTGATGATATTTATCACCTGACTTGGATCCAGCAATAAATTAGGAATGTATTTGAAGGATATAAATTGATGTTTTTTGTTATATGAAAAGATTAATCTTGTTTTTTAAATTGTAGATTTGTTTTGTGATAAATTGTGGTCAGATGTTGTAAGGTTCATAAAAGATGAGAGATTTTTGTTTAATTGATTGGCTATGTCTTTATCTTCTCTCCTACATCAAATAAAGCATCAGAGACTTCATAGATGTATGAAAAGTCAGAAAAATATAGTACACATTCCTATCCAGTGTTTATGTGAGAGACTACAGATACCTTTTACTGGTTTATATTCACCCCACTTATATCAGGTTCACTAAGTCTCTCTGACACTAATGAAGGATTAAAAGAAGGTAAATGCTTAGTGCCTTCAACCTGCCTTTTAATGTAGATTAATCTCATTTGGCTTATATTTCCTCAACCAGCCATGCATAGTAGGCCCCATGAGGAATATTGAATTTGCAGTGTGTTTAAAAAGTATAACATTATCCAGATGAACTATGCAAAATACGTTTACCCATACCACCAGTAATTAGATACTGGTTAACAAACTAGGAAACATGCAGAAACTATTTAAATAGCATGCATCAGTTTAATGAACATGAACCATATTGTAAAGATCAGAACATTTTTATTCGTAAAATTTAGAAATTACCATGTTATTTATATTGTAGAATTACAATAAAGCCCCAGATTGTGTGCACCATGTCTAAGGTATTCAAATGCAGAAATTAATTTAGATTTCAAGTATCATATCTCAAAACATTAAGTGTTAGAGATACCTAAAATAAAAATCAATGTAAAATGAAAATCACTGTGTGTGTGACTATTTTACATATATATATATATATATATATATATATATATATATATATATATATATATATATATAACGGGGTAAATGGTGAAACCACCATAAACAAGTGCACTCACAAGTCTTATTGATAGAAGAAAACAAAGAAAAGGTTTATAGAACAGTCAATGTTTCGGCTCCATTTCAGAGCCTTTCTCAAGACCAAGAGAAAGGCTCTGAAATGGAGCCGAAAGTTTGACTGTTCAATAAACTTTTTAATCTTTTCTTCTATCAATAAGACCTGTGAGTGCTCTTCTTATGGTGGTTTCACCATTTGTCCCTTGTTGTATACCTTTAATTATTAGAAGCACCCACGCAGTTTCTTTATTATTTTTTTTTTCTTAGATGCTGGTACATTAATTATTGCAATGGTGCACACATCGTTTCCAAGTTTTTCATAACTTTACCCATTACCATTCTTATGGATACAGCATCACTTTCCACATGCTCTGGCAACACAGCAGCATCAGTAAATATAAATATTCATATGGCTTTATTGTAAAACTGTTAAGGTAGTTCCCAATTACCAAATGGCATGTGGATCCCTTGCTCTGTATCAGGAGAAATCAGCTGCATCTCAGTTAAAAAAAGACAGAAACATATCTATGGAGTTTGCTAGTACATTTGCATGGCATTTTGATATTTTCTTATGGTCTGGGCAAGACTGATATACCTTGTATCTTATATACATTACTTACATTACATAATGGAGTGAGCTCTATAATAAAACAAGGCATATATGTACGGTATTGCTCATTCTCAGAGGGTATTTCACAATTGGTTTGTTTTTAAATTTCAAAAAAGGTTTAGAAAATTGTTGAAGATTTCAAAATAGTATCTTCCCTAGAAAAATTCTTAAAGTAAAAATTACCATTTATAAACCTCCAGAATAATAAAAAAATAAGATTTCTTTTTTTAAATCACGACATTATTTAAAAAAAAAATGAAGGAAATTCCCCCACCTTTATCCAACACACACCAGCATGCACACACACACACACACACACACACACACACACACACACACACACACACACACACACACAGAGTTTTCATTGTCCCGTTGTTCATGGCATAGTGCAAAAAATGGAGCAGCTCAACCAACTGCTAAGTATGACAGTGAGACAAACAACTACAAAAGCAACTTTCCTGAAAGTAATTATCCCTCAAATAGTAAAAGCAAAAAGACATTTTTGGGAAGCTCTAAATGCCTACAGGAATATAAAAATAGTGAGGAAGAAGCGTTAGGTGACGATGAGGATGACCTATTACTGATGATAGTCATGATGTAGACCTACAATGTATCACTCCAGTCCCTCCTCTTCTTCAGATACAGATGAAGTGTAAAGTGAGAGAGTTGATAACATGGCCAGAAAGCTAACTGAAAGGCAAAGGCTCATTCTTCCATTGTTGAAAAGGAGAATTGTGTCTGTCTATAAATTGTTTGAGATAACAGTTGGAAAGTCTGGCCCTAGACAAGCAAAGTTGCCAAAAAATACACAGTCATCTTGTCATTCATTATCAGTATCATCACTGGGACTTCCAAGTCCAAGTCTGTCTCAGCCACACACTAAGTGTTGAGTAACCAGCAACAATACAGGTTATTAGCATCCACAGACTTACCTTTGTTTCTGTAGTTGTTGGATGTACAGCACCTGTGACACCTAGTACTAGTAAAATTTCAGCAACATCTAGCCCCAGTAGTATAGCAGCCTCTCAGGAACCCCACAGCTTATGAAGTCCACAGTATGCAGATACTTCACTCAGGAAGGATCCAAAGCTAAGCATGTTGCTATCCGTTGTCTGTGTACGAAGCTTGTGAGCAGGGGGAAAGCAGGCTCACACATAGGCACCTCCTCAATGAGATCCCACCTAAAGCACAACCACAGGTCTGACTGGGAGATACACCATCAACAGCTCAGAGGGGCCACAACTAGCATCAACAGATGTACTCCTAAAAGTTGCCAGGCTCTGGGGTACATAATTGAAGTGATTTTGATGTGTCAGAGAATGTGCTAAGATTTTCTTCTCCTGCTGCAGATGAGTAAGACTCGGAGTTTGTTTTTGCAGATGACAAGAATCATAGATAGTCCACACATACCGCCCCCCACCATCACCTCCACAAGTGATGTTGTTAAAGCAATAAAATTGCACAGTTCTTCCACTATGTACTGCCATCCCCCATTTACTAAATTCTTAGAAAGAAGTCAAAACCTGCACAAAAATAATGCAAGTGTACACCCATGGAATGGTAAACTTGCCAAAATGTTGGTGGTTGACATGCTTCTCTTTTCTTTTGTTGAAAACAGAGGCTTTAAAGAAATGATGTCTTGTTTTGCACACTGGTGGAATATCCCAAGCCACAGTTATTTTTGAAAGATGGCTATGTCATTGTTACTTAAGCAGGGAGTTAGTGTTGTGGGCAAAGTCATTACGTTATCCCTTAAATCAACAATATGTCACAATGCCTAAGGGTCTGATGAATGATGCTTGGGTGCGACGCTTGAGAGCGTAGCTCGGGAAGGTAGACAGTTACCCTAATCCCTTGCTGCGGCCATAGCCGGGGTAAAGGTGCTGGCTGCGAAGCCAGATGTCCGATCTCAGTTGAGCTGGGATCCTGACCAGGATGGGTAGAAGGGTATACTGATAGGTGTAGACCCCTAAACTATGGGAGGATCTGAAGGGCAAAAAAGGCTAACCAAACCCTAAGGTAATACAAGAGAGGAGAGGCCACAGGATCTCAGACTAGCAATACTGGGGGATAAAGCAAGCCAGGAGGGTCCCCTAAGGGGACCTAGAGACCAAAGGATGGAGACAGTGAGACCCACAAGAATGACCAACAAGACACAGACAGATAGACCAAGGCTGACCAAGATCATCACGGGCTACGACCGTTAACAACCTCCTACTCTGCCCAGTACCAAAAGACACCAGCACCAGGACAATTACTAAACCACCAGGTCTTCCGAAGGAGATACTAAACTGCGGAGTAAGACTGCCCAAACCCGGTTGCCCAGCAGGCTACAACCACTAAGGGCCAAAAGGAGGGACCTGACTGGCTACAGGAACAACTTAAGGACACTACTGGCAAATCCTGGATAGCAACCCCAACGAAAGGCTTCAACAGCCAGCAGCAAAGAGAGAGAAGGACTAGTCCAATGGGCAACAACCATACCTGGGAACTTTTGAGACAGGGCTACCTGGAGGGTAACCCTGTCAGTGCCGACCTGTGAAGAAAATGACGCAATACGCACCATAAAAGGGGTGGGGCTTAGTTGCGGAGGGGGGGCGGAACAAAAAAACCCCCCTGCAAAATATATCTAAGAGGGCGGGGAGTGGGAGGAACCAGGCGGGACAGAGCACAAGTGGGCAGAGTTTCTATTTAAACTCTGCCCACCCGGTGATCCATACATTGCCCCGGAGACCCGGTAATTCAGTCTGAAATCCGGAGTCTCCGAGGCAAAACCGGAGAGTTCCCAGGTATGGCAACAACAGTGACCTGCTCACCAAGGGACTCCATACCTCAATAAAGCCACAAGTTGATACTGTAAAGCAGAGCCCTTACTCAGAACAGAGTCCCCAGCCAAGGTTATTGGCCAACAACTCTGTCCGAACCGGGAGCAACCCGCCAGCACTGGGGAGGATGCCACCAAGCACAACTGCAATGGCTGTTAGGACGAGACCGGCAGAGGTACGGACCGGAAGCAGTGGGTGAACGGTCTAGCAGGCCCACGGACCGAACCGAAGTGGGGAGCAGGAGCGCACAGGAAATAGCCAGGCCGCAATGGAGGACAAGAGCAGAGTTAGTCAGGCACAGTACTGGGAGCGTCGGAATGCATCGGAGCCCAAGCAGAAAAGAATAGTCTGGAGAACGGACCGAAGGTAACCAGAAGCGACAAGAACAACTGAGGTAAGGCACAAGAATGGTCAAATAACAAAGCCGAGGTCAAACAGGAGTGTCAAGAACCAAAGTAGGGTAAGCAAAAACTCAGAGTCAGGAAACAAGCCAGGATCTAGATCAGAAACACAAAATAACAACAGGGCAATGCACTAGATGCTAACTATCTTGAATAATCAGGCAGCATGGGAACAGACTTCCAGGATACTTAAACCTCCCAGAACCAATAGGAGATCAGAGAACAAAAAACTCTACCAGTCCTCCATTGGACCAAAACTCCATAGGGTGCAGAATGTGACATAATACAGGTCCCATGTGTTTTGCAGTAGTGGGTGAATTAGACCTATATAGAGGAGTTGATGCAGTGTTCACTCCCCTGTTGGTCTTCACCTACCTACTGCAAACTTTTCCTGTTTTAAATCAAGTTAATCTTATCAAGATATTTTCAGAGTCTTTAGAGGGGTGGGATGGGTGTTTTAACTAGTGTTTCATTAGGTTTTACATTAAAAATGCTACATATTACTACAAGAACTGCTTATGCATGTTTAATTTTATTTCAGTTATTTTAGCTATTTACAATTTTATTTTGTAATGGTAGTATAGAGAGCTTAATACATACTTTAGCCAACAAATGTGTTGGTAGTGGTGAAAGGAAGGACATTTTATGTATATTCCATGGGAGGGAATTTTTGAAAAAAAAAGTGGGAAATTCATGTTTTTCAGCTAAAATTCCTGTGAGAAATGTTTCTGATGTTTCACTCATCTCTAATTTTTTTCACAAATTTGAAAATGCTCTTCTGAGATTCTGTTAATTAGGGGTTTGGGCAGGCCATACATATAGGTTAAACTTATTTTGCACACTGGGGATTTAGGGCTTTTTGACAAATAACTGAAACTTTCACAAGCAACATAAATTTGTTGATGTATAGTGTTTGATATTGGCAAAATAGGTATTTTTAACTTGTTTTGAATTTATGACATCATCACACAAGGCACCATGAAACAGCTGAATATGTTCAGAAAAAAACAATATATTGTTTTCCATATTTAACTATTGAGTTACCTACAGGAATCATATATAAGCAGGTAGATAACAGAAACACTGAAAACACGTTCAGATTTCAGGTCAAAGAAATGTCTCAAAGCCCCATGGCACTAAATGGTTAAAGGGATAGTAATACAATGTAAAAAAAAATCTGTTGTAGGGTTTATCCCCCTGAGTAAAACAAGAGTACTCCCACTGCTGAAAGGTGTTTTATTCAAAAGTTATTACAGCTCAAAGTTGAATTTTTTAGGTGCAATATCACAGTGGTGTGAATTTCAACAGTGGCGCTGTTGCTACACAATCCTATGGAGATTTATGGTCTACAGGCCAGAGCTGTCCATAGGATGGTGTAACAACAGCTCCACTGTACATTTCAGACCACTGTGATATTGCACCTAAAAAAAATGAAATTTGAGCTGAATAAAACACCTTTTAGCAGTGAGATTACCCCTTTTTTTACTCAGGGGGATAAACACTACTATATATATATTTACAAATTAAGTATTACCATCCCTTTAAGGTAACTGGAGGTTTATTATTTGCAAGTATTAGTGTAAATTGAATTTTTGTACCAGATATTAATTAGCTATAACAATTCACTCAACAGTGAAATTGCAGAATATTTGTTCATTGGCTAGTTCATGTATTTCTTTATATGGGACAGCATAATAGGAACAGAAAACATCAACTTGAGGATAAACAAGTTGACAACAGAACTGAGAATGCTAAGTGTTATCTAATGGACATATTCCAAGAATCTAGGGTGATATGGCCCAGAATCTCTTTCAGTTCTAAAGTATCATATATCAAAAGATTGTTACTGGCGTAATTCCAATATTTTCTTAGAGACTGCCGTGAACAGACAACTTGAAGACAACCTCTACACTTTTGTTTTTACAAGTGATATCTGAATAGCTAACAAAGTAATTTTCTAGATGTGGCTGGCTATGTGTGCAAATCAAAATATTTTAGTCTTTAAAAACCCATTGAGTGCCTGAGGGGTATCTAATGCATTGCATATCAATGCTTTAGATACCCCTCTGGCACTCAAGCAAAAGATGAGCAATTTCAGAAGATAAAAAACTTGCACCGGAGGGTGGAAATTAATATTTCCGTTTTGATGTAAATTGCGGTTTTTACCACTTTAATGCTAGAGAGATCTCCGGTGCATTGTGAAGCAATCTTTCTATCTCTCCAGCATTTAAAAGCCCCAATTACATCAAATGTAACACATGTAATTGTATTTGTTCTCTACTGCCATTTACACTGCAGAATTGTTCCATTATTGTTTTCTGTAAAAAGTAATTTGTCTTTCATTGAAATACATATCATAGTTAGCAATCTATGGCTTCATGACTTAACCCCTTAAATGTTAGGATAGTCTCCAATGCAATGTTTCACAATGCATTGAGAACCTATTTAACATTAAAAGGGTTAAAAGCCCCATTTAAGTAAATAGTAATTCAGATCTGCTGCCCATGATGTATTTAGTTTTGCCCCATAATTACTTGATGTTTATCTTTATATTGCCTAATTGTTCAAATGCTTTGGATAACTCACATCCAACAAGTTTCTATTTCATGTTTAGTATTGAAATATGCAGGGAATGTTGTGTATAGAACACTAACATTTCTCCTGTTTAGGAAAGAAAAATGTCACTTAAGTTTAACCAGCCAGAAATGTTCAGAAGTTTTCTATGGGATGGGTAGAAAACAATGATATGGGGATACATATCAAGTGGAATTTGCTCAAACACATAGCACTAATGTTATCTGTATCAAAGCTATTCAGCTACTCTGGGGAGAATACCATTTTTGGTGGTGATTTCTAGATGAATGTGCTTGTGGTCAGCAAGATCATTTTTAATTTAAAGAACCATAGACCTCAATACAGAAAGAGTGCATAATCAAAATTAGTCCATACTAAATTTCTATATGGGCATATGGGCACAGAGATAACAAAAAATATCTAAAAGCTTATTAGTATCAAAAAAACTTTGTTCTCCTGTCTCCACATGTGATTGTACTATTTAATACCTTTGTATGTCTCTTCCCAGTTGTACAGCGATGCGGAATTAGTTGGCGCTATATAAATAAAGAATAATAATAATAATATATATCAATACAATTATATATCAATAAAATTAAAATCAATAATCCAGCAAGCATGTGGTTGAAGTAGTACTTCAATGGTCAATTACCATTTGTCCATCATCATGCATGCACATTTTGAAACTCTAAGCCAAGAAAAACTCTCCTGTCAGGAAAGGGTATTTAACAACTTGAATGACAGAGAGATGCCAATACATTTTGGAGCTGCACTGGTGAATACATACATCGGATTTCAAAGTAAACCTTCAAATATTCAATGGTCTTGATTCCCTACATGTAATTAATAATTTCATCAAATCACAAGAACACATGTCGAAGACCTCCTTCCAAGAATTTAAAAATGACACACCCTAAAAGAGAGATGTTTATATACCCACAATTAGGGGTGGATGAAAAGTCACTTTTTTCATGAAAAAAATGTTTTTCACTTTTCATGAAAGTTTTCTCCTTTTTTGCCACTGCCAAATTTCTCCTTTTTGCTACTACCAATACATTGTCTGCCTACAACATTTCCCACCACAATATTACTTGTTCCGAGTTCTGAAGTAGAGAAATAAATAGCTGAAAGTAAAAGTTATGAGTCCTACAACAACATGTGCCTTGAAAAGTACCTTTGCCCATTGACAACAACACTAACTTCCTATTTATGTAACATTGGTACAGCCATCCTTGAAAAATAACTGTAGCTTGGGATATTCCAGCAGGGGGCAACTCATGACATCCGTTTTTTAAAGCCTCTGTGTCACGGTTTGCCAATAACGTTCAGGAGTCAGTACGGTACAGTTAAATTCAAAATGTATTAATAATAGAAAAGTAGAGCACACTATGTACAGAAGTAGCAAGCAGAGGGTTACAAGCCAGCCAGCACTGCTATCAAGAATAGTAGGCTGTCAAGTTTGACCACTCTGCTGGAGACTAGGCCTCAGCCACTGGTAGTCTCTGCAGGAACCAGGAGCAGGAACAGGAGCAGGAACAGGAACACTGGATCTTGATCTGACAAAGCAAGAGTACTGACTCGCCTGCAGTCAGTAGGGATTGATATCTGACTCATGCCTGCAATCAGTATAAATAAAGGAATACCTGACTCATGCTTGCAGTCAGTATCTGAGCTAGTCTACCAGAGCCCCAGGTCTGCACTAGATTGGGTGTCTGCTAGGTACCAAACATAAGAATAGTCAGACAGAGCCACAAGTCAGCACCACAGGGGGTAGTCAGACAAGCCAGGTCATATACATTTCAGGTAGTCAGCCAGAGCCACAGGTCTGCACCAGGTTGGGTGTCCACTATAGGGATAGACAAAACAATAGTCAGACAGAGCCAAAGGTCAGCACCAGGTTGGATGGAAGACTAGCCAGGTCATACACAGAGCCCAAGGTAACAGAACTGCTATGAACAACAATGCAAGGGCAACTGAGTCAGGACTCAGACTGCCCTTTAAAGCCCTCCTCAGTGTGATGGAACTGTGGCAACTATGGGAGATATTGGTGTGTTAGAGATATGGGATCTCATGTCTTCAGACTATTTCTACCCAAAAGACTAACAACCATAGACTGCTGGCTTGCTTCCAAGGAAATGGGCCGTAAGGGTTAATTATTTGAGCTTAGCCAAAGTTTCTTTCAATGTAGGTTTTGTGTGGTATAATGTAATAGTGTGTGGTGTTATAATATACATTATGACAGGATGTGGTAACTGGAAGCTAGAAGGCAGTGACAGTGGGGGCTGGGCGTTGCTTTTAATATACTCCAGGTCTGTGCTAAGGAATGTTATTTGATTCCTGATGTGCTTCCTTGACCAATCAGAGGAGGTTATTTATGATCCAGTTAAGAATGTCTATTTTTCAAGTCCTAATTTGCATGCTTATCTTGAAAAGGGTGCTTGTGACTGATTGGTCAAGCATAGAAACACTGACCTCTGACCTGTTGATCGTGTGTCTCCCAGTCAGACCTGTGGTTGTGCTTCAGATGAGAACTCATTGAGGAGGTGCCTAGGTGTGAGTCTGCTTTCCCCCGCTCACATGCTTACACAGCCAACAGGTAGTAACATGTTTAGCTTTTTGATCCTGAGTGACGTATCTCCATAATGTGGACTTCACAATCTGTGGCATTCCTGAGTGGCTGCTACTATTGGGGCTACATGTTGCTGAAATTGTACTACTACTAGGTGTCACTGATGCTGCACTTCCAACAGCAGCAGAGGCACTCATCAAAGCTAAGGCTGTGGATGCTGATAACCTTTGTAGTTGTTGGTTACTCAGTACTATTAGAGTGTGTGCCTGAGAGGGACTTGGACTTGTAAGCAGTGATAATGCTGATAAAGACTGATGAGTAAATGTGTATTTTTTTCTATCTTTCCTTGTCCAATTAGACTTTCCATTTCTTTTCTTGAACAGTTTATAGACAGGCACTGTGATCCTTTGCAGTGGTGGAAGACTGAGCCTTTGCCTTTCTCCTAACTTTCTAACCATGTCTCTCTATCTCTCAATTTCATCTTTATCTGAAGATGAGGAGGATGCTGAAGGGATATATTGTAGATCTACATCATCATCAGTAATTAGGTCATCCTCTGTATCACCCTTCTCTTCTTCCCCACTACTTTTATATTGTTCTAGGCTTTTAGAGGTCTCAAACAGTTTCTTTTACTTTTCACCTTTGCAGGATTTTCTTCTAGGCTTTTAGAGGTCTCAAACAGTTTCTTTTACTTTTCACCTTTGCAGGATTTTCTTCTAGGCTTTTAGAGGTCTCAAACAGTTTCTTTTACTTTTTCCCTTTGCAGGATTTTCACAATGTCTGCTACTATTTTCAAGACAGTTGTTTTTGTGCTTGTTTGTCTTACTGCCAGATATAGCAGTTGGTTGAGCTGCCTCTTTCACTATGCCATCAGCTCTTCAGTGCTTTTAGATTTATTATTATTGATAGTACTTGTGCAGGTAGTGATGGAACTTTTGGTGAGACTAAATCTTCCACAGGAGGAGGGGAATCACCATTTTTTATTGCACATGCTGCAGCAACCATGGCTGTGCTCAGATGGACTACCATTTAACTCACACATCTCTGCACTGCTCCTAATCCTTTGACCCTCCCCCCACCCCTTGTTTGCTGGACATTACTCAACTGCTCTGTAAACTACACAATAGAACTGATTGCATGTAAAGTCTTGCCTTGGATCTCTACAATATACTCTGTGTTGCCTAGTATCATCCTGCCTCAGTCACAAATCACATCAGGGTCCCTGTCTCTGTCACCTATCTTTTTTTTAAATTACATGTATTAATTTATTAATCAACTTATTTATTTATTAATTTTAATTAACTGTGAACAAAAAACAAAACACAGTCCCTGTTCAACCGCTTCTTTCCTAAGACTCCCCTAGGATAGAGATAATAGCCAGATCAGGAAGAAACTTGGATCACAGTTGCCTGTGTCTTCCCAGTCATTCACTCAGTATTTTGGAGTATTTGGAGTAATTCTTCTTTGCTCTCTGCTCACTAGGGCTGGGCGAAAAGTGGGAAAAATTTCCTGTGTGACTTCCTGCAAAAACTGGCCGATTTTTCTCTTTTTGCGCAAAAGTTTTCTCTTTTTCACCAATGCAAAATTTTCCTCCTTTTCGCCTATTTTAAAAAAAAATGTCGCTTATATTTCCTATGGGTACTACATTTCCCACCGCAATATTACTTCTTCTGAGGGCTGTATTTTAGAAATAAGTGGGTGAAAGTCAAAGTTGTGAGTCCTAAAGGAACATATACCTTGAAAAATGTGGTAGCATACAGAGTGCATGTGTCCTTTTCCCACAATGCTAACTTTCTTTTTAAATGACACTGGCACATTTTAATAATGATAATGTCAAGTAATATCAAAAACAAACTACAACCTACAATGCGGCATATGTGTATTGTAGTGGTGGTGGTGGGGGAATGGTATGATGTGATTTGTGTATGTATATACAGTAGTTTATACCATTGTCATGTTTGTGTCAGATCGCTATCCTCCTTCTCAGATTATTGACACACATTACTTTTCGGTCATTCATAGCAGTGTTCCCAAGTGGGGTAGATGGTGACAACCCTTCTTCACATCCCTCCTCATACTCCTCATCTGTGTTGCTGTTAATATATTATCCTGGCTTTGTCTGTCATGTGTGGTTGCTGCTACCTTATACTCAGATGGCATGAGATGTTGGTTCATTTTTAAGAATTTTAGTCTCCCAACAATGCTGCTTGATAGCTGCATCCTGCAGTTATTCACAATATAACTAGCCTCACTGAAAACCCTCAGACTCAACACTTGCTGGAGGACAACTAAGGGTTTCTACTGCAGTACGTGTCAATGCTGGCCACACACACTGCTTTGTTTGCCAGTAGCCCATGGGGTCATTGTTTCTGCATAGAAGGTAGCTATCCTGCAAGTATGCAGAAACCATCTCACGTGCAGTGGGATCACTTGTAGGAGCTACACTGTGTTCCTGCGTGTCAGTTACCAACCCATACTCAGGGAGCAAGTCTCAAAGAGATGTGCCGCCACTGCCACCTCCACAAATTTTGGGTTTTTGCTGCCCCTGCTGAGACCCATGAATTGCCCTGTGTTCAGAATGGGATATTCTGATTTATGATGTAGCTGCTTCTGCTGCTTGAAATGCTCTGCTGCCTTCCTTTTCACTATAATGTCTAGATGTTTGTTCTGCCCTAACTTCATCTCGCCCATCCTCCACAATGCAACCATTCACTCTATTAATAAGCATATCTCGATTTTCCTTGACAAAATACGATTCCTCAGAGGGTTGCTGCTGATCATCATGTCTCCTTGTTGTGACAAACTGCTGATGACCCTTTGGCAGAAATTCATAAATTTTGTGTTTGAAGGAGGGGTCCAGCAGAGTGGCAAGAATGTATTCCTTAACATGCCATTTACCAGTTGGTACATGTCTGTGTTGTCGTTATGGTAAGAGTCCTCTGCCATGCTCCTAATTTTTTTCTGCAATAAAAATATCAGTGGTAGAATTTCACTAATTCCTGCCCCAATGTGACTCACCAGGATTTGCCTCCTCAAAGGGTTTCAGCAGGTCACATACATCGTACGTTAGTTGCCATTGGCCAGGTGACAAAGAGGCTCTCTCCAAAGCCTTCCAGTTTTGCATGGTGTAATCGCTAATTACCTTATTCTGCTCGTACAAATGCTCTAGCTTGTACATCATGGAATTCCACCTGGTAGGGACCTCCATTATCAGCTGGTGATGGGGCAGGTTGTTACTCTCTTATATGGAATATAGAGTGTTGTATGCACTGTAGGAGTGACTAAAATGGGCACAGATTTTGTGGGCAATAGTAAACATCTCTCTGAGGTTTTCAGATTCCGCCAGGAATCTGGTCACAACTAAATTTATCACATGGGCAAAGCAGGGCACATGCACCATACCACCTATTCTCAAAGCAGTGATTATGTTGGAGTCATTATCAGCAGACACAAAACCAGCTTTTAAGGAGCAGGGTACAAGCCATTCCTCTATCACCTGCTGTAGCGTACATAAAAGATCTACAGCTTTGTGGGACTGTCTCTCAACACTCAGCATGTACAAGGTGGCATGCAGATGGTATGGGCTATCCTGCTGCTGCCGCCTTTTAATCACACTGCCAGAACCTGAAGCACAATTACTGGCTTTCACCTGATGCTGTAAGCTAATGTTGTCCACTGTTGGTTCTGGGAGGGAAACCCAGTGAGCAGTCACAGTTATATAGTATGTGTTCTGCCCACTTGTCCACATATCTGTTGTCAGGTGGATTTCCTTGCTATACACACTTTTCAGCCCTTTGCCCACCAAACTAACCACCTGCTTGTACAAATCAGGCACAGCTGTCCTGGAAAAATAACTTTGGCTTGGGATATGCCCTCATGGAGCTACATGACATCATTTCTCTGAAACCTTGGCTTTCTACAAAAGAATATGGCAGCATGTCCACTACCAACATCTTGGCAACCTTGCCATTGCACAGGCATACTATGGGATTGTGTTTGTGAAATTTTTGACTCCTTCCCAGGAACTCAGTCAGTGTGGGTTGGCAGGACATGGCAGAAGAAGCCTGGAACTTTATTGCTTTAACATGACTAGAGCAGGTGGTGGTGGTAGAGGCAGCATGTGTAGGCAGTCTATGTCTCTTGCCATCTCCTACAGCAAAGCCTGAGTCATCATATTCCTCTGCAGCAGGAACTATAGTTGTTATTTGGAGTGAACTAACTGTTGGCAGTAGCGCACAACTTTTTTTTGTCCTTGAACTTTTTAGAGTGATTCTGCTGCTGCTAGTTGCTGCACTTTTGGCCTGCCGATAGTGTGTTTCCCAGACAGACCTGTAGTTGTACTTCAGGTGGGATCTCATAGAGGAGGTGCTTAGGTGTAAGCCAGGTTTCCCCTGCTCATGTGCTTTTTTGGACAGACAACACATAGCAACAAGCTTAGCTTTAGGATACTGAGAGAAGTACCTCCATACTGTATCTTCTTGTACTGAGGGGTTCCTGAGGTGCTGCTACTACTACTGGGGCTAGATGTTGATGCAATTCTACTGCTACTACTACTAGGTGTCAAAGGTGCAGCATTTGTGTGTGCGTAATGAAGTTTATGCGCGTGGTGAGGTGTGTTGAGGAATGGCAAGAACACAATATGGGAACTTGCCTTTGGAAAGCTTAACTTTCCACCTGAAGCCTTTGCCTCATTCTCCTTCCACAGAGAACATCAGTGGAAAGGAGAAACATCCCTACCGTGTTTTGGAAATTCTGACAGGAATCAAAAAAGTAAAGCACAGGGTTAAAAATGCCAAAATCAATAAGTAACAGGAATTCCAGGTGCAGAGATGAAAACTATCTACATTAGATCCATATAAATATTAGCCAGATAGTGTGAAAATTTGAGAGCAAACTAGCCTCAACATCCCAGAACAACCCCTATCAATATATATTATACTATATTTGCAGTCCCGCAACAAATACAAAATGTATGTAGACACTACAGCTAAAGCAACACAACAAGAGTAAACAACCTTGTTGCGACTGATCTGCACTTGTTCGTGCGCAATCAATCTTGTACATGACAGAAAATTGTAATATATGTATAAGCCAATGATTAGCAGCTGGTGGGTCACCACACATTGAGGTATTTTGAAACAAGGATTACCATGTCATGATTTAAAAATGTATGGGAAGCTCTGGTGTAGATTGACTTTTTCAGTTTTTTTTCTGTAAACTGAAGAACACAACTGTCTGTGTATATTTGAAAAATAAAGTGCTATAGATTAAGTTACCTCAGCACTGAACTAGTCCATTTGATTTTATTGCTACAGAGTATTACTGAAATGTTTATTGTTCTGTAGGGGGTACAACAGTTTACAACACCAATATTTACTTAAGCTAATAATGTGTACCATAATATTAGTTCAAGTTTGCTTAACAAAACATGTTTACATTGGGGTTTTTTGTCTAAGAATGTAACTCTCATTAAGCTGTCTACATTGGAGAACATGTTTCTGCTCCCTGGAGTACTCCTAGGAAAGGAATTCACTGTATCAAAAATTGCCAAATGCTTTCAAAACTACATCATTTTAGTTGTGAGAAATTAAGTGATGTCATTTTCACAATGAACCTTAACAAGATTCTTATATCCCTGGAGGACAGAAATTCTCAGGATAAAAAATATTTGACAAAATGCATTTGACTGCACTAATGTTTTAAGTCTGAAATCTTATGAAAAGGAATGTAACATTTTATCATGCCAGAATACATAATAATGTGTTTTCACATTGGTGTAAATCAGTGGTGCGTAACCTGAGGCCCTACCATTGTTGAGGACTATTAGTCTCTTTACTCTTAGCTAGCCTGTATTCAAAAAGAAAGAGTATCAGTTCTGGAGCAAACCAACTTCACCATAATGTGATTAGGTGTAATTTGATCAAAGGCATGGTGGCCCCTCTATGGTGCTCAAGTCATGTTTTTCACTCCTGTGTGCCACTGCAGAGTGGAAATCTCCATAACCATAGAAGACTGGTCCCACCCTCAGGCAGTCTAGCTCTGAAATGTCAAGCAAATACTCTTCACGGGAGAGAAACTTATTTTTTTCATTCTTGGTGAGAGATTGTCACAATCTTTGTTTCTAGATCTCCCTAATTTGGAAGAGCATCCCAGGGATGGGCTCTTGTGCTTAGATGAAATCAGCTGCACCACGCTGCTGAGGCAAACATATGCTAACATGCACATCTGTGGTTGTGCTGTTTCTCATGCACAGTGAAGATTTGTCTGACATTTCAGAAATGTACAGCTTGTGGGGAAGGCCAGTATGATATGGTTATGGAGATATCCTTTCTGTGAAAAATTTGGTATGAACACCACTGAGGAGCCACTATGTCTTAGGACAAAACATTTTATTTTGTTTGTTCTCACTGGGTTGATGTCACATCCCTTGTTCATTTGTCCTCAATGGTGCAGTTGGTCTTCTTTTTCTTCTTGCATAGAGCTAATTGAGTATTAACAAGTGAAATCTTTGTATAATATTTTTTTATACTTGTTTACATGGTATAAAAGCCAAAAGTAGGATGAAAGTAATAAATATCCATTAAAGGGGAAGTATCGCTTTGAGACTGGTGAATTTGAAAACCTATGTTTTGTTCTGTTTCCAAAAACAATGGTGCATCAAAATAAGGAAAAAACAACTTGAAGAAAGAACTGTGCTGACCTACTGTACTACTATAGAGTATATGACAAAAAACTAGTAATGTCCGTTGTGTACGACATAACTCCAGAATTGACGGGCAAAGGGGTGGGGCAAGGGTGGGGCTAAGCTATTCTCCAGTGTCGTATAGAGGAAAAGAAAATTTGTCGTAACTAACAACAGAAAAATGTCTTGCGAAAGACAAAATTTGTACATTAAGAAAAAAGTGGAGGGAATGTGAAATTCTGAATGTGAGAATTTTTATCTCTAGTTAAGACATTTTTGTTGTTAGTTAAGACATTTCTGATTACAACCGACACTCTCTGAAAATATTAATGAGCCCAACGACACTGTAATTTGAAAAGTCGTTACAAATTACAAAAGCTATTTCGCTACTTCTTTAAACATATGGCCTTAAATGGAAGACCCTGAGGTGAAAGTCGGATGGAGTTAGTATGACGAATATATGCAATATATGTCAAAATACTAAGGGGGGGGCGCATTGTGTAGTGCTTGGTGTACTAGTTCTGTTTATTGTAACCCTTTGAATGCCACAAGGGTGAGCAATTCACATGCAATGCTGTCCATGGTGCTGTAAGCCTTCTCTGTATTCCCCTACTGGCTAGGTAGGGAAGCACAGAGAATGCTGTTCAGAATTGTCATAGTGTTGGTGACGTGTGAGGGGAGGAGATCCCTTCCACACTGACAGCACTTCTAAAATCCTGTATGCTAATAGGGACCTTCTCCAACCTTCCCCTTCCATTCGACAAGTTTTGTGAATATGTTGATGTGTGTGCAGATCGAATTGTTGGAGTGATTCGAACACAACAACATTATCATACTGACACCACATCGACATTAAGTGCATCTAGGCCTCTGTCTTTCATTCAGTTATCACAATACCATGGGACATATACTGTATGTAAGATGATCGGTATTTAGTATAACCAATGAAAAATCTTTATGTTCTGCAACTGTTGTTCACTGTTATATCCAATCTTATTTCCCGCCTCTCTCCATGCTGAACTTCATCCCTCTTCCAATTCTCACAATGGTCCAGAGGAATATATATACAGGTTGATTAATCTGCCAGTTTATCATATCTGAAGAGGCGTACATACCTCATATGGGTTAATTTCACATGGTAAGGACCAATGAAGTATGCAACATGTTGCGCTACAATGCTTTGCACACTTCTGTGTGCCTTAGAATTCTAATGGCCCCTATGAACTTTTCCCTTGTGCTTTTGTTTACAGGTAACAACTTCTATCAGTCCTGGAAATGATGTCCATGGAGGCAGATATGATAATTGGTAGCAGGACAGCTGGAAACAAACTCTGCCCACTGCACATGGTAATCTTCACTTGTAATGCATGTAATCTCTTGATCAAAGGAACGAGGGAAAAATTCATAGGTGCCATTAAGATTTTCTGGCCATAGTAAGGTAAGTGGGGTTATTATTAGAAAATGTTACTTCTCTTTTATGTTCAGTGTTACTAATTTTTCTACAAGAGAAATCATCAACTCATAACAGAGCAGCATTTATAGACATTCCAGATGACCAGGAAATTAAAACTTGCCTTCAACAGAAAGGCACGCATTCTACCTTTATATAATAATACAAGTAATATGAATTATTTTATACATTATTAACTAGCCAGTACCATAGGACATGAAAGTATTGTCATCAGTTTTCAACCCAGATGTTTCCCAATGAAAATTCAACATTCAGGAACCTGGCATTAATTCTCTATTAAGTGCATTGTCTTAAACAAAAAATCTAAACATACTGCCAGAAGTGTGATATTTAGTTGAAACCTGAACTTGTAAAACAGTTTAGAATAGGTCCATGGATTGTGTTTAATTGTATTTGTTTTGGCCTCTGCATTTTTGCAGATGTTCATTATTATATAATAAAACCGTAAGGTTTCTTTTACGTTTTCTTACACACACACACACAACCCCCCACCAGCATAAATGGAATCACGTTTTTAACCCCCTAGGATACTAGTGAGATCTCCAGCATTGTTTTCTGGCATAATTTTTTTTCCTGGCATCAAATTTGATCATTTTGAAACAGTTTTCGAAATTACCTATATATTGTAATCCATTTGATATAGAAAACTAGTTTTTGAGTTATTTAGATTTAGAAATTATTCAAATGAAAAAGATAATAACACTTAATATATAGTAAAATATATATTGTAGCATTTGTCCTCCTGAGTAAAGCAAGGGTACTCCCACTGCTGAGAGGTGTTTTATTCAAAAGTTATTGCAGCTCAAACTTAAAATGTTTAGGTGCAGTATCTCAATGGCCTGAATTTGTGCAGTGGCACTGTTGCTACATCATCCTATGGAGCTTTATGGTCAACTGACCAGAGGTGTCCATAGGATGGTGTAGCAACAGCGTCACTATAACATTTCAGACCACTGAGATACTACATAAAAAAAGTTTGAGCAGCAATAATGTATGAATAAAACACCTCTCAGCAGTGGGAGCACATTTGTTTTACTCAGGAAGATAAACCAAGAAATACATATTTTTTACATAATAAGTGTTACTATCCCTTTAATGCATGTCACACAGATGCTTCTTGTCTTAGCCCTATATTAGCTCCCTAATTCACTGACACTGCTCAGCAATGCATTGCCTACCTGCCATAGCACTTAACCCCTTAACAACCGGCAGGCGCACGTGCGGACGGCACTTGAGGGCCATGGGGCATTTTTTTTTATAGCGAACCGATTCAGGGCTCCACGCGCGGCATGCAGCCACATGGGGAGCCCCGAACTCCATGACGTGCCAGGACCATTACTGGTTCTTAAGTTCCGGACAGCCATGATGGTCCTGGCGTGTTAGTGGACGTGAAGGGGTTAAAGTATGAATTGTTAGTATAGTGGAAGCTAATGTTGAGACAGGAAGTGCTTGCATGACATGCCGTAACTAGTCATTAATCTCTGAATCTACTCAAAAACAGTTTTGTAAATAAAAAATGGCTAATACAACATTTAGGTAATTTCAATAGCTGTCTCAAAATTTTAAGTGACAGGGCACCTTTAATGAATATATTCTGCAGCAGAAACCTTTTGATTAATGCTCTCCAGAGATATGGTCAGCTCTAGATTTTATTGACGTAAGACCTAAGTTTGAAGAGAAGATATAAGATAATATAGCTGTATGGATACTGCACTTGCATGATATCAAGGTGCAAAACATGAAAGGGTGTTTGCAGGTCCAAAAAAAAGATAATGTGTTTTATCATTTTCCCATAACACCACCTAGTACTTCAATTGTGCTTTGAGGAATGTAAGCTTTGTAGTTTCAATTCCCTACTCAGAATAGGAGCCAGACTAGCCTTATCATTTGTTCAGTAGGCATAAGCAAGTGCAGACACAAAGAAAGTGCTTCACAATAGTTTTATATTTACATTCTAAGATCTATTTTGACATTAGTATCAGTAGAGATTATGAAGTGCTGTTATTGTAATGAAGAGCAGGACTTGCAGTAACACTGCAGGCCAAAGTTGATGTGCATGTAACATTACGTTAGTCAAAGTTAATGTTATGAAAATGCCAAAGTGTTTTACATGAAATATGTCAACACAGTGTCAGACAGTTAAAATTGCACAGCAAAAAAATTATATACAACAGCATAGAAACATAGGCCTATACACAAAAAAGTGGATCAATTAGGAGCTAAATCAACTACACTACTTAGGAGAAGTAAACATTCTTATGGGAGAAGACATACTTAAAAAGTCTGGGTCTGTGCTATACAGTCATAAAAATGGCTACTGTCAGCAATTCATTTGAATGAGGTCAGGAAACTGACCTCATAGGCTGGAAACTGACCTCATAGGCTGGTAACAGGATGGAATGAAATCTGGAAGCCTGTCACTCACACAGCACGTTTGCTTAATGAGACTGAGCTCTGAGACTTCAGAGTCTCATGGGACCAGTGGGAGGGTATCAGTGATCTTGTTTCTACAAAAGTGGAAATGTTGGGGCATAAAGTTAAGTATTTCTGGGGCAAATCAACTGCAACGAAGGTGACAAATAAAAATATGCATTCTTTAAAATCAGGTTTTAGCCCCTGGAATGCTAGAGATGGATCTGACGCATTGTTTGCAATATGTCAGAGATCACTTTGTGATTCAGGAGTTGTTATGATTATGATGCTACTGATTTGCTTCATAATTGTTCCACTTTTTGCCTTTTTGTATATTGCATTTTGAATTTGATATAAGAGATATGAACTAAGAGAATAAGTTTATATTGTACTAACAGCTGGCTGAGTCAGCATTTTGTATTAATTAGTGAATTGTGTTAGGTTACTTAGTTATTTAATAGGAGGAAGTTGTAGAGGAAGCTCAACATGTGGAGTTTATTAGAAGTTTAATAGCATGTGAAAAGAGATTGGAATGGGTTTTGCTATATATGTTACCTAGCTCAAACAGGTTTATTTTAACCCTTAGATAACTAGATGGATGTGCAACAATGCAATGAACACTGATATGGTTCTTAAAGAGTTAATCAAACTGTTATCAACATCAGGGGTCGGGTCCTAAGCCATTTTCTGGTGGAGTTACGGTGGATTGGCCACACTCGCTTTGCTCCTCTATACAAAGGTGATCTGGCAGAAAACTGTATCTCTGCTCTCACCCCAAACCTGTCTGCACATGAGGTGGACTGGTGGGCCTGAGATTATCTGCGTAAGTCTGTGTTGAAGCCCAAAGCTGATGGTACATAAGTGTAGAGAAACCAGACATTCTATATTCCAGTTTTCTTACAACTAATTCAGACAAGAAAGATGGCAAGAGAGATGACCCTTTCTGTTCTGTTTCATGCCCCAAATTACATAGCGTCCACACACAAATACTCACCTTTACTCTTCTTTTGCCATTCTAGTATGCAATGCACTGCATTGAAAACTTGCTGGCATTGGAGGTTTTAATGTACATGATACAAAATAAAGCCATTCCTAATAATCTATCCCAGATTAACTCCTCCCCTGCTGGCTCAGCTCATATTAGCCAATCCAACAACAGATGGATTACTAATTACATAATAAAACATTATGTTTTAATTCGTTTTTATTTAAAACCATTAACTCTTCCTTTGTCGGTTTGGCTAATAAAGAACAGATCTAGAAAAAGAACAGTTAATCTGTAGTCAGGTTAGGATGGGTAGGAACATTTAGTCTTTTTAGCTGTCTGGCTGTAATCTCTCCATTGCTGGTTGAATTGGAAGGCATTGCTGTGCAATGTTCTAATCTACTCTAGCATTGGGGGGGGGGGGTTCTCAGATAGGGCTCTGAAGTGTTGTGAGTTTGCTTAGAAATGGGGTTCAATGTAGGGCCAAACAAGGCCTGGGAGGACTCTTGTCTTCTCTGTTACCCCTACCTGATCCAGTGTCAAGCAAGCAGGTATATTATCCACCTGCTTTCCCTGCACCTGACTCACTAAAGCAGGACTGGTAGCTTGAGATGGTCTATAAGTCTTGTTTTTTTTCCTGGCTGGAAGTTTTGCAGAAAATTTGTATTTACAATTTTCCATAGGAATTACGGCTCATAGAGAAACCCATATATTTTCTGCCTTTTGTGCTGACACCTGCATGAACAGCTCCATTTTCCTCTTTTTTTTTTTTTTTTCCAGTGGTGGTGAAACTTCATGCCCCCATATTCTAAAAATCCAGAATTTCCCTCCATGAAGAGTGGTATAGAATAAGCAGGAAAGAGAGTGGAAAGAGGAGAGAGAGAGTGAGAGAGAGTGAAATTTAAATACATTTTAAATAAATATAGTGCTGGCCATGAGTATGACCACTCCCAGCAGCAAGAGAAGCTGGACAGACCTCTGTATCAGCAGCACTAGTGGTAAAGGGAGTTAACATGCCCCTGATCCAATGATGTCCAGTGTCATCCCTTCAGATGTCGGGGACTATATTAAAGAAGTTGGCAGAACTGGCTAGTAGTAAGTGCAGAACACATTAGCTGCCTGTGCCTGCTGCTACAACTGCCGGTGTGCCTTCTTCTTAGGAGATGGCAAGTGTGACAGCAGATGATCTTCTGTCACAATTTTCATCACCAACCAGTCACAGAAAGCAGCACAGGACTGGTGGTGGTAATGATGAGTGTGAGGTTGGGGGTGGAGCAGCTGGTGAGGAGTCGGGTATGAGAACATTTTTGGCAGAAAGCGATAGGGAATGGGATAAAGAGATGCAAATGGGGATGGGCATCACCCCCACCTCCAAAAGTGGCGTTCTGGAGTCTGCTATTGCTGTAATTCTTGTTTAGTCATAAGAGACAGTCTTTCTGTCACAGCAGCAAGATGATTATGAATAGGCTATTTTGCCACAGATCATACTGACCACCATGGGACTGGGTTCTACAGAGTGATATGGATGTAGGACCAGCTCCACTTTCCATCAATACTCCTGATCCTAGCTCTAGTGCTGATGCTGGGGCAGGCACAGTGCAGTCATCAGCAAATGTACTCTGCACTGTATGATAAGGCAGTGAAAAGGGAAAAAGAGGGAACATACTTTGGTACATCTACCTTTATTAAGCACATACAACATAAATACCCTGACATTTATATTAATCATGTGAAAGTCAAAACCCAAAAAAAGGAAATTGAGAGACACCATGCTTTTTTTTCCTCCCCAAGGGCACAAAGAATGAGAAACAAAATCCCAAAGGAAGACATTATAAACCCATCCTAGAATTTTTTTAATGAGCGTAACACCTGCTTATCTTCTTCTAGGGTCCAGCACCCTCAGCATCCTCTTCCTCCTCCTCTGGTGTTCCACTTTTGTGTTTGTTACCTCCCCCACCAGCTGATAGCCTTTCTATAGATGTGAGGATCTGGTAGTTATGTCCACCCATTATACATTGTGTGGTGCACTGACCGCACATGGCAATGTGGTGCAGAACAGTTGAATGCAGGGTATCAGTGAGCATCTGCAGACATTCCATTCCACTGAATACGCCAAGGAGGGGGCAAGGAGGATTAATTATTTCTATTACGTCTTCTTGTCATCTCCTGTCCTTAGCAGAGTAGACAATGGCCATAATGACAGCAGTACTTGATTTCTTTGGGGATGGTTTTACACTGCAGACCTAAGTATCACATTGTTTGGTTGCAGTTGTGCCATTTAGTAATATGAGAGCAGACGTGTCAATTGTTGTGATACTTCCTTGTCCTTCCCCTGTTTCACAATGTTTCCTTCTGCACACTGTGCACATTGGCATTGCTGACACAGCATCGTTTCATCCTGCTCTCAGATGAAAATAATATTCGTACACATTCATGATTTTAAAGGAGGTGCAGGAGGAGAAGCATATTTCACCAACATTTTCTTTCTCGGTTCACCTGAAGTGGTGTGGGGTCTTGTTGTGGTGTTGTTGTTGCCTTAGCAGTAACATTAGGGCTCTAGTGTGAAGTGGAAGCATCATCCTACCATCGCCTGTCTCACATCAGCACTAATGGTCCCAGTCTATGCTGCAGAAGCCTAGTCCTCCAGCTGCTTAGGTGACTCAGTAGCAGGACTAACAAAAGTAGCAAATTACAGAATGGCACTAGTAGTAGGTGCCACTGGGTGACATATTCTTCCTGGTGGTTGTTTTGCCAAAACCATCTAACACTGCTGGCTCTTGGCCAGTAATGCATGTATTTTTAAAGGCCTTGATTTTGCAAGCATGAGGCCTGCAAAAATGTTTTTCAGGCTATGGGTTTCCAAGCCTGAGTCCTGCAAACAGTGTTTTTCAGAGCTTGTTTTTGGAAGCCTTAGGCCTGCAAACAAATCTTTTTCAGGGCTTGTTTTCTATAAGCATAAGGCCTTTTTTGAAGCCCACAATCATTTTATTAGCCTTGGTATGATATTTTGAATTCTTAATTTACTGTAAGATTACAAAACAATCCTTTTTCAGGCTTTTATTCCCGCTACTATGCTAACCATTATTTTAAAGCTGTAAATAAGAAAAAAAAATAAGGTTACAGATGGGTACAAATGGTTGGTGTGATTCATGGTTCATAGAAATGAATCATAGGCAATTTATTTGCATTATCATCTTTAAATCCAGTTTGAGCTTGCATTATTTCAGATTATTTTCAAACATTATTCAGTGATCATACTAGTGGTCCCAACTGTGGTAAATGGTAGAACCCTTAATGCTGTCCTACGGTCATTAACATTATAACCAGCACTATACATCAGTGCTGGCCACAAACACTGTTTTGTTTAACAGTAGTCAATGGGGTCATCGTTGCAGCCTAAAACATAACTATCCTGTAAGTAACCATCTCACATGCAGTATGACAACAAAAATTTGTTATGTTGTGTACTTCAAAGTTAAACAATATCCAGCAAACAAAATAATGGCAGGGGAAGGCCAAAAGGAGTAGTAACAGTGCAGGGACATGGTAGTGAAGTGGTAGTCCAAAAATTGGCTGCAGCCATGATTGCTGCTACATGTGCTATAAATAATGATGTTCCTTATCCTCCTGAGAAGGTAGTTTGTCAAAGTCCCATAAAAAGTTCCACTACCACCACCAGTAATATTAATAAACCATGTAAGAGCACTGAGGATGAAGACTCATATTCTAGTGTTAATGACATGATGAAATGTAGCAGTTCAACCAACTGCTGTGCCTGAGAGTAAAACAACATATACTCAAAGTAGCAGCACTGAGGAGAAGGTTTTCTAGTATGTACCATTGTTGAGAGTGGGACCACTGCTAGGCTCACTGATTAATGTTTATGTATAATATAGTAATAATGGAAATGCAAATAATTTGTCTAGCATTAATTCCTCTGAATAAGGTATATATAGATAGGCATTAATCATGCCACCACCACTATACACATCTGCCACATCCAGTGTAACACAATTTTTATTTTATACTTATTTATCTCTTGAAAAATAACGGTTGGCAATAACATGGCAGCAGGATAACAAAAAGAAAAGTCTTAATAATAATTTTAACAGGGTTAATGAAAGTGAAACTTCCAAAATATTTCAGTGGGCAGGATTTGAAAATAACTGAATGTGAACTTAAAAAAAGGTTAGGTCTAAAGAAATGTTTCCAGGCCTCATGCTTGCAATAAACAAGCCTGGGAATATTGTTTTATTATGGCACCTTCAGCATTCTCATCATCATGTCACTATAGGAGAATCCATGTTTCAACAGTATGGACAACTAGCAGTGTATAATCATCATGTATTAAATATAGAGAGGACACTTGCCTCCTTTAAATCTGCCCCTCCCTCTGATAAACATAGTGGCTGGATTGGTTGGCCTGTAGGGCATATTTTGGTTTTGCCTCCATGCCCAATTTCTGTGGATGCCCGTGTCCCCCTCAGTGTCATTAAGCAATATAGCCACAGTGTCAATATTAGTGTATTGCTGTTCAAGATTATTATACTATGTAGATATAGCTACTTTTGATTTCACTTAAATTAGGGTTTGGACTGCTAGAGGTCTCCAACATAAAGGAAATCAATGATTTCAAAACTTTTTGTAGCATTTAAGAAAGGGCAGTCAATTGTTGGGCATCCAGTTGTTGGCTACTACAACTCCCATCATTCCCAGAGATGGCAGTAGAAGTCATCAACAGCTGGAGGTCCAGTAGCTTACTACCCTGATTTAAGATGTTAAAAGCCCCAATTAAACACGCATGCACCCATACACACGTACACACACAGGGGTTTTTAAGGAGACAATGAGAGCATTCAAGAGGTTAAAAGTCTCCATTAACACATTGAGTGCTATAGAGGTATCCATTGCATTGCAATGCAATGTCCTGGATACCTCTCTATCACTCAAAGGGTGAAATTCAGTGGGAATTTGCAGAGTTTTCATTTCAATCCTTTGGTGTTGGTTTGTTCCTGACGTTCACCTCTTTAATATGGTGATTAAGGCCCTAAAATGTCTGTGCAGCTGAGCCAGCCTTTGTCATCAGATCATTAATGCATTTTTTGTATTAACAAATCTTTTTTTTTAAGTTGAAAGATAACATTATTATTTGTCAATCAGCAAATCGTATGTAAGATAAAGAATTCAAAGAGCTTGTTCACCTCCCCTCATTATGCCTCATTTCTATCCATTTGTACAGTATATTATGGACAAATTAGCAGTGTCAGTTGGCAGGTTTATCTTTTGGCGGCCATCTCATTGTAGATAAATCCATTTTGCTGAATGTCCTTCCTGTATTCTAATAGTGTCAAATAATGATTCCTTTGATCAGGGTAAAACTGAATCTCTTCTTCTCATAAATACAGTATATCTGTTGTATTGAATGTACCAGGCCATAAGCCTTTTGTATGGAGTAATTTCTGGGAGAAAGAAACTGCACCATATAGGACAAATACAACTGAACAAATCCCATTCATTTAAATGGGTCTTTTAAAGTGATAGTAATGTTTCATAAAAACAGCAGCTCCGATTAATCTTCAAAGTATTTGGAACATGTAAAGTGTTATTTCAATTCTGTCAGAGCTGTAGCTCAAGAGTAATTGAATGATAAAGTATACGCCTCCAGCCTAGGTATGGGTGAAAATATTTGTTGTTGATTTTTATTTTTAGTTATAATTGTATTTGAACAGACTGTCAGACTGTGATAAGACAGGGTGGACAACTTAAAAAAAAAATAAATAAAAAATAAACAAAAAAGAATAAAGAAATAAACAAAGAACTAAATAAATTAGGTGACAGAAAGCTGACTGGGCTAAGGCAAGGCATCACACTCCATCAGTTGTGTTGTGCACTGTAGAGTAAAAACACACAGAGTAGTTGAGTAATGTCCAGCAAACTCACAAGTGGCAAGGGGAGGAGGAAGGGTGGAGTATTGCAGAGACTTGAGAGTAAAGTAGTAGTTCAAAAATGGACTGTATCAATGGTTACTGTAGCATGTGCAATACATGATGATGATGCCCCTCCTCCAAAGGAGGATGCAGTTTGTCAAGGTCCCAGCAAAACCTCCAGCACCACCAATGCCAGTACAAATAAAGAACCATATTAGAAGAAAACTAAAGACACAGCAAGTCGCATTCAAGTGTTGATGATGACAATAGCATAATAGAGGAAGGAGTAGCAGCTGATCCACCTGCTGCATCAGACAGTGAGACAACCAAGCACTAAAGTACCTGTCCTCAAAGTAGTAGTGAACCTTGTTACAGTAAAAGTAAAAAGAAATCATTTGAGACATCTAAAGGCTTAGAGGAATATAAGGTTAGTTGGCAAGAATTGGCAGGTGATGCTGATGCTGCTGAGGATGACCTAATGATGACTGATGATGATGCAGATCAAGAATATATCCCTCCTGCATCCTTCCCTTGTTCAGATACTGAAGAAGTTTAGCGTGAGGATGATGACATGGATGATGACATGACACTATCTGATGCTGGGGGGCTCTGGAGTGTTTCAGTCATAGGGAATGCAATGGGGTTGATAGCAGTACAATGTGCTGATGGTACAATCTGAGATCTCTCAGTCTTGGGGGAAGAGATGGGGGTGTGAGCTACATTAACTGGTGGGCTCTGCAGCGGACCACTACTACTACTAGGCTACTGGATTCATCCACATCAGAAGCAGAATTCCTCCAACTCCTCTTACTTAATCCACTCCCCACACGCAGTGTAGCAAGCGATAGGTGTAGCTCTTGTTAACTCTCTATCAATGAATTGGCACTCAAAGAGTTAAAATCTGTTTCAACATCTTTATATCTCAGTGGTGCAGTTGGTTTTCTCACGAATTACTCCTCATTTATCTTTGTGCATATGACCCAAAGTGTGCTAAGTATAAGTTTTCATAATGATTTCATGTGTAACTTGTGTAACATTGAACCGATTTTTTTTAATGAAACATGCTATCTCAAAAAATCTTAAGAAAACATTTAGTTCTACAGCCATCATTTTCCTTTGAAGTGATATGGGTTTACTGTACATAGCGTGAGATTTTATATTTTGTGATACAGCAAGTGATAAAGCAAGTAAATGCTTTGTTCTCATCTCACTCATTATCACATGACAATTATTTTAATCATGTATTGTAATCCTTGTTTTATTTTTTATTTTTTTTTTTTGTTAAAGGAACCATGTATTTTTATTATTAAAATATATTTCATTGGGCTTTTGTTGCTGAGTACTTCCACTGATGTGAGATTTTTTTTATTCACATGTTATTAATGCTCCTTTAAACAAGCTAACTTTAAATGTTATATAACCATCCTCTTATCTCCGACAGTTTACAGACAATACTGCACTATCACTTCTGATATAATTATCAAGCTTGTTTATGGAAATATGGTCAAAGTCCTGGAAAAGGCTTGAATGGATACTGCCACATGGCATATTTATCCCTTTCATGCTAGAGAGGTGTAAACATATTGCTTCATAATGTGTTGACACTTCTCTAGCTTTCAATGGGTTAAAAGGAAACTGAATCCTAGAATAAAAATAACCTCCTCCCACCCCTTTTACCTAGTGTAAGCCACCTCTCCTCAGATGTGGAATCTGGTCCTGGGACCAGACATCTCACAGCAAGGGACAATCTTCTTACTGTGAGCATAAGGAAAACCTTGCCCCATTTGTCCTTATGCTCACTGAATATTGTCCTGCTCTGCAATCCATCCAGACAGTCTTGCTGCTCTGAAGTGAGCAGTGTTACATCAGTAAAAGGGGTAGGAGGGGATACTTTATCATTCAGTTACTCTTGAATTACAATTCTGAGAGTATTGAAAGAACACTCTACATGGCCCAAATACTATGAAGATTAATTGGAGCTGCTTTTATAGTGAAACATTACAATCTCTTTAATGTAGTTATCCAAATCCTCTTCATAATAAGTCCAAGAAATGTAATTAGCATATTAAGCGAGGATTTGGATGATCCAATTAACTGATTTAATCCTTAGTTTGGTATCTCTTCCAGTTCTCATCCTCCAAGTCCTTTTCTGCCAGGCAGTGAGATGTGAAGGAGGATTAGAAGGAAAGAGAACTTGAAGAGATACCTGATTAAGCCAATAATTTGGTCTATTTCAGGAGGTATCTGGAAGGTAACCACTGAATAGTTGAAACTTCTTGTAAATAAGAGAAAGAAAACCCTGCCAAAGTAGCATTCAAGTAGGGGTGGGCAAAAAGTGTGAAAAATTTCACAAAAATGTGCCGAGTTTTCTCTTTTCTGTCTATTTAAACACATATTTCATCTATATTTCCTATAGGTACTACATTTCTCACTGTAATATTTCTTCTTCTGAGGGCTGACGTTTAGAAATAAGTGGATGAAAGTCAAAGTTGTGAGTCCTACAGCAAAATATGGCTTGAAAAATGTGTTAGCATGCAGAATGCACTTGTCCTTTGCCCACAACACTTTCTTGCTTAAGTGACACTGGCACATATTCCGGATGATATCAGGTAAAAAAAATAAAGTACAACCTACAATGTGGAAGATATATATTGTAGTGGTGGTGGTGGGGGACTGGCATGGTGTGATTTGTGTATGTATTTTTAACATTGTCATAATCTATCCTCCTTCTCAGATTATTGATACATATTACTTATTGGTCATAGCAGTGGTCCCAAGTGGGGTAGATGGTGGCAACCCTTCTTCACATCTGTCCTCCACCTCCTCATCTGTGCTGCTGTTAATATATTTGTCCAGGCTTTGTCTGTCATATGTGGTTTCTGCTACTACTACAACTATTGGAGCTGGATGTTGATGTAATTCTACTGCCACTACTACTAGGTGTCAAAGGTGCAGCACTTATAGCAGCAGCACCAGAGGCACTTGTCATATCTAACACAACCTGTGTTGCTGCTGGGTACACAAAACAGGTGTGTGTGGCTGAGTGGGACTTGGACTTTGAAGAGGCAATGATGCTGAGGATGCCTGATAGGGTGACTGTGTGCTTTTTGACATCTGTACTTGTCCAGGGTCAGACTTTCCAATGGCTTTCTCAAACAGTTTAGAGAAAGGCACAATGCTCCTTAAAAGTGGTGAAAGATGCAGCCTTTGACTTTCTGCTAACCTTATAGCCCTGTCATCATCCTCACTCTCAGCTTCATCTGTATCTGAACAGAGAAGGATGCTTGAGGGATATATTCTAGATCTGCATCATCATCAGTCATCAATAGGTCATCCTCAGCAGCATCAACATCACCTGCCAATTCTTGCCCACTACTACCCTTATATTCCTCTAAGCCTTTGGAGGTCTCAAACAATTTTTTTTACTTTTACTATAACAAAAGTCACTACAGGTGTTTTGGTGTCTCACTGCCTGATGCAGCAGGCGGTTCAGCTGCTACACCTTCCTCTATTATGCTGTTGCCAGCATCATCAACACTTGAATGTGACTTGTTGTTGTCTTCAGTGTTCTTCTTATATGGTTCTATATTTCTACTGGCACTGATGGTGCTGGACCTAGTTTTTCTGGAACCTTGCCAAACTGCATCCTTCCTTGGAGTAAAGGGATCATCATCATTGATTGCACACGCTTCTACAACCATTGCTGCAGTAGATTTTGGACTACTACTTTACTCTCAAGTCCCTACACTGCTCCACACCTCCCCCTTCCTCTTGTGCGTTTGCTGGACATTCTGCAACTATACTGTTTTTTTTTTTACTGTACAGTGCACAACAAAACTGATGGAGCTGTACGATTCCTTGCCTAAGCCCTGTCAGCTGTCTGTCACTGTCACCTAAGATATTTCGTTTTGTATTCTCTTTTATTTTTTGTATTTATTTTATTTTTTTAAGTTGTCCACCCTGTTGTCTTATCACAATCTATCCAAATAAAATTCTAACTGAAAAAGAAAATCAAATATGTTTTTCCCTAGACTTCACCACCCAGCACAGGGACAATAACAGCAAGATCAGCAAGCAAATAGGTTGTCTGTGTCTTGCCTGTCAGTCACATGGAATTTTGGAGTTTTTGGGGGACAAACTCCTTCCTCCCTTCTTATCCCCTAGAGTGCCCCTAGACTCCCCTAATACAGCGAACAAATGTCCTACCTAAATGACTTCCTAAACTAAGTTTCAATTCCCCTTTATTTGCCTATCTCCTCTAGCTAAAAAACATGCTGCTCTCTCCTCTCACAAACACAGAATGGCTGCTGTGAGAGCCTGACAGCCTTTTATATGGCTGTAGAAAACTTTTTTGTGGTTTAGAAATATTTTCTTTCCATTGATTTCAATGGGCGGAAAATGCGGAAAAAAGCGAAAAAAATGGCACTTTTCACAGGAAATTTTTCTGATGAGAGCCACTATTCCTGCTCTCAAGGGAAACATTTATATTCTAATAACACACACATGATTTTTGAAGGGGGGCTGGTGGAGAAGAATTATTGGCCAACTTCTTATTTTCTCCACATAGACCGGGGGCTACTTATTGTGCTGCCACTGCCTCAGGCACATCACTGGAGCCAGTCGTGGCAAGTGGAACCTTCATCATCCATCTTCCATGTTACTGTTATTGTTGATCCCATTCCCTTTGAGCTGCCTAATCATCCTGCTGCTTAAACAATTCAGCAGCAGCGTAAGAACAGCAGTTGCAAATTCTACAGTTATGGACTCAGGAGGACATTTGACAGTTTGTTATCAGGGCTTGTGCTTTGAAAACAAAACAAAAAAAAATAATCTTACAAAAAATAAACAATTTTTGGGGGGTTTGTTTTTAACAATCCTAAGTCCTACAAATCAATGTTTTCTCAGGGCTTATGCCTCTAACAACAAATATAACAAATCACCCTCTACAAAATACTCTATCAAGTCTAGTATCAGTCCGCCCCAGTGGCAGCTTATGTCAGGAGGTTCCTGTCTATCAATTTACATACAAATGTCTTATATTACTGATTTATTTTTGTATTAACTGTCCCCCAATAGCAGTCAAGAAACCCCCCGAAACAAATTACCTGTTCAAATGATTCATTCATTCACCAACACAGGCACCCTCCTCAGACCCCTTTTATACCATGTCGTATGTTTTTTTTTTGTTTTATTTAGGATTTATTTTTTTATTAACTGCCCCCCAATCACAGTAAACACCCCCCAAAAAAAATTCCCTGTTCAACTGATTATTTCCTGACTCCCCACCAACACAGGCACCCTCATACCCCTTTTATACTTTGCCTTTGGGAAATAAAATAATATTTGCTATGTGTTGTGCGTAACTTCTATGTTCCCGCTGATTTCCATGGAATGAGCTAGGCAAAAAAGCAGAAAATCAGCACCTTTCACAGGAATTTTTTCACCAAGCGGAAAGTGACATTTTTTGCCAATTTCAGTTTGAGGAGGAAATTTTCCCCCATCCCTACTCACAAACACAGAATGGCATGCTGTGAGAGCCTGACACCCTTGTATATGGTTGTAGAAAAGTGGAGAAAATGTTCATGTGGTGGGGAAAAAATTGTCTTCGCTTTGATTTCAATGTAATGAGATAGATGAAAAAAAGCAGGAAAATGGCACATTTTGCAGGAAATTTTTTGCCAAGCAGAAATGCCATTTTTTTGCTGGTTTTGGTTTGAAGCTAAAGTTTTCATCCATCCCTAGTAAAAATGTATACTTTAGAGATACTCTCCATGGTATGTCAAAGAGTCTCCCAAAAATCTGTCTAAATTAGTAGCAGTTATAAAATATTCCAGACTGTTGTTAACTCAAGACACCAAGTGTAAAGTAAAAGTTGATGGATAAACCATGCTTAAAGATAAAAAAAAATTAAATTATGCAAAATATACAAAAAATGGAGAAAACAGAATATAGAAAAAGTAAAAAAAAAAAAAAAAAAAAAAAAGAATAAGGTTTAAAGATGATTATGCAGTGGAAATGCTTAATTTAATCCATGAGGATTTAAAATATTCGGCCAAAAATCCACTTTTTTTCACATTGTATAAGAATGTGGTCATATATTGATGACCTGTTCATCCTTTGGGAAGGTTCTTCAGACCTTTTCTAAACATTTACTTCTTCATTGAACAACAAACAAATGAATCTGAAATTGTCTTTGGAGTTTGATCCACTGAAGAGACCCTCTTTGGACATTATTATATATAGAGGTCATAAAGATGTACTTAAGAATTACCTCTTTTGCAAATAAAATGCGACCAACAGTCTACTACATTATAGCAGTTACCATCCGCCTGCTATTAAACGTAAAATTCCTGTAAGTGTATTTTATAGACACAGTTGTAGGGATGTCCAAACTTTTAAGGTAAGATATGAGGATCTCATCTCATAGGTCAAAGATACAGCAAGAGTTCCATTAGAAGAGCTTATAAGAGGGCTCTGTATAAATCTCAACCATATCTAATTTTTAATAAATCTAAGGATGATAGTAAACAACCAATTTGCTTTATCCCCACTTTTAATTGCCAATTAAACCCCTGATGAATATACTTAACAAACATTGGCATGTCTTGGCCAGTGATGCTGATCTGTCCAAAGCACTTGGATAGAGACCATAGATGTGTTGGAGGAGAGCTCCCAATTTGAAGGACCAATTGGTACATATTCATCTTAATACTAAGCAACCATCTAGATTCAGTGGCTTCCACCCATGTGGTCATTGTATTGCGTGCCAACACATGGTCATGACAAGATCCATTACTGACAGATTTGACAAAACATGATACATAAAAGATTTCATCACATGCCAGAATAAATATGTGTTTATGATGTCCGTGTAGACTGCTGTGTGTAGGGAAGACTATAAGAAAGTTATCAACACACCTACGGGAAATAATATTATGACTGCTTCATGAGATGAGATGTTCTAAATCCTGCTAAAAAGATTTCCCCTGTGACATCACATTTCCTATCTCATCAAAACAGCAGACCACATTTTCTGCAGCCATGAGTGTTGTAGAATATTAAATCTGGCATCAGGGGTAGCATTATTGACCACATTCTTGTACAATTTGAAAACAAGTGGCTGAATACTTTAAAGCCCCATGGACTACATGAAGAATTTCCTCTGGTTATTAATTTTTGAACCTTATTCTATTTTTTTTTCTTTTTCTTTTATTCAGTTTTCCCCCTTTTTTGTATATATTGTATCATTTTTATTTTTTATCTTTAAACATGCTTTATTCATCACCTTTTACTTTATACTTTTTGAATTCTAGTCTGGTTTTTGGACTTTTTCTATATTCTGTTTACTGCCTTTTTTTGTAAATTTTTTTTTGTATAATTCTTATTTTCACATATCATGGGGAGTATTTCTAAAGTATACATTTTGGCATGTATGCATTTAATTGCCATATTTTTGTCACACTTACAAGATTCTATCCAATTCATAAGGAGAATCACCCATAATCGATTAGTTTTTTCTTATTTATTCTGGTAATACGTTCCAGTTATCTCCTGTTGCTAAATGTTGTTGATATGTATCTCGCATTACACTTGGTCACATTTAGGAGAATTAATTTACTCTGACTTTTTAAGGTATCTCGTCAGTATTTACTTGACATACTAATGTTCAGCATTTTACTTTGACATTAGACATTTATTTTTCATCTGTATCGACTGAGTATCAATCATTGCTGTTAACAACACTTTCCTTGGGGTTTCACGATGAGTTTACATCATAATGCATACTATTGATTGGCTTAATCTATACTGCCAATCATTGACTGTGGGTAGAGCTTACTTTTTTAATAGCCAGCTTTTCTGCACACCTAAGTGATTAGCCTTTGAACAATCATTTTTTAGAAACATGTGTGGGCTCCTGAAACGCCATGAGAGAGCTCTGCTCTCATCCTTCAGCATTTCTACTCTCTTAGTATTGTCATTCACATATTAAGCTCTTTTTACTTTTCAGAGGTTTTTCTTGTGAGTAAAGAATCTGCCCTTAGCCCTGATTCACAGATAGATTTTGCTGTGGATTTTCACCATATGACTCGTGCTTTGGGAGTCCTGCAATGATTTTTCTTTAAAGTTCTGTTTTTGGCTATTTTTGTTCACTATTTTCATTTTTTGTTATTATACTTTCCATTATAAATTGGAACTACATAACATATATGGAAAGCTGGCTTTGCCGGCAGTACACTTTACTTTGTCTTGCTTTCTTCTTGTACTTTTTTTTTTGTTTAAGTAACTAAACAAAGTGTAAAGTAAACTGACTTTATTCAATACAAATTCCTCTTTGTCCTGCTTCAACACTGCTCTATCCTCTGCCAAACAGCATTACTACTCCTCACTAATCAATACTCACAAATCCAACCCACAGCGCCTCTTCTGTATCTTCAATTCTCTCCTTCACCCCTCCCCTCCATCATTCACCCTCCCCTCCCTAAACCCTCTAACCTTTGCAGAGTTCTTCACACAAAAGATTAACATAATACATCAAACAATCCCACCCTTTCAGGCTCCACAATTGTATCTTCCTGATCCTCCATCCTACTTATTTGATTTCTTTACTTCAGTCACAGAATCAGAGGTCTCCCTTTTGCTGTCCACATCACCACTCACCACCTACTCTCTTGAACCTATACCATCCCACCTCCCCAATCCTGTCATGCACGTTAGTTCCCATGCTAACACATGTATTCAACTCCTCCCTATCCTCTGGCATCTTCCCCTCCCCATTCAAACATTCAATAGTATCTCCAATCCTCAAGAAAAGTTCATTAGACCCCACCTTCCCATCCATCTACCGCCCCATATCCCTCTTGCCTTTTGTCTCTAAGCTCCTTGAACACCTAGCCTATTCTTGTCTACTTACCTTCCTCAACTCCCATATTGCTCTGGACCCACTGCAGTCTGGCTTTCGGCCCACTTTCTCTATAGAAACTGCCCTTATTAAAGTGAAAAACGATTTCCACATTTCAAAATCCAATGGCCATTTCTCTATTCTTATCCTCCTAGACCTATCAGCAGCATTTGACACAGTCGACCATACCCTTCTCTCACAGGCTCTCCAATCATTGGCATCTGTGGCCTGACACATTCCTGGCTACTATCCTATCTCTATCACCAGTCTTTCTCTGTATCATATACCAACACCTCCTCACCTCCGATCCCCTTCTCAGTAGACTTACCCCAAGTCTCTGTTCTGGGACCTCTTCTCTTTTCTCTGTATACACTCTCCTTGGGGCAACTGATAAAATCCTTTGGCTTTAACTATCATCTTTATGTAGACAATACGCAAATATATCTCTCCGTACCCTCAATATCACCTGAAATACAGCAGCGGGCTTCAGACTGCCTTACTGCTGTCTCTACCTGGATGGCTCTTTGTCAGTTAAAACTTAACATGTCCAAGACTGAGCTACTTATCTTCCCTCCTAAATCCTGCACAACACCACCATTCTCTATAACTGTAGAAGGCTCCACAATTTACCCTGTAGACAAGGCCCGCTGCCTCAGGGTAACTTTGGACTCTTCTCTTTCCTTCTCCACCCACATTAATGGCGTAACCAAAACCTAACACTTCTTTCTTTGCATATAGAAAAAATCCGTCCATTCCTCTTTCACTCTACGACAGAAACCCTCATACATGCTCTTATCCTTTCTCGCCTGGACTACTGCTACTCTTTACTTATTGGTCTTCCTACTAACCATATTGCTCCTCTTTAATCAGTTCTTAATTCAGCCACCAGAATACTCTTCCTCTCCTCCAGAACAGTACTCACCACACTACTTTTAAAATCACTGTCACGGCTTCCCAGACAGCAGCGTATCACATTCAAAATACTCCTCATTACCTTCAAGGCTCTCCATCACTTGTCCCTGCCTTATATTTCATCTTTGATATCCCACCACATTCCTGCACGTCCACTACGCATCACTCATGGTGGATGACTCACTGCCCCTTTAACCACTATTGCTGTTTCACGACTGAAGGCTTTCTCCCTTGCTGCTCCCTACCTCTGGAACGCCCTACCATCCAGTATTTACCAAGAATCAACCCTCAACAACTTTAAATCCAAACTAAAAGAGCACATTTTAAATATAGCAACAGTGTAATATGAAAACAGTATCTCATTTGTCAAAAACCGCACTTCCTCCTCTACGAGATCGTATCTGTATGTCACCCATCTTATACTTAGATTATAAGCTCTACGGGGAAGGGGCCTTTCATCCTCATGTATACCCACCTGTTGTTCCCCTTATGATTGCCTTTATAAGTACTTAATCACTGCACTTATTTTACCCTTTCTATATCAAATGTAAACTGTTAGGTGCCAGGTACACTGGTTTGCGCTATATAAATAAAATATACAATACAATACAATACAACTAGGAATAAAGGTTACATTTTATTCAAACACAATCAGTGTTCAGGTTGCACAACTTATTTACATGTATATTCTTCCCTGCAGCACCACATGTTATTTCAGTGTGATTGCCTAGAACCCCTAATGAGTTGTGTCTGTAGGTTCTGAGTGCACTGGTATATTTTCTATTGAAATATCGTGGACTGATAATTATTAGGACTTTGAAGAGCTGCTTTTATACCTGCTTGTGCTGCTTCTTTGCATATATTTTACAGGATTTTCTTTTGATAAAAAATGGTTTATTCAAAACTAGCAGCAGCAATCTTTTGGACAAGATTTCATTAGAACCAACTAGCACTTTGTGATACCTGATAGCATGTCAGGGCATTTTCTTGGCAATTCTTCTATGAAGGTACAGTGAATGCGCATTTAATTAACTAACCTCTGGCCAATTTCTGCAGCCTGATCAAAATTCCATAAAGTCTAAAGCAAATGCCTGTGACTTCGAGGAATATGCTTACTACCCACCATCACATTGCACCAGAGAACAAAATTCCAACTAGATTTTTAACTACATGTTCTATTCTTGCATTTGACATTTCTTGCCAGTTGAAGACCTATACGACTCTATGTGAAACAATACAAACTCTATACAAAACCAGATTCCCATTTATTTCATTGGGGTCTTTAACACATTCAATGTTTGAGAGACCTCTCATTGCTCTGCAGTGGCTTCACTTCAATTCTTCAGCTTTCAAGGGCGTAAAGGACACTGAACACAAAGGGAATTATTTAAAAGTATACTACCAATAAGATACATTGATCAGCTTTTCACATTTATTCATGTTTGGGAATCATGCAGAAAAAGGTTAAAAAAAATGTACACTTTAACTGAAAATAATACAGACAAACATCCTCCAAATGCACCAAAAGATTAACCAATAAAAATCTTCAAATGCACAATAGTCACCCAAGAAAAATACTCCAAATGTGGCTTGTAACCTGATGAAAGAGAGAGTTCTACCGTGCATTGCAAAGCAACCTCTCTAATAATCATGGGTTCACTAGACACATTTACAGTAATAGGACCTCATAATTTCTCATTGTGTTGCTATTGATTGGCCCAAAACTTGGTATTTTTCTCCACATAAATAGGAAATTTAAAATCCACTGCAAAACATCAATGTATTGCTCTGCAATATGCTCTCACCCCTCTGGCACTGACAATGTATGTATTGTTCTGTGGCTATCGCGTGAAGTGGAATAAATCTGAGGTGCGAGACAATGCATGTGTGGTACTCTGACTACAAATAACAGTGGAATAAGGATGGGTGTCATACAGTGTATGTGTGGTTCAGTGACTACCAGTGGACAGTGGTAGAAGGCAGGGGTATCAGACATATGTGTAGGTTTTGTGCTGCGGTGCAGTTTGTGGTCCTGTGACTACCAGTGGATGCTAGAAAAAGGCTGAGGTATAAGATAGTTTATATGGCTTCCTGGGGTACAAGGCAAGGGTGTCAGCAGTGGACACACATCCATATAACACTCAAAGGGCTTAATAATAAAAAAAAAAAATACAACATATGGAATCTCCCTTTTACAAACATGTCAGAGGGTCTTAAAACAGCTCTGATATGCACTGCATAAGTAGATATGAAATGCTAATAAACCATGGTGTTTAATGTGAGGTCAATGGAAACCTGTATTTTAGCACTTTAATCCTTTGAATGCCATTGCAAAGCAATGTGTTGGACACCCCTCTGGCACTCAAGGGTAAATGATTTGGCTTCCGATCAAATTATATCTTTTTCCACTGAGTGCAGCAGACCCTGTTTCCTTTGTGGTCTCTTCCATGAAGCTGAATGCACTGGGTTTTCCTTTTTTCCTGTAATTTGCTTGTTTCTACAAGATAAAGGAACATACAGTGTAAAAGATAATCCTTTGCTCTGGGCTATGTTACCTTTTTATCTCTTTTTGTTTTGATACAACCTTCCGAGTTATATCCGCAATCAATTTGAAAGTATTGTTTTTGACTAGTAAATGGTTATTTTACAAAAAAGATAATTTCATCCATTTCTTTTTATTCATTTAAAGGCTTTTTATGTATTTCTTACAGAAAACTGAGGTAATTGAATATTAAATAGTACATCTGGGCAATTTGCTGTTTGTTCAGTAATACAAAGATATGAGTACTTTGGTAGTTATACTTATTTACATGAGGAAGATCATTGCTCTCTTGAAAGCTTTCCTTACAAGGATAGTAATGTTTCACAAAATCAGCAGCTCCAATCACTCTTCATAGTATTTGAGCCATAGAGAATGTCATTTCAATACTGTCAGAGTTGTAGTTGAATAATTAAATGATAAAGTATTTCCTCCAGCCCCTTTTACCTAGTGTAAGCAACCTCCCCTCATATGTGGAATCTGGTCACTTGACCGGACAACTCACAGCAAGGACATTCTTCTTACTGTGAGCATAAGGAAAGTCCTGCTCCCCTTGACAGGTTTTTCAGGTTTTTCCCTTATACTCACTGAAGATTGTCCCACTCTGAGATCCATCTGGACAGTCTTGTTGCTCTGAGGTGAGCAGTGTTCCATCAGTAAAAAGGGCTGGAGCGGGATAATTTATCTTTCAATTACTCTTGAACTACAACTCCGACAGTATTGAAATAACACTCTCCATGGCCCAAATACTATGAATATTAATTGGAACTGCTTTTATTGTGAAACATTACAATCCCTTTAAAATATATAATAAAGAGACTAGCAGAGTACAAATTATACCTTTATTGGCTGAGTGGCTCTAGGATGCAAGATTTCAAGACAACTAGGTGTCTTCTTCAGGTATAATGAGTATGAAGGCTGAATACACTATACATGACTTTAAAACTCATACACATTATTTTAACATTTACATTCTACTGACAGTGATATTCTTATAAGTACTGACCATAAATCTCTAGGTTCTAGTAAAGTCTCTTTGACTAGAAAATGTAATTACGATTAATTACCTTTTTCTTTCTCCAGTGAATCCTTGTATTTAGACAGAGAACAACCCATCAATACATTGAGCCGTGCAGCCCCCTGGCACCCAAAGGGACCAAAATATGTTTATTTTGTGGGATAATGGGACATAAATTCATTGTCACAATTCAAGTTACAGATCAGAGTGTTAAACTTGGTTATCAGTCTATACTACCAGTTCTTCTTGTCTCTCTGTATCTTAAAATGTCCCATTAGTACAGTCACCCTGAGATCTTTAATGCTGTGATCAGTTTTGCAAAAAAATGTTGACTCAGTGGGGAATCTCCTTTGCAGTTCACACTGGACCTATGAGAATTCATCCTTTTTCTCAGGGTCTCTCCAGGTTTCAACCACATATAGTCCTGTTTGTGGACATTTTATGATGTGTTAAACAACAGACGGGCCAAATGAGAATCTTCCCTTGATATAGTGGTTTTGGTGAATATCTGGTATGTGCACCTTATCTGTGGTACATATGTGTGCTCAGATTCCTCTCATCCCAGATGTATAATTTGCATTCTTAAAGTGGAACTATCACCTAAAACCAAAGTTTTACCATGCATTTTAATGTTTAACTCGACATTAGTGGTGTGTGTGTGTGTGTGTTCTTCAAGTCGCCTGGTAGTGGAGATATTTGCCCTGCAAAATCAGGCACTTCCACATTCTATGGTACCCTGTACCATCTCAGGACTTCCCTGCTGCCCCAGGAAGCGCATTCACGCTGCCCTTCGAAGCTGGATTTCTGTGATGTAGCGTTACAGCAAACTCCGTTTACAATGCTACTGAGGTTGCAACCTGTAAAACAACTATATACAACCTCAGTAGCATTGTAAACAGAGTTTGCTGTAACGCTACATCACAGAAATTCAGCTTTGAAGGGAGCGTGAACGCGCTCCCTGGGGCAGCTGGGGAGTCCTGAGATGTCATGGAGTCCCACAGAACGCAGAAGTGCACGATTTTGCAGGGCAAATATCTCCACTACCAGGTGACTTGAAGAACATACACACACAGCACTAATGCCAGGTTAAACATTAAAATGCATGGTAAAACTTTGGTTTTAGGTGATAGTTCCGCTTTAAAGGAGATCTTTACCACCAGTTGTTTCAGGTGTGAGGCTGTTTTTGTCAGAGGAGGGGAGGTCTTGGGAATATTCTTTTTAATCTACCATCAGATTGTAGCATTGTTTGGAGCTCTTTTGAGAATTGAATCAGTACTTCAAGCTGGAGGTTGTAGTTGACTACTAATGGAACTCTCTTCTCTTCTGCAGTTGTTTGTATTCCAGGAGATTTCTTCTGGGTACACTGGTGGCTCTCTGAATTTAGATGTCTATGATCCTGGCATTATATCATGATATTTTTAAGATGTTGATCTCGGTCAGAAGTCTTATCACTTGTACAAAGAAATGATGTGCTTATAGCTAAGCCTAAGGCAGCAGATTGGCAGGTGTTGATAGCAATGCCATACCATTCATTTACATATCTTACACCTCTCTTGATCTGCTCCTGGGGACTCTGGTTTTCAGAGCTAATTATTAAAGTTAATTATATAAAATGAAAAAAAAAGCGCTCAAAAAACCTTAGAGTTAAAAAATTAAAAATGTGAAAAAGAAATATGCACAGAGTTTCAGTATAGCATCTCAAAAAAAGAGTGGTGCCGCTCTTTTACAGTAAGTTCTCTCCCCTTCCGATTTTCCAACAGAGCTCATACACTGCAAATGTAAACAAATCAAAAAGTAATCTATACTATAAAAAAGAATGCGGTCAGGTGACCACAAATTATATGGCTGTGCCTGACACACCCAGGGGCAGCAGCAAAGAGGAGTAATGCTGATCTCCTCCTGACTGTCTGTTTGCAACCTGCAAGGAAGAATGATTTTGACAGGAGTGGCCATTGGGCTGAAAATGTATGAATAATTTCTCAAATACCATTCATTACACTTCAGTAAGAAAAACTTCACAACACATTTCTATCCAAAAATTGCACTTATCAGAACTACATGCGATAAAAAACAGACAGGCAAGGCTGTCCCACACTTCTAGTCACATATATTTATGTTCCTATTTATTTGTGACATTTTTCCCTTCAACAAGTGAAACGCATGCTCAGTTGGATTCAAGTTTGGCGATTGACTTTGGCCCTGAAAAAACCTTTGGTTGCTTTAGCAGTATGTTTGTCCTGATGCGAGTGCCTTCCTTTGAGTTTTGAGGCATTTGGTTGGATCAGAGCAGATAAGATGTTTCTGTATACTTCAGAATTCATCCTGCATCCTGCAGTTAGCAGTCACATCATCAGTAAAGACAAGTGAGCCAGTTCAAGTGGTATCCAAATAAGCCCAAGCCATAACACGACCATGTTTCATAGATGAGGTGGTATGCTTTAGATATGCAGTTCCTTTCTTTCTTCATGTGTTCCTCTTTCATCACTCTTTTGTAGGATAATCTTCATCCCATCTGTCCATAAGAATTTTTTTCCACAGCATAACATCTCAGAATGCAGTTTTTGCTCTGTAACCTGGTCTTTCTGTTTTTGAGGCATACCAGTGGGTTGTATTTTTTGGTTAAACGTTTGTGGTTATTCTGATGTATTTTTCTCTTTATGTTACTCTTTGACACTTAATGCCTACATCCTAGAGAGTGTTCTTGATCTGTTCCACAGTTGAAAAAGTTTTTTCATTCCAATTGCAAGGATTCTTTGGTCATCCACCATAGTGGTCTTCCGAGATCTACCAGGTTGTTTTCTACTTCTGAGCTTACTTGCACATCTTTGTTATTTAACAATATACTACACAGTTGATTTTAACATGCCTAATGTCTTGGCTATGTCTCAGATTGATTTAACCCCTTAGTGCAGCCGGCACTTAACGCCCGCTGAACTTTTTTTCCCCATTGCGTTGAACGACTTTCTGGACATACATGTACATCCTCTGTCACTAAGTGACAGATCCTGTGGGACGAACATGTAAGTCCATTGTCGTGATGGGTTAATCAAATTTTTCAGTCTCATGATGGCCTGCTTTACTGCTTTTACCTCATGTTGAGAAACAGACTCCAAATGCAAATGCCACACCTAAAATCACCTCTAGACCTTTTGTTAGCTCTCTTTTGCAGGAACTAACTATGCATCATCACACACCGGGCAAAGAAACAACTGAGAAGCCAACTGTCCAATTACCTATGATCCACTTAAAGAGATAGTAATACTTCAAAATTACTAATCCCTATTTTGTAGCCCTTAAATAAAGAAGAAAAATGCCCCCAGTGGCATCTCTCAAACCCTTATGGTTTATGAGATAACCGATACAACATTTGATTCTGCCTGACGTCAGCGTTCTAGCTGACAGCAGGGAAATCCGGTCCCGGGACTGGCTGAGGCTCTGCAGCAGAGCCGAGATTGCAAGCCAAGCACGTGTAGAAGACCTTTTCAGTGAAGGATTTGTCTTTCATTAACACAATCTCGACTCTGCTGAAGAGCCGCAGGCTGGCCCAGGAGTGAATTCCCCTGCTGTCCGCGAGAATGCTGACGTCAGGCAGGGGCAAACTTTGTAAAAGGTCATCTCTCAAATCATTAAGGTTTGAGAGATGCCACTCTGGGCAAAATAGGGATTAGTAATTTTGAGGTATTGCTATCCCTTTAAATGAGAGATTATGTAATTCCTACATAGTTCACTGTTGTGGATGTAAAGAATTATAGTCTGTATAGAATTATAGTCTGTAATTTATCCTCATCATCATTGTTTACATTTCAAATCCAATGTGCTGGAGTACAGAGCCAAAACAACAAAACTACAGAGAATGAAGTTTCTTTTTTTGAGAATGTTTTATTAAAATGATTACATTTCATATTCATTTTGACTGAATAATTTACTAGTAACTAAGCAGAGATTTTATTTATATTATTTTTGGTGATAATATCTAACAATGCTGCTGTTGGCAGATACATTAAAAAGTTGACACCTTTCTATTATAAAAAGTAATTCTCAGTGCCTATGTAAGAAAGTAGTTTCTTGAAGAAGCTATTCAAGATGACAGTTTTTGCAGTGTTTGCTTTTTTTAACAAATTTGTGACAACTTTAAATTAAACAACAAAAATGAGAACTATGCAAATTTGAACTTGTGACAATAATTTTATATTACCAAAAATGAACATGCATAGAAGGTTTGTTATGGTATTTGTGGTAAATGAAGTAATTTAACATGTGGGGAAGAGGTCAGTCAAGCAGAACTTCCTTTAAATAAAATAACAGGAAATTTAGAATAACAAAAACAATTATTATAAAGTAATGTCAGAACATCCTTCTAAAATTAATTGGCCTCAAAAAGGAAAATATGGAATATTTTGATGACATCATCCGTATTGTCAAATAAAAAAATAAGTCATATAATTTGCTATTAGCCTAAATAATATGATTAGGATGGATGCATATATATACACAGTGAAAACAATGACATCTTTGTTACCAGTGTTTGTAGGATAAATTACACTTAGCTATTATGACATGTGCATACAAAGATCTGTAAGATCCCTACAGTGTGAAGTGCTTTATAACTCAAAGTAACCACAAATTACATCTGATTTTTTTCTTCCTTGTAACCTTTTCACTGTCAAGCCTTTGTGTAATTTTTTAAGCAAATTTTGAACATTTCCCCACGAGAACTAGAACACACACACACACACACACACACATACACATGCACCAAGATGAAAGTGGATAATTTATTAAATAAAACAACAGTTCAATAAGGAACAACAAAACAAAAAAGTATAGATAATCTGAGTGGACATATGTTCTTGCAGAAAATGTAAAGTCAAAATAAAGGGTTACTATCAAAAATGTAAAAAAAAAATATAAACTAAAACACAGTTTGAGAAAATCCCTGGATACATTGCCTGACCATTTTTCACAACCACCCACACAAACCAGTATATGGACAAGAGCAATTAACTCAGTGAATGATAGGTCTGCCTCACTGGCATTAACAGGTAACTTGTCAAAAGAGGTGTGTTAAACCCTTTGAAGTAAGCAGGTAATCTACAAGGTGGCTACCCCTGTCTGATACTGATGCTACTATTATAATGCTCATTTCAGACTTCATATCCAATTGAAGATTACTGTGGTAGTCAATATACAGTTTTGCAATCTACAAAGAATATAAGAGCATTTTACTGCTCCAGCTTAAAGGAGCAGTAAACTTTTTTTACGAAAAAATATATATTTTAGGGATTTTCCTATTGAGTAAAATAAAGGTGATCCCACTGCTGAGAGATTTATTTCTAGAGTTATTACAGTTTAAACCCATGGTTTTTTTACATTAGCAATGCCCTCTAGTGGTCTAATTCCAATTAAATGTCCTGTTAGACTGTAATGGAGAGGAAAGTCAGAAAAGTCAGAGACATACAGTTCTCCATAGAATGTGATAGAAACTGCCTGTCACTTCCTGTCAGTTAGAACTATCAGGAAGTAAACACAGTAAATTCACTTCTTGATTATTTGAACTGATATAAATTTTGAATAAAACATCTGACAGCATGTGCTCTTTTTTATTCAGCAGGAAATGCTCTATAAAATATGTGTTTTCGTAAAAAAAGTTTACTGCTCCTTTAAGTTATACATTATTTTTAACAGCATGGAGTATCACTCTCATTTTAGTCATCCTTTGTTTTTGATAATTTTTTTATTTTAATCTCTTTTGCTGAATCAGAGTGTCTAGAGGCACTCACTGTCTCACCATTTCCCAGTAGAGTGACTAGTTTTTCCTTCACCAGCAAGCTGGCATTATTTTGTTGTGGATCTTTTTAGGAGGAAAAATAAGAGCATCCTTATGTTTATATCTTTATGTTTATATATGTTTATATTTGGGTGTCTGTTCTTAAAAAATACTTTACTGACCTGGAAAAGGTGCAGATATGTGCAACAAAACTGATAAAGGGATTGTAGGATCTGAGTTATAAAGAGAGACTAGCCAAACTGGGTTTGTTTACACTAGAGAAGAGACGTCTATGGGGTGATATGATTACTACTTACAAATACATTCAAGGTCAATACAAAGAACTATCCAATGAATTATTTATGCAAAGAGCTGAGCTAAGAACAAGAGGTCATCCAATAAGACTAGAGAAAAGGCACTTTTGACTAAAACAAAGGCAGGGATTCTTTACAGTAAGGGTGGTAAGGCTATGGAATTCTTTGACTCGGGATGCAGATAATGCAACTGCATTCAAAAAAGCAATTAATGCCTATCTAGCACAGAACAATATTGAAAATTATGACAGATGGCTTCAAAGCAGACTATTTGACTACCAATTGGAGTCAGGAAGCAATACATTATTATTTTTTTGTCCCCCACTTGGGGCTAGATTGGAAGTGACTCCAGAGGGCTTTTTTGCCTTCCTCTGGATCAACAGGGGTGTTTTTGGCATGGGCTGGACTTGACAGAAGCATGTCTTTTTTTCAGCCTCATCTACTATGTTATTATGTTACCATCTATCTTTGGGTTAATTGATTAGGTTATGATTTTGACATTTATTGATTATGAATGCTGTAACAGACAATATAATAATATTGTTATTAAACCCAGTCTGGAGAACAAGTTCTGATAGTTTGAACACAACTTTCAACTAATTATCATCTCCATTGAATACCTTTAATCTGCTCATTCTTATCACTACATTGACTGATATAACCTTTTCACTGTCACAGGGGGTGCACAGTCCTATGGCACTGAAAGGGTTAAGGTAGTGAGCCTTTTTGTGGTGCTGAAGTGTAAGCAGATCCTTTCCATTCCCCTAGTGGAGAACAGAGAAGATGCTCTCAGACTTAGGTGTTGTTGGACTGCTGGTGTTGTGTAAAGAAGAGCATATTCTACCCCCTCTGTTGCATCACTAATTATTAGTGCATATAGTAATGTTTGTCTTTATCCAAGACAATGTGTTCATCACGTATTGCCAGACAAACATTGACATAGCACTGAACCTAGAACATCTCCCCTCAGTTGATCTATAGCTTAAATGTACTGCTACTAGATCAGAGGTTCTCAACCCCTTGCCCTCAGTGGCCACTAACAGGCCAGAGGCTCATTCATAGTGATTAACTCACCTGTGCTCTTAAAAGGAAATTCTCAAATCCTGGCCTGTTAGTAGCCACTGAGGGCACGGGTTGAGAACCACTGTACTAGATTACACTGTTAATGTAATAAATAAAAAAAAAAAAAAAATTAAACAACGCTGTGAATATCTCTCTCTCTCTCTCTCTCTCTCTCTCTCTCTCTCTCTCTCTATATATATATATATATATATATATATATATATATATATATGTATTTCCGGTTGGGAAGCACTCTCACTACAGTGACAAAATGCCCGGGTGCCAGGTCAACATGGGAGTCCATACACATTTATAAGTATAAATGAATTACCACTAAGGTGATAAAGAAAGGACACGCGATGACGTCATTTATGATGTATGACTAAGAGATTTGGTGGGTTTTTTGGTTGAAACTGTGTATATATAGAAGGGGGATGGGGTCACTTCCCTTGTTCTGATGAAGATGTGGTATTTCACATCGAAACGTTGACACGAAGTAAACACCATTTTGACTGATAAGTCCCGAGTGTGCCGGCTCGTTCTTTCTTTTATATATATATAATATTGTGCAGGAAAAAAATATGTGACACTTGAAGTCATATTGATCCCTAGAAGAAAGCTTGTTTTGTTTGTATGTAGAAAAGTAATACTCCTGAAGCTGAGGAAGCACTGTTGGGATTTGCGTCAAAAACTTATGTGCAGAAGAAAAATATTATGCAAGAATACACTAAGCTATCTGTAGACTATTCCAACTGCTTGGGGCTTTTACCTGCCCCTGAGCCTTGGGATACTTTTGTTTGCAACTCTGGCTTTGCAATGTGTTGCTTACCCCTCTGGCAATCAAACGGATATTTATATTAGTAAAGGTTATTAATATATATACATTGTTAAGTAATTGGCTAGATCATACATCAGTACAATACCAAAGTCAAAGACACAACACTTTACAGTGGAAGTTTTGTATATGCTTTTTGTATGTTACCATAAATCATGCTGTCAAATTCTTCTTCTTTTTTTTTAATGAAAGGCAACATTAAAGGAACAATAAACTGTTGTTTAAGAAAAACATGTTTAATTTAAAAGTTGTTACATCAATTAACTTGTATTTTTTTAATTAAACTGATGGTGACAGCACCTACTATTGCACATAAGACAAATATTTATATAATAACGTACTGTGTCAAAGAGCTTGTTTCACAGACTATGGCTCTCTATAGTAAGTGATAACAACAGCCCCATTATATAATCCTATATAATCCTTTATTTATATAGCGCACACAGATTCCGCAGCGCTTTACACTCATATTGGTTCCTGTCCCCATTGGGGCTCACAATCTAAATTCACCTATCAGTATGTTTTTTTGGAGTGTGGGAGGAAACCGGAGTACCCGGAGGAAACCCACGCAAACACAGTGAGAACATACAAACTCATTGCAGATGTTGTCCTTGGTGGGATTTGAACCCAATACAATAGATCATTTCAGTTTCATGTAACAAATAAAGTTTTTGTAGGAAAAATTGGTAAAATTCTTATCTTTTCACAGATTTGTGTTTCCCATGAAAACTTTGCAGTTTTATCACCTAGTGGAGGTGGTGGCCGGTGGTGGTGGTGGTGGGTGTGGAGATTCTGACTTTTGTCACCTCCAACTAATTCATCAATGTCCTCCTTGTTTTGCATTTGCGCAATGCTTGATATTGTTACAGAGGAAAATGTTGTCCCACTTCCTGAGACATCTACAACACTGGTGTTTTGTGCTTCTTGGCCCTGTGCTGCTATTCTTGGCACCTCTGATGTACTGTGGTACATCTCACAGTCAGAACTGTGGTTATGATACGGGAGGGGTCTCAAGGAAGATGTGCTAGATGGGACTGGAATGCTCCAAAATCCTAATTTTTTTTGCTGAATTTTTATGTGGCAAACCTAAAATTTGCCACTTTTTCAGTGGACATTCCTGTGCATAAAACTATTTTCTTTTCTTTAACCCTGTTTGTCAGTTTCTGAGTGTATATAGTTCAGTGGTTACCAGGGCATTGGCACAAGGCTGGGACTTGTAGGCCAGTTTATGTGGTTTGTCTGCCAGTACAATGGGACAAGTGTGTGTGTGTGTGTGGGGGGGGTATCACGGTGCCCGTGATTCCTTGCTTTTATTTTTTCTGTCAGTTATCCTATGTGAGGTCCTCATTGGTTGCCCTGTGTTTAGCCCGCCCAGTATAGCCTTTATATACTGGGCTCCTGCACCCTCTCACTGCCCTTTTGTGGTGTTCCTGTGCCAGTTCTACGTTTGTATTGAGGTTTCCAGTGTACCGACTTGGCTTGTCTGACTACTCTCCTGTTCCTGTGCCTGTGTACTGACCGGGACTGCCTGACTTCTCTCCAGTGATTGTTCCTGTGTACCGACCCGGCCTGGCTGACATTCCTGCTACCGTGTACCGACCCGAATTGGCTGACGTTCCTGCTCCTGTATCCTGACCCAGCCTGGCTGACGTTCCTGCTCCTGGATTCCAACTTGGCAGTCTCCAGTTGTGGTCCTGGTCGCCTCGGGGACATTCTGATTCTGGTGCCTTACTTGGTTTGGCACCTCTGCCGCGCAGGCTTGCCCAGTCTTCCATTTTACTCTACAGAGCACCTCTGGCCTAGTCCTCCTCTCCGCATACCGGTTGCCAGTGTTGCCTCAGTGATAGCACCAGTACATTGCCATTGGCTTCACTCTGTCTAAACCGGTTGCAAGTGTTGCCTCCGTGATTGCACCGGTATACTGCCATCGGTTTGCTCCACTCTGTCAAAACCGGTTGCAAGTGCTGCCTCCGTGATGGCACTGGTATACTGCCTTTGGTTTGCTCCACTCTGTCTAAACCGGTTGCAAGTGTTGCCTCCGTTATAGCACCGGTACATTGCCATTGGTTACGCTCCATTCTGTCTAAACCGGTTGCAAGTGTTGCCTCGTGATTGCACCGGTATACTGCGATTGGATTGCTCCACTCTGTCAAAACCGGGTGCAAGTGTTGCCTCCGTGAAAGCACCGGTACATTGCCGTTGGTTACACTCCACTCTGTCATAACCGGTTGCTATTGTTGCCTCCATGTCAGCACCAGTAGCACTCCTGTTCACTTCAGTGGACTGGTATCGCTGTGAACTCTATCTTTGGCGTTTTCAAGAAGCAGCTGGTTGCGAGAACAAATGGGACTGTTTTCCTTTCTTGATAAACATTAACTCCTGCATTGCTGTAACCTAGAAACCTTATTATCTGCCTGACCTGTGTCAGCATAAACTGTTTGTCTCCTATGCATATGCTGGACCTGTGTGGGCCTAATTAACCTGTTGTGTGTCTGTACTATAAGATTTATATTACAGGACCTGTGAGGGTTCTTTATGTATTATTGTATTTAATAAAACTGTGTTTTTATCCTAACTCTGTATCTGTGAGTCAAACAAACCATTACAGGGGGTTAGTATGTGTGATGCTATCGCTACCAGTACAGTGGGACAAGACTGCTGAATCAAAATGGATGGTAATGTTGGGGGTCATGAAATGTGATTCTATGGCAACCAGTGTTTTTCTATGGTAAGCAGTATGTGGTGTTCTATACTGCAGTGGTGGGAAATGTGAAGCCCTTCAGCTTCTGCCACACTACAGCTCCCATCATTCCCTGGCAGCTATTGGTTGGCAAGGAATGATGGGAGTATTTTGACCAACAGTAGCTGGGGGGCCTCCTATTGCCCATCCCTACGACTACCAGTGCAGTGGGTCAAGACTGACAGGAAAAGAAAAAGAGTAACAGTGCACTCAGGACCTATAAACAAAACTCCAAATGGAGAATTGGACAGGGCATATAGAACAAATTGTGGTGCTGTCGGAAGGGATATACTATAAAATGAAAAAGAAAACCCTGCCTAACCACTCTACAATGGTATTCAGATATGTTGTCCAATGAAGCAGAGCTTAAATTAGGATAAAACCTAACCTTTAATGATATTACTTAATTATAAAAAAAACAAAAGAAAATGCAAAACAAATGAAGCAAAAACTGAACTTAAAGTGTACTGCCAGGGCAAAAATTGGCTTGTCTTATATTACAGAAAGATGAAGTATATTTACAGTGTCATGAGGCTAATAGTATGAGTTATGGATCTACAAGCCAAAATATAACACCTTAAAGAAAACCATTTGTAGGACTCCCATAATGGAAGTCCTGTGGCCCTGCTCTCTCCTCTCCACAGCTCTTATCACGTCCTCCCACTCCCGCTACAGGACTTTTCACATGCTGCACCTGAGCTCTGGAATTTCCTCCACCACCCCATCAGACTCTCCTCTAGCCTTCAGATCTTCAGACACTCCCTGAAACCTCACCTCTTCAGGGAAGCCTATCAACTACCTCCATAAACATTATCACTAAGAACCACCCCTTCCCTGGATCACTGCACTCAATAGCACTTCTTACTCCCACCCACTGACTGGCAGGTCATGTGACAGGAGGCACTTACACCCAATAGCATTTACTCCTCCTGTGTCCATCCTTCCTTCCTCTAGACTGTAAGCTCTCATGAGCAGGACCCTCTAATCCTTTTGTTCTCCACATTTTATCTGTACTACTTAATATCTCTGTATGTCTATTCCCTATAGTTGAGCACTGCGGAATAAGTTGGAGCTATATAAATAAAGAATAATAATAATAATACTAATAAGACAGAAAAAAACACAAAGTGGCTTATGGCTGAAAAATAAATTAGCAACAAGAAACGTCAACAAAATTGCCACAATTTAACAATCCTGAAAAGAGCCTTTGTTGTTGCAATAGTAGTAGCAAAAATCTAAATTACATGAGTTATCTAAATTAATTTACATGACCAACAATAAAAAGAGTCTTTGTTAATGAAATGATTAGTCAGTATGAAGATAACACTTATGAGGAATAAGTCAAAAACCGGAGAGCAGAGGAGAGAGGACTACTGAACATTTTCATTTGCCCAATGAATTCTGGGATGGAAAGGTGGCGTGCAGCCACATTACCATCCCAGAATTCCATGACGTGCCAGGACCGTCACCAGTCCTTAACGTCTGGACCAGCTTGACAGTTCTGGCACGTCATGTGATGTTAAGGAGGTAAAATAGGATGTATACTTGCTGAGAACCAAACTAATTAAAAAATACATGTCCCCATTTGGTGCCATGAGAAACTTTAGTGAGACTTACATTATTGTGGATTCTTTCTCACCAGAGTTGGGAAGGAGAGGGCCATGAATGATTAGCATTGTGGGTTTATATTCTTTTTTTATATATTTTTTTTTTAATTCTAAGCCAGTAACTCGGACCAGTAGAACCAAAGATATTATCTTTTTAAAAAGTTTACAAAAATATAATTGGTGCACATGTGCTGTAGAGAGTATATTACTATATTTATGGTTGTACAGGTTATGATATGTTACCATCTACCAATGATTCATGGAATTGGCCTCTGTGGCTGTTAGTTTGTTGCATTACATTAGCTCCAAAAGGAGATGATGCAGATGTTATTATGACAGGATAGACACTCCATTGTAGGCTAACTAAACTAGAAAGGGGGAAGAAGGGTGATGCAACACAACATGGGGAAGGTAGTATAATTGAGGAAATGGGATTAGAGAAGGGGTATGATGGTGGAGAGGGGGAATGGGCTAGATCATCTAATAGAGAGTTGCAATTGATACAGCCTGATAAAAGGCAGATACATTTGACAAAAAAGAAAATCTTTCAGAATGGCAAAATGATAAAATTATGCGTGCAAATGCTTGTAGTCTGGCTGGTAAGATGGGGGGAACTAGAAATGATTGAAACACATGAGCGGTATGATCTGATTGATGTGTCTGAAACCTGGTTAGATGATACATATGACTTAGAAGTCAATCTAGAGGGGTATTCCCTTTTTAAATGGTTAAATGATAGCTGCAGAGAGTTGTTGTAAATGGAACCTTTTCAAATCGGTCTAAAGTTATAAGTGGGGTTCTGCAGGGTTTAGTCCTGGGCCCAATGCTTTTTAAAACTATAATAAACTTTGCATAGAACAACTTCCAGCAGTGAATGTTTAATTTACATAGCAGGAAAACCCCTGCAGTATACCTTAAGATTCTTTTCATATTAAAACTTAAATAAACTTTGTAAACCTCCATTGAGCCCCATGGATACTATAGACAAGATATCCTTAGCATTCATTAAATAAATGAACATTTGGGGATTTTGTATTTGCCCCCTATGGAGAAGTTGATTTGCACAAGAACTGCTCATCTTTTGCTTTTGTGTATATGACCCTAACTATGTAGTAAAACTCCCTCTCCACTAGAATAAACGATAAAATATTTGAGTTTCCTCCAAAGGTTTGTTTTTAAATTCTTAAACAATGTAATGAAGAAAATTTGTCTGGAATGTTTTGCATGTCTGACACCGCAGCACTTGCACATAATAAGAAAAATGATGTTGTTCATGATTGAGTAGAGCGCTGACACCCCAAGTAATAATTCCAGGCACCATGGACATATTCTTCACTCTGCAAGCTCTTTCCAAGCAATATACATGTTTATAGCCTCCAGATTGATTGTGTATGTATTCCTAGAAGTCTATTTCAGTATTGCTAAAAGCCTTGGCCAAAAAAATGCATTACATGGAAGGATATGACAGCATATTTATTTACAATTTGTAGCCTGTGGTGAAAAGAGTTTGATTTGATAATGTGTTCAAAGGCTTTGTTAGAGATTTTTATTTTTAAAATGTTCATCAAATGACAACCTTGACAGATTCTTCATCAAAGCCGAAGAATCCTGACGTCAATGTCACATTAACACACACATATTAATGATCTCTGAGAAGAACTGAAGCAGCTGGTTTAAGAAAGTCCTTAAGCCCTCATCATATCTAGTTCACTTGTGCTTTCTTGCCTTTATACTTTACACTATCTATCTATCTATCTATCTATCTATCTATCTATCTATCTATCTATCTATCTTCTATATAACATAATGCTGAGCAGGAGAGTTCAGCCATTGTTTATTATTATTAATAGCTTTCTACAGAGCCTGACCATATGCACAAAGATAGAAAGTTCATACCCCCCTCTTGCTCTTCACTCTCTCTCTTCCTCCTCTGTCTCACATTCTCCCCCCATCCTCTTTGTTTTCTTGTCTCTCCTTCTATTATAATGATTCTGATGATGTTTTAGAGGTCAGGTGCTTTCAACCATTTTTGCTTATTAGTCAATGTTTTATAAAGCACTTGGCATATGTGCAAATAAAGAAAGGTCCTACATTAGGTACAAAAGTTCGCATTTGTAAAGATAAGCATGGGGCGAACCAACAAGGGACATTTTGGCACAAGGCCTTCTAGGGTCTGCAGAGTCCAGTGTCTTCACCTTGTGTGCCCAATGGTTTTGAATTTACAGAAAGAACCTATTTGACCTTGTTGTCAGATGGTCTGGGTGGTGTAGAGCAGTTCTGAGTAGGGATGGGTGAATATATTTGCTTCAAACTGAAACTGGCAAACAATGGCACTTCCCGATTGGTGAATTCCAGTTGCGTACCTCATTTCATTGAAATCAATGGGAACATTAAATTTACACACAACACATAACAAATATTATTTTATTTCCCAAAGGCATAGTATAAAAGGGGCATGAGGGTGCCTGTGTTGGTGGGGTGTGGAGAAAGAATCAGTTGAACAGGGAATGTTTTTTGGGTGTTTGTTTACTGAGATTGGGGGGGCAGTAAATAAAAAAAATCCTAAATAAAATGTAAAAAAAATAACACATGGTATACAGGGAATTTGTTTTTTTTTTGGGGGGGGGTCTTGACTGGTATTGCTGGGACAGAATATAAAAAATAAATATTACTTCTTCTGAGGGCTGAGGTTTAGAAATAAGTGGCTGAAAGTTAAAGTTGTGAAAAATTATGGCTTGAAAAATGTGTTAGCATGAAGAATGCATTTGTCCTTTTCCCACAACACTAACTTCCTGCTTATGTGACACTGGCACATATTCATGATGATGTCAAGTCATGAAAAAAATGAAGTACAACCTAAAATGTGGCAGAAGTGTATTCTAGTGGTGGTGGGTGACTGACATGGTGTGATTTGTGTATGTATTTTTACCATTGTCATACTGTGGTGTGATTTGTGTATGTATTTTTACCGGTGTCATACTGTATCCTTCTCAGATTATTGCCACACATCACGTATCAGTCATAGCAGTGGTCCCAAGTGGGGTAGATGGTTGCAAACCTTCTTTTCATCTGTCTTAAAACCTCCACATATGTGATGATTTTAATATATTTGTCTTGGCTTTGTCTGTCATGTGTGTTTTCTGCTACTACTACTACTGGAGCTAGATGTTGATGTAATTCTACTATCAATACTACTAGGTGTCAAAGGTGCAGCACTTACAGCAGCAGCAACAGAGGTACCTATCATATCTAACACTATGGATGTTCACCTGTGTTGCTGTTGCTGGGTACTCAAAACAGGTGTGTATGGCTGAGTGGGACTTGGACTTTGAAGAGGTGATGATGCTGATGATGACTGATAGGGTGAATGTGTGCTTTTTGGCATGTGTACTTGTCCAGGGTCAGACTTTCCAATGGCTTTCTCAAACACTTTATAGACAGACACTGTGTTCCTTAAAAGTGGCAGAAGATAGAGCATTTGACTTTCTGCTAACCTTATAGCCCTGTCATCATCCTCACTCTCAACTTCATCTGTATCTGATCAAGAGAAGGATGCTGGAGGGATATATTATAGATCTGCATCATCATCAGTCCTCATTAGGTTATCCTCAACAGCACCAGCATCACCTGACAGTTCTTGCCCACTACTTCCCTTATATTTCTCTAAGCTATTAGAGGTCTCAAACAATTTATTTTTACTTTTACTGTAACAAAATTCACTACTACTTTGAGGACATGTGTTTTGGTGTTTGGTTGTCTCACTGTCTGATGCATCAGGAGGATCAGCTGCTACACCTTCTTGTATTATGCTATTGCCAGTATCTATATTTCTACTGGCACTGGTGGTGCTGGAATTAGTTTTGCTGGGACCTTCACAAACTGCATCATCCCTTGGAGTAAACAGATCATCACCATTGATTGCACACTCTGCAGCAACCATTGCTGCAGTCTCTTGTTGAACTACTACTTTACTCTCACATCCCTACACTGCTCCACACTTCCCCCTTCTCCTTGTACGTTTGCTGGACATTACGCAAGTACACTGTGATTTTTTACTGTACGGTACACAACACAACTGATGGAGCTGTAAGATGCATTGCCTAAGCCCAGTCAGCTGTCTGCCACTGTCACCTAAGGTATTTTGTTTTTTATTCTTTTTTATTTATTTATTTTTAAGTTGTCCACCCAGTTGTCTTATCACAGTCTGTCCCAAAAATAAATTATAACTGAAAAACCAAATCAACAACGTCTTTCCCCAGACTTCCCCACCCAGCACAGAGACAATAACAGCAAGATTAGCAAGCAAATAGGTCCCTAGCTGCCTGTGTCTTGCCTGTCAGTCACATGGAATTTTGGAGTATTTGGGGGTCAACCTCTTTCTACCCTTCTTATCCCCTAGAGTGCCCTCAGACTCCCCTAATACAGAGAACAAATGACCTACCTAAATGACTCCCTAAACTAATCTTCAATACCCCTTTATTTGCCTATCTTCTCTAGCTCAAAAACATGCTGCTCTCTCCTCTCACAAACACAGAATGGCTGTTGTGAAAGCCTGACAGCCTTTTATATGGCTGTAGAAAATTTTCCAGTGCTGTAGAAATATTTTTCTTCCCATTGATTTCAATGGGTGGAAAAGGTGGGAAAAAGTTGAAAAACTGCACTTTTCACAGCAAATTATTTGCCAAGTGGAAAGTGCCATTATTCTCCGATTTCAGTTTGAGGCAAAACTTTTTGACCATCCTTATGTCACAGTAATGGTGAAGCAGCTGGTGGGACTAGTATTAGAGGAGTGGTAGGGTACGCATTTGAGAGCATCCAGACTAGAGGTCAAGGGAGCCCACACCATTTTTCTGTCCCTGGGAGTCTGCTTCCCTTCACCACAGTGTCCAAGTGGAACATGATCCTGAAGAAGCCATAGCTGGTGGTGGATAGCAGAAGCAGCAATAATACCACCACCACCACTACCAGGAGCACAGATCAGCTGCCTGTGCATGTTACTACTACTGCCAGTCTGCCTTCTTAAAGTCACCAAGAAATGTCAAGTGTGACATTAGTGGACCCTCTGTCACACTGCTCGTCACCTCCTCCAACCAGCAGTGAGATGTCTGTAATAGAGAAGTCACAGCACATAGGTACTAGTGGTGGTGGTGGTGGTGATGGTGATGATGATGATGATGATGGAGAATCTGGGGTGAAAGAGACATTGATAGACTTTTAGTAGAAACTGAGAAGGAATGGGAGACAGGGATGAGGATGGGCATCACCACCACCAGCGGTAAGCTTTTGCAAATTGCAACTGTTCTAATTGATGCTGCTGCTGCTGTGTTTCAACGGCAGCAGGATGCTAATGAGCAAGCTAGTGTGCTACAGACCACCATGGACACAGTGTGAATGGGGTCAACAAGTCATGCGGTACTAGGACAGATTCCACTTGCCTGTAGCAGCAATACTCCTGGTCCTAGATGCAGTGCTGATTCTGAGACAGTAGCAGCAAGAGCAGCAACATCATCTGCTGCCGCAGACAGTGAAGGGGAATGTGGAGGACAAGAGGAAAGATGCCATTCTTCTCCAACTGTTCCCTATCCCATGAAGTCACGGGTGTGGGACTATTTTACTCTTGAGACAGGTACAGTGCAGTCATTGCCAATGGCACCGTGCACAATTTGTGACAAGTCAGTGAAAAGAGGAAAGGATGGAACACACCTTGGCACAACTGTCCTAATAACACACATGAAACACAGACACCATGACATTTATGTCAAACATGATAAAGCCAAACACCCACCAAATAAATCAAGCACTGCTGTTGCTGTACCCCCTGACTCTTCAGAAAGGAAACAAGAGGCAAGGCGGAGATCAAAGAGGAGGAAGAACAGAGAAACCCAGGCAGTTCCACGACGAGCTAAACAACCAGCTCACCATCACCTTCTTGCTCTAGGGTAACTACAACTTCTGCCAATTCACCTCATTCACCGGTACCTCCCCCACCAAATGATAACCATTCTGTAGATATTAGGATGTGGTACAATGTGTGGTACACTGACCAAACATGGCAGTGTGGTGGACGAGAATCACAAGCAGGGTATCAGGTAGCATCTGATGAGATTCCATCCCGCATAATATGCCAGCAAGTTGTAATATATCCTTAACAGGGTGTGTGCAAGGGGTATAATGACAGTGGCAGTACTTGGGTTCTGGTGTCACGGTGTTTGGATACAGTTGTGCTCCCAGGTGTTATTCAGGTGTTATGTACCACACACACTTTACACATTTATCACAGTGCCTATGATTGCTCGCCCTTGCTGTCAGTCAGGTGTGTGTATTCCCCATTGGTCACTTGTTTTACGCCTGCCTAACACTGCCTATTTAAACCAGCTTGAGGCACCCTTTGGTTGCCCTTTCGTGGTGTCTCCGCACCTGCAGTCACCTGCCTGATCTATCCTTGGGCCTGTGGATCTACTATCAGTGTCAGAGTTTCTCCACTGTCAGAGCTGCTGCTGCATGGTTCCTGTCCTCATTCCAGATCCAGTTGTCTGCTGTCCCTGATCCTGCTTATGCTCCGGTCCTGGTGTTGTTCCTGCTTCCGTTCCTGACCCGGTTGACCGTCCTGCCGTTCCCGTAGTTGTCCAGGAGGGTAACCTGTTCCTGTGCTGTATCCTGATTCTCTGTTCTGGCTGCCTGTCTCTTGGGCGACATTTTCATCATGGGTTTACTCCATATACCGGTTGCTGATCCCGTTGCATAGAACCGGTTGGGCGTTCTACTGCTCCAGTACGCGATATTGGTTTACTCCATATACCGGTTGCTGATCCCATAGCATAGAACCAGTTGGGCGTTCCATCTACTCCAGTACGCGGTACTGGTTTACTCCATATGCCGGTTGCTGATCCCATTGCATAGAACCGGTTGGGCGTTCCATTGGATCCAGTACGCGGTATTGGTTTACTCCATATACCGGTTGCTGATCCCGTTGCATAGAACCGGTTGGGCGTTCCATCTACTCCTGTACGCGGTACTGGTTTACTCCATATACCGGTTGCTGATCCCATTGCATAGAACTGATTGGGCGTTCCATTTGCTCCAGTACGCTGTACTGGTTTACTCCTTATACCGGTTGCTGATCCCATTGCATAGAACCAGTTGGGCATTCCATTTGCTCCAGTATGCGGCACTGGTTTACACCATATACCGGTTGCTGATCCCATTGCATGAACCGGTTGGGTGTTCCATTTGCTCCAGTACGTGATACTGGTTTACTCCATATACCGGTTGCTGATCCCGTTGCATAGAACTGGTTGGCCGTTCCATTCGTTCCAGTACACGGTACTGGCTCACTCCATATACCGGTTGCTGATCTCGTTGCATAGAACCGGTTGGGCATTCCATTTGTTCCAGTACGCGGTACTGGTTTACTCCATATACCGGTTGCTGATCCCGTTGCATAATACCGGTTGGGCATTCCGTTGCTCCAGTACGTGGTACTGGTTTACTCCACACACCGGTTGTAGATTCCGTTGCATAGAACCGCCCACTCCTTTTGTTACTACTACTAACACCAACCACATCAAGTTCAGCCCCAGAGTCTTCCTCCTCACAGTCAATAGTAGTATGTATGTATGTATGTATGTATGTATGTATCTTTATTTATATAGCGCCATACATATACACAGCGCTTAACAGAAGTTGAAATAATACAATACAAAAACGACAGAAATGGGGTTAAGAGCATTAAGGTTAAGTACAATCATTACATTATTTGTGAGGGAAAGTGCAGCAAGGGAATCATACACTAGGAAAGGGACCCTGCCCCAAGGAGCTTACAATCTAGGCTGAATTCATATTGACAAACAGAGACACTAGGAGGAGTATTATAAGTGCATATGAGGAAATTGATTACTCCTCCTTCACTCCTAACACTAACAAGCTGCTGGACCTTCTTAGTAGTAGTAGTACTAGCGCTGGTATACTGCTTGGGGATGGAAAATGTGACTTAGGGTCCCCTTCTGTCACACTTGGCATCATCTTCTCCTTTCTTCACCTCCTGATATTACAAGACACAATAGCAGCAGCTTCAGCACTGGTGTCAGCAGGTTCAGCACTGGCAGCAGGCACAGTACTGGTTGCAGCAGGGGCAACACATCTGCAGCAGGCACAGTATTTCAAGCAGCAGGTTCAGCACTGGCAGCAGGCATAGCACTAGTTACAGCAGGGTCAACACATCTGACAGCAGGCACATCAATGCTGGTTGCAGTAGCAGGGGCAGCACTAGTGGCAGGTTGGGCAGCACATCTGGCAGTAGGTATAGGCAGCTGACCTGTCTTGCTCTGACTACCACCCTTTTCTTCCTCCATCTACATTAATTTCCCCAAGATCCCTGGGGCTGATTTAGGGGGACTGGACAGCATTGGTTCCATAGTGCTCACTTCCTCCTCCTCCTCAGACTCAGTGGGAGCATAAGGGTCCTTCCAGTTCCTCCCTTTATTATTTTTAAACTTTCTCATAGTGATAAGAGTCACTATGAACATTTCCTGCCTCAGTTTTCCAAACAAATAGCAGCAGAATAGCACAGCATGTCTACCTCGCTCTGTAGCTGCTTCCATTGTGTTTCACTTTGTGGAATACGCCACTTTTTTATAGAGAAAAGGCGAAAAACATGTAAATCAACGGGCAGAAGCTTTCTAGCCATTGAAAAAATGGCAAAGAATTTTGGTCAGTGAACAAAAAATGTGAAGATTTTAATAATTGGTTTTAAAGCAAGTTTTCCCATGAAAAAGCAGACAACAACATGGTTTTAGCGGGATTTCTCACTGGAAGACAACAAGAGCTTTCACCCATCACTAGTTCTGTGTAAACAGCAGATAAATGTGGCTACTCCCCCACAAAAATGAAAGAGAAGGTGTCCAATAAACTTAAGAAGATCCAAACTCTTCTCCTATATATGGGGGACTCTTTTCACTATTCTGCCAGGGACCTCAGGGTTTTTGAAGACTGCACTGAAACCAACCAATCATAGATAACTAATAAAAATTCACAACAATGCAACTGATGTAAATAGAGGTTTCAATCCCTCAAGTCCTTTACATTCCAGATGTTAATATAAATTGAAAATACATCAATCAAATCATCACTGGCAAGCTCTTTGATAATAATTTACACTCATGGCTCCAGGGATCTTTATATAAACTTCCCTAAACAAATTATTTACAGTAAGAAGCATGAAATTACATATATAACATTTTTATTTCTACAGTTGACTCTTCTGTTTTAAAGATTTATATGGGGCTAAACTCCATTACTTCCCCCAAACCTGAAAAACCTGACAAAACAGTTCTTCCCATTTAAATCTAGATTTTTTTTTTTTTTAGTCATTTATGAACATGAGTAATAATTTATGGACAAGAAAAACAAGACATGGTAGTTTGAAAGCATAGCAAAATTACAACATCCACCTGGAATTTAGAAGCAAGAATAACGCTTTAAGGTTATGCAATTCACAAGGCAGTGTTCCTGACAGATAAGATTTCGAACACTTATCCAATCATCGCTAGTCTCTGAAAAATATATTTCATGACAGTTCCAAGCTGCCAAATTAATGATGAAGGAATCCTCATTTGCAACATTTGTATTGACCTTTCATGTAATTCAAACGAGACGAGACTAGTAAAAATAAAATTACACTGTACTGTACTTTGAGGAAATAGTTTCTTAGTTTTACAAACTTTCAGCAATCTTAAGAACTTCCTGGAACTAGGAGTGGGTGAAATGACCCTTCGTGTTCCCACAAACAAATCTGAGAAAACCATGTGGTTGGCTGCTTTTTCGTGGGAAAATCGCTTTAAATAAAATTATTAAAATCTTCACCATTTTCACCCATTGCCAAAAAATGTTTGCACTTTTTTCAATGGCTAGAAACCTTTCGCCTCTTTACTTTTTTTTCACCTTTTAGCTATAAAAATGTGACGTTTTCATGAAGTGAAATACAATAAATGCAGTTGCAGAAAGAGAGAGGATGCTAGGCTATTGTGCTGTGAGTTATATAGCAAACAAGAGGCAAGAGAAGCTCATAGTGACTGGTATCACTATGAGCAACTGGAATATTCACAAAAGGAGGAGCTGGAAGGAACGTTATGTATCCAGTGAGTCTTAGGAGGAGGAACTGACCACTACCAACATTAAAGGGCCTGGGTGCCCTGATTCCCCAAACCCAGTAATGGCCAGTCTCCTACATCAAGTTTAGGGATCTTGGGGAAATTTTTGACATTGGCAGAGGGTAGTAGTTTGAACAGGACATGTCAGCTACCTGTATCTGCTGCCAGTGCTTCCAGGGTGTTTTGTGACTCTCAGGAGGGAAGGAAGAAGAATATGATGCCAAGTGTGACAGCAGGGGACCCTAAGTCACACTTGCCATCCCCAAGCAGTCCAGCCACTACTACTACGACTACTACTAAGGATATCCAGCAGCTACAGACTCAGAATTTTAGGAGAGAGGCAGGGGGTTATCTTACTAATAGTGAGCAGAAAGATTCAGGGACTGAAATTGATGTGGTTGGTGTTAGTAGTCATAGTGATGGTTAAGCAGCTGGTGGGACTAACGTTACGACAGTAGATCCCCCAAATGATGCTGAAGTGGTAGTGTAAGTAATTTAGTGGTTAGACTAGTGGTCAAGGGAGCCTACAATATTCCCCTGATCCTGGTAGTCCCCTTACCCCCAAGGCATTGTCCAGGCGGAACATGATCCTCAAGAATGCAGAATTGCCTAGTAGCAATAATGCCACAACCACCATGAGCATAGATCAGCTGCCTCTGCCTGCTGTTAGTGCTGCCAGTCTGCATTCCTCTGCTCAAAAAGTGTCACGGTTACCCAGAGAAGTTCAGGAGTCAGTATGGTTTAGTTAATGCAGTTTATTAACAAATGACAAAAAGAGAATATATATGATATATACAATAGGAATAAGCACAGAATAATAGCCAGCAAGCCTGCTATCAGAAATAATAGGTTGCAATGCTAAACCATTGTGCTGGAGACTAGGCCTTAGCCACTGGAAGTCTCAGCTGGAACCAGGAACAAGAACTGGAACAGGAACCCAGGATCTTGATCCAATGAGGAATGAGGTCTGACTCAGCCTGCAGTCAGAAGGAAATATCACTGACTCACACCAGGAGCCAGTAAGGGTGAATACTGACTCATGCCTGCAGTCAGTAGGAGCGAATACTGACTCACACCTGCAGTCAGTAGAAGGTGACAACTGACTCATGCCTGCAGTCAGCTATGCAAGTCTACCAGAGCCACAGGCCCGCGCTATATTTGGTGCCTGATCACCAGGGGAAAAGACTAAAGAATAGTCAGACAGAGCCACAAGTCAGCACCAGAGGGGGTAGTCAGAGAAGCCAGGTCATACACAGTTCAGGTAGTTAGCCAGAGCCACAAATCTGCACCAGATTGGATGTCCACTATTAGGGGTTAGGCAAAAGAATAGTTAGACAGAGCCACAGGTCAGCACTAGAATGGATGGAAGACCAGCCAGGTCATACACGGAGCCCAAGGTAACAGAACTGCTATGAACAACAACGCAAGGGCAACTGAGTCAGGCCTCAGCCTGCCCATTAAACCCCTTACAGGAAGTTTCAGGAGCAGCTCAGAGGGACGAAGTAGGAAGTTGGTAGGAGGAGACTACAGGAAGCAAACAGATAAAACAGAGGCCTGCAGCATGCTTGAAGTCTCGCACCTGCAGATGATGCTGAAGTCAAGGTAAGCTGTAAGAGATGGCAAGTGTGATAGTAGGGGTCCCTCTGTCACATTTCTCATTACCTACTCCAACCGGGGAGATTTCTGAAATAAAGCAGGAGTAGCAAGGAGCAACTGGTGGTTGTGATGATGATGGTGGAGAAGCTGGGGTGGAAGAGACATTGATTGCCTTTTCTTACAGTTTAGTACACTCAGAAACGGAAGATTTTGGTAAAACACAGTTATTAGCCCACAAAGAATAACAGTAACCCTTGTGGGTCCAGCATACAGATAAATAGATAACTGACACAGGACAGGTTACAGAGATATGATTAACCCACATGGGTCCAGTATGTAAGGACAATATACAATACTGACCCAGGTCAGGTACAGTTCATATGATACAGTGTGAATATGTCAGAATGATACTATTAGGCCAGGAACACCTAATTGGCCCTAATATCAGAAGGCCCACAGTATACTCTCTACGCAGAGAGTAACAATAGCGACTGTAATCACAAAGGAGCAGGTGAAGCCAGGATATGAGACTGGCTACAAGGCACCATAGGAAGGTGGCTACTAGCGGTATTGAGAATGACAAACGGGGACTGCAAGGTTTCGTGACCCAAGTGCACAGCATTGGATGGTGCAGCGTAACGCCAAACTGAGAGAGCAATGGATAATGGCCCAAGTGCACGGCACCATAAGGAGCAACGTAACGCTAAACTGGGACTACAGTGGATATAGATCCAAGTGCACTGCACTGCCCCGCAAGGGGTTAACAAACGCTCTGATCTGTAGCAACTGAGGTGCCCAACAGTCACCCAACCTCAGGGACAGCAATAATCAGACCAAGCGACCGTGGTGCAACCGGTGACACTACTGGAATGGAGCAACAGGCACTTATGGCAGAACGGGTCACGGACAGGACTATCTGCACAGAACCGAGGCAACTGGAGGTCTGGTACAGACCACAGAGAGCATGTGAACAACTCTGGCTGCACAACAGGAACAGGACATCTTCCAAGCAAGAACAGAACATGGAGCAGGAACTTCAGTCAAACCGGCTCGGTACACGGAGCAGGAATGTCAGCCAATCCGAGTCTGTACACAAGGCAGGAACGTCAGTCATGCCGGGTCGGTACACAGAGCAGGAATGTCAGCCAATCCGGGTCAGTACACAAGGCAGGAACAATAAACAGAATAGTCAGGCAGTCCGGGTCATACACTGGTATCATGAAAGTAACAGAACAAGCGCTAGGCAACGGAAACACCACGAAAGGGCAGCGCATAAGTGACAGCCCAGAGTATTTAAAGGCTGTCTATCACGGTGCCCGTGCTCTTTTTGTTTTTTTTTCTGTCAGTCTAGCTTGTGCCTTGCTCCCATTGGCTACCGTGTGTTAGTCCCGCCTAGTATGACCTTTATATACTGGGCCATGGACACCCCTCCGGTGCCCTTTCGTGATGTATCTGTGCCAGTGCTTATTTCTGCTCAGTGATTCCCAGTGTACCGACTTGGCCTGCCTGACTGCTCTGCATATTGTCTACTGCCCCTGTGTACTGGCCCGGATTGCCTGACTATTCGCCTGACGTTCCTGCTCCGTGTTCTGACCTGCCTTGGCTGACGTTCCTGCTCCGTGATCCGACCCGGCTTGGCTGACGTTCCTGCTCCGTGATTCTACCTGGCACGGTTGACGTTCCTGTGCTGTGTCACCTAGGTGACATACTGATTGTCTGGCAATTGGGTTCATTTCCTCCTGCAGAGTACCAGCAGCCAGTCTTCGTTACTGCCTCTGCTAAGTGCATTGTCTGCCTCCGTTACTGCTCTGGCAATGAGCCACCGGTTGCCTCCGGTTATACTTCTGCAGAGTGCAAGTGTTTTCTTCGTTACTGCCAGGGCAGTTTACCTTGGGCCTAGTCTCTGTTACTGCCTCTGCTAAGTGCAAGTGTCCACCTCCGTTACTGCTCCGGCAGGTGAGCCACCGGCTGCCTCCGATTATACTTCTGCAGAGTGCAAGTGTTGTCTCCGTTACTGCTACAGCAGTTTACCTTGGGCCTAGTCACCGTTACAGCCTCTGCTAAGTGCATTGTCTGCCTCCGTTACTGCTCCGGCAGTGAGCCACCAGTTGCCTCCGGTATACACCTGCAGAGTGCAAGTGTTGTCTCCGTTACTGCTACGGCAGTACCTTATGTGTCTCTGTTCCCATTGTTGCCTAGGCAGTTCACGCTAGTTCTGCTTATCTGGTTTTGGGCGTTACGAGTCCTACAGCTGTCTATATGCATAGAGCCCCATCACAGACCTCTCCACACATGGGACTGTTTACACTCTGAAGATCATTAACCCATGCAAGACTTTGCTCCTGGGAATCCATCATATCTGCCTGACTTGTGTCAGTATAGACTGTTGTGGACTTTATGTTTATGCTGGACCTGTTTAGGCATATGTATCTATAACCTGTCATGTGTCTGTATTATTGTGCTGATATACTTCAGGACCTGTGAAGGTTATTTTATTACTGTGATTTCAATAAAACTGTGTTTTATCCTAAACCCCTGTGTCTGTGTGTCAAACAAACCATTACACTGTCACTGGGAGGAGCAACAACACCGTAGCCAATGAAAGATATCAGGAAGTAAACATGTGTCAAAATGTCGCCTGTATAGCACGGGCACCGTGATAGTACCCTCCTCTCAAAGACCCCCCCTCACGAGAAGAGGGGCCCGGCTTCTGAGGATACTTGGCATGAAAACTGTGCTGCAATCTGGAAGCATGAAGGTTTGATTAACCCAGGAACGCTCCTAAGGGCCATAACCCTTCCAATGAACCAAATATTGTAATTTTCCTCTGAATAAGATTTTGGACTTTGTACTCCTCTTGACCTTGCAACTGAATAGGACCAGGAACCACAGGAGTAGTAGTGTAACGATTGCATACCAGAGGCTTCAGCAAGGATAAGTGGAACACATTATGAATCCGCATGGATGCTGGGAGATCCAGAGCATACGACACAGGGTTAATCTTGTGGATAACTTTGAAGGGACCAACAAAACGGGAGCCAACTTTTACATGGAGTCTGCAAATTAAGGTTTCTGGAGGAAAGGCCTACCCTGTCCCCAACCTGGAAGGAGACTGCCGGCAACCGTCTGTGATTAGCATGACGATGGTAATGCTGGAACGAAGCTCTGAGGGTCCTCTGTACCTGTGCCCAAGAGGAGCGGAGTTGCTAAATATGTTCATCCAGATTTGAAATTTGCTGAGTCTGAAATGAGTCCGGAAGCAAGCATGGTTGAAACCCATAGTTGATTAGAAACAGGGAGCTCCCGGATGATGAATTAACCACACAATTCCTGGCGAACTCCGCCCATGGCAACAGATCGGCCCAATTATCATGATGATAGGACACAAAACAGTAAAAATTGTTCCAATCCTTGATTGGCATGCTCGGCGGCTCTGTTGGTCTGGGAGGAGCAACGACACCGTAGCCAATAAAAGATATCAGGAAGTAAACAGGTGTCAAAATGTTGCCCGTATAGCACGGGCACAGTGATACCTTTTTAGCCCAAACTTGAATGGGAGAAAGGGATGTGCATCACCACTAGGGATGGGCAAAAATTTTCTCCTGAAACCAAAATTGCTGAATAATGGCACTTCTCGCTTGCAAAAGTGCAGTTTTTCCTCTTTTCGCCTAGCACATTCCATTGAAATCAATGGGAACATTGAATTTACACACAACACATCAAATGTTATTTTATTATTTCCCAAAAGCATAATATAAAAGGGGTATCAGATTGCCTGTATTGGTGGAGTGTGGGGAAGGAATCAGTTGAACCGGGAATGTTCTTTTTAGGAGGTTGTTTGCTGGGATTAGGGGGATAGTTAATAAAAAGTAAAAAATTAAATAAGAAAATTGTATGTAACATGATAGATACATTGACTCTCTGACACAAGCTGCCACTGGGGTAGACTGATACTTGACATGATAGAGTATTTTGTAGAGGATGATTTGTAATATTTGTTGTTAGAGGCCCAAGCCCTGAGGAAACATTGATTTGTAGGACTTAGACTTGTTTGGCATGTGCCCTAAGGAAATATTGACTTATAGGACTTAGCCTTGTTAGCAAAAAACACTCAACATTTAGTATGGGTGTGTTGTTACTAGAATAGAAAATTTTCCCTTGAGAGCAGGAACTGCGCCTCTCATCAGCAACTGCAATGTGCACAGTGTGTGTGGTAAATAACATCTGGGGGAACAACTGTATCCAAACACCATGACACCAGAACTCAATTACTGCCGCTGTCACTATACCCCTTGTCCACACCCCACTAAGGATACATGACAACTTGCTGACAGTTTAATAGTAATGATGTGTCCTCCCTGCCACTGTCTTATCATATTCTGCATGATGGAATCTCCTCATATGCTGCTTGACTCCCTGCTTGTGATTCTTCTCCACTACACTGCCATGTGTGATCAGTGAACCACACAGTGTGCAATTGGTGGACACGAACTGCCACATCCTAACATCAACAGAGTGACTATCATTTGTTGGGGGAGGTAACGAAGAACAAGGTGGATTCGCAGAAGTTGTAGATACTCCAGAGCATGAAGGATATGGCAAGCTGGTTGTTTCACTGGTCATGGAACGTCCAGTCTCTGCCTGGGTTTCTCTATTCTTCCTGCTCTTTGATTTCTTCCTCACCTATTGTTGCCTTTCTGGAGAGTCAGGGGGTTCAGCAACAGTGTTGCTTAATTTCTGTGGTGGATGTTTGTCTTTACCATGTTTGACATAAATGTAATGGTATCTGTGTTTCATGTGTGTCATCAGGGCAGTTGTGCCAAGGTGTGTCCCCTCCTTTCCTCTTCTCACTTACATATCAGAAATTGTGCACAGTGCCGTTGGTGATGACTGCACTGTGCCTGCTCCAAGAAAAAAGTAGCCCTGCACCCATGTCTTCAGTGGGGAGGGAACAGGTGGAGAAAAATGGCCTTTTTCTTCTTGTCCTCCACATTCCCCTTCACTGTCTGTGGCAGCGGATAATGTTGCTGCTGTTGCTGCTACTGCCTCAGATTCAGCACTGCAACTAGAACCAGGAGTATTTCTGGTGCTGGCAAACGGAACCTGTACTAGTACCACATCACTTGTTGACCCCATTCCTACTGTGTCCATGGTGGTCTGTGGCACACTAACTTGCTCCTCAGCATCCTGCTGCTGTTGCATCTCAGCAGCAGCAGCAGGAGTTAAAGCAGTTGCAAATTACTCAAATTCCAGAATCTCATTGCTAGTGGTGGTGGTGATGCCCATCCTCATCCCTGTCTCCCATTCCTTCTCTGTTTCTGATAAAAAGGCCATCAATGTCTCTTCCACTCAGCTTCTACAGCATCATCATCACCACCACCACTATCTCCTACGTGCTGCTGCTGCTTTACTACAGACATCTCACTCCTGCTTGGGTGAGGTGACGAGCAATGCAACAGAGGGTCCCCTAATGTCACACTTGGAATTTCTTTTTGATCTGAAGAAGGCAGACTGGCAGCAGTAGCAGCAGGAATAGGCATCTGATCTGTGCTTCTGCTGCTGGTTGTGGTGGTATTAATTGTGCGCCTGCTCTCCCCCAACACCAGTTCTGGCTTCAGAATCATTTTCCAATTGGATACTTTAGTGAAGGGAAGGGGAGGGCTCCCAGGGTCAGAGGAATGGTGTGGGCTCCCTTGACCTTTAGTCTGGACACTCTCAAATGTTTCTCACTACCACTCTGGCTGCTTCACCATTACTGCTACTACTACTAACACCAACCACATTACGTTCAGCTGCAGAGTCCTCCTCCTCACAGTCACTAGTAATATGAGGATATTGATGATTACCCCCTCTTTCACTCCTAATGCTAACAAGCTGCCTGACCTTAGTAGTAGTAGTAGTAGTTCTAGCACTGGCAGGACTGCTTGGGGATGGCAAATGTGACTTAGGGTCCCTTGCTGTCACACTTGGCATCATCTTCTCCTTCCCTCCTCCTGAGTATTACAAGACACACTAGCAGCAGGGGCAACACGTCTGACAACAGGCACAGCACTGATGGAAGCAGGGGCAGCACGTCTGACAGCAGGCACAGTACTGGTGGCAGCAGGTTCAGCACTGGCAGTAGGCACAACACTGCTAGCAGCAGGCACATCACTGCTGGCAGCAGGCACAGCAATGGTGGAAGCAGTAGCATGGGCATCATGACTGACAGCAGTCACAGCACTAGTGGCAGCAGGGGCTGCATGTCTGGCAGCAGATAAAGCAATGGTGGCAGCAGGGGCAACACATCATGCAGCAGGCACATGTACCTGACCTGTCATACTCTCACTAGTGCTACCCTTCTCTTCTTCCCTTCCCATTAATTTCCCCAAGATCCCTAGTGGTGATTTAGGGGGACTGGGCAGCATTAGTTCAGTACTGCTCACTTTCTCCTCCTCCTTAGACTCAGTGGACACCTAAGAGTCCTTCCAGTTCTTCCTTTTACTATTTTTAAACCTGCTTATAGTTATAGCAGTCACTGTGAGCCTCTCCTGCCTCAGTTTGTCAAAACAATAACAGCAGAACAGCACAGCACAGCACGTCTACCTTGCTCTGTTGATACTTCTATTGTGTTTCACTTCTGAAACTACATCACTTTTCAATAGTGAAAAGGCAAAAACCACGTAAATCAATGGGTGGAAACTTTCTAGCCACTGAAAAATTGTCTGGGAATTTTGGTTAATAGTCGAAAAATGTGAAGATTTTAATCACTGTTTTAAAAGCAGATTCTCCTATGAAAAAGCAGACAATAAGATGGTCTTGTCAGGATTTCTCGTGGGAACACTGCGACAACTTTCACCCATTCATGCTCCCAGGGTCAGTGGAATGTTGTGGGCTCCCTTCACCGCTAGTCTGGATGCTCTCAATTTCTTCCCCTACCACTACCCTAACACTAGTCCAACCAGCTGCTCCACCATCACTGTTACTAGTATTACTACTAACACCAACCACATCAATTTCAGCCCCTGAGTCTTCCTCAGTCACTAGTAATATGATGATTATCCCCTCCTTCACTCCTAACACTAACAAGCCGCTGGACCTTCTTAGTAGTAGTATTAGCACTGGCGGGACTGCTTGAGGATGGCAAGTGTTTTAGGGTCCCCTGCTGAGTATTACAAGACATACAAACAGAAGGTTCAGCACTAGCAGCAGGCACAGCCTGGTGGCAGTAAGTACAGCCCTGGCAGAAGGCACAGCCTGGTTTCAGTAGGTTCAGCACTGGCAGAAGGCACAGCATTGGTGGCAGCAGGTTCAGCACTGGCAGCAGGCACAGCACTGTTGGCAGCAGGGGCAGCACATCTAACAGCAGGCACAGCACTGGTGGCAGCAGGGGCAGCACAGGCAGCAGGCATTGCACTGGTGGCAGAAGGGGCAGTACACCTGACAGCAGACAAAGCAATGGCGGCAGCAGGGATAGCACGTGTTGCAGCAGGCACAGCACTAGAAGCAGCAGGGTCAGCATGCCTGGCAGCAGGCACAGGCAGCTAACCTGCCCTGCTCTCACTAGTACCCTCTTCTTCCACCCTTGATATTCATTTCCCCAAGATCCCTAGAGGTGATTTAGGGTAGGGATGGGCGAAAAAAATTGCCTCAAACTTAAATCAGTGAATAATGGAACTTTCGAATTGGCGAATATTTTCCCGCGAAAAGTGCTGTTTTTCAGCTTTTTCACGCTTTTTTCGTCTAGCTCATTGTGCCTTGAAATCAATGGGAACAAAAAATTTTCACCACCACACAAAAGTTATCTCCACTTTTCTACAGATACGGGTGTCAGGCTCTCATAGAATCCCATCTGTGTTTGTGAGAAGAGAGAGCAGTATGTTTTTTTTGCTAGAGAAGATAAGGAAATCAAAGTTTATTTTAGGGAATCTTATAGGTAGGACATTTGTTCTCTGTATTAGGAGAGTCAGTGGGGCACTCTGGGGAGAAGAAGGGAGGAAGGAGGTTGACCCCAAATACCTCAAAATTCCCCGGTGCTGTCTGGCAAGACACAGGCAGCTGGGGACCTATTTGCTTGCTGATCTTGCTGTTATTGTCTCTGTGCTGGGTGGAGTAGTCTGGGGAAAGAAGTTTTTCTTTCAGTTATATTTTTTTTTGGAAAGACTGTGATAAGACAGGGTGGACAAGGTTAAAAAAAAATAAAAAAAAGTATAAAGAAATAAACAAATAACTAAATGTACTAGGTGACAGACAGCTGAGTGGGCTAAGGCAAGACATCATACTCCATCAGTTTTGTTGTGTGGAGTAAAAACACACAGATTAATGTCCAGCAAACACACAAGGGGCAGGGGGGAGGGGGAAGGATGAAGCATTACGGGGACGTGAGAGTAAAGTAGTAGTTCAAAAACTGATTGCAGCAATGGTTGCTGCAGCATGTGCAATAAATGATGATGATTAGGGATGAGCGAGCACCCCGATGCTCGGGTGCTCGGGTGCTCTGACCGAGCACCCCCTGAGGCTCGAGTGCTCGGCCGAGCACCCGAGCCCCATTGAAAAGCATGGGAGCACTCGAGCATTAAACCAGGCACCCCCTGCTCTGATGAGCGGAGGGTGCCTGGTCAATGTCCCCCTTCATCTCCGCTATGCCCCTCTTCCACAATGTCCCCCTTCATCTCCTATGCCATAGAGGAGATGAAGGGGGACATTGTGGAAGAGGGGCATAGCGGAGATGAAGGGGGACATTGTGGAAGAGGGGCATAGACTCTATGCCCCTCTTCCACAATGTCCCCCTTCATCTCCGCTATGCCCCCTTCATCTCCGCAATGCCCCCGTACCTCCAGTCCCTGGTGGTCCAGCGGAGCGTCTTCGGATCTGTGCCTCTTCCGGCACAGATCCCCTTCACCCGAACATGTCGGGCGAGCACATGGCGGTACTCGTACGAGTACCGCCATGTGCCGAGCAGAGCGATGCTCGAGCCGATCCGAGCATCGGCCGAGCACGCTCGCTCAACACTAATGATGATGCCTTTCCTCCAAAGGAGGATGCAGTTTTTCTAGGTCCCAGCAAAATCTCCAGCACCACCAGTGCCAGTAGACATAAAGAACCATATAAGAAAAAAACTGAAGACGACAAAAAGTCGTATTCAATTGTTGATGATGGCAATAGCATAAAAGAGGAAAGTGTAGCATCTATACCAGCTGCTGCTTCAGATAGACAAATAAGCACCAAAACACCTGTCCTCAAAGAAGTAGCAAACTTTATTACAGTAAAAGTAAAAAGAAATTGTTTGAGACCTTTAAAAGTTTAGAGGAATATAAGGGTAGTGGGTAAGAATTGTCAGGTGATGCTGATGCTACTGATGATAGCCTAATGATGACTGATGATGATGCAGATCTAGAATATATCCCTCCAGTATCCTTTTCTTGTTCAGATACAGATGAAGATGAGAGAGAGGATGATAACATGTCTATAACGTTAGCAGAAAGGCAAATGCTGAATCTTCCACCACTGAAAAGGAGAACTATGCTTGTCTATAAACTGATTGAGAAAACCATTGGAAAGTCTGACCCTGGACAAACAAATATGTCTAAAAGCACACAGTCACCCTATCAGTCATCATCAGCAAAATTGCATCTTTAATGTTCAAGTCCCACTCAGCCCCATACACCTGTGTTGAGTACTCAGCAGCAACAACAACAGCAACACAGATTATTAACACCCACAATGTTAGATATGATGAGTGCCTCTGCTGCTGCTGTAAGTGCTGCTCCTTTGACACTTAGTAGTAGTGGCAGTAGAATTGCATGAACATCTAGCCCCAACAGTAGTAGTAGCAGCAGCAACTCAGCAACCCTTCAGTCCATGAAGTCCACAGTTTGGAGAAACTTTACTCAGGATCCTCAAGCTAAGCATTTTGCTATCTGTTATCTGTGCAAAAAGCATGTGAGAAGGGGAAAAGCAGGCTCACACCTAGGTACCTCCTCTCTGAGATCCCACCTGAAACACCACCACAGGTCTGACACACTATCGGCAGGCCAAAGGTGCCACAACTAGCAGCAGCAGAAGCACTATAAAAAGTTCCCAGGGATCTTGGGCAGAAAAAAGAAGTAGTGAAGTTATTTATGTGTCAGAGAGTGTGCTACTGGCAACAGTTAACTCACTTTGTTGTTTCATTTCTGACCATCATGACAACTGGGCGAACTTGTTACTGTGGGCGGAGTTAGCCAGAAACAGTGCGGTTAATTCCTCCTCTTGGAACTCTCCCTTTCTGATTAATTATGGGTTCCAACCTTCTCTCCTGCCTGAGACCTTCAAGGCACAGAACATTCCTGCTCTGGAGGAGGACTTGAGGGCACTCAACTCCAAATGGGTACGGGTTCAGAGATCCCTGCAGAGTTCCATTATGTGTTCCATTATGCGCTATAAGAGACAAGCAGACCATAGGCAATTACCAGCTCCAGTTTTCCAGGTGGGGTAGAGAGTATGGCTGTCCTCTCGCAATCTCCATTTCCAGGTTTGTTGTAAAAAACTGGCTCTCCGATTTGTGGGTCCCTTTCGGGTTCTTCGCAAGTTTAAACCTGTGACATATGCCCTCGAGATTCTCGCTAGCATGCGCATTTCCAATGTGTTTCATGTGTCGCTCCTCAAGCCACTGGTTTGTAACCTTTATACTACAACTCCAGTCCATCCCAGACCTGTTCAGGTAGGGGGCAATGAGGAGTATGAGGTACAGTGTATCTTGGACTCTCGTAGTGTCAGAGGCCAGCTACAATATGTGGTGCATTGGAAAGGGTATGGGCCTGAGGAGCGTTCCTGGGTTGCCAAAAGAGATCAGAGTGCACCAGCCATTCTCCGTGCATTCCACTCCCACCCCGCTGCTAGTGCTGGTCCTCTTCCGCGGGGGAAAGGTCGTTGAAGAGGGGGTTACTATCACAGTTTCTCACATTGGTGTGAGCCTGTGTCTCCTTCCCTGGTGGTGTGTCAGGCAGCATAGTGGCGGCTACTTCCTCTTTACTCTGCATGGACAGGCACTGGCCTGGACGCCTGTTTATGGGCCTATGCTACTTTCCCTAATTGGGTTCCGCCTCCTTCTTCTCCTTTATATACCTTCCTATGCCTGGGATCCTTGCCCTTACGTGGAGATTCTGATAGCGTGTGCTTGCTCCATTGTGATCCGTGCCTCTCTGAGTATTTGATTTGTGTATTACCCTGCTTGTCTGACTACTCGATCCGTACTGACCTCTGGTTCTGTCTAGTTTCACTCCGTGTATGACCCCGGCTTGTTCGACTACCCGTTACTGTGCTGACCACTGGTTCTGTCTGAGGATTTGCCCAGTGTATGACCCCAGCTTGTTTGACTACCCGTTACCGTGCTGACCACTGGCTCTGTCTCCGTGTATGATCGCAGCTTGTATTTACCCACACCTGTCTGACATCTGGGTCTGTCTGTGGGTTCTCTCAGTGTGTCTGCGTTATCTGTATTCCTCCCTGTAGTCTCCGGTGTGCTTCCTATTGGCTCCGGACACTGTCTGGCTCTATGTGTCCTCAGTGCACCTACCCTTTGGCTCCAGCCTCTACCCGATTGTGTGATCTGGTGCGTCTCCTCTGGTTCTGGTCACAATCGCTCTGTAGTCTCACTTTGTCCAGTCAGTGCCTCTGGCTATGAACTGTACTTGTGTAGTCCCGGTGTGCCTGACCTGTGGATGTGACTGCCTACTCACTCCCCTTTGCCTTTACCTCAAGACCTAGAGTAGTCCTATGCTATATCTCACTCTGGTGTTCTCCTCTACCCCTGTCTGAGGTCCTTCCACAGTGCAGTTCACAGCACAGTGTGCAGCTCCTGGTGGAGCCTGGGGCCAAGCTTGTCTGGGTCTAGGATTGTGTGGGTTATTATCTACCTTGCTACATTCTCAATAAAGGTGGTTACATTTTATACCCTATCATTATTTGCCTGATTACCGTGACAGTAGCAGAACAGCACAGCACTTCTACCTCACTCTGTAGATGCTTCTATTGTGTTTAACTTCCTGGAAAACATCATGTTTTTACAGTGGAAAACCAAAAAACACATTAATCAATGAGAGGAAACTTTTTAGCCACCGAAAAAAATGGTGAATAATTTTTGGTAATGGGCAAAAAATGCAAAAATTTTAATCGATGCTTTTAAAGCAGATTTTTCTGTGAAAAAGATGACAACGACTTTTACGGATTTTTTCTAAGGAACACAACAGTACCTTTCGCCCACCCTTAATCACCATCACCAGCAGTGAGATTTTAGAATTTACGGCATTTGCTGCTGTTGTAGTTCCTGCTGCTGCTAAGTTGCAAGCTAGTGTGTCACAGACAATTGTGGCCACAGTGGGAATGAGGTCCAGTGATGTGGGACTAGGATAGCTTCTACTCCTGGACCTAGTTGCAGTGCAGTGCAGAGGTCCTTGATGTGGCTCTGATGTGGAGCAGGCACAGTGCAGTTATCAGCTACGGCACTGTCTACAATTTGTAATAAATCAGTGAAAAATGGAATAGAGGGAATGCACCTTGACACAACCACCCTCATAAACATATGAAACATACCATGACATTTATGTGAAGCATGTTAAAGACAACTCCCCCAAAAGAAACTGGGCAACACTGTTGCTGTACCCAATGACGCTCCCCAAAGGCAACAAGAGATGAGGCAGAAACCAAAAAGGAAATAGAAAAGAGAAACCCTGCCACATCCTGAAAGTTCAATGGTGAGCAAAACATCTGGCTCTTCATTAGCTTCTTGCTCTAGGGTCTAGGTATGGGAATATCATGTAACTACATCTTCTGGAAATCCACCCCATTCATTTTTACCTCTTCCACAAACTGATTTTTGTAGATGTCAGAATGTGGCAGTTTGTGTCCACCCACTGCACACTGTGTGGTGTTCTGACCATACATAGCAATGTGGTGGAGGATAATCATAACCAGGACATCAAGCAACATCTGAGGGTATTCCATTCCACAGATTATTCTAAGCTGGTGGTTAATCATCACTATTAAAACATCAAGTTGTCACGTGTCCTTAGCAGGACGCAGACATTGGGTTTAGTGACAGCAACAATATTTGGTTTCTGCTGGGCTGATTTCACACTTTGGACCGTAAGCATCATGGTGTTTGGTTAAAGTTATGCCAGATGTTTGATGTGAGTTAAAATGTGCCCATTGTTCCCAGTCCTTTTCTTATTTACTTCATAAACTGTGCACATTAAAGTTGCTAATGAGAGGCCAACTTCTTCATTTATCCACTTATACCTGAAGTGGTGGGGGATCGTTGTGGTGCTGCTAGTGCCTCAGGCACATCACTGGTGCTAATAGTGGCAAGTGGAACCATAATCCTCTATCACACGTTACTGTTGTTTGTTGATCCCATTCCCTTTGGAATCCTGCTGCCTAAACAATTCAGCAGCAGCAGCAGTAGCAACAGCAGTCACAAATTCTGCAATCACATGGGGCATTTGAGAATGGCCAGTGGCCACTGCCACCATAACATAACCTTCTGGCACTAGGCCAGTAGGGCATTTTTTTTTTATCAGGGCTTGTTTTAAAAAAAAAAAAAAAATCAGAGGCCTACAAAAACAAAACTATTTTGGGGGGCTTGCTTCTAACAAGCCTAAGTCCTACAAATCATTGATCCTGCAGAACTTGTGACTCTAACAAGCCAAATTGATAAAAATGATCTGTGATTCCTCTGGGCTTGTTAGTGTCACTAGCCAAATTACTAAAAATTATCTGTGCTTCCTCTGGGCTTGTGATGCTAACAAGACGAATTTAAAAAAAAAATTATCTCTGATTTCTCAGTGCTTGTGACACTAACAAGCCAAAGTCTTCCAAATTAATGTTTCCTCATGGATTGGGCCTACATAGTTTAAGTCCTACAAATCTATGTTTCCACAGGTCTTGGACCTAATAAGTCAAAGTCCTACAACAAATCAATGTTTCCTTAGGCTTGTGCCAAACAAATCTAAGTCTCTGTCACTTTGTGTACCAATTTCTTATTTGTTTTTTAATTAACTGCCCCCCTAATCCCAGTCAACAACCAGTGAACAACCCAAATAACATTTGCTATGGGGGGGCTGTTGACCTGTATGTTCCATTGATTTCAATGCAATGCGCTAGGTGAGAAAACTGCATTTTTTACGGGAAATTATTTACAAAGTGGGAATAGCCCTTATTCCCCGATTTTGGTTTTATGCAAACATTTTTGTCATTCGCTATGTAGAACAATCTTGAACTTTGTGGAAGGAACACAACTATCTGTTGCTCGATATTGCATGAATAAAGTGTTAATGCTGGTGTTAATTAGGGGATGTGTGGAAAGTCTGTTTTCTTCCTCTCTGGAATTTTTAAGGAAATGGAGCTATATTCATCCTTTCCACAAATATTCCCATGAGGAGGAAATACCTGTGAAAATGAGCAACCTCCAGTAGGTGGTATTGTGATATTCACATGGCAGTTCCATTGTTCCTACAATTACATCAAAAGGCATGCATGAAGCATGCACACACATTTTTTTCATAAATACACTCTCACACGTGTACTCAAACATACCTAATGGTGCATCACAAAATGTTAATGGAAGGGTTCTTCTTGTGGGAACTCATGCCTTGACATGTTTTTAAGGTTTTTAAGGTGCTCACTATAAATTGTCTCTCTCTACGATCCATTCGGACAGTCTTGCTGCTCTGAGATGAGCAGTTTTACATCAGTAAAAGGGGCAGGAGGTGGGTATCATTCAATTACTCTTGAACTGAAGCTCTGATAGTACTGAAATAACACTCTCCATTGCCCAAATACTATAAAGATTAATCAGAATCATTACTATTCCTTTAAGATGTTTTGGAAGAAGCCCAAACCATGAAAATCAGACACAGACCATTATTCCTCTTCCTCCAAACTTTACAGTTAACACTATGCCGTCAGCATTCTTCTGGCAGCTGCCAGACTCAGAGGCATAGGTCAGACTGCCATATATTGAAGCATAACTTATCATTCAAAAGAATGTGTTTCTTCTTGTGGAAATTCCCACAGTTGGTAGAAGTGCCTATTTTCCCTAGATTTCTTCCAGGAGCCTTCTGCACATCCCAAATGCTAAGAGGCAGTCTACAAAAAAGCTGTTATCCTCACTGATTTCTGTGTGTGATATGGACTCTTTTTCTTATGATTAGTTCTCAGTATGCCATGTCCTCTGCCATTTTATCTACTCAACTTTGCAATCTGCCAACTCTAACCTTGTCCCAATTACCCAACCAAAATGGAAATTTCAGTCCAGACAAAATTTTCTCCCATGTATGTGCTACATGCTTTAGCACTCATCATTAGTCATTGGTCCCATCTGTGAGCTTGTCTGTCCTACCACTTGGAGGAGGTGTTACTGCTCCTAGACATTTCCACTTTACAATACCAGCACCAACATTTGACCACTAAAGCTCTAGCAGGTGACATTCTAGGATGGTGCCATGTTGAGTTTCTGAGCTCTGCACTATGGGTCATTCTACTGGCAATATTTATCTCTGGAGATTGCATAGCTGTAATAGCCAAATCCACTAATTCATTTGGACGAGACTAAAATCTGTGTGGGTGACAGGTCAACTTTAATTTAGGGGTGTACAGGATTCTGAATTTCTCTATTAACCTTTCATATATTTTCTTATTAATTAAAACCTGTGCTCCATCCTTAAACCTGTACAATGCACATTTTCAACACTTCCTTTTCTTTCGGCACATTCGTTTCTTCCTTCAAACATGTGCAAGCTGATCCCATACTTCTACTATCTAACTAATGAACTTTTTCTTTGTTAGTCTTTGATAAAGTGGCACGTAGTAGCCACGATATGCGTGAGACTGTAAGACTTTGTTTTATCTTTTGGACGCTAGCGAGGCTAACAATTTCCCAATATATGTTTTAATAAATTAATAATTTTTTATGAGCTGGAAGCCGCTTTTTTCTGTTCCTGTATTGACACTTTTTTCTATTTGGAGTCACTTATACTGTTTGAATTCCCGAGCGGAAACGGGAGAGTCTCTCCGCCTGCACATTTGTCAGTACCATCTATAGCTGACCATTTCGCTTGTAAGGAGCCATTTGGCATTTTATTTCATATTTATCACATTATACTGGTTATATTGCACTATTGGGCACCTTCTTCTTTCTAGTGTTTGTTTTGCTGAGACGTTTGGAGAGAACGGTATAGGAAGTGCGACCTAAGTGAAGTGTACCAGTTACCTGTGATTGAGGGCAGCTTCTAATTTCCCTCAAGTGTCTTCAAGCTGTCCTACATATAAGTGTATAGCCAGCCAATTATTTTGTGAGTATAACCACATCGGGTGTTTGGTGGTGGTTCTATTATAGATGATTCTCTCTTGTGTATCTTCTTTATAACTAATGAACTGTCTCCCTTCTACCCCTAAAACTCTTATAATGTTTTGTCTTCTAAACAATCATGTTCTTTGAATCCATGTCATGGGATTCTCTGAAAGGTTTTCAATCCTATTTTCTGACTGGCTATTAAGTTATGTCACAAACTTACTTGATAAAGCTGTGTTACTGTTTTTTTCCTCCTATTGGTTGCTGGAGGTTTGTATTCTGGCTCAGCCTCTTCCTCTGATTATTTTAGATGTTTTGACCTTTGAGCTGTGGTCAGTCCTCCAAGTTTTCCGAGCATGACCTTTGGCATTGTGTAACATCCAGGTTGTTGATGTTACCGTGACCTCTGACTTCATCTGGTTCTGTTCCTAGTTAGTTGATTTTACCATATATGCCTCCTGGCTCCAACTGACTTCTCTCAGTTCCAGTTTCTTTGTGGCTGTCCTTCTGTTTATGACTCCATCTGACTTCCCTTGTTTCCAGTTCTCTATTCAACTACTCATCAGCTTTGCAAATAAGCGGTCTGGATTCCCTAATCTACTCCAGACTGCACATTAAGCTCATCAGCTATCAGCTGTGCACTGCCAGCTGGATTCCCTCATCAGTTCCAGACTGAGCACTTTAGTTGCTCAGACCAGCAATTCTATCCATTGTCATCAGATCCATCCAACATCCCTCTCCTACTCCTGGCTCAATGCTGACCTGTTTCTACTAGCAGCATTATCAGCTGTTCAGTGAATGTGACAAAGGTGACTTTCCTCTCCATATCTAGGCTTAGCATTCAGATGTTTCTGCTAGCAGTGATATCAGCTCTTCTAGCCAGCTGACATCCCTAAAAGCCTCTGAATAAGCATTCAGGTTCTCTTCCTAGACGCTCAATCAGCTGTGCTTCTAGTTTACTGGCATGTCTAAACTTTGTCATCCTAGACTGTCCAGATTAGCTTCTACTTCAGCTGTTCAGTGAGCTCTGACACACTCATCTGATTCTCCAGTTGGGTTGTATTCTGCCACTCATTGTGTTGGGCTCTCATGAGCTTCCCTCTAAAGATTCACACAGTACCTGCTTGAGCCTACTCCTCTTAGTTTACAGTTACCCTTGCATTCAGTGATAGAAACCTTCTTTTCCTATACTGCGCTCATCTCCATCTGTCATATTAGGAATCCTCTCTCGGATGCTTGGTCCATCCCTTTATTCTACAGGTCTACAGTCTATATATATATATCAGACTGGTCCTGCCCACAGATAGTCCAACTCTGAAATGTCAAGCAAATCCTCTCCATATGAGAGAGATAGCAAAACCACAAATGTATGTTTCGCCTATGTGGGACTTGGTGTGGTGCAGTTGACTCCCTCTAGGCACATGGAAGCAAGGGCCCATGCCTGGGATACCATTCCAACTTAGGGAGATCTACAACAAACAAATGTGATGAGCATCCATCAAACATGACCAAGATAAAGTACCTTGTTCTAAGGCATTGTGGCCACTCAGTTGGTGCTGCAAGTCACGTGCAAGCTCCCACGTGCAAATGCAGAGAAGTTTCCATATTCTTATCAGACTGGTCCTGCCCTCAGATAGGCCAGCTCTGAAATGTCAGGTAAATCCTCTCTAAACACGAGAGACAGCAAAACCACAGATGCATGTTTTGGCCTCTGTAGGCCTCATTTATGTGGTGCAATTGTCTCCCTCTAGGCACATAGAAGCAAGGGCCCATGTATGGGATGTCTTTATACTTAGAGAGACATACAACAAAAAAAATATGATGAGCACCCATCAAGCATGAACAAGATAAAGTGTCTTATTCTAAGTCTTGGTGTCCTCTGAATGCTGAGGACATGTTGTTTTGCTCCCATGTGCTATTTCAGAGTGGAAATGTCCATATTTGACTGGTTCTGCCCACAGGCAGTCCAGCTCTAAAATATCAGGCAAATCTGCTCCACATGAGACAGCACAACCACGGACATAGGTTTCAGCTTATGTGGGACTTGTCGGTGTGGTGCAGCTGACTGTCTCTAGGCACATGAAAGCAAGGGCCCATTCCTGGGATACCCTCATACTTAAGGAGACCTACAATAAACAGATTAGATGAGCACCCATCAAGCATGAACAAGATAAAGTGTCTTTTTCTAAAGCACGGCAGCCTCTCAATGGTGCTACAAGTCATGTTTTTCGCTCTCATGTGCCATTGCAGTGATAAAATGTCCATATCCATAGACTGGTCCTGCCCACAGACAATCCAGCTCCGAAATGTTAGGCAAATCCTCTCAGCCCGAGAGAAGCAGCAGAACCACAGATTTTGGCCTATGTGGTTCTAGTCAGTGTGGTGCAGCTGACTCCCTCTATGCACATGGAAGCAAAGGCCTATGCCTGGATACTGAAGAGGCCCACATAGGCAGAAATGTACATCTGTGGTTGGGCTGATTCTCTTGTGCACAGAGGAGTTGCCTGACATTTCAAAGCAAGACTGATTTGGATGGGATCAGTCTGATATGGACATGGAGATTTCCTCTCTGCAATGGCACATGGGAGCAAAAAAATGACTTGTAGCACCTCTGAGATGCCACCATGTCTTAGAATAAATTACTTTATTTTGTTTGTTCTCATTGAGTGCTCATCACATTCCTTCTTTGTATGTCACTTTCATTCTACACCAATTATATTCTGCTTCTGAAACTGTTGACCATCCTCTTCTCTCTGAAGTTATCCACACTCTTGGATTCCACAATCAAGAAGCTTCTTTTTTCCTTTTTATCTCTCCCAATGTTCCTATTTTGTTTTTTCTTGTAGCAACATCTGCTCAACTCTCCTTCTATCTGAAGAATGGCATCAAGGCTCCATTCTGGGTTGTCTACTTTTCTACCTGTACACCTTGTCATCAGGTGAACTTATCAATTAATGTTGCTTTATTTTCATTTACCATTTTTGCTGATGATACTAAAAGTTACATGACCATTGCAAATCTCTCACTTGAAATTCATTTTCAGATTGTCTCTTGGCCATTTTATCCTGTATCTTAAAATAAATGTTAGATATTGAACTTATCATTTTCTCTCCAAGATCTAGTTAACATTCATCTAACTGGTTCCACACACAGCCTAGAGGCCATATTTTATTAATCCCTTTCCTTCTCCACTCACATTAAGTCCTTGGCTAGAATCTGTCATATTTCCTTTATAATATTGCAAAACTCCAGCAATTCCTCTCTTATATATGCCATTATTCTATCCCACTTAGACTATTTTAGCCTACTAGCTGGACTCCCTACTTCTCATCTCTCCTCAATGTAACCTATTCTAAACTGAGCTGCACAAATAACCACACTCATTCTCAAAACTACATTGCCTACAAAAGTCCTTATCTTACATTTAAATCTCTCCATTCAGTTGCACCCCCCTATACATTTCTTCTCTCATCTCCACTTATGTTCCTGGTCAGTTTCTGTGCTCAGCACGCAGCTTCCTTTTTGTCATACTAGACCAAAACCTTTTTCACTTTCTGCTCCTTACCTCAGTTATTATATTTCTCTCCTTTTCATATAGAATTGCTCCACTCCATCTTTAACCCTTTGAGTGCCAGAATGGTATAGAACCCATTGCAACACAATGTGCTGGATACCTCTCTGGCATTCAAAGGGTAAAATTACCTTTAAATGCCATATTTTGGAGCACTACAATCATGCACAGCTTATTAACAAAATCAGCACTACAATTCAAACCATTTGACCCCGTTATATATCTGTTTGTCTCCTTTTACCCAATTAGACTGTAAGCTCCTTGAGGCAGGGACCTCTATCCCATTGTTTCTATGACTGTGACACTTAACATAACCCACTTATTATATTTATTGTTAAACCTGTTTTATTTACTTTTCGCCCTTTGCATAAATTGGTCGGTTGCACATAAATGAATTATACATACATAAAAACATTCCTGATTTCTAAATACCTATTTCTAACTAGAGAGTGTATCTCACTGGAATGTGTCTAACCCTTATCTCATGTCTCCCGTCATGGAGTTTTAAATATCAGTCTCCCAATAGTGTGAACATACATATTCCCCTGATAGTTTGCTTTGTTGCATCAGGATGGAAGTTGAACATTAATTTATCTAAGCTTAAAGGATTCATCATAATAATGTATCTTCCCCATCTCTGTGCTTGGGAACAATACAACAAGAAATAGCTCATGCATTGTACAGCTATTCAGAGTATGCAAAGAATGTCTGGAAATGCCAGAAAGTTATGTTTCTTCTGCCAGCACCAGATACTAGTCTCCTCATTAAATGTCAGGGGCACTCTTTCTAACACTGGGGTCAGTTACATAAGAAGTGCAGTTATTTTGCAAGATGATTCAAATTGCTTTAGACTATTGCCTCAGGCTATGCAACATCCATGCAAAAAAAAAAAAAATTACCAATTAGTTTAGCAAAATCCATAGAATCAACTTATTTGTGATAATGCAACTCAGCTTCTATTAAACCTCCTTTTTGACTTTACATAATTTGCGAGAGCATAATACGTAAAGTTTATTTATTTAGAAAATGTTATTCTAGGAAGACTACATTGAGGTTTCTCTCATTTTCAAGTATGCCCTGAAGTCCTTTTACAAGTAAAAAGTTACATATTTATACACACAGAGAAACAATGGGGGAGATTCACTAAGCAGTGATAAAGAGGCAATAAAGTGGAGATGACATCTCCAGTGATTTCACTTCTCCAGTTCCTATGTTATTCTATAGAGCCTATGCATTAAGATCCCCAAAGTTGAATAAATCTTAGTGTATTGGCTACTTAGAGCCCCTTGGAGCCAATACACTAAGATTTCTTCAACGCTGGAGATCTTAATGCATAGGCTTCTATAGAATAACATAGGAACTGGAGAAGTGAAATCACTGGAGAAGTCATCTCCACTTTATTGCCTCTTTATCACTGCTTAGTGAATCTCCCCCATATATTATATATATATATATATATATATATATATATATATATATATATATATATATATATATATATATATATGGAGCACAAACTGAAAAGGTTATGGTGGGGAAAAAAGTGAATGGCTTATGGCTTGACTGGTGTGTCAAATTTTTGTTTAACATTGTATCTACCACCCACCAAATTCAGGTGGAAGGGGTTTTCATTCACTTTTTTCCCCACCATAACCTTTTCAGTTTGTGCTCCACATGTGCACCAAGCCTCAACATCAAGCCAGTAAAACCAACCTCATGCTGACGAGTTGCATTACAACGAAACGGCCGTCCATGAGTGGTTCACTGGCTTTGCATCTCTTCCTGAGTTGTGTCTTAAAGCTGTTACTCAGCATACACATACTCTAAGGAATCCATGTATAAAGTGGAATCTGAGGCAAAAAGGTGATTCCTTGTTAAACTCATTTGCATATGCCTACCCAGAATCCCTTGCAGTTGTAACAACATTGCAAATGTGAGATTTCTGTGTGAAAAGCAAGTCTTATGGCTTGACTGGTGTGTCAAATTTTTGTTTAACATTGTATCTACCACCCTATATATATATATATATATATATATATACATAAAGGTACAAACAAAAAATAATATACAGTTACATATTGTTTTTAGATACAAAGAAGCAGATATTTTTAGGTATTTTAGCCTGGGAGAAGATCTGATTTGTTTCATTGTAATGAGTTCAGTACTTTTCTGGTTACTATTCTTAAAATTAATTTCCTGTGAATTATGGAAATAACACACTATTCAGTTTTTCAGTTTCCTGTTTTAAAATTGTATTTTTGTTTTATTTTTCAGCTGAATGGCTTACAACAGGCTCGGGTTGGGCCACATGTGATGTTTTGTAGCACTGAGCAAATTGTTGTTGCAAATATTCCTCCAATCCAATTACTCTGATTCAGTCACATTCCAGAGGTGTGACATGTGGGAATCAGCCAAACATGATTGTTGCCCATGTGGGCATTCATTAAGTAGATTGTTGAGGTAAACACAACAGTGAATCAATCGCCTGAGTGAATGGTGTGCATGCCTGCACCACAAGCCGTCACACAGATCTGCTTTGCTGCATCTTTACTGCATTCTGATGTGAGCACAGATCAGTGAGCTGAGCTAATGTTGCCATGTGAACCTAGCCTTAGAATTATAGAGATAATGCAGAATTTTGGCTGTCTAACCACATATACTACTGACTTTCGTAAACTGAAATTTTAACCCCATATCAGCCTTTTCCATAGTTTTGACGTTTGGATGGTAGTGAGCTCCCCATTTGATGAAAATAGTGCAAATGGAATAGAAATTAGCTGAGTGTAACAAGAAAAATCAATCTATCTATCTATCTAGCTATCTATCTAGCTATCTATCTATCCAAAACATTCAGAAAAAGCATTTGACAGTACACACATTCATGCATGAACTGATGTACTAAGAAAGGAGGTGCACTTGTGCAGCAAATCAACTGCATGTTAGGGAACAAATAAAAATGTCCTTTAAATGTGGTTTTTAACCTACTTTAGTGCAACAGAGGTCTTCAACACATTGTGAAGCAATTCAAGTGATTAAAACACCATTTAAATCAATGGGAATTGTATATGTTCTCTAAGGTGCTGTTGATTTGCTCCTGAATTAAACCACTTTCTTGGTCCATTAGCGTCACTGTCTTTACACTACCAGCCACACACACACATGATTAATCTATAGCAAACCTCACTAATGTAGACAGGCAGACACATACTATACACATGCATTGTTCACTGACAAACATGGTCTAGATTCCATTGCAGTTAACAACTTTATCAAGGATTTTAGCTACAAATTTCCCCAAATAATTCAATGTAAATCTGTCAGTTAAAACCAATGACAACAGTTATTAAAACTGGAATGCCATCTTGACCTATATTACAAACCTTAAAAATGCATAGACCCAACAGACATATAAACAAAACACATCAATGCTCGCAAGGAAATGAAAATTCCCATTGAAAAAAAAACTCATGTTAATCAGCACCATGGGGAACAAATAAACATTCATATTGATTTAAATGGTGATTTTAACACACTGAATGGTAGAGAGTTCTCCACCTTGTTGATTCACAGCTCATTGGAGACCTCTCAAGAATGGAAGGGGTTAAATACCCCATGTAAATTAATGGGGATTTTTGAACATTTCTATTTGTTCTTCATGACATAATTAATTTGCTCCAGAGCTACGTCTATTTTCCACTAGTTTCACATCACTAGAGTATAAACAAAAATCCATACTGACAAGCAGACATAAACCTCACTGAGACACATTCACAAATGCTGGCTTACTGGCACAAAAGGTGCAATTCAATGAGCTTTATTCTGGAGCAAAACAACGGCACCAAGTGGGTGAGAGAAAGGTTCTACTGATTGTACTGGCACACAAAAAATATAGTTCTGTGAGTTAATCCCTCACAGAAACATCAGTCACTACCGCTGCATGCAAAAAAAACACAAATTTCAATAGTCACTCACCCATTCCAATTCGGGCTTGATGGCCCTGGTGCTGCCCCCCACAATCGCAGTAAGCCGATTCCACAAACATGAGGACAACAGGAAGGGAGCGCTCTCGGGACCACCAACAATACTTGAGCCCAATCCAGATTTTTATAAATAATCTTGCAAAAGATTTTATTGAATCATATATTTAAAAACAGCAACATGGGTTATCAAACGGAACGCCAATTTCACCAAAGACACCACCTAACGCGTTTCGTGGGTGTGTCCCTATGATTAAGTGGTACACACCCACAAAACGCGTTAGGTGGTGTCTTTGGTGAAACTGACATTCCGTTTGAGAACCCATGTTGCTGTTTTTAAATATATGATTCAATAAAATCTTTTGCAAGATTATTTATAAAAATCTGGATTGGGCTCAAGTATTGTTGGTGGTACCGAAAGCGCTCCCTTCCTGTTGTCCTCACATACTGATTGTACTGGGACTGCATAAGATAGTGACAGTAACAATGACACCCTGCTGAAAACTAGTCATCAATGTTCTATGAAACATTCTCAGGCAAAAATGAAAGAAACATTTTCAGACTATAAAAACAAGAATATGGAAGAAGTGGGGAGGAAAATAATTTGGTGCTATCAGATGATTCTACTTATGTTGATGCTGCTGCCCTAATTAATGACAATGATGTTGATTTAAAATATGCCCCTCCTCCTTCTTCTGATACACATCAAGTAGCGAGATGGTGATATAACAAAAATGGCTGTATCTGAAAGGAAAAAAATCAATCTGTTTATAAAATGTTTGAGAGATCAACTAGAAAGACATAGATATGAAAATACATAAAAAAAATAAGCAATCATATTGGCCATCAGCAGCAGCAGCATTACTGCTTCAAAGTCCAACCCTCACCCAGTCACACTTGCTATCATTGACTAAGAAGCAGCACAGGACAACATACACAACCGTGCTGGACCACTGCTGTCTTCTACTACTACTACTACTACTACTACTACTTATAGTAGCATTAAAATGTCTAGCCCTAGTGATCTAGTATTGATGATGTAATAAGCAGTAGTTCCTCAGGAATCTCAGAGTCTATAATATCTACATTATGGAGAGATTTCTCTCAAAAGCCAAAAGCTACAAATGATGCTATATGTGAACAAGGGGAAAGCAGGATCTTATCTCTTCATTGAGATCCCATCCCACCAGATGCACAAACACAGACCTTATTGGGAGACACATCTGCAGCATGTCAGAGTGTGATGAGTAGAAGCAGCAAAAGCTACAGCAGCAGCATTCCTAAAAGGACACAGAGACAAGGGTAAATCATGTGTAATTTTAATTTCCTGCCTATGGTGTGATTAATATGATCCAGAATTTCACCTCTTTAGGTCATTGAATTGCACCTAAAGTTTCTGGATAGAGACAGACATGAAATAAAACAGACCCCACTGACATAGATCAGTTATATGTGTTTGGGTGTGTGTATGTATATGTGATTATATGTATATGTTTTGTATATGTGTTTATGTTTGTAGGTGTTTATGTATCTGTGTGTGTGTGTGTTGTGTATATGCATTTATATTTTTGCTTGGGCATGTCTGTGTCTGTATGTATCTGTGTGACTTTGTGTCTATGTATATGTGTGTGTATATATAAATATATGTGTATATGTGTTGTATGTGTATGTGTGTGTTTGTATGGATGTTTATTTGTGTGTCTGTGTGTGTGTGTATGGTGTGTATATATGCATCCGTCTGTATGTATATGTATTTGTGAATGTGCGTATGTGTTTGTGTCTGTGTGTGTGCTCGTATTGTTATGTATCTCTGAGGATGGTTGTATGCATGTGCGTGTGTGTGTGCTTGTGGATATGCATAAATGTGTGTGCATTTGTGTCTGTGTTTGAGTGTGTGTTTGTATGTCTCTGTTTGTTCATGTGTGTCTGTGTTTGAGTGTGCGTTTTTATGTCTGTGTTTGTGCATGTGTGCCTGGGTGTTTGCATGTATGCTTGCTCATTTTACATGCAATTTGCAAACTAGAATTCTGTGAAATACAACCTAACCAACCAAATTAAAGGCTCATGCAAAAACACATAAGCACAAGCACATATCACTATATTAATGAATTCCAGAGACACAAAAGGTAATTGTGTTTCTTTAAGAATAAAACCTCATATTACAAAAATCATTATGGACAAAGCCAATGCTATTTATATATTGGATATATTACAGTCATAAAGTATTGAACCACATAACATTTTTATTAACACAGTATTGCCTTTTGGCATACTCTTATAATACTAATTAAAAAGAGCATTTACTGATATATCTATGTAACCTCAAGTTCAAATTCCTTTATTATCATGCACACCTTCCTTTCTCTCTTAGTTTAAGGAAATTGTTTACATTCTAGTAATTACTATTTACTTTAAGCAAAATATTAGCAATATGATGCTCTCTTTCTCTCTCATTCTCTCGTTCTCTCTCTCTCCTTTTCTCTGAGATACACAAACATAAATATTTTCAAATCAGTTTAGACTGCAAAACAGTTTTACATGTAAAAATAACTGCAATCTTTAACAATAATTATTTCAAGTAGTACAAGCAAAAATGTAGAACACAGACACACACGAACACACACATACACGTACACAGAGACATCAGGAACCTTCATAAAGGCTGGTGGTTCTTCTAGTCTTTAAGCAGTGAGCTTCACACAGGACAACCTTTAACCAGTCCATGATTTAATTGCAAGTGGAGCAGCAACACTCTTCTGTTGCTTATTGGCTTAGAAAATTTGTAAAAACTTTTTAGGGATGTATAAACTACTGTACAATGTCTATTTCAATTAGCATGCAGTAAGCTGCTCCTGTTTATAATGCATATCATAAAGTAAATCCTAGAAGCCCTTCAGTGTTACAAAGAAGGCTGATTGGTTAACAGCCTAAGATTATCAACAAAACACTGACCTAGAATAAAGGCCCTCTAAGCCAGCCCATTTCTTCTGTCTGTCTAACATTACTAATAAAGAGAAGACACGTGGATAGGGTGCCTAAGCACCATATTCAGAAATCTAAAGAAGAGCATTTCTGTTAGAATCCAGTTGCACTATAGGGGGCAAATAAAAATGTACAATGATTGAAATGTGTCTTTTAACAGAAAGGTCTCCAACACACTTATTTAACTTGTTGACTGCTAGAGAGGTATCCAAAACATTACAACGTAATGCACTGGATTCATCTCTGGCACTCGAAGGTTTAAATTGGAGTTTGGGACTTTGTCTTTGTCCTCTATGGTTCAGTTGGTTCCACCCAGAATTGCTCATTTTTAACACAGCCCTAACCTGGAATACCAACAGGAAATACAGTACAGGCCTAGCAGGAACGATACTGACAATCGGACATTAACTGAACACCAGTGAGGGGGACACATACGAGGTGAGGTGGGGAGCAGGAAGCAAAGAGACACATCAGAATTTTAACAAGCAAGCTAGGGGTGGGCTACAAGTTCATTTTTATTTGCATGGAAATTTCTGAGAAACTATCCATGGGAAGGAAAGTGATCTTAAATGGCTGTTTCTGTAACCAGAAGGTTATAGTAATTGATTTTCATTGACTTAACCTTTTGACACTCATGCACATAGAGTTGATTTCAGTAGAAGTAGAAAGGATATTGATCCTATTGATCCAGAGAAATATTTTGGAGACAGGAAGGATTTTTTGCCCACTATAAGAAATGGTTTTAACAAGGTTATTTTTGCCTTCCTCTGGACCAACAAGGGTAATATGGAAATGTTTTTATGGATTCATATCTTTTTTAACTGCATCAACTATATTATATGTTACTATCACACACTCAGAAACAAATATTGTGACACATACCCATTGAGAACGAACAAGATAAAGCGTCATGTCCTTAGGCATAGTGGCCCCTATCACACACTCAGACATCATCACAAATGCACACATGCTCATGCATAGACTAGCACATGCATGCTCAGACATCTACTCACCTCACTTCTCCATGAGATGATGTCAACAGGAAGCAGCCCTCTTGTGAGAGATCCTACTGGAGAGAGACAGGCCAATTCCCACCTATATACCTGCGCCAAAAATGTTCACCTATTCTATTTAAGCCAGTGTGAGTCTGCCCACATCTGACCCATTCCAGTGACAAGAGAACACTGTATCCCCTGTCCTATTCTGATGGCAGGCATGGATATATTACATATGGTATTGTCTATTATCCCTCCATACAGTAAAACATCAAAGAGGGGAAGCAAGCACCAGTTCAAAAACATAGTGGTCTGAAGTTAAACTGGGAAAGGACCTCATATGGCCCACTAAGACCTGGATTCATCAAGGTGTGATTGTATGAATACGCAGGAAAATCAGAGGATTTATCTGCATATTAACCATTTGCCCATTCAGCAACTTTCAATTTGTATCTGGCCATCATTTATTCTTCAATAAGAGATGACCAGATAGAGCCACAAATGTGATCCACTAGCTTCAAGCTGGCGAATCCCATTTGAAAGTATGGGGCGTACACACGCATACACATTTTCGCATATTCGTATACATGTGTTTTTCCTATGACTGACCAATTTACTCAACTTTCCCTGCTTTGCGTATGCAAAATCAATTCTGAATACCCAGTTTGATGAATCCGGGCCTAATTAGAGAGGGAGAAAAAGACAAAAAGGATAGACCTCTTTATCATACAAGGGGTTAATTGTCCCATTTAAATTAATGGAAATGTGACTTTCTCCCTTATGGAGCAGATTGTTTGCTCCAGGATTTTACCTCTTTGACCTTGTGGCTTCACTTAAAGGAGACCCAACACCTAATAATAACACTCCTTAATTTAATATGGCCAGAAAAGTCTATTGGACATTATGTATTTATTAGTGTTGAGCGAGCATGTTCGGCCGATGCTCGGATCGGCTCGAGCATCGCTCTGCTCGGCACATGGCGGTACTCGTACGAGTACCGCATGTGCTCGCCCGCCATGTTCGGGTCTCCTCCCCGCACGTTTTGCGGCTGCTGCGCAGCCAATAAACGTGCAGGGAGGCTCTGACATCAGTGTAATGCCAGCAGCCATGTTGGCTGCTGGCATTACACTGATTGGCTGGCCAGAACCCGTGGTCGGGTGCTGTATAGCACCTGACCAGCGAGTTCGGCTCAGTCTTAGCCAGGGAGAGATGAGGATAGGAAGGGAAAGTCAGTGTAGGGAGAAAAAAAGCAAAATTGTGAAAAAAAAAGAACCAAAAGTCCTTTTTAGGACTACTGTGTGTGGGGGCAGCAGGTTATTTTGTGTGGGGGGAAAAAAACAAACAAAAAAAAATTTCATATATTCTGTTTAGTGTGCAAAGTTGCAGATTAGAGCACATTCTGTTTAGTGTGCAAAGTTGCAGATTAGAGCACATTCTGTTTAGTGTGCAAAGTTGCAGATTAGAGCACATTCTGTTTAGTGTGCAAAGTTGCAGATTAGAGCACATTCTGTTAAGTCTTCAAACTGTAAAATATCAAAGTCACATATTCCATTCAGTGTGCGTCGCCGCAGTTTAGCAGCACATTCTGTGTACTGTGCAGAGTTGCAGAATAGGAAGAAATACTGTTAAGTCTTCAAACTAAAATATCAAAGTCACATATTCCATTCAGTGTGCTTTGCCGCAGTTTAGCAGCACATTCTGTGTACTGTGCAGAGTTGCAGAATAGGAAGAAATACTGTTAAGTCTTCAAACTAAAATATCAAAGTCACATATTCCATTCAGTGTGCTTCGCCGCAGTTTAGCAGCACATTCTGTGTACTGTGCAGAGTTGCAGAATAGGAAGAAATACTGTTAAGTCTTCAAACTAAAATATCAAAGTCACATATTCCATTCAGTGTGCTTCGCCGCAGTTGAGCAGCACATTCTGTGTACTGTGCAGAGTTGCAGAATAGGAAGAAATACTGTTAAGTCTTCAAAGTAAAATATCAAAGTCACATATTCCATTCAGTGTGCGTCACCGCAGTTTAGCAGCCTATTCTGTGTACTCTGCACAGTTGCAGAATAGGAAGAAATACTGTTAAGTCTTCAAAGTAAAATATCAAAGTCACATATTCCATTCAGTGTGCGTCACCGCAGTTTAGCAGCCTATTCTGTGTACTCTGCACAGTTGCAGAATAGGAAGAAATACTGTTAAGTCTTCAAAGTAAAATATCAAAGTCACATATTCCATTCAGTGTGCGTCACCGCAGTTTAGCAGCCTATTCTGTGTACTCTGCACAGTTGCAGAATAGGAAGAAATACTGTTAAGTCTTCAAAGTAAAATATCAAAGTCACATATTCCATTCAGTGTGCGTCACCGCAGTTTAGCAGCACATTCTGTGTACTCTGCACAGTTGCAGAATAGGAAGAAATACTGTTAAGTCTTCAAAGTAAAATATCAAAGTCACATATTCCATTCAGTGTGCGTCACCGCAGTTTAGCAGCCTATTCTGTGTACTCTGCACAGTTGCAGAATAGGAAGAAATACTGTTAAGTCTTCAAAGTAAAATATCAAAGTCACATATTCCATTCAGTGTGCTTCACCGCAGTTTAGCAGCCTATTCTGTGTACTCTGCACAGTTGCAGAATAGGAAGAAATACTGTTAAGTCTTCAAACTAAAATATCAAAGTCACATATTCCATTCAGTGTGCGTCACCGCAGTTTAGCAGCCTATTCTGTGTACTCTGCACAGTTGCAGAATAGGAAGAAATACTGTTAAGTCTTCAAAGTAAAATATCAAAGTCACATATTCCATTCAGTGTGCGTCACCGCAGTTTAGCAGCCTATTCTGTGTACTCTGCAAAGTTGCAGAATAGGAAGAAATACTGTTAAGTCTTCAAAGTAAAATATCAAAGTCACATATTCCATTCAGTGTGCTTCACCGCAGTTTAGCAGCATATTCTGTGTACTCTGCACAGTTGCAGAATAGGAAGAAATACTGTTAAGTCTTCAAAGTAAAATATCAAAGTCACATATTCCATTCAGTGTGCGTCACCGCAGTTTAGCAGCCTATTCTGTGTACTCTGCACAGTTGCAGAATAGGAAGAAATACTGTTAAGTCTTCAAACTAAAATATCAAAGTCACATATTCCATTCAGTGTGCGTCACCGCAGTTTAGCAGCCTATTCTGTGTACTCTGCACAGTTGCAGAATAGGAAGAAATACTGTTAAGTCTTCAAAGTAAAATATCAAAGTCACATATTCCATTCAGTGTGCGTCACCGCAGTTTAGCAGCCTATTCTGTGTACTCTGCACAGTTGCAGAATAGGAAGAAATACTGTTAAGTCTTCAAAGTAAAATATCAAAGTCACATATTCCATTCAGTGTGCGTCACCGCAGTTTAGCAGCCTATTCTGTGTACTCTGCACAGTTGCAGAATAGGAAGAAATACTGTTAAGTCTTCAAAGTAAAATATCAAAGTCACATATTCCATTCAGTGTGCTTCACCGCAGTTTAGCAGCCTATTCTGTGTACTCTGCACAGTTGCAGAATAGGAAGAAATACTGTTAAGTCTTCAAAGTAAAATATCAAAGTCACATATTCCATTCAGTGTGCTTCACCGCAGTTTAGCAGCCTATTCTGTGTACTCTGCACAGTTGCAGAATAGGAAGAAATACTGTTAAGTCTTCAAAGTAAAATATCAAAGTCACATATTCTGTGTAAGATGAAGAAGGCGGGTAAAAAGGGACGGGGAAGTGGACGTGATCCTGATAGTTCAGGGCGCGGGTCAGGACGCGGAGAAACTGTGCCTGGTGCCAGATCACAAGAAAGAAAGACATCCACCATACCTAGCTTCATGTCTAATTTTACAGGGCGTCGCAGGACATCACTCTCGAGGTCCGACCACTGCGAACAGGTGGTCGGTTGGATGTCAGCTGATACTGCTTCCAGTCGGTTAAGCACCACCCTGTCTTCCACCAAGTCCACTCTCAGTAGCCAAGAGTCTGGTCAACATAATCCTCACTCTGATCATCCTTCCTCCCACCATAGACGGTCTGGTCAAAGAAGTGATCCCACACTGGGAAATAGTGAGGAGCTCGTCTCATCACCAATCCTTCATTTGACCCTCTCTCCAAGCACGCTTGCAGAGGAACATGACATCTTATGCCCTGATTCACAACCTCTAGAGGGTACCCAATCACAAGAAGATGACAGATGTGAACGGCATTTAAGGTCAAAGGATGTAGTGGATGATGATGAGGATGATGAGACACAGTTGCCATTAAATCAACCACTATTACTGTCTCAAGACCTTGTTGAGGAGGATGTTATACAGTTGTCAATGACTGAGTATGTCGTGGGATCCAGACATGAGGAGGATGATCAGAGTGAGGAAGTGGAGGAGGACTTGGTGGACGATGAGGTGACTGACCCCACCTGGGAAGGTGTAGAGCCGAGCGATGACAGCAGTCCTTAGGGTGAGCCATCTGCAGCACCGCAACAGGCTGGAAGAGGCAGTGGTGTGGCTACAGAAAGAAGGCGGACCGCACCAAACCGGCCCGCAAATGTTCCACGGAGCACCCCCTTGCGTAAATCTCCCTTGCCAAGGGGTAGGTGTTCCGCGGTATGGCGTTTTTTTAAGGAAAGTGCGGACGACAAAAGAATTGTAGTTTGCAACCTGTGCCACACCAGAATGAGCCGAGGCATGAACACTAGAAACCTCACCACCACCAGCATGATCCGACACATGGCATCCAAGCACCGTAATAAGTGGGAGGAACGCCTGGATCGCCCATCTGTGTCTGCAGGCCACACCACTGCCTCCTCTTCCCCTGTTTTCGGTGCCGGCCAATCGCCTGTCGAAGGTGCAGGCCCGCATACCTCCCGCCCTGCACCTGTACCATCTGAAGCACCATCAGCGACCACATCCACTTCCCTGTCCCAGCACAGCATCCAAATGTCGTTACCCCAGGCATTTGAGCGCAAGCGAAAATACCCAGCCACCCACCCACAGGCCATAGCACTAACCTCACACCTTTCCAAATTACTGGCCATCGAAATGCTGCCATTTAGGCTTGTGGAGACTGAGTCCTTCCACAGCCTGATGGCAGCAGCTGTCCCTCGGTACGCGGTCCCCAGCCGCCACTACTTTTCCCGGTGTGCCATCCCCGCATTACACCACCATGTGTCCCGTAACATCACCCGTGCCCTGACCAACGCAGTTACTGGGAAGGTCCACTTAACGACTGACACATGGACAAGTGCTTGTGGCCAGGGACGCTACATTTCCCTGACGGCACACTGGGTGAATGTCGTGGAGGCTGGGAGCGACTCGGACCCTGGGATGGCACGGGTGCTACCCACGCAGAGGATTGCGGGCCCTACCTCCATCAGGGTTTCCGCCAGCACCTACGTTATTGGCTCCTCCTCCTCCGTTTCCACCTCCGAATTCTCTACACGCAGCGCCACTCCCCCATCAGCCAGTAGCTGGAAGCAGTGTAGCACTGCAGTGGGGAAGCGTCAACAGGCCGTGCTGAAGCTGATCTGCCTTGGGGACAAACAGCACACGGCCTCAGAGCTGTTGCAGGGGATTAGTCACCAGACCGAGCAGTGGCTCTCGCCACTCAACCTGCAACCAGGCATGGTTGTGTGTGATAATGGGCGTAACTTGGTGGCGGCTTTGGAGCTCGGCAAGCTCACACACGTACCATGCCTAGCGCATGTATTTAATTTAGTGGTTCAGCGATTTCTAAAAACCTACCCCAATGTGCATGATCTCTTGACCAAGGTGCGCCGCGTGTGTGCACATTTCCGTAAGTCATCTACAGCTTCAGCCGGCCTGTTGAAGCTGCAGCAGCGCTTACAATTGCCAGCTCACCGGCTGCTGTGTGACGTGAGCACGCGCTGGAACTCCACCTTCCACATGTTGGCCCGGCTTTGTGAGCAGCAGAGGGCAGTAGTGGAGTACCAGCTGTTACACGGTCGTCGCCTCTCCGTTCAACTTCCTCTAATCAGAAGTGAGGAGTGGGAATGGATGTCAGACCTCTGTGAGGTTTTACGCAATTTTGAGGAATCGACACAGATGGTGAGCGGCGATAACGCTATTATCAGTGTAACCATCCCACTTCTGTGTCTACTGAAACGCTCGCTGCTCACAATTAAAACTGACGCTTTGCATGTGGAAGAGGTGGAAATGCGGGAGGAAGAGCTTACACAAGGTGATAGCCAGAGCACCCTCACTTCGTCTTCTCAGCGACAATTGGAGGAGGCGGAGGAGGAGGAGGAAGACACGGTTGCCTCCGCTACAGAGGGTAGCCATGGAACTTTAGTTCCATCTCTTCAGCGTGGGTGGGCAGAAGAGGAGGAAGAGGATGAGGAGATTGAGAGTCATCCTCCTGGTGAGGACAGCGAAATCTTGCCTGTTGGTACTCTGGCACACATGGCTGACTTTATGTTAGGCTGCCTTTCCCGTGACCCACGCGTTATACGCATTTTAGACAACACGGATTACTGGGTGTTCACCCTTCTGGACCCCCGCTACAAAGAGAATTTCTCATCTCTCATTCCTCCGGTGGAGAGGACAAGCAAAATGGTGCAATACCAGAAGGTTCTTGTTGAAAAATTGCTCCAAAATTTTCCATCTGACAACGCTGGCGGCAGAGTACGTGCTACCTTGGCCAGCCGAGAACGGGAGAAAAGGGGAGCACACAGCATTTCCGTGAAAGGCAGGGCAACACTCTCCAAGGTGTGGGACACCTTCATGACACCCCGCCAGCACCCTCACCCTGATGCGCAGCCTAGTGTCACAAGGAGGGAAAAGTTTTGGAAGATGGTGAAGGAGTACGTAGCAGACCGTGTCAGCGTCCTCAATGATCCCTCTGTGCCTTACAACTACTGGGTGTCCAAGCTGGACACGTGGTATGAACTGGCACTCTTCGCCTTGGAGGTGCTGGCCTGCCCTGCCGCCAGCGTTCTGTCTGAGCGGGTATTTAGTGCTGCTGGTGGCATCATAACAGATAAGCGTATCCGCCTTTCCACCGACAATGCTGATAGGTTGACACTTATAAAAATGAACAAGGCCTGGATTTCCCCTGACTTCTCCACTCCACTGGAGGAAAGCCCTGGGGGAACGTAAACTCACTTTATATATGTTATTTACAATGATGGGAATACTCTGTATTCCCATTCACCTACCTTCCACCCAAAAAACGGGTATATGGTTGACTCTTAATCTTCTCATCCTCCTCCTCCTCTTCCATATGCCCTGGGATATAATTTTTATATAGGGCCAGCTCACCAGCGGGCCCTGTGATATAATTTTTATATAGGGCCAGCTCACCAGCGGGCCCTGTTTGACAATTTTTATATAGGTCAGCTCACCAGCGGGCCTTCTCATATAATGTTTTATTGGGTCAGCTCTCTAGCGGGCCCTCTCATATAATGTTTTATAGCGTCAGCTCACTAGCGGGCCTTCTCATATAATGTTTAGGATGGTCAGCTCCGCAGCAGACCCTCACCCATAATGTTTTAGATGGTCGGCTCAGCGCACGTTTCCCTCTTAATCATGGCCCCAGTTCAGAAAAATCAAGGAAATTTTTGGGAGAATTTGCCTTTGCGCACGTTTCCCTCTTAATCATGGCCTCAGTTCAATAAAATCAAGGAAATTTTTGGGAGAATTTGCCTCTGCGCACGTTTCCCTCTTAATCATGGCCTCAGTTCAGAAAAATCGAGGAAATTTTTGGGAGAATTTGCCTCTGCGCACGTTTCCCTCTTAATCATGGCCTCAGTTCAGAAAAATCGAGGACATTTTTGGGAGAATTTGCAGATGATATACAAGTAAATATACAGCAAATATTGTTTGGTAATTTTTCGCCTAAAGTCGTTTTTATTTTCCTTTTTGTGTGTTTTACGGTCAGTCTGTAAAAATTGCGTACTACGGGCGAAAGATCGTTCCCAGCAGCAATGTTGGAGTCCAACATGCATCCAGACATCCTCCCTATGCTGTCCCTGAACCATTTCTGTGGTGTTTCCATCATTTTCTTCCCTTTTCCTATGGACCAGGCACCCTCCCCTCATCAGAGCAGGGGGTGCCTGGTGTAATGCTCGAGTCCTCCCATTGACTTCAGTGGGGCTCGGGTGCCCGGCCGAGCACTCGAGCCTCAGGGGGTGCTCGGTCAGAGCACCCGAACACCCGAGCATTGGGGTGTTCGCTCATCACTAGTATTTATCTCTTGATCCTTGATTCATCCTGATGTCACATTCATGCTGCCAGTTTCCTCAAACAAAAGCAAGCAAAGTGCATAAGCCTATGTAACCATTAAAGAACCAGAAAAGTGTGTAATGCACTTTAATGCAGTGTGATGTTTGTCTCTTGTTCTTAAAGAGTTAAGATTACCATGTCCAGTAAGCAGAGCCTGAAGACCTGTCGTCCTGCAGTGACTGTATTTCCCATTTCCATGGACATGACATCCAGGCCTGACTGAGTATGTTATCTCTTGAACAAAAGGACAAAGGCAAAATGCATAAGGACATTTAGGATTTTCTGGTTTTTAGTAAGGGAAGGGTTATTATTAGGAGTTGCAAGTTCTCCTTTAATCTAATGATAGGCTTCATAAAACTATGAATGTTTGAAGTGTGGTTACTCACAGGCTGACACGAGTGGGTTCAGGTGAACATACATCTTGGATATTTTCCAGCATATACAGCTTCTTTACATCAAGTCGAATTTGAAGCTTCTCTTATGCAACAAAATACTTGAACAGTTCCACCTGAAATACACAAGTTCCTGGAATACTCTGGCTCAGATATTAGCAGCTGGGTTTTCTAAAATCTCAGTATCAGCAAGTGAGAAAGTTGAACCTGGGGCTGCTGAATTACAGACTTCTCGGTCATTAAGCTAATCAGACAGTCCCGCTGTCAGTAACCACATGGCAATAACTATATGGAGCAATGAATTAAAAGTCGCTGGACTTTAAATTAGAATAAATACCTCCTCATCATTACTCCCCCACTTACTTTACTAATGCCAAGAAATCCTAAAAACCCCTATGAATTTGACCATTGTGTCTTGTTAAAGAGACATCTGTAACATATATAACATCTATAATCTGGACATGGCATTTGCTGCCAAGTTGTTGTTTGTTTCTGAAGCAGGAAGAGTGAAGCGTGAGCCTATTTATCTCTTTAATGATCTAAACAGTATGCAACACTTTGGCCGTATCTTCAAAGGGATAAAGATAAAAAAAAGTTGCATGAACGACAAAAAATAAGTAAATATGAATGCATGACTGACTTATTTTCTGTATAGTAAACCATAAAAAACTAGTAATGTCTGTTGTAGACGACACAACTCCAGAATTGAAAGGCAAAGAGGTGGGGCAAGGGCATGGATAAACTATTCTCCAGTGTTGTATTGTCATGGCTTACCTCTGTTCCTACCTTGCTTCTGTGTGCCTGGGTTCAGGAGTGACGCTCCGGCATCAGTGCTTGATTCTCTCCTGGTTTGTGGTCTGGTCGTGTCTGGTGCCTTCAGCGGTCTTCTGTGTCCTTTCCCCAAGCAGCATGGAGGATTCAGGACACTTGGAACACTGGAGATTCTACCCTTCTACTTTAAGGCTGGGTATAAGATGGCTCTGGACACTGAGTTCAGTTGCCCTTACGTTGGTGTCCGATGCAGTTGTTTATTTCTTTTGTGCATTCTGTGTATGACCTAGGCTAGTCTGACCATCCATCCTTGTGCTGACCTGTGACTCTGTCTGACTATTCTCTCCATGTTACTCCCTGGCATAGTAGATACCCAATCTGGTGCAGACCTGTTGTTCTGGCGGACTAACAGTTCTGTGTATGGTCTAGGCTTGTCTGACCATCCATCCTGGTGCTGACCTGTGGCTCTGTCTGACTATTCTCTCCGTGTTACGTCCTGGCATAGTAGATACCCAATCTGATGCAGACCTGTGGCTCCGGCTAACTACCCGTTCCGTGTATGACCTAGGCTTGTCTGATCATCCATCCTGGTGCTGACCAGGGGCTCTATCCTACTATCCATCCTGTGTTGCCTCCGGCATAGTGGAATAATCTATCTGATGCGGACCTGTGGCTCTGGCTGACTTCCCACTCTGGTATTGACCCGTGGCTAGTCCTAGTACCTGCTTTATCTTGATCAAGGGCTCTGGCCGACCATCTGCTCTGTCTCACCCCAGGTGGTCTCTACCAAGTATACTGACTGCAGGCGTGAGTCAGGAAGAGTCTCCCTTGTTTCCCTATCCTGTAGGAGAACTCTGGTGCTCTGCATCTGTGGTTGCCTTACTCGCTACTCAGAGACTACCACAGGCTGTCCTCCTAGTCTCTAGCAGAGAGGTGCACTCCAAGCGGCCTCCTGTTTCTTGTAGGAATCGCTGGCTTCTCCTGTTACCCTCTGCACCTTGTTGTTATTTTACTACCTATTATATTTTACTGTTTAAATAAAGGTGGTTTTACTATATACAGTACTGACTCCTTGTATATTCTTGAAAAACTGTGACAAGTATAGAGAAAAAGAAAATTTGTCATATGCATTGACAAAAAAAGTCTTGCAAAAGACAAAATTTGTACATTAAGAAAAAAGTGGAGGGAATGTAAAGTTCTGAATTACACAAACCTATAATAATTGAAGAACACACAACAAGAGCTCAGTAACCATAACTTTATACTGACATTTTTGTCTAGTTAAGACATTTTTGTTGTTACATATGACAATTTCAGTCAGGAATCGTACTTCAATGACCAAACGACATATTTCCAATCACAGCTGACACGCTCTGAAAATATTAATGAGCCCAATGATACTGTACGTTGAAATGCCATTACAAATGACAAAAGCTATTTCGCTACATATGTCCCTTTGTGAAACAATTCATTTGAACCTTTTGCCGTTTTGTAAATATGTAACATTTTCAGTCAGTTCTAGATATTACATTCACTTCATTCTTTCTTGTAGTATTCCTGGACTCAAACTCTGACCTCTGGAGGTTCTGATATTATTTGTTCCCTATAGTGCATTTAGTTTGCCCCAGAACTGCTCATCTCTTTGAAGCAATTTTCATGTATCCCCTATGGTGCACTTGGTTTGTTACAAAAGTAAACCTATTTAGAATGATGAATAAAATCCAGCTTTGATATACATTAGAGACCTCTCTTAGTGGTTATATATTCCACTTCAATCAATAGAGAATTGGGAAATTATTATTTCTTCTCTCTGGTACAGTTCTTTTGCTTTAGAATTGCACCTCTATAGCTAGCTCAATATGGCCCTATTTGCCATCTGATGATTACTGGGGTTTGTTGACACTACTAGTGTGAAAATAAACAGAAAAAGACATACACACACATGCACACACACCTGTGTCAGAGAGGAGATGTACACAGTCACCAGAACTACTTATTTGGTATTGGTGTCTAACTTCTGCTTCTGCATTAAAGTCAGGGATAGGCGAAAACTTTCATCTCAAACCAAAATTGGCATGAAATGGCACTTTTCGCTTGGCAAATCATTTTCCGTGAAAAGGGGAATTTAAGCTTAGTTTAGGGAGGCTTTTAGGTAGAACATTTGTTCTATGTATTAGAGGAGTCTAGGGGCACTCTAGGGGAGAAGAAGGGATAAAGGAGGTTGACCCCAAATACCTCAAAATTTGGTGTGACTCACTGGCAAGACACAGGCAGCTGGGGACTGTGAGAAGATAGAAAAATAATACATAAATAATTAAACAAATAAATAAATATATTAGGTGACAGGCAGCTGACTGGGAGTCTGATGTGAGCTCTGTGAATGAGGCAGACTTGAATGACAGCAGACGACAGTGAGAATTTTGTTGAGGACCAAGGCAAGACATCACACTCCATCAGTTGTGTACTGTATAGAGTAAAAACATACATAGTACTTGAGTAATGTCTAGCAAATGTACAAGCGGGAAGGGGAAAGGTGGAGCAGTACAGGGATGTGGCAGTAAAGTGGTACTTCAAAAACTGACTGCAGCAATGGTTGCTGCAGCATATGCAATAAATTATGATGATCCCTTTCCTGCAGGGTGGGTGCAATTTGTCAAGATCCCACCAATCACAAAATGCCATTCCCTCACCACCACTACCATACACATCTTCGACATTGTAGGTTGTAATTTTTTTTATCAATGGACCTCATCATGAATATGTGCCAGTGTCACTTAAGCAGGAAGTTAGTGTTGTGGGCAAAGGACAAAAGCATTCTGCATGCTAACACATTTTTCAAGGTATATGTTGCTGTAGGACTCACAACTAGGGATGGGCGAAAATTTCTGCCTCAAACTGAAATTGGTGAAAAATGGCACTTTCTGCTTGGCGAAAAATTTCCTGCGAAAAGTGCAGATTTTCTGCTTTTTCCCATTTTTTTCTCCTAGCTCATTCCATTGAAATCAATGGGAACATTGAAGTTACATACAACACATTACAAATATTATTTTATTTCCCAAAGGCATAGTATAAAAGGGGCATGAGGCTGCCTGTGTTGGTGGGTGTGGGGATGATTTTTGGGGGGTTGTTTACTGGGATTGGGGGACAGTTAATTATAAATTAAATCCTAAATTAAATTAAAAAACAAACAAACCATAATACATGGTATAAAAGGGGTCTGAGGAGGGTGCCTGTATTGGTGGGTAGAGTCTGGGAAATGAATCAGTTGAACAGGGAATTTGTTTTGGGGGGTTTCTTGACTGGTATTGGGGGGACAGTTAATAAAAAATAAATCAATAAAATAAAATAAGAAATGTGTATGTAAAGTGAGAAACAGGAACCCCCTAACTTAAGCTACCACTGGGGTGGATTGATACTTGACTTGACAGAGTATTTTGTAGAGGATTATTTGTTAGATTTGTTGTTAGAGTCCCAATCACTGAGTAACATTGATTTGTAGGACTTAGGCTTTTTAGAAACAAACCCCCCTATTTTTTTTTATTTTTTTCTGTAGGACTATGTTTTGCTTTTATTTGTTTTTTTTTTTTTTGTATTTTTCTTATAGCACAAGCCCTGAGGAAAAAAAAAATGCCCCGCTGGCCTAGTGCCAGCAGGTCATGTTGGCCAGTGGCCACTGGCCATTGTGAAATGTCATCCTCCTGAGTCTAAGTCCATGACATCTGCTGATCTTGCTGCTGCTGCTGAGATGTTTAAGCAGCAGGATGATTAGGCAGCTGAAAGGGAATGGGATCAATAATATCAATAACATGTGTGATGGATGATGAAGGTTCCACTTGCCATGACTAGCTCCAGTGATGTGCCTGAGACAGCAGCAGCACAATAAGTAGCCCCCAGTATATGTGGAGAAAAGAAGAAGTTGACTAGTCATTTTTCTCCACCAGCCCCTCCTCCAAAATCATGGGTGTGTTGTAGAGATGAGCGAGCACCCCGATGCTCGGGTGCTCTGACCGAGCACCGCCGGAGGCTCGAGTGCTCAGCCGAGCACCCGAGCCCCATTCAATTGAATGGGGCGACACGAGCATTACACCAGGCACCCCCTGCTCTGATGAGGGGAGGGTGCCTGGTCAATGCCCCCCTTCATCTCCGCAATGTCCCCCTTCATCTCCGCAATGTCCCCCTTCATCTCCTCTATGCCCCTCTTCCACAATGTCCCCCTTCATCTCCGCTATGCCCCTCTTCCACAATGTCCCCCTTCATCTCCTCTATGGCATAGAGGAGATGAAGGGGGACATTGTGGAAGAGGGGCATAGCGGAGATGAAGGGGGACATTGTGGAAGAGGGGCATAGAGGAGATGAAGGGGGACATTGTGGAAGAGGGGCATAGCGGAGATGAAGGGGGACATTGTGGAAGAGGGGCATAGACTCTATGCCCCTCTTCCACAATGTCCCCCTTCATCTCCGCTATGCCCCTCTTCCACAATGTCCCCCTTCATCTCCACACTGTCCCCCTTCATCTCCGCAATGCCCCCTTCATCTCCTCAATGCCCCCGTACCTCCAGTCCCTGGTGGTCCAGCGGAGCGTCTTCAGATCTGTGCCTCCTCCGGCACAGATCCCCGCCACCCGAACACGGCGGGCGAGCACATGGCGGTACTCGACGAGTACCGCCATGTGCCGAGCAGAGCGATGCTCGAGCCGATCCGAGCATCGGCCGAGCACGCTCGCTCAACACTAGTGTGTTGTTATTAGAATATAATTTTTTCCCTTGAGAGCAAGAACTGTGCCTCTCATCAGCAACTGCAAGGTGCACAGTGTGTGTAGTAAATAACATCTAGGGGTGCAACTGCATCCAAACACCATGACACCAGAACCCAAGAACTGCCGCTGTCACTATACCCCTTGTCCAGACCCCACTAATGACACATGACAATTTGCTGACAGTTTAATAGTAATGATGAATCCTCCCTGCCAGCATCTTAGCATGTTCTGTGGGATGGAATCTCCTCAGATGCCGCTTGATGCCCTGGTATCGATTCTCCTCCACCACAATGGCATGTATGGTCAGTGCACCACACAGTGTGAAATGGATAGAGATGAACTGCCATATCCTAACATCAACAGAGTGGCTATCATTTGGCGGGGGAGTAACAGTGAGCAAGATGGACTGGCAGGAGATGTTGTTATCCTAGAGGAATAAGGTGATATTGATGGCGAGCTAGTTGTTTCACTTGTCATGGAACTTCCTGTGTCTGTCTGGGTTTCTTTATTCTTCCTCCTTTTTGATCTCCACCTCACCTCTTGGTGACTTTCTGGAGAGTCAGGGGGTACAGTAACATTGGTGCTAGATTTCTGTAATGAGTCTTTGGCTTTAACATGTTTGATATAAATGTCATGGTGTCTGTGTTTCATGTGTATTATCAGGGAGGTTGTGCCAAAGTGTGTTCCCTGCTTTCCTCTTCTCACTAACTTGTCACAAACTTTGCACTATATCGTTGTTGATGATGACTACAGTGTGACTGCCAGAAGAGAAAAATAGTCCCACACCCATGACTTCTGTGAGGAGGGATAGGGAACAGGTGGAGAAGAATGGCCTCTTTCTTCTTCTCCACATTCCCCTTCATTTTCTGTGGCAGTGGATAATGTTGTTGCTGTTGCTGCTACTGCCTCAGATTGAGCACTGCAACTAGGATTGCTAGTATTGTTGCCACTGGCAAGTGGAACCTGTCCTAGTCCTGTATCACTTGTTGACCCCATTCCAACTGTGTCCACGGTGGCCTTTGGCACACTATTCTGCTCCTCAGCAGCAGCAGGAATTAGAGCAGTTGCACATTCTGCAAATTCCAAAAGCTGATTGCTAGTGGTGGTGGTGATGCCCATCCTCATCCCTGTCTGCCATTCCTTCTCAGTTTCTGATAAAAAAAGCCATCAATGTCTCTTCCACCCCAGCTTCTCCAACACCACCACCACCACTAGTCCCTATATGCCGCTGCTCTATTACAGACATCTCACTGCTGTTTGGAGGAGGTGACGAGCAATGTAACAAAGGGTCCCCTGCTCTCACACTTGGCAACATCTTCTCCTTCTCCCCTGTTGAGTATTACAAGACACACTAGCAGATTCAGCACTGGTGGCAGCAACTTCAACACTGGTGGCAAAAGGTTCACCACTGGTTTCAACAGGGGCAGCAACGGTGTCAGCAGAGGCAGCACATCTAGAAGCAGGGACAGGCAGATGTCCTGTCCTGCTCTCACAAGTACTACCTTTTTCTCCCTCCCTTCCCATTCCCTTTTCTCCCTCCATTATCTTTTCTCCCTCCCTTCCGATTAAATTCCCCAAGATCCCTCGGGGTGATTTAGGGAGACTGGACAGCATTGGTTCAGTAGTGGTCCCTTCCTCCTCCTCAGACTCAGTGGACACATAAGGGTCCTTCCAGCTCCTCCATTGATTATTTTTCACCCTACTCATAGTGATAGTAGTCGCTATGAGCCTCTCCTGCCTCAATTTTGCCAAATTTTGCAGAACAGCACAGCATGTCTACCTCGCTCTGTAGCTGCTCTATTGTGTTTGATTTCCGCAAATACGTCACTTTTTGTTATAGTGAAAAGGCGAAAACAACGTAAATCAATGGGTGGAAACTTTCTAGCCATTGAAAAATTGGTAAACAATGTTGGCAAATAGGTGAAAAATGCAAACATTTTAATAGTTTTAAAGTAGATTTTCCAGTGAAAAAGAGGACAACAACGTGGTTTTCGTGTAATTTGAAAATGGCAAGAGATTTCGCCCATTCCTACTCTCAGCTTTGACTTCCAGCTACTTATTTCTCAACTACAGCCCTCAGAAGAAGTAATATTGTGCTGAGAAATGTTGCACCATTGGAAACATAGGAGAAAAATGTGTTGGAAAAGGAGAAAAATTAGTTGTAATAGGAGAAAAGTTTGCTGGAATAGGTGAAAAGGAAGAAAATTTTGCTTCAGAGAAAAATAGAAAACTATTGCTAAAAAAGAGAACATTTGTCAGTTTTTCTGACTTTTCGTCCACCCCTAATTACAGTGTATGATAATTTTAGTGTATACCATTGTACATTCTTCAGTCCACCACTGTCAAAATTTTAATGCTAGCAAGCCCAAAATGCCTGCCACATAGCATGAACAAATAAATGGAGTAGAGTTACACATTTTCTCTATGCATTGTTTTTCATAATAAGTTTTTTTACCAGTAAGGATACATTGAGATTCTCTCATTTACTGGAATGCCCTTGGTTATAGATGCTATTGTTACCTAATTGAATTGTACTCATTTTATTTACCTCAGAAGGATGAAAAGTTGATTTGCCATGCTGAGGACTGAACAGATTGTACAGCTGGTGCATTAACCAACTAAGCTATCTCACTAGCTCATTGTGTTGACCAAAAAGCAGAGCACTTTTCAGACAGCACCAGTGCCCTTCCTTTGTAGAAGAGACATTAAGGGGAACATTTTCAGGATAAGTAGTTTTGCAATTAGCAGTATGAAGGTTGTAGGAAAATTTCAAGCGATTGATACAGAATGGAATCATATTAATGTCCCCCAAGAGAATCTCTCCCCATTATAAAGACTAATCCAGGAGAGATTCAGCTTACAAGACAAAGAAAATTACTGGCTAAATTCTAATATAGGAGCTAAATTTCATCACTGGTTTTATGCAATGGATTCCTATTGACTTCTTTGGGGAAAGTTGTAGATACAATCAGTGTTAAGGTTATCAACTGCAATGGAATTCAGTTCTCAGGAAGTGGAGGGCTTGCCATTACCTTGGAGTGGTGGCAATCATCATGTTGCCATATTATGTGACTAAAACCTCAACTTTAATTCAGTGATAACTTAGTCACTTTGTGAGGTATTTTCTCCCAGAAACAGGCAGGAAATAGTGAATAAAGCAGTACAGCTTACATGAAACAAAAAACTAACTTCCACTGGAGTGCCAACCAAATACAGGTGACTCTGTCTACTTTCTTGGACAGCTAAGCTGTTTACAAACATCCCAAAAACAATGTACAGTAACTTGAAGCCCTTTTGGCAGGGGACAAAGTTAACTCTTGGTATTGCAGAGTTGCCATCTTACAGCATCATAGATCACAGCCCAAATCTGTTTCACACACTAATCCCTACAGACATCCTATAAATGCCTCATACATTAATTAGTCTGCAGATTAAGCTAAAGAACAGAGCCCTGGGAACATGCTGGGTCCTAAACACCTCTCTTCTACTACTTTTCCTTTGACTGTGCTGGGTTCTAAACACCTCCCTTCTATTGTTTTGATTTTGCCAAAATCATAAGTCCTCCCCCTTCCCCCTGCTCACACTCAGTATGGTGGGAAATCATGAAGAAGAAGACATCGACCCTGTAAAGAGCACCTGCATTGCCCTTTCAAGAACCAGGTCTGTGTTCAATCAGAAAATTATATTGCTGCAAACTACAGAACCTCTTTATTTTGCTGTATCCATTTTAGTGTGGCATGGTCAGTGATTAACTTAAAATGCCTTCTTAGCAGGTAATATTTCAAGTATTCAAGGGCCTATGTAATTGGCAAACATTATTTTTTGACTATTGCATAGTTCTTTCATGGGGATTTAACTTTCTACTAATATAAATAATGGGGTGTTCTTTAGTCTGAACCAGTTATCAAAGGAAAGCCCCAATTCCTTTATAAGACTCATCACATTGTACTAAGAATTCTTTAGAAGTCTGGTGTCACTATCACCGGACGAGTACACAGAACATCCTTCAACCTTTGAAAAGCCTGTTCAGCTTGAATATTCCATTTGGTCATAACAAAATTTGTACATTAAGTCAGATATAGGTGTGGACAGAGTAGTAAAGTCAAGTATGAATTGAAGAAACAGTTCCAGTTATAGCTCACAAACCTTTCCTTTCTCTCCAGGGATTTGGCAAAGGTATATGATATTTTTGTTTTGGTATCCTCCTTCTAGGTTGGCTTACTCTGTAACTTACCTCACCTACCCTTTCCAAACTTCATAAGGCCTTTTCTATTTGGCCAAGAACTTACACTCAGTAGGTATAAGAGCTAGCACCTTAGCTCTAGGTTGGAAGGTTTGAAAAAAAAAAAGCCAGTAGGGCAAAATGGATACCGACCGACAAAAAGAAAATGTCTTGGTCAGTTTTCAAATGTCCTACTGGCTAAAAGCACAACGGACATTAGGCCACAAAAATGGTCTTGTGGCCAAACGTCCATTTTGTGAATTAAGTTCCTAAAACTCTGTTAAATAACAGCAGTATTGGGAAATTAACAGTAAAAAAACTAACGTTCGGTGCCTGACATTTTGCCAAGCACTGATTGTTAACTCATCTGCCTTACACTTACCTGTCATCCACTGTCCTTCTCCTTCATTCTTCTCTTCAGTCTTCTATCTTCTGTCCTTCTCTTCTTTTTTCTATCTTCTTTCTTCTCTTCCTTCTGTCTTCTGCCTGTAAAATAAAAACAACATTATTACAAAGCATAAACAATGACATTGTTTAACCCTTTGAGTGGCAGAGGGGCATGCACTGCATTGCAAAGCAATGCTTTCTGTACCACACTGGCACTCAAAGAGTTAAAATATATCGTGCCATTCCGTAAACGAAATGCCTCCATTCAATGTCAAAGTACATAAAAATATATTGTGCCATTCCGTAAATGAAATGCCTCTATTCAATGCCAAAGTAATAAAAATGCCATGAAGAAATACTACACATCATGTAGAAATGTCATGCATAAATGCTAAGTAAATCTGCTTAGCTTAATTTTCTTGTCTCCGTCGCTTGGTGCGGATGTGGAGGTGGCGGCGGTGGAGACATAGATGATCCGCACGGTGCCCTTCCATCCTGCATGGGCCGATGCCCGTAACACACTGAGGGACTCATCCGGATCGTAACACCAAGTTAAGCAACTGTTTTCTTTTTAAAACACAGAAGCATATACTCACAGCCAACGCGTATTGCGGACTATACTTTCCGCTTCCTCTATTTCTTCCCTAAAGATATTAATGGAATAACAATTAGAGCAATAAAAGTAAAAGGATGTTAAGATCATTATAGGTAAGTGGAGATTAAGGCTAATGCATCAGCCAAAGGGTTAAGTAAGCCAAGGATTCGGGTAATGTTAACCCTTTGAGTGTCAGAGGGAGACACAATGCATTGCTTTGCTTTTGTCAACATCATAGCACTCAATATGCAGCAATATTTAGAATAAATGTTAAGTGAATATGGATGTACATTATTCAATATGCAGTATTTTGGCTTTTAAACTTTGGAATAACCATCACTATTTTAATCTCCTCTCTCTTATATATCTTGTTTTCATGGATCAAATTTTTATGGACAACTATGGGAAATTCTTAATTTGCATATTATTACACTAATATTATTCACTAGTGATGATCGAGCACCCCCATGCTCGGGTGTTCGGGTGCTCTGACCGAGCGCCCCCGGAGGCTCGAGTGCTCGGCCGAGCACCCGAGCCCCATTGAAGTCAATGGGAGGACTCGAGCATTACACCAGGCACCCCCTGCTCTGATGAGGGGAGGGTGCCTGGTCCATAGGAAAAGGGCAGAAAATAATGGAAACACCACAGAAATGGTTGAGGGACAGCATAGGGAGGATGTCTGGATGCATCTTGGACTCCAACGTCGCTGCTGGGAACGATGTTTCGCCCGTAGTACACCATTTTTACAGACTGACCGTAAAACACACAAAAAGGAAGATAAAAACGACTTTAGGCGAAAAATTGTTACCAAACAGTATTTGCTGTATATTTACTTGTATATCATCTGCAAATTCTGCAAAAAATGTCATCGATTTTTCGGAACTGGGGCCATGATTAAGAGGGAAACGTGCGCAGAGGCAAATTCTCCCAAAAATTTCCTCGATTTTTCTGAACTGGGGCCATGATTAAGAGGGAAACGTGCGCACAGGCAAATTCTGCAAAAAATTTCCTAGATTTTTCTGAACTGGGGCCATGATTAAGAGAGAAACGTGCGCAGAGGCAAATTCTCCCAAAAATTTCCTCGATTTTTCTGAACTGGGGCCATGATTAAGAGGGAAACGTGCGCTGAGCCGACCATCTAAAACATTATGGGTGAGGGTCTGCTGCGGAGCTGACCATCCTAAACATTATATGAGAAGGCCCGCTAGTGAGCTGACGCTATAAAACATTATATGAGAGGGCCCGCTAGAGAGCTGACCCAATAAAACATTATATGAGAAGGCCCGCTGGTGAGCTGACCTATACAAAAATTGTCAAACAGCGCCCGCTGGTGAGCTGGCCCTATATAAAAATTATATCACAGGGCCCGCTGGTGAGCTGGCCCTATATAAAAATTATATCCCAGGGTATATGGAAGAGAGTCAACCATATACCCATTTTTTGGGTGGAAGGGGTGAATGGGAATACAGAGTATTCCCATCATTGTAAATAACATATATAAAGTGACTTTATGTTCACCCGGGGCTTTCCTCCAGTGGAGTGGAGAAGTCAGGGGAAATCCAGGCCTTGTTCATTTTTATAAGTGTCAACCTATCAGCATTTTCGGTGGAAAGGCGGATACGCTTATCTGTTATGATGCCACCAGCAGCACTAAATACCCGCTCAGACAGAACGCTGGCGGCAGGGCAGACCAGCACCTCCAAGGCGTAGAGTGCCAGTTCATACCACGTGTCCAGCTTGGACACCCAGTAGTTGTAAGGCACAGAGGGATCATTGAGGACACTGACACGGTCTGCTACGTACTCCTTCACCATCTTCCAAAACTTTTCCCTCCTTGTGACACTAGGCTGCACATCAGGGTGAGGGTGCTGGCGGGGTGTCATGAAGGTGTCCCACACCTTGGAGAGTGTTGCCCTGCCTTTCACGGAAATGCTGTGTGCTCCCCTTTTCTCCCGTTCTCGGCTGGCCAAGGTAGCACGTACTCTGCCGCCAGCGTTGTCAGATGGAAAATTTTGGAGCAATTTTTCAACAAGAACCTTCTGGTATTGCACCATTTTGCTTGTCCTCTCCACCGGAGGAATGAGAGATGAGAAATTCTCTTTGTAGCGGGGGTCCAGAAGGGTGAACACCCAGTAATCCGTGTTGTCTAAAATGCGTATAACGCGTGGGTCACGGGAAAGGCAGCCTAACATAAAGTCAGCCATGTGTGCCAGAGTACCAACAGGCAAGATTTCGCTGTCCTCACCAGGAGGATGACTCTCAATCTCCTCATCCTCTTCCTCCTCTTCTGCCCACCCACGCTGAAGAGATGGAAATAAAGTTCCATGGCTACCCTCTGTAGCGGAGGCAACCGTGTCTTCCTCCTCCTCCTCCTCCGCCTCCTCCAATTGTCGCTGAGAAGACGAAGTGAGGGTGCTCTGGCTATCACCTTGTGTAAGCTCTTCCTCCCGCATTTCCACCTCTTCCACATGCAAAGCGTCGGTTTTAATTGTGAGCAGCGAGCGTTTCAGTAGACACAGAAGTGGGATGGTTACACTGATAATAGCGTTATCGCCGCTCACCATCTGTGTCGATTCCTCAAAATTGCGTAAAACCTCACAGAGGTCTGACATCCATTCCCACTCCTCACTTCTGATTACAGGAATTTGAACGGAGAGGCGACGACCGTGTAACAGCTGGTACTCCACTACTGCCCTCTGCTGCTCACAAAGCCGGGCCAACATGTGGAAGGTGGAGTTCCAGCGCATGCTCACGTCACACAGCAGCCGGTGAGCTGGCAATTGTAAGCGCTGCCGCAGCTTCAACAGGCCGGCTGAAGCTGTTGATGACTTACGGAAATGTGCACACACGCGGCGCACCTTGGTCAAGAGATCATGCACATTGGGGTAGGTTTTTAGAAATCGCTGAACCACTAAATTAAATACATGCGCTAGGCATGGTACGTGTGTGAGCTTGCCGAGCTCCAAAGCCGCCACCAAGTTACGCCCATTATCACACACAACCATGCCTGGTTGCAGGTTGAGTGGCGAGAGCCATTGCTCGGTCTGGTGACTAATCCCCTGCAACAGCTCTGAGGCCGTGTGCTGTTTGTCCCCAAGGCAGATCAGCTTCAGCACGGCCTGTTGACACTTCCCCACTGCAGTGCTACACTGCTTCCAGCTACCGGCTGATGGGTGAGTGGCGCTGCGCGCAGAGAATTCGGAGGTGGAAACGGAGGAGGAGGAGCCAATAACGTAGGTGCTGGCGGAAACCCTGATGGAGGTAGGGCCCGCAATCCTCGGCGTGGGTAGCACCCGTGCCATCCATGGGTCCGAGTCGCTCCCAGCCTCCACGACATTCACCCAGTGTGCCGTCAGGGAAATGTAGCGTCCCTGGCCACAAGCACTTGTCCATGTGTCAGTCGTTAAGTGGAACTTCCCAGTAACTGCGTTGGTCAGGGCACGGGTGATGTTACGGGACACATGGTGGTGTAAGGCGGGGACGGCACACCGGGAAAAGTAGTGGCGGCTGGGGACTGCGTACCGAGGGACAGCTGCTGCCATCAGGCTGCGGAAGGACTCAGTCTCCACAAGCCTAAATGGCAGCATTTCGATGGCCAGTAATTTGGAAAGGTGTGAGGTTAGTGCTATGGCCTGTGGGTGGGTGGCTGGGTATTTTCGCTTGCGCTCATATGCCTGGGGTAACGACATTTGGACGCTGCGCTGGGACAGGGAAGTGGATGTGGTCGCTGATGGTGCTTCAGATGGTACAGTTGCAGGGCGGGAGGTATGCGGGCCTGCGCCTTCGACAGGCGATTGGCCGGCACCGAAAACAGGGGAAGAGGAGGCAGTGGTGTGGCCTGCAGACACAGATTGGCGATCCGGGCGTTCCTCCCACTTATTACGGTGCTTGGATGCCATGTGTCGGATCATGCTGGTGGTGGTGAGGTTTCTAGTGTTCATGCCTCGGCTCATTCTGGTGTGGCACAGGTTGCAAACTACAATTCTTTTGTCGTCCGCACTTTCCTTAAAAAAACGCCATACCGCGGAACACCTACCCCTTGGCAAGGGAGATTTACGCAAGGGGGTGCTCCGTGGAACATTTGCGGGCCGGTTTGGTGCGGTCCGCCTTCTTTCTGTAGCCACACCACTGCCTCTTCCAGCCTGTTGCGGTGATGCAGATGGCTCACCCTCAGGACTGCTGTCATCGCTCGGCTCTCCACCTTCCCAGGTGGGGTCAGTCACCTCATCGTCCACCAAGTCCTCCTCCACTTCCTCACTCTGATCATCCTCCTCATTTCTTGATCCCACCACATACTCAGTCATTGACAACTGTATATCATCCTCCTCATCAAGGTCTTGAGACAGTAAAAGTGGTTGATTTGATGGCAACTGTGTCTCATCATCATCATCATCCACTTCCTTTGACCTTAAATGCCGTTCCTCTCTGTCATCTTCTTGTGATTGGGTACCCTCTAGAGGTTGTGAATCAGGGCACAAGATTTCATGTTCCTCTGCAAGCGTGCTTGGAGAGAGGTTCAAATTAAGGATTGGTGATGAGACGAGCTCCTCACTATATCCCAGTGTGGGATCACTTCTTTGACCAGACCCTCTATGGTGGGAGGAAGGATGATCAGGGTGAGGATTATGTTGACCAGACTCTTGGCTACTGAGAGTGGACTTGGTGGAAGACAGGGTGGTGCTTAACCGACTGGAAGCAGTATCACCTGAAATCCAACCGACCACCTGTTCGCAGTGGTCTGACCTCGAGAGTGATGTCCTGCGACGCCCTGTAAACTGAGACATGAAGCTAGGTATGGTGGATGTCTTTCTTTCTTGTGCTCTGGCACCAGGCACAGTTTCTACGCGTCCTGACCCGCCCCCTGAACTATCAGGATCACGTCCACTTCCCCGTCCCTTTTTACCCGCCTTCTTCATATTACACGGAATATGTGCTGCAAATCTGCAACTTTGCACACTAAACAGAATGGGCTGCTTATCTGCGGCTAGGCACAGTGAACAGAATATGTGACTTTTATTTTTAACACTTTGCACACTAAACAGAATGTGCTGATAATCTGCAACTTTGCACACTAAACAGAATATGCTGCTTATCTGCGGCTAGGCACAGTGAATGGAATATGTGACTTTTAGTTTTTACACTTTGCACACTAAACTGAATGTGCTGATAATCTGCAACTTTGTACACTAAACAGAATATGCTGCTTATCTGCGGCTAGGCACAGTGAATGGAATATGTGACTTTTAGTTTTTACACTTTGCACACTAAACTGAATGTGCTGATAATCTGCAACTTTGCACACTAAACAGAATATGCTGCTTATCTGCGGCTAGGCACAGTGAATGTAATATGTGACTTTTAGTTTTTACACTTTGCACACTAAACAGAATGTTCTGCTAATCTGCAACTTTGCACACTAAACAGAATGTGCTGCTTATCTGCGGCTAGGATCAGTGAACGGAATAAGTGACTTTTATTTTTTACACTTTGCACACTAAACAGAATGTGCTGCTAATCTGCAACTTTGCACACTAAAAAGAATGTGCTGCTAATCTGCAACTTTGCACACTGAACTGAATGTGCTGCTAATCTGCAACTTTGCACCCTAAACAGAATGTGCTGCTAATCTGCAACTTTGCACACTAAAAAGAATGTGCTGCTAATCTCCAACTTTGCACTCTAAACAGAATGTGCTGCTAATCTGAAACTTTGCACACTAAACAGAATGTGCTGCTAATCTGCGGCTAGGCACAGTGAACGGAATATGTGACTTTTTTTTTTAAACTCTGCCCCCCAAAACAAAATATATCTGCTGCCCCCACACACAGTAGTCCTAAAAAGGACTTTTGGGTCTTTTTTTTGTTCAAACTCGCTTTTCTTCTCCCTACACTGACTTTCCCTTCCTAACCTCATCTCTCCCTGGCTAAGACTGAGCCGAACTCGCTGGTCAGGTGCTATACAGCACCCGATCACGGGTTCTGGCCAGCCAATCAGTGTAATGCCAGCAGCCAACATGGCTGCTGGCATTACACTGATGTCAGAGCCTCCCCGCACGTTTATTGGCTGTGCAGCAGCCGCGAAACGTGCGGGGAGGAGACCCGAACATGGCGGGCGAGCACATGCGGTACTCGTACGAGTACCGCCATGTGCCGAGCAGAGCGATGCTCGAGCCGAACCGAGCTTCGGCCGAGCATGCTCGCTCATCACTATTATTCACACAATTTTTTACAATGTACATACTTCGAAGTAAGGTTTAATTGTCCCTTTACTGATGCAGTTAACATTGAAACAGAAAAGTAGATTTTGACAGCAGATAAGAGACAACCAGCCCATCCAGTTTGCCCATTTTCCTTACTAGACAAAATGTGCACACTTACATAGATGTCAGACTATACATGGCTATTCCAGGCATTTTTAATCCCCTTGCGGTACAAGCCCTTATTCTTTCCACTCACAATCTATCCATATTAAGCTCTTTGAATCTATCCAGGTACCCTCTTTCATGAATACATTTTAACCATTTCAGTATCTTCTTTGAAATGCCCCCAGTTTGTTAATTTCCTTCTGTAGATATGGTCTCCAGAACTATAAAAAAATACTCCATCTGAGGCTTTTCCAGTGAACTTAATAACACTCTCTATTCCTGTTCTAAATATCACTTCCTACACTGCCCATTGCCCTGTTTTCTTTTCCCACTGCTTAACTGCATTGCTTGATATTGCCAGCAAATAAACTTTAAGCCTGTATTAGAGCCCATACTCATTTTGATCTCACAATTTTTTCTAAATTACTATGCATTTGGCTCATCTGCCTGGATTGTCGTCTGTTACAGATCTTTGTATCATCTGCAAATAAACAGACCTTATCTTGAATACAATAAGTAATTTCACAATTGAAAATATTAGAGAACAGGACCAAGCACCAAACCCTGATGTACCGCACTAATAATGTGTACTTCCTCTGAATGTATTACATTCATTGTGGCAGTTGTCTGTCCTCCAGTAAATTTCAGTCCCAATAAATTCTGCTTGAGTCCAATCCAAATCTATTCATATTAAAAACTGACTTTCTATATGGGATAGTGTAAAAAGTAGTAAATAAGAATAGGAAAAGGATTGAACCTGATGGACGCAAGTCTTTTTTCAACCTAAACTACTATGTAATTAAACTCTAAATAGTTACATCTATTTTCCCATACTTGTCTATCACTTTAATAACATATTAAAAAATTCAACTAGCTTTGCTTGGCAAGATCTTCCTGTTATAAAATCTTGTGCCATGGATCTTCCAAGTCAGAGTTCCCCATTTTAATACTGTTTCCATTATTTTCCCTACAACTTATATCAGACTCACAGGTATGTATTTACCAGAGTCCTCTCCACTGCCTTTTTTGTAAAGGGGCATTATAAAGGCAATTTTCCAGCCATCTGGAACCACTACTCCCAAGGGTGACTGGTTATAAAGCTCAGTTAAGGGTTCTACAAGAGTTCTAATCTACTTGATAATACCTATAAAATGTTATGCTTAGTAATTAGACTTAATAAGCTTGATACAGAGGAGTATCTTATTTGTTCTTATAAAACAGAAAACTCGGCCTTTCTAAAATCTATGAACTTTGTGTTTGGGTGTTGACGCACAGACATTACTATTATTCTAAACCACACTCACTGGTGATCACTGGTCACCCATTGAAAACTATGGCACTTTGTATTCCTGAGTATCAGTTCCCTGCTATTTGAATCCCTTACCAAGTGTGAAAATGATTAACTTTTCAAGGACTCCAGGATGTCTATACTGCTATCTGCAGGAAAACTGTAAACTATAAGTAGATGTATACACAGCAGAAATAATGCTTCTATTATTTTCCCATGACAGTCTATGTTTCAAATACCTTATAACTGAAATATTAGTCATATTTATATTAAAAGGATAGTAATGCTTCAAAATAAAAGCAGCTTCAATTAATATTCACAGTTTTTGGGCCATGGAGAGTGTTATTTCAATACTGTCAGTATTGTAGTTCAAGAGTAATTGAATGATAAAGTATAACCCTCCCACCCCTTTTACCTAGTGTAAGCCACCTCCCCTCATATGTGGAATCTGGTCCACAGACCAGACAGGTCACAGCAAGGGACAATCTTCTTACTGTGAGAACAATGAAAACCCTTCCCCCTCTTGACAGGTTTTTCAGGTTTTTCCTTATGATCACTGAAGATTGTCCCTCTCAGCAAGCCATCCGGACAGTCTTGCTGCTCTGAGGTGAGTAGAGTTACATCAGTAAAAGGGGTTGGAGGGGGATACTTTATCATTCAATTACTCTTGAACTACAACTCTGTTAGTACTGAAATTACACTCTCCATGGCCCAAATAATATGAAGATTAATTGGAGCTGCTTTTCTTTTGAAACATTACAATCCCTTTAAAGATAATTTTACCATTGTTGGCAAGTGCATTATCAGACCAGCAATCTCCATAAGCTGTGTTATCTTCTGGGGGGCAAGTTTTATTATTCAGTATTTGGCTTCCCCCTTACCTAATTTAAATAACTGTAGCAGTATGGGTTTGTCTAACACATAGCCAATTTTCTGTGTTATATAACGAGAATGCTAAACTGAAAACTCAGATTGAGAAGTTGTCAATGTATTTTTGGTGTGAGCAGTTACAGTATGTCTGGCACTCCTGCAGAAAAGGACAGCTAGGAGGAAGACAGTAATTTTACAAAGAATTTGTTAAATGTATTAGAAGGCATTTCCTTTATTTTCTGTAGATCAGATGTTGTCCCTATATGACGTTTTTAGAATTGTCTTTGCTCAAAAACCTTTTTCTCCATGATACAGAGTAATCAGATTAACTTGAAACAGAACTGCCTCTGTTTATTTTAAATGTGTAGTTTGACAGAACTGTGTTACTGCATCTCTTTTATCTGTTGCTGCTGTTGACAGGCAGTAAAACCACCAATTTCTAAAAAGGTCATACACAACTATGAGCCTCATTCACATAAATTTGCAATTCTAGGGCAAACCACCATAGGGGAGAATTGTACATTAACCATGACTATTCTTATTCAACAATATGAAAAGAAAGCATGCATTTGATACATATGTTAAATACTGTCTCACTTTATTATTTGTAAGAGCAGTTACCTTGCCATCATTTTGTGTGAATAATGTATATTTAGTTCACACCTGGCAATGTAGTTCTTCTCTCATTTTATCTGAATGTAAACTATATATTAAACAACTATAGACTACTGCAGATACCTAATTAATAAGGTATATAAATACTTATGACTGCAGTTTAAAGATAATTATTTATTATCACGGACACTGATTACATAGATACATTTTCCTTAAAGGGATAGTAATACTTCGTTTTATCTTTATTTTATTTTGTAGGCATTAAAAAAACATGAAGAACGATATAAGTCTTATCTCTCAAACCTTTATGGTTTAAGAGATATTCACAAGCAAAGTATCCCCTCCCACCCCTTTTTCCTAGTGTTAGCCATCTCTTCTCAGATATGGAATCCAGTCCATAGACCAGACAGATAACAGAAGGGGACAATCTTCTTACAATGAAAACAATGAAAGCCCTTCCCCCCCTTGACAAGTTTTTCAGCTTTTTCCCTTATCTTAATTGAAGATTGTCCCTCTCTGCAGTCTACCTGGACACCTCCCTTCTGATCTGGCTGAAGGGGGGGGGGGTACTTTGCTTGTGAATATCTCTTAAACCATAAAGGTTTGAGAGATAAGACTTATATCGTTCTTCATTTTTTTTTTTAATGCCTACAAAATAAAATAAAGATAAAACAAAGTATTACTATCACTTTAAATGAAAATAAAAGAGTTAATTAGAATGCCTTAAATCCTTTTTGCTTTGACTCAATTATTGTGAAGCAAACATTTTTCATTAATATTTGTATTTATAGTTGTTAATGTAATAATTTTGGATTTGTAGTACGTGCCTTCTCTAAATAATTATTTAGGTCCAAAATATATATTTTTAAAGGGGAACAATAACCACGGTGATAATTGGATCTGTATGTATGTAATAGGTGGACTTACATAGTAGATCTCATTCATACAATAATATATATATGACACTCAAATGGTTAAAATAAAAGAAGAAAAGAAAATATTTTATTTATTCAATCTCTTGTCAGAGAGGTCTCTAACACATTTCTATATACATTTTTATATAACCTCAATAACAGTTTTATGTCTGAGTTTGCCCAATAACCATGTCACCATTTCTTTATTACTTGTGGATCTGGATCGTTTTTTTGCTGTGTCATGACTTGGGTTTTGTTTTCCCCAAAACCACATAAAATCGCAATTATTTTTACTTCATAAGTAAACCAGATATTATGTGATATAGTCTGCCAAAGATTATAAAAGTAATAAATTAGGAACAGCATTCATTCATTCAATACATACTTATTTCTGTATTTTTTTTTTTTAACAAAGACTGGTCATATTTTAATTCATGAAAGATGCTGATTTTTACCACAGTAATTAGGGGTGTTGCGGAACATTCTTTAGCTAAATTATGCATTTCTGTACACCTGGTTTTCTTTAGAAAGAGTTTTAATCAAGTTTTAATTTGAACATAGTAGATTGTATGAATTACATTTAATATCAGTCATATGAACAAAATATGTTGTGTTCTTAATTGCTTCTTGAACTACAGCCATCCAAATATATGCCTTTAGTATGGTACTCTGATGCACAAGCACCAGTTAAAGGGATAGAAATGTTTCAAAATAAAAGCAGCCCAAATTAATCTTCATAGTATTTGGGCCATGAAGAGTGTTATTTCAATATTGCCAGAGTTGTGGTTCAAGAGTAATTGAATGATAATCAATGAGAAGTTTTAGTTGTACCCTATAGTGCAGTTGGTTTATCCTAGGATTACTCCACTTTTTTAATCCTTTGAGTGCCAGAGGGGGGTACACAAAGCATTGCTTTGCAAGGGACAATCTTCTTACTGTGAGAACAATGAAAGCCCTGCCCCCACTAAGAGGTTTTCAGGTTTTTCCCTTATGTTAATTGAAGATTGTCCCTCTCTGCAATCCAATTAGACACCACCCTGCTGCTCTGAGGTGAGCAGTGTTACACTAGGTAAAAGGGGCGGGAGGAGGATGCTTTATCATTCAATTGCTCTTGAACTACAACTCTGACAGTACTGAAACAACACTCTCCATGGTCGAAACACTATGAAGATTAATTTGAGCTGCTTTTATTATGAAATATTACTATCCCTTTAAGGGGTTAAGGACCATGGAGCATATTTTATTTTATTTGCTGCATCTGATTCAGGGCTCCCCAAACAGCGTGCAGCGTCGCAGGGAACCCTGAATTCCATGACGTTCCAGGACCGTTACTGATCCTTAAGTGCCAGACAGCCCCGATGGCACGCCATGGGTCCTTAAGGGGTTAAATTAGAAATCATTTGTTTGTGTTAAAGTTAATTCCTTTTCACACACAGGAGCTGTTTGTAGTAAGAAGTAGTGCAGTCTGGGTGAAAACTATGACAACATAAGAGAAAAATGCACATTCTCATTGGTAGAGCAATGCTTTGCATACCTATCTGGTACTCAAAGGGGTTAAATGAAGACTTTAACTCTTTGAATGCTAGATACATCTCTAATGCATTGTGAAGCCATGAGGCTGATCTGATTAGAAGAAAAGAAGTAATTCTGGAACAAACTGTAACTGCACCATAGGGACAAATAATAATGATTGCTTTCATTTTAGTTTTTATCCCAGTAACCCTTTGAGTGCCAGAGGTGTACACAACTCAACAAGAGTTCCAATTCTAAGTTTGTCAGCCTCATTACAATCCTTATTAGGTTATATTATGCATGGAAGATATGCAAGACAGCATCTGTGTTTTTGTTCACCACTTTCAAACAAGCTACACCCAAAACACTCTGACATGGTGACACAATGCAGATCCAGCAGCTCTGATGCACTCTCTAAACCTTCTGGTTACTTTATCAATGAATGTGTCAGTGGATATCCATCTATGGTCCCATATTGCCAGTCTTGTCATTGTTACTATTCATCATTAACCCTTTGAGTGCTTTGTAGTATTAAAAAAACAAGGTAATTTGATTTCATTTTGTGTACTGTTACATAGAGTAATGTTATATAATTATTTGAAACTAGTGTAAAAGCCCATGTAAACGGGTCAAAGTGTCCCACAGGGAGACCATATATCATTTGCAAAGTCTACATTAGTGGTCAAAAGTTTTGGGACACTTAAATTTTTGCTATTCTGGACAATTGTCCTTCAGGACAATGACTATTTTAACACTTCTACTGTGTTTGTGTTTAGCTGTAATTTTCCTCTTACTCATTTTATGTACCCACATATATTATTGTAACGGTTTGTTTGACACAGAGACACAGTGGTTTAGGATAAAACACAGTTTTATTGAAATCACAGTAATATAATAACCCTCACAGGTCCTGTAGTATTTAAGCAGAATAATACAGACACACGACAGGTTACATATACATATGCCTACCCAGGTCCAGTATAACCATAGAGTCCATAACAGCATATACTGACACAAGTCAGGCAGAATGCCTTGAATTCCCAGGAGAAAGGTACTGCATGGGTTAATGGTCTTCAATGAGTGTAAACAGTCCCATGTGAAGAGAGGTCTGTGATGGAGCTAACTCCATACTGAGAGCTTAAGGATATGTAACGCCCAGAAATAGGTTAGCAGAACAAACGTGGACTGCCAGAGTAATATCAGGAATTGAGCAACATATGACACTGACATAGCAGTAACGGAGACCAGACCACTTGCAATCTGCTGGAGCAGTAACGGAGACAAAACCAATGGCACACTGCCCTAGCAGTAACGGAGACCAGACCACTTGCACTCTGCCGGAGCAGTAACAGAGACAAGACCAATGGCACACTGCCCTAGCAGTAACAGAGACAGGCCACTTGCAATTTGCCGGAGCAGTAACGGAGACAAAACCAATGGCACACTGCCCTAGCAGTAACAGAGACAGGCCACTTGCACTTTGCAGGAGCAGTAATGGAGACAAGGCCAATGGCACACTACCATAGCAGTAATGGAGGCAGACACTTGCACTCTGCAGGAGCAGTAACGGAGACAAGGCCAATGGCAAACTGCCGTAGCAGTAACGGAGACAGACACTTGCACTCTGCAGGAGCAGTAACGGAGACAAGGCCAATGGCACACTGCCATAGCAGTAACGGAGGCAGACACCTGCGCTCTGCAGGAACAGTAACGGAGACAAGACCAATGGCACACTGTCGTAGCAGTAACAGAGACTAGGCCACTTGCGCTCAGCAGGAGCAGTAACGGAGATAAGGCCAATGGCACACTGCCGTAGCAGTAACGGACACAGACACTTGCACTCTGCAGGAGCAGTAACGGAGAAAAGACCAATTGCACACTGCCATAGCAGTAACGGAGACTAGGCCACTTGCGCTCTGCAGGAGCAGTAACGAAGACAAGGCCAAAGGCACACTGCCGGAGCAGTAACGGAGACTAGACCACTTGCGCTCTGCAGGAGCAGTAACGGAAACAAGGCCAATGGCACACTGCCGTAACAGTAACGGAGACTAGGCCACTTGCACTCTGCAGGAGCAGTACGGAGACACAACTGAACACTGCCATGACTGGACTGACTGGGCAACCGAGTAACTCGCCCTGAGGTCGTAACCAACTGGAAGCACCACAAAATGCCTGATGGATAGGAATGTCGCCAGGGCAACACAGAGGCAGCCAGAGCAGGAATGTCAACCAAGCCTGGTCGAATCAAGGAGCAGGAACTTCAGCCAAGCCGGGTCGGTACACAGGAGCAGAAACGTCAGCCAAGTCGGTTCGGTAGACAGGAGCAGTCGCAGAAGAATGGTCAGGCAATCCGGGTTGGTACACAGGCAGGAGACGAGATGCAAAGTAGTCAGGCAGGCCAAGTCGGTACACTGGGAAACACTGAGCAGAAACAAGCACTGATACAGGAACACCACAAAAGGGCACCGGAGGGGTACCAGAGCCCAGTATATAAAGGCCATACTGGGCAGGACAAACACAGAATAGCCAATGGGGGCAAAGCACAGTGTAGACTGACAGAAAGTAGCAAGGGGGGCACGGGCACCGTGATAATTATATACTGGTTTTCTTGCCATAAGGTGGGTTTTCTCAAGATGCCATTATTTTCATCAAATTTCCTGTAAAACAATTTATAAAATATGATGAAACAAATGTAACAAATGCACTTTTTTAAAAAAATTTTGCACTAAAAATCTTTTACACATCTACAAACGCTAAAAAAACACCCTGCTAAATAGATTATAATATTTGTCTTGATTTTAGAAATACCCAATATTTACATATGTTTGTGTCAAGTTATGTGGCAATAACTAAAAGTAGCAAAAATTAAGGTGTTCCAAACTTTTGACCACTAGTGTACACACACATACTGAGTAATGCTCACCCTCCACCACATCTCCACTCCCCCCATCATCCTGGCAGCCACATTCTTAAAACATCTGCCCTCTTCAATTTTTGTATTTGCCTTACTGGTTGGATGGTAACCGCTCTCCTCAATTACGTCAAAATGAGGAGCCAGACCCTCTAATAATCGGAGGCATATGTACTTCAGCAACAAATGTTGGGAGATGTTGCAAGATCGAGTATGTTTTAAACACAGCAGGTGTACTACCGCAGAACTACATCTCCCACCATTCTGTGCATTTGGGTAGTCTCTACTGCGCATGACTGCATCGGACAATGGGCAGTCTCTACTGTGCATGAATGCATCAGACAAGCATACATCTGGCCTTTTATTTTAGGTAGATTACTTGTAGACCCAGCATGCATAAAAGTGTAAATTATCAACAAAATGAAATGCAACATAAAAAGAATGTTAATGATGGTGGAGACCTTGCTCTTGAAGTTTGTAATTTTGTGAGTAGGCAATAAAGAATGGTTGTACTAATAAAATTCCATACAGAAATTTGTGCAGAAATCCATTTTTGTGGGCAGTATATGCCTATTGCCTAGGCTAATCTCTTCCTTACACCTCTTGTTCCAAGAGGAAGACAGTATGAGTCATATATATATATATATATATATATATATATATATATATATATATATACACACTGTGTGCACAATTATTAGCCAAGTTGTACAGTGCTCTCAGTCAATCCAAAATGTTAAGAAACCTTAAACCTGAATATTTAAGAAAGTAAGAGTGAGGTTTTGGCTGTCTTAGGAGAATATCTACGTGTGCACAATTATTGGGCAACTATTAGTGTGCAGAATTATTATGCAACTAAATGAAAAAACATAATTTTCCCATCTTACATGTTCATTTTCATTTATTAAAGTGAGAATACTAAACAAACAACTCAAAATTTACAAATAAACATTTGTGACATTCCCCCCCCAAAAAAATTAGTGACCAATATAGCCACCCTTCTTTTCAATAACAGTCATAAGCCTTCCATTCATGGAGTCTGTCAGTTTCTTGATCTGTTGATGATCAACTTTTTGTGCAGCAGCAACCACAGCCTCCCAGACACAGTTCAGAGAGGTGTACTGTTTTTCTTCAGAGTAAATCTGCAGTTTAAGAAGGGCCCACAAGTTCACAACAGGGTTTACGTCAGGTGAGGAAGGGGGCCATGTCATTATTTTATCATATTTAAGGCCTTTAATGGCTAGCCACACAGTGGAGTACTTCGATGCATGCGATGGAGCATTGTCCTGCATAAAAATCATGGTCTTCTTGAAAGATACAGACTTTTTCCTGTACCACTGCTTGAAAAAAGCGTCTTCTAAAAACTGACAGTAGGTTTGGGGGTTGAGTTTGAGTCCATCTTCAACCCAAAAAAGGTCCAACTAGCTAATTGCTGATAATACCAGCCCATACCAGTACCCCTCCTCCACCTTGCTGGCTTCTGAGTTGAAGTGGAGCTCTGTGCTTGTTACTGATCCAGCCACGGGCCCATCCATCTGGACCGTCAAGAGTCACTCTCATTTCATCAGTCCATAAAACCATTTAAAAATTTAGATATTTCTTGGCCCAGTCTTGACATTTCAACTTATGTGTCTTGTTCGGTGGTAGTCGGGTTTAAGCCAGTCTTTCAGCTCTGAACATTTAGTACTTCTGGACACTCCAGATAGGTTGCAGTTCTGGAATATGACAGCACTGGAGGATAATGGGTTCCTGGTAGCTTCTTGTTTGATTCTTCTCAAATCTCTGGCAGTTAATTTGAGTCTTTTTTTTCTGAACACGTTTCTTGCGACCCTGTTGACTATTTGCAACAAAACGTTTGATGGTTCTGTGATCACGCCCCAATATCTTACCAATTTCAAGACTTCTGCATTCCTCTGAAAGACTTTTTGCAATTTTTGACTTTTCAGAATCAGTTATATCTCTTTTTCTGCCCATTTTGAATGAGGAAATGAAGCTGCCTAATAATTATGCATACCTTGACATAGGGTGTTCATCCCCTTAGGCCACACCATCTCTCATTACACAAATACACATCATAAAAATGATGATATGTTAAAATACTAACTTGCCTAATAATTGTGCACACAGTGTAGATGTTTATTGAGTCCCTTTGTGTTTTGGTCAGGGCTAAATTTATATCCCAGGCCCTCTTAGTAAATATACAATGGAAGTACATAGTAGAAGAACTGTGTAGCTTTACTGCTTTAAAGCCATCACTTATGGAAGTGGTAGGGGTGGTGGCGGTATGTGTAGGCACTCTATGACTCTTGTTATCTCCTACAGCAAACCCAGAGTCATCATAATCCTCTGCAGTAGGAGCCATAGATGTTGTTTGGATTGAACAAACTACTGGCAGTGGCACACTCTCTGACACATCAATAACATCCCTACTTCTCTTATCTGCCCAAGAGCCCAGGGTTCTTTTTGGAGTACTTCTGCTGCTGATAGTTGTGGCATCTGTGACATATTCGTGGTGTGTTTCCCAGTCAGACATCTGGTTGTGCTTCAGGTGGGATCTCATAGAGGAGGTGCCTAGATGTAAGCGTGCTTTCCCCCAGCTCAAGTGCTTTTTTGCACAGACAACAGATAGCACCAATGAGTGAAGTATCTCCATACTGTGGACTTCATGGACTGAGGGATTCCTGAGGGGCTGCAACTACTACTGGGGCTAGATGTTGATGCAATTCTGCTGTTACTACTACTAGGTGTCAAAGGTGCAGCACTTGCAGCAGATGCACTTTTCATAGCTAAGGTTGAGGATGTTAATAACCCGTGTTGCTGTTGTTGTTTCTGCTCATCAATCAACACAAGTGTGTGTGACTGAGTGGGACTTTGGCTTGGAGGCAGTGATGATGATGACTGACAGGATGACTGTGTACTTTTTGCCATATTTGCTTGCCCAGGGTCAGAGTTTCCAGCTGTTTTCTCAAACAGTTTATAGAAAGGCACAGTACTCCTTTTAGGTGGTAGGTGATTGAGCCTTTGCCTTTCTGCAAAATTTCAGGTGGTTTTCATGGATTTATCTGTTGGAACACAACAGGACCTTTTGCCAACCCCCAGAGGACTGGTGTTTTGGTGCTTGTTTGTCTTACTGTCAGATGTAGCAGTTGGTTCCAATGCTACACTTACCTTCACTATGTCATTGCCATCATCAACACTAGAATGCAACTCGTTGCCATATTCAGTGTTCTTACATTTTTTTATAGTACTGGCACTGGTGGTAATGGTGGTGGTGGTGGAACTTTTGGTGGGACTTTGACAAATAGCATCTTCCCATTTCTGCAGTCAGTTTTAAACTACCACTTTACACACAAATTCCTGCACTACTTCTTTTTCCCCCTCTCCCCTGCCCCTTGTGTGTTTGGTGGACTACTGTGTGTGTTTTTACTCTAAAGTACAAAACAGAACAGATAGAGTGTGATTTCTTGCCTTGGTCCACAATAGTGATGAGCGAGCATGCTCGGCCGAAGCTCGGTTCGGCTCGAGCATCGCTCTGCTCGGCACATGGCGGTACTCGTACAAGTACCGCATGTGCTCGCCCGCTGCGCAGCCAATAAACGTGCGGGGAGGCTCTGACATCAGTGTAATGCCAGCAGCCATGTTGGCTGCTGGCATTACACTGATTGGCTGGCCAGAACCCGTGATCGGGTGCTGTATAGCACCTGACCAGCGAGTTCGGCTCAGTCTTAGCCAGGGAGAGATGAGGATAGGAAGGGAAAGTCAGTGTAGGCAGAAAAAAAGTGCGTTTGAACAACAAAAAGACCCAAAAGTCCTTTTTAGGACTATTGTGTGTGGGGGCAGCAGATATATTTTGTTTTGGGGGGCAGAGTTTAAAAAAAAAACGTCACATATTCCGTTCACTGTGCCTAGCCGCAGATTAGCAGCACATTCTGTTTAGTGTGCAAAGTTTCAGATTAGCAGCACTTTCTTTTTAGTGTGCAAAGTTGGAGATTAGCAGCACATTCTGTTTAGTGTGCAAAGTTGCAGATTAGCAGCACATTCTTTTTAGTGTGCAAAGTTGCAGATTAGCAGCACATTCTGTTTAGTGTGCAAAGTTGCAGATTAGCAGCACATTCTGTTCAGTGTGCAAAGTTGCAGATTAGCAGCACATTCTTTTTAGTGTGCAAAGTTGCAGATTAGCAGCACAGTCTGTTTAGTGTGCAAAGTGTAAAAAATAAGTCACTTATTCCGTTCACTGTGCCTAGCCGCAGATAAGCAGCACATTCTGTTTAGTGTGCAAAGTTGCAGATTAGCAGAACATTCAGTTTAGTGTGCAAAGTGTAAAAAATAAAAGTCACATATTCCATTCACTGTGCCTAGCCGCAGATAAGCAGCACATTCTGTTTAGTGTGCAAAGTTGCAGATTAGCAGAACATTCTGTTTAGTGTGCAAAGTGTAAAAAATAAAAGTCACATATTCCATTCACTGTGCCTAGCCGCAGATAAGCAGCACATTCTGTTTAGTGTGCAAAGTTGCAGATTAGCAGAACATTCTGTTTAGTGTGCAAAGTGTAAAAAATAAAAGTCACATATTCCATTCACTGTGCCTAGCCGCAGATAAGCAGCGCATTCTGTTTAGTGTGCAAAGTTGCAGATTTGCAGCACATTCTGTTTAGTGTGCAAAGTGTTAAAAATAAAGTCACATATTCTGTTCACTGTGCCTAGCCGCAGATAAGCAGCACATTCTGTTTAGTGTGCAAAGTGTTAAAAATAAAAGTCACATATTCTGTTCACTGTGCCTAGCCGCAGATAAGCAGCACATTCTGTTTAGTGTGCAAAGTTGCAGATTTGCAGCACATATTCCGTGTAATATGAAGAAGGCGGGTAAAAAGGGACGGGGAAGTGGACGTGATCCTGATAGTTCAGGGCGCGGGTCAGGACGCGTAGAAACTGTGCCTGGTGCCAGAGCACAAGAAAGAAAGACATCCACCATACCTAGCTTCATGTCTCAGTTTACAGGGCGTCGCAGGACATCACTCTCGAGGTCAGACCACTGCGAACAGGTGGTCGGTTGGATTTCAGGTGATACTGCTTCCAGTCGGTTAAGCACCACCCTGTCTTCCACCAAGTCCACTCTCAGTAGCCTAGAGTCTGGTCAACATAATCCTCACCCTGATCATCCTTCCTCCCACCATAGAGGGTCTGGTCAAAGAAGTGATCCCACACTGGGATATAGTGAGGAGCTCGTCTCATCACCAATCCTTAATTTGAACCTCTCTCCAAGCACGCTTGCAGAGGAACATGAAATCTTGTGCCCTGATTCACAACCTCTAGAGGGTACCCAATCACAAGAAGATGACAGAGGTGAACGGCATTTAAGGTCAAGGGAAGTGGATGATGATGATGATGAGACACAGTTGCCATCAAATCAACCACTATTACTGTCTCAAGACCTTGATGAGGATGATGATATACAGTTGTCAATGACTGAGTATGTGGTGGGATCAAGAAATGAGGAGGATGATCAGAGTGAGGAAGTGGAGGAGGACTTGGTGGACGATGAGGTGACTGACCCCACCTGGGAAGGTGGAGAGCCGAGCGATGACAGCAGTCCTGAGGGTGAGCCATCTGCAGCACCGCAACAGGCTGGAAGAGGCAGTGGTGTGGCTACAGAAAGAAGGCGGACCGCACCAAACCGGCCCGCAAATGTTCCACGGAGCACCCCCTTGCGTAAATCTCCCTTGCCAAGGGCTAGGTGTTCCGCGGTATGGCGTTTTTTTAAGGAAAGTGCGGACGACAAAAAAATTGTAGTTTGCAACCTGTGCCACACCAGAATGAGCCGAGGCATGAACACTAGAAACCTCACCACCACCAGCATGATCCGACACATGGCATCCAAGCACCGTAATAAGTGGGAGGAACGCCCGGATCGCCAATCTGTGTCTGCAGGCCACACCACTGCCTCCTCTTCCCCTGTTTTCGGTGCTGGCCAATCACCTGTCGAAGGCGCAGGCCCGCATACCTCCCGCCCTGCACCTGTACCATCTGAAGCACCATCAGCGACCACATCCACTTCCCTGTCCCAGCGCAGCGTCCAAATGTCGTTACCCCAGGCATATGAGCGCAAGCGAAAATACCCAGTCACCCACCCACAGGCCATAGCACTAACCTCACACCTTTCCAAATTACTGGCCATCGAAATGCTGCCATTTAGGCTTGTGGAGACTGAGTCCTTCCGCAACCTGATGGCAGCAGCTGTCCCTCGGTACGCAGTCCCCAGCCGCCACTACTTTTCCCGGTGTGCCGTCCCCGCCTTACACCACCATGTGTCCCGTAACATCACCCGTGCCCTGACCAACGCAGTTACTGGGAAGGTCCACTTAACGACTGACAGATGGACAAGTGCTTGTGGCCAGGGACGCTACATTTCCCTGACGGCACACTGGGTGAATGTCGTGGAGGCTGGGAGCGACTCGGACCCATGGATGGCACAGGTGCTACCCACGCCGAGGATTGCGGGCCCTACCTCCATCAGGGTTTCCGCCAGCACCTACGTTATTGGCTCCTCCTCCTCCGTTTCCACCTCCGAATTCTCTGCGCGCAGCGCCACTCACCCATCAGCCGGTAGCTGGAAGAAGTGTAGCACTGCAGTGGGGAAGCGTCAACAGGCCGTGCTGAAGCTGATCTGCCTTGGGGACAAACAGCACACGGCCTCAGAGCTGTTGCAGGGGATTAGTCACCAGACCGAGCAGTGGCTCTCGCCACTCAACCTGCAACCAGGCATGGTTGTGTGTGATAATGGGCGTAACTTGGTGGCGGCTTTGGAGCTCGGCAAGCTCACACACGTACCATGCCTAGCGCATGTATTTAATTTAGTGGTTCAGCGATTTCTAAAAACCTACCCCAATTTGCATGATCTCTTGACCAAGGTGCGCCGCATGTGTGCACATTTCCGTAAGTCATCAACAGCTTCAGCCGGCCTGTTGAAGCTGCAGCAGCGCTTACAATTGCCAGCTCACCGGCTGCTGTGTGACGTGAGCACGCGCTGGAACTCCACCTTCCACATGTTGGCCCGGCTTTGTGAGCAGCAGAGGGCAGTAGTGGAGTACCAGCTGTTACACGGTCGTCGCCTCTCCGTTCAACTTCCTCTAATCAGAAGTGAGGAGTGGGAATGGATGTCAGACCTCTGTGAGGTTTTACGCAATTTTGAGGAATCGACACAGATGGTGAGCGGCGATAACGCTATTATCAGTGTAACCATCCCACTTCTGTGTCTACTGAAACGCTCGCTGCTCACAATTAAAACTGACGCTTTGCATGTGGAAGAGGTGGAAATGCGGGAGGAAGAGCTTACACAAGGTGATAGCCAGAGCACCCTCACTTCGTCTTCTCAGCGACAATTGGAGGAGGCGGAGGAGGAGGAGGAGGAGGAGGAAGACACGGTTGCCTCCGCTACAGAGGGTAGCCATGGAACTTTAGTTCCATCTCTTCAGCGTGGGTGGGCAGAAGAGGAGGAAGAGGATGAGGAGATTGAGAGTCATCCTCCTGGTGAGGACAGCGAAATCTTGCCTGTTGGTACTCTGGCACACATGGCTGACTTTATGTTAGGCTGCCTTTCCCGTGACCCACGCGTTATACGCATTTTAGACAACACGGATTACTGGGTGTTCACCCTTCTGGACCCCCGCTACAAAGAGAATTTCTCATCTCTCATTCCTCCGGTGGAGAGGACAAGCAAAATGGTGCAATACCAGAAGGTTCTTGTTGAAAAATTGCTCCAAAATTTTCCATCTGACAACGCTGGCGGCAGAGTACGTGCTACCTTGGCCAACCGAGAAGGGGAGAAAAGGGGAGCACACAGCAGTTCCGACAAAGGCAGGGCAACACTCTCCAAGGCGTGGGACACCTTCATGACACCCCGCCAGCACCCTCACCCTGATGCGCAGCCTAGTGTCACAAGGAGGGAAAAGTTTTGGAAGATGGTGAAGGAGTACGTAGCAGACCGTGTCAGCGTCCTCAATGATCCCTCTGTGCCTTACAACTACTGGGTGTCCAAGCTGGACACATGGTATGAACTGGCACTCTACGCCTTGGAGGTGCTGGCCTGCCCTGCCGCCAGCGTTCTGTCTGAGCGGGTATTTAGTGCTGCTGGTGGCATCATAACAGATAAGCGTATCCGCCTTTCCACCGAAAATGCTGATAGGTTGACACTTATAAAAATGAACAAGGCCTGGATTTCCCCTGACTTCTCCACTCCACTGGAGGAAAGCCCCGGGGGTACATAAAGTCACTTTAGATATGTTATTTACAATGATGGGAATACTCTGTATTCCCATTCACCCCTTCCACCCAAAAAATGGGTATATGGTTGACTATTTTCCATATACCCTGGGATATAATTTTTATGTAGGGCCAGCTCACCAGCGGGCCCTGTGATATAATTTTTATATAGGGCCAGCTCACCAGCGGGCGCTGTTTGACAATTTTTGTATAGGTCAGCTCACCAGCGGGCCTTCTCATATAATGTTTTATTGGGTCAGCTCTCTAGCGGGCCCTCTCATATAATGTTTTATAGCGTCAGCTCACTAGTGGGCCTTCGCATATAATGTTTAGGATGGTCAGCTCCGCAGCAGACCCTCACCCATAATGTTTTAGATGGTCGGCTCAGCGCACGTTTCCCTCTTAATCATGGCCCCAGTTCAGAAAAATCGAGGAAATTTTTTGCAGAATTTGCCTCTGCGCACGTTTCCCTCTTAATCATGGCCCCAGTTCAGAAAAATCAAGGAAATTGTTTGCAGAATTTGTCTCTGCGCACGTTTCCCTCTTAATCATGGCCCCAGTTCCGAAAAATCGAGGAAATTTTTGGCAGAATTTGCCTCTGCGCACGTTTCCCTCTTAATCATGGCCCCAGTTCCGAAAAATCGAGGAAATTTTTTGCAGAATTTGCAGATGATATACAAGTAAATATACAGCAAATACTGTTTGGTAACAATTTTTCGCCTAAAGTCGTTTTTATCTTCCTTTTTGTGTGTTTTACGGTCAGTCTGTAAAAATGGCATACTATGGGCGAAACATCGTTCCCAGCAGCGATGTTGGAGTCCAAGATGCATCCAGACATCCTCCCTATGCTGTCCCTGAACCATTTCTGTGGTGTTTCCATCATTTTCTGCCCTTTTCCTATGGACCAGGCACCCTCCCCTCATCAGAGCAGGGGGTGCCTGGTGTAATGCTCGAGTCCTCCCATTGACTTCAATGGGGCTCGGGTGCTCGGCCGAGCACTCGAGCCTCCGGGGGCGCTCGGTCAGAGCACCCGAACACCCGAGCATTGGGGTGCTCGATCATCACTAGTCCACAACAGTCTAGTCTGCTATCTATCAAGTCTGCCTCAGTCACACAGCACACTTCAGGGTCCCTCAGCTGTATTTCAACTAATATTTTCATTTTTTTGTATTTATTTATTTTTACATTTGTCCACCCTGTCTAAAACTAAAAACAAAATCAACAACTTCTTTCCCCAGACTTCCCCAGCACAGAGATAATGACAGCAAGATCAGCAAGGAAATTGCTTGGACCACAGATGCCTGTGTCTTTGAAATCAAATCATTCAGACAGAATGCTGGAGTATTTGGGGCTCAACCTCCTTTGTTCCCTTCTCACATCTCCACACACGTCCAACACAGTGATAATAACAGCAAGATCAGCAAGGAAATTGCTTGAACTGCACCTGCTTGTATCCGGCAAATCAAATCAGTCAGACAGAATGTCGGAGTATTTGGGGTCAATCTCCTTTGCTCACACACCTCCAGACATGTACAATATGGTGATAATAATAACAGCAAGATCAGAAAGAAAATTGGACTCCAACTGCTCGTGTTTTGCCAGTCAGTCACACTGAATTTTGGAGGTGTTTGTGATCAACCACCTTCCTCCCTCCTTCTCCCCCACAGTGTCCACAGACTCCCCTAATGCAGAGAACAAATGTCCTACCTATAAGAATCCCTAAACTAAGCTTCAAATCCCCTTTATTTGCCTGTCTTCAATCTCTAGCTCAAAATGTGCTGCTTTCTCCTTTCACAAACACAGAATGGCATTCTGTGAGAGCCTGATACCCTTTTAATATGCCTGGTGGAACAGAAGAGAAAACTGCCCTGTGGTAGGGAGAAATGCAGTCTTCCCATTGATTCAATGCAATGATCTAGGCAAAAGAAATCAGGAAAATGGCACTTTGCGTAAGAATTTTTTTAGCAAGAGGGAAGTGCCTATTTTGGTTTGAGGTGAAAATTTTCAACCATCCCTTCTGGCCTTCCTTATCTCAATGTACTAACAGGACACAGCAGACATTGCAACAGTGCCTTGCAACAGTGGTTGCATTAGCAGCTGCATTACAGTTTTAACAAAGGCAAACTTTGTGGGGGATTGGATGTATGAGTTGGTCAGCACATCTGCACTGGTATTAGACTTCACCTCCAGTGGTTTTATAGAGTTGACCTCTTGCTTTTAACATTTCAATAGTGCTTTTATCAGGTTTAGATGCTTTTCCATTTTCATTGATTTTATTGCAGCTTCTCCTTCTACTAAACCTTCTGGCACAGTTTCAGCCTCTGGCACTGCATTCAGTTATTGTCCTTCATCCTCCATCTTCTTAGGAATTATTTCAGGTATTTAGGTTGTAAGCTTAAGCAAAGGAGCACTAAGGTTGTATTTTTGGAAATACTAACTGTGCCACATTCTACACCAGAAAGGCAAGAGGAGATTAAGGTGTTAAATGTATGGTTAAAGACATGGTGTAAGTACGAGGAATTTGGGTTTCCAGTGCACTGGGCTGTCCTTTTCCTTGGATGCAATCTTATAGTAGAGAAAGATTGCACCTTAGTGGAAAGGGGGCTTTATTGTGAGAGATCAGGATAAATATTACAAAGAATGCAATTATTCAGAATGGCAGTAACATAAAATGTAAATATGAAAATGCTCATTTTCTGGCTGGTAATAACTGGAACTGAATGCAATTAATGATCAGTATAATCTTATCACTGTGAGTGGAACCTAGTTAGGTGATACACATGACCGGGCAATAAATTTAGAGGAGGATTTATTTTTTAGGAGGGGAAAGGCTCAGCAAAGAGGATAGGATAGGATATGCCTATATGTAAAGCATGCCTTAAACATAGTATAAGGGAATATATTAATGACACACTGGTGAAATACATAACAAAAAAGATGTTAATGGGAATTTTCTACAAACCATCTAAGACTGGAGAGATTGAAGAAGCCCAACTATTAGTACAAATGGAAACTGCTTCACTGTTAGGAAATGCAATCATAATGGAAGATTTCATCTACCCTGAAACTGACTGGAGAAGATTACTTCCAGCATAACAAAGGAAAATCATTTTCTAAGTATGGTTAATGACAATTCCATGTCCCAGCTAGTAGGGATGTTAACTGGAAAAGAGGTTTTGCTGGCCTAATGGTCTCAAGCAGCTCTGAAATAGTAAACAATATACAGGTCAGGGAACATTTAAACAGCAGTAACCACAATATCGCATCTTTGAAATTTTTATGAGAAACCCATTATCAAGGGTTTAACCAAAACATTCAACTTTAGAAAGATTAATTTTATAACTCTAAAAGTATTATTAAATGACAATCAATGGGATGTAACTTTTAAAGACAAAAATGCATAAGACAGATTGAATTTGTTTAAAATGCTCTAAGCTAAATATGCATGTCAGTATTTATCATTGGAAAATAAATACAAGAGCAAATTAATACAAATGTGGCTTAATAAAGAGATTTGCAGGGAAATAAGAAGAAGGCTTTAAAACTGTTTAAGGCAAAAATAATTTAAAACATATAAAGTATGTAAAAGAATCTACAAACACACAATTTAGCTAGTTAGAAATGAAAATGAGGAAAGTATTGCAAAAGAGAGCAAAACAAATACTAAATCATCCTGAACAATTCTACAAGTATATAAATGGCAAAAATATTAAAGTTGACATTGAGCCTCTTAAAATTGAGACAGGTGAATTAATTAGTGAGGAAAAGGCTATGCTGACACCTTAAGGACATCCTTTTCTTTTGTATATAAAAAGGAAGCAACAATGGCAGGTTATGGGTGAAAGGCAGAATCACAAAATTTCCTCCATCAAATACATAGCTTATTGAGGACAAAGTCCAAAAGGGGCTGGATACGGCTATGGGGGATAAAACACCAAGAACGGATGGCGTACCCCCAAGGGTACCTAAGGAACTTAGTTCAGTAATTATAAGAACCTGCCTGTCATCAGGCATACTGCCCAGTGATTGGAGGAAAGCAGATGGAATACCATTATTCAAAAAGGGGTCAAGATCTAAACTAGGAAATTATAGACTGTAAGCTTGACTTCCATAGTGAGTAAGACATTAGAAGAGTTACTGATTGTGTTTAGGACTATACGATGACCAACAACATTATTAGTAAGGAAGGGAGATCATTTTCACCTCACCAGGTGTAAAATGGCATTTCCCACAAAAAGTGCAGATTTTCCACCTCTTTCCACCATGACCAATGGTAGTCATAGAACCACATATACTGATCCCCTGCTTTATCCCACCATAGCAATAAAACAGCACATACTTACCCCCAGCCATGTCCCACTGAACTGGTAGCCATCAGCTGGTGGTCTCGAAACAAGACTCCCAATGAAGCTAAAGAGTTGAACTAGAGAGAAAAGCTAGCTTGCGAAGGGAGACACTAAGGCAGGTGGACCCTTGCTGGACCTACAGAGCTGAGGGAGCTCAGATTTTACAGAATGGCAACAAAGAGTCCCGGAGAAGGAGCCAGGTGAAGTAGAGACAGCTAAGACCTGCCACATGGTGCTCTGTTGGCAGAGAAAGTTCACTGGGTAGACAGAGAAGACTATCAAATTCTTGGAGCCAGTGTTCAGTAAACCAAGATACCTCAAGACCTCAGAGATGCTACAGATCCAACCGACAATAAGACTGAAGTGACAAGCACAGGAAGAGATGAATCGACTGAGGAACTGCAGATGAGGACCATTCTATGTCAGAGATCAATTTGGTCACTGAGCTGGGATGTAGTAGGAGCCGGAGTGACTAGATTTACTAGCAAAGTAGTAGGACAACTAAGGTGGCAGAGATCAATTCAACAGGTCGCTGGATGAGGATGCAATGCCCTCTTTGAGATCGATTTGCCAGATGCGTGGATGCCTCTCAGGATGACAACTGTCTCAGAGTAGAGTAGGTTTGTGTTGAGGTGAGCTCAGGTCGAAGTTGGTAGATCAGACAGATGAGCAGAATCAGTAAGCAGAATACAAAGCTGAGGAGTCAGGTCGAGTAACTATGAGAAATCTTGACAACACCAAAGGAGCAAACAAAGTCAGTGCATTAGGAAAAACCTGCCCTTGTTCATCAAGGGGGCAGGGTTTTCCTTATACTGAAGAAAAGGAGATTGTCCCTCTCTGTGATCTGCCAAGTCAAGTGACAGGATTCCAGATCTGAGAGGAGGCTGCTTCATGTAAGTAAAAGGGATGGGAGGGGGAAACTATTATACAATAAAAGTACAATGACAAATGTATGCATTATTATAAAGCTACAGATCAGTATAGAAATTAAAGACATGGTGTAAGTACGAGGAATTTGGGTTTCCAGTGCACTGGGCTGTCCTTTTCCTTGGATGCAATCTTATAGTAGAGAAAGATTGCACCTTAGTGGAAAGGGGGCTTTATTGTGAGAGATCAGGATAAATATTACAAAGAATGCAATTATTCAGAATGGCAGTAACATAAAATGTAAATATGAAAATGCTCATTTTCTGGCTGGTAATAACTGGAACTGAATGCAATTAATGATCAGTATAATCTTATCACTGTGAGTGGAACCTAGTTAGGTGATACACATGACCGGGCAATAAATTTAGAGGAGGATTTATTTTTTAGGAGGGGAAAGGCTCAGCAAAGAGGATAGGATAGGATATGCCTATATGTAAAGCATGCCTTAAACATAGTATAAGGGAATATATTAATGACACACTGGTGAAATACATAACAAAAAAGATGTTAATGGGAATTTTCTACAAACCATCTAAGACTGGAGAGATTGAAGAAGCCCAACTATTAGTACAAATGGAAACTGCTTCACTGTTAGGAAATGCAATCATAATGGAAGATTTCATCTACCCTGAAACTGACTGGAGAAGATTACTTCCAGCATAACAAAGGAAAATCATTTTCTAAGTATGGTTAATGACAATTCCATGTCCCAGCTAGTAGGGATGTTAACTGGAAAAGAGGTTTTGCTGGCCTAATGGTCTCAAGTAGCTCTGAAATAGTAAACAATATACAGGTCAGGGAACATTTAAACAGCAGTAACCACAATATCGCATCTTTGAAATTTTTATGAGAAACCCATTATCAAGGGTTTAACCAAAACATTCAACTTTAGAAAGATTAATTTTATAACTCTAAAAGTATTATTAAATGACAATCAATGGGATGTAACTTTTAAAGACAAAAATGCATAAGACAGATTGAATTTGTTTAAAATGCTCTAAGCTAAATATGCATGTCAGTATTTATCATTGGAAAATAAATACAAGAGCAAATTAATACAAATGTGGCTTAATAAAGAGATTTGCAGGGAAATAAGAAGAAGGCTTTAAAACTGTTTAAGGCAAAAATCATTTAAAACATATAAAGTATGTAAAAGAATCTACAAACACACAATTTAGCTAGTTAGAAATGAAAATGAGGAAAGTATTGCAAAAGAGAGCAAAACAAATACTAAATCATCCTGAACAATTCTACAAGTATATAAATGGCAAAAATATTAAAGTTGACATTGAGCCTCTTAAAATTGAGACAGGTGAATTAATTAGTGAGGAAAAGGCTATGCTGACACCTTAAGGACATCCTTTTCTTTTGTATATAAAAAGGAAGCAACAATGGCAGGTTATGGGTGAAAGGCAGAATCACAAAATTTCCTCCATCAAATACATAGCTTATTGAGGACAAAGTCCAAAAGGGGCTGGATACGGCTATGGGGGATAAAACACCAAGAACGGATGGCGTACCCCCAAGGGTACCTAAGGAACTTAGTTCAGTAATTATAAGAACCTGCCTGTCATCAGGCATACTGCCCAGTGATTGGAGGAAAGCAGATGGAATACCATTATTCAAAAAGGGGTCAAGATCTAAACTAGGAAATTATAGACTGTAAGCTTGACTTCCATAGTGAGTAAGACATTAGAAGAGTTACTGATTGTGTTTAGGACTATACGATGACCAACAACATTATTAGTAAGGAAGGGAGATCATTTTCACCTCACCAGGTGTAAAATGGCATTTCCCACAAAAAGTGCAGATTTTCCACCTCTTTCCACCATGACCAATGGTAGTCATAGAACCACATATACTGATCCCCTGCTTTATCCCACCATAGCAATAAAACAGCACATACTTACCCCCAGCCATGTCCCACTGAACTGGTAGCCATCAGCTGGTGGTCTCGAAACAAGACTCCCAATGAAGCTAAAGAGTTGAACTAGAGAGAAAAGCTAGCTTGCGAAGGGAGACACTAAGGCAGGTGGACCCTTGCTGGACCTACAGAGCTGAGGGAGCTCAGATTTTACAGAATGGCAACAAAGAGTCCCGGAGAAGGAGCCAGGTGAAGTAGAGACAGCTAAGACCTGCCACATGGTGCTCTGTTGGCAGAGAAAGTTCACTGGGTAGACAGAGAAGACTATCAAATTCTTGGAGCCAGTGTTCAGTAAACCAAGATACCTCAAGACCTCAGAGATGCTACAGATCCAACCGACAATAAGACTGAAGTGACAAGCACAGGAAGAGATGAATCGACTGAGGAACTGCAGATGAGGACCATTCTATGTCAGAGATCAATTTGGTCACTGAGCTGGGATGTAGTAGGAGCCGGAGTGACTAGATTTACTAGCAAAGTAGTAGGACAACTAAGGTGGCAGAGATCAATTCAACAGGTCGCTGGATGAGGATGCAATGCCCTCTTTGAGATCGATTTGCCAGATGCGTGGATGCCTCTCAGGATGACAACTGTCTCAGAGTAGAGTAGGTTTGTGTTGAGGTGAGCTCAGGTCGAAGTTGGTAGATCAGACAGATGAGCAGAATCAGTAAGCAGAATACAAAGCTGAGGAGTCAGGTCGAGTAACTATGAGAAATCTTGACAACACCAAAGGAGCAAACAAAGTCAGTGCATTAGGAAAAACCTGCCCTTGTTCATCAAGGGGGCAGGGTTTTCCTTATACTGAAGAAAAGGAGATTGTCCCTCTCTGTGATCTGCCAAGTCAAGTGACAGGATTCCAGATCTGAGAGGAGGCTGCTTCATGTAAGTAAAAGGGATGGGAGGGGGAAACTATTATACAATAAAAGTACAATGACAAATGTATGCATTATTATAAAGCTACAGATCAGTATAGAAATATATATAGAAGACCTGACCTTAGTGTAAAAATTAAACATTACTTTACTTTTAAAAACATTCTCATTAATGTTATTTCTAGCAATGATTTATGGCTATGACTGTTTATATTTTATATCAGTCTTATAATGTTAATACAGAGGACAATATAGAAACAAAAAACATAGAATTTGATAAAAACCATTAGGACCATCTAGTCTGCCATTTTTCCTATTGTAAAAACTTCAAACTTTGTTTGGTCCGTGGTGTTGTCTTATGTTCAGGATAGCATTTATTATTCCATACATCTTAAATTGTGTCACTGTATTAACCTCTACCATTTCTGCTGGTAGGATATTCCACTTATCTACCACCATCTCAATTAAATAAATTTTCTTACATTACATCTAAACTTATATGTCCCTCCAGTTTTAGACTATGGCCTCTTGTCCTAATATTTTTACTCCTTTGAAATGTACTTCCCTCCTGCACTTTGTTGAATCCCTTCATGTATTTTGATGTTTCTATCACTTCCCCTCTCTCTCTCATCTCTCCTCTAAACTATACATGTTCAGATCATTTAGTCTATCCTGATATTTCTTGTCCTGTAAACGATTTGCTATTTTAGTAGCCCTTCTCTGAATTCTCTTTATACCATCTATATCCTTCTGGAGACTGGGTATCAAGTACTAAACACAATACTCTGGTCTAACCAGAGATGTGTAGAGTGGCATGACCACTTCTCTTTTTCTGTTACTAAGTTATACAACCCCAGCACCCTGCTTTCTTTCCCAGCTGCTATGTTACATTGCATATACAAAATGTAGAACATATTCCCATTGAAACAATTCAAGGGCTTAAAAGTTCCAATTTAAAGTAATGTAAATGTTTATTGGTCCTCTGGGTTACAAGTGGTTTAGTCCAAATTGGCAATACACAAAAGATGTATTTAGTAATATTTGTTTTGTTTTGTTTCCAATTTTAACCAATCAGATTGAAGTAAAACTAGTTGTGTCTTATGTGAAAAAAGGAGGTTCACTTATCTTCAGATTTCAATCAGATTTCTCTTTGGGTCACACATATGGACAAGATAGTAGAGCTTCTTTTGAGGGATAGTAGGCAAGAAACTGCTGCACAACTATCCCCATCTCTCTCTCTCTCTCTCTCTCTCTCTCTCCCTCTCTCCTTCTCCTCTGCCTTGTATCTCCTCTTTTTCTTGTTATGTCTCTCCCAAGGCATAGGTTGTGAGTAACAATAGGAAAAACATTTAAATTCAAAAGATAAATATGCGAACAAACTGCAGTTTCTGCCTATCGTGTGAGTTCCCACCAATATTGACATTTTCCACTTTTTCACTCTTTTTTTCTTTGCGCTCATGAACACCACCAGTTATACTTTAGCACATGTACAGTTTCTTGCATGTATTCCCCTGTGCTAAAGTATAACTGGGGGTGTCAGCTTGCTGGCTGTTATCAGTCTATGCAGGGTAGAGAGTGAGAAAGAAGCTACATTATGATGCTGCTTAGAACTGAGAAAAGATCTGGAGCTGGACCTGCTTGACAGGAGTATTGGTGATAGAGAGTTGTTCACTGAATAGGTGCTGATGAAGAAGGGAAAGGAGAGTGAAAAAATAAATACATAAAAAAACATTGTTTGAATGATATGTGACAATGACAAAGGCAGTTAATCCACATTTCTACATGAGTTGGAAGAGCCTGAAAGTCAACTGAGACTGAGTAACAGATATTACACAGACAGAAATAATCATCCTTTTGAAACAAGACAGACAGGTACAATTGGCATGCTGTGTTAATTATACACATATACTACTGCAAGAACAAGTGGCACAAGCATATACTGAGTGTGGTAAGGCTGCACTATTGGCTCTGTGATTTATTCCTTATTGCAAGCTAACAGGTACACTCTATATTAACACTTCAGTCCTTGGGAGAGAATGAGAGAGCTGCTGACATTTTGACAAATGTAAAGCTAGAGTTCCTTGTCATTGCTGGCATTGTGGATGAGATTTGTACACAGTGACACTGACTGACAAGTACAGTTAAAGAAAAAGTCTTTTGACTGATAATTGACAGAAACAGAAGAAGATCAGAATATTCTTCACCTGAGCTGTGACTGACAGCGACAGTAACACATATTAGGGTAGAGACAGACATGCATCATACATTATTTTCAAATAGATAAAACAAACTTAATTCCATAAAGTAACAGTCCTGTCATGTATTTTACAGTAAAAATCAACACTCTCATTTTGTACACCAAACAGGCAATTGGCCTGGGTAAGGGGAAGGGAGCATTAGGCGTGTATAGACCTGTTGGTAGAAGTAAAGATGTACTGCAAAACTGGATTGTGGCCATAGTTGCTGCAGATTGTGCAATAAATGATGATGGCCCTCTTCCTCCTGAGGAAGCTGTTTGTAAAAGTGTTTCACCACCATCTGCTATCACAGATGAAGAATTTAAAGAAACACGAATATCTATATACCTTCAATATATATTAATATATTGTGAAAATATCACTTTCACTCACAATTCCATTATATAATATTACCACATATATTCCAAATATAACAATATTTCAAGAGGTAAAGTAGATCTCAGTCCATGTGTTGTCTTCTCTTCTCCCAGATATTAATTGAATTTCCATGATTTATTTCACAAAATATGAAAAAAGACAGATAAAATGGTTTTAATAGTCAGTATGTTTCACCAAGCAGAAATATAATATATCACTTACTCATAAGAAAGCTTTAGTCTCGGAGTCCCTCTATGTCTCCTCCGAATCTTGCAGTCTCAAATATATGGATTGGGTCCGCCTCTTCCTTCTCACTCGTCCATATAGGAGAGAGCACACAAAGTTTCCCCTTTACACATTGCGGTATTGACAAATATAAAACAATACCTCACACATACCAGTGGGAAACTATGTGTCAGGTTTCTCTCCAACTTTATAGAACGTCCCGTTAATACTTGTGAGCCTCCCATGGATCCTGGAGCTCACCGCTTCACATAGGGGTACTCCGTGGATTATGATGAATGACTATACTTCAAGGGGTCATTAGTTTGTAAGTTTAATTCAACAAAATCAGATATAAATAATGTATAAAATACAATAAATAAAAAATATTTAAAACCAATTTCTCCCGCTATAAGGTGCACTCCACCAGCTGTCTGTACTGACCAGCATCAGTTACCCTATTAAGCCAGCGTAACGGTTTGTTCGACACACAGACACAATGGTTTAGGATAAAAACACAGTTTTATTGAAATCACAATAAAATAAGAACCCTCACAGGTCCTGTAGTATACAGGCAGTATAATACAGACACACGACAGGTTAATAATAGAAATGCCCACACAGGTCCAGTACATACCTGAAGTACAAGCAGTCTATACTGACACAGGTCAGGCAAAAGGAGAAGTTTTCCCAGGATTGTGATAGCACTTCCCAGATAGAGAGCTTATGGACGCTAAATGCTAGCAGAACAAATGTGAACTGCCAGAGTACAACAGGAATAGTGTAGAGAGCACTGCCGGAGCAGTAACGGAGGCAGAGACTAGCAACCTGCAGGAGCAGTAACGGAGGACAAGCCAATCGCGCACTACCGGAGCAATAACAGAGGCAGACACTTGCAACCGATATGAGCAGTAACGGAGGACTAGGCCAAAGGCACACTGCTGGAGCAGTAATGGAGGTGGACACTAGCAACCTGCAGGAGCAGTAATGGAAACTGACTCTCGAGCTCAGTAGAACAAGTGGAACCGGATCGCTTGGAGAATGTCGCCAAGGCGACAATAAGCTGTAGAAGCAGGAACGTCAATCAAGCCGGGTATGATCGTGGAGCAGGATCATCAGCCAAGCCGGGTCGGTTCACAGGAATGGGAACTTCAGTTGAGCCGGGTCAGTACACAGGAGCAGGAATGTCAGCCAGGCCGGGTCGGTACACAGGAGCAGGCACTGAAGAGTAGTCAGGCAATCCGGGTTGGTACACAGGAGCAGGAGAACTGATGCGGAGTAGTCAGACAGGCCAAGTCGGTACACTGGGAAACACTGAGCAGAAAACTAGCACTGGTACAGGAACACCACAAAAGGGCACCGTGTGGGTGCTGGAGCCCAGTATATAAAGGCCATACTGGGTGGGATCAATACAGGACAGCCAATGGGAGCACACACAGGATAAACTGACAGGACAACAACAACAAGGGAGCACGGGTACCATGATAGCCAGCCCCAAACTCGGCCAAAATTCGGAGCGGCACCGGTGTCAAACACTCCATATCACTACTTATGAGTAAGTGAGATACTATATTTCTGTCTTTTTACATATTTTGTGAAATAAATCGTGGGAATCCAATTAATATCTGGGAGAAGAGAAGACAACACATGGACTGAGACCTACTTTACCTCTTGAAATATTGTTATATTTGGAATATATGTGGTAATACTGGGAATGTGAGTGAAAGTGATATTTTCACAATATATTAATATATTGGAGCGCTGTAGATATTCGTGTTTCTTTAGATAATTAGAACCAGTTTGGTATAATTGTTTAATCATACACCTATTTACCTACAAAATCCTTGACTTTGTGCACTTGTAGCTAGAAGAATTGATTCTGTTTTGAAGGCAAAGGGTGTTCACACCAAATATTTTGATTTTGATTTTTCTTCTGTTAACTCACTATGCATTTTATTAATTGATATAAATAAACTATTAAATTTTTTTTAAAGCATTCTTACTTTACAGCATTTTTTCACACCTGCCTAAAACTTTTACACAGTTCTGTACATACATTCATAATGCTTATGTTGTCATAAGATTCTGCCTGTTAACAATTAAATAAGGGCCCCTACCAGATTGTTAATAATTTTTTCAATGCTTATATTGCCCTAAGGCCATTAAGCCTGCCACCAATGTTTTAAAGGTAATAATTCTGGTTAAAACACAGTTTTATTGAAATCACAATAAAATAAGAACCCTCACAGGTCCTGTAGTATACAGGCAGTATAATACAGACACACAACAGGTTAATAATAGAAATGCCCACACAGGTCCAGTACATACCCAAAGTACAAGCAGTCTATACTGACACAGGTCAGGCAAAAGGAGAAGGTTTCCCAGGATTGTGATAGCACTTCCCAGATAGAGAGCTTATGAATGCTAAATGCTAGCAGAACAAACGTGAACTGCCAGAGTACAACAGGAATAGCGTAGAGAGCACTGCCAGAGCAGTAACAGAGGCAGACACACACTGATGAGTGTTGACCTAAACAGTAATATATTTGTTTCTGATATCATTTGATTTCTTTTCTAACAATCCAAATTTGCTAGAACAGTAAATTTGACTTTATACAAAACAGGTCAACTGGTTCATAATGGTGAAATTAGCTTTAACTGGTTTCCCAAACTATTAAGAAATTTCCAATAATGCTAACAATTAAAAAAATGTTAACAATGATAACATCAAACAACACATCCTAGTTTCTGAAAGGAAGCTGTATTTATAGGGCAACTGTTTAATAAGACAATGCTATGAACACACCATTTACATTTCTGTTGTACTTTATTTAATATTGCATTATCACCATTGTTTATGAAGACCCTTCCTAAATTTACACTATAGAGAAATTTAAATGTAAAGAAATGTAAATGTTCTCTCTGCACTAAAAATAACAGACCTGAATAGTGACCAAACTTTTTTGAAAAGTGCAAACACACAAAGTATCCATATAACTTTTATAAAAGTGCTTTAAACCAAATAACTTCTTGCCATCGCCATGCTTACTCCCAAAGTGTGACTTGCCCAGTTGAGTTAGTGTTAGTGTCAAAGCATTCCATCAGATTAACCCTGTGTTTATCTCTTATTGATTTTATAAATAACCAGAAGGGATTCAACTACCATCCACCAGGGGGTACCCCAGTGCCAACTCTCATCATCAAAGCAAGAGAGGCATGATCAGAGGCAATATGAGTCAGGATTGAACAGACGCTAATGTTTTAGATAACTGAGTAAGATACAAACGCATATTCTATTCTAGACAATGTGTGATGAGTGGTCAAATAATAAGTGAAGAATCCCTAACTATCTGAGGGTAATGTCCTCCAAATGTTATCCCCATCTCCTTGATTAAAGCTTTAATTTCTCCCTAATCATAGCATTGGTAACTCAATTAGCCCCCATTTGGTCAAGCCTGTCATCTACCACATTATCAAAGTCACCCTTTAAAATTATTTGAAAGTCCAGCCTGGCCAAAATATAATTAAGAGCCTCCCGAAGCACATGTAGTGAAAAGGGGAGTGATATGTAAATGTCTAAAAGTATTATGGGAGTCCCTGCTAATCTACATGAGAGAAAGATATATCTGCCCCTCTCATCTGTTTTTAGAACTATAAAGTTAAATTATATGGTTTTCTTAATCAGAATGGAGATTCCACTGGAGTAGGTAGAAAAGTAAGACTGGTAATGGTGGACAACCCATGTATTTTTAAGAGCTGAAACTCTTCGTCCACATACATTAGTTTCCTTTAGGAAGATGACATCTGGGGAGCAAGTTTTGATATATTTAAGAATTAGGAATCCAGTCTTTTTTTGCAGTCATTGAGGTCCTGACATTCCACTACACAAACAGACATAATTTGTCACCCATTTGCTATAAAAAAGTGTACCCAGCTACCGTGGAGTATACCCAAAAATACAATGTGCACAAGAGAAGCCCACCTACAAGTCTCTCCTGCTCTTGACATTCACAAAAATTTTCCAACTGTGTCTCCAAACCACCAAATCAACAGATACTGCAGCCCATAAATTGTCAGGAGTGTCCCCCAACTACTGCATTATACATAAACTTCCCACAGGTGTTATAGTTATTGGTTCTAACAATATAATCATGCAAACAGAAAGAAGAACAAAAAAAGTGGGGGGAATCAAGCAAGGGAGGAAGAAGAGGAATGAAAACCAGATCCCCAGGGACACAACAGCATAGATATCACACCAGACACTTGATTCATTGGAGAAGGATTGAATGAGGTTAATCCTGCGTACATTATTTGTCTATGCTTCCATGCCAAGGCATGCATCTGGTAGCCACAGATATTCCATTCCTGAATGTAATTATAACACATTTTTTTCAATTGCAGAGTAGCAGTTATTTCCTACTTATTATAAGTAAAGCTAGAGATCAATACCACAAAATTATTGAAAGGGTCGGTTAGTATATGTAAAAGATGAGTTCTGTATTTCCCTATTAGTGACAGTTACACATATCATACATCCAGAGGGATGTCCCATGTAGACCCACTAAAGAATGCTAAACTTATCCCCCACTTCTTTAGGTGCAGTCAAACAGATATTTTTTATGTTTAGAATATTTTTTTCACTTACAGATCATTTTCTATTTATTGAAAGGTTGCCATATGAGATTCCACTAGAGTGTACTGTTTTGCCTGATTATAGACCTGAAGAGTGGCTTTTTCCTGCAACCAAACATTGCACTCTCAGAACCAGATGAAGCAAGGTGATGTTTGGCCGCAAGAGTAGAAAGAAGCCACTATTTGGGTCTCTTGGTTAGACAATCCAGGGAGAATGTCTCCCTAAATCTTTACACAAATTTCCAAAAAAGTAAATACGGGGGGGTTGGGGTTATAAGCACTGGTACTAATGGCATCATAAATAACATGTAACAGCAATTTCAGAAGAGCTGTTACAGCTCCAGCTTATTAAATATACATGAAAAAGCTGTGGTACACATGCTAATGATGGCATTGGTTTTCATGTGAGTACAAAAAGAATGATTGTTGATATCTATTCATCTTGATTGTGGTATGCATTTTTCATAAATGTTCACATTTCAAAATTTTCAAACATGCAAATTATGTTCTAATCTGTATTAAAAACATGGAGGCTGATGTATTAAGGTGAAATGTAGCAATTGTGGGGCAAAAGAAGTGTGCTATAGGAGACATTTAAACAATCCGTTTGATATTGATTGGGCTTCTTTTTAACCTCTCAAAAAGAGGATTCTGATGTACTGTGATGCAATGCAGAAACCTCTCTGGCTTTCAAGGGCTTAAAAGGCTCATTTACATAGTTGGTAATTTGGGGTTTGCTATTTGTCTTCTATGCTGTAGCTGATTTTCTTTAAAATTACACCATTAAAGGGTAAATAATAGGGGTAAATGACAGAGTAGGTTTGTCAGTGTACATTAAAGCCATCACATGTTTTGGTACATGCACCAAAGTGTAGGTACAATGGTCTTATGCAGATAATGAACTGCACTGGAGAATGCCCCCCCCCAAACACACAGTTTTTAAATAGATGAGAATATCATCCTTTCTGTCTTGACTGAAAATCAGGGATGGATTTCAGTAATAGTATACTGTATTGACAAGCCGCAGACATCCATATTGAAACCAAAATTAATAGCAATGCCTTTTGCAGGTGCACTCACTATGCCTTTCTCAAGGGACAGGTAGGTGCTTAACTGTGTTGGCAAATATACAAAATCCAATTTCTCAGGAAAGTTTTAAAAACTGGCCATGCAGGATTGAATATTTAGTATAATTGATCTCAGCTGGACAAAGAAAAAATTCTGGCTAAAGAGGTTGACTCATGTGCCAATATTCTGTCATTTTTGATAGCTCACACAGCTATGAACTTGGCCGAGATACATCAGTCACATAGCAAAATTTAAGTATCTTCCAAAGCCAAGTAAGCTTAACAATGCAGAAACAATTCCAACTGCCTCACAAACCATTCTCTTTTCAATATTGTTTTTCAAATGTTTGAGTTTATTGGAAAAATGGGGAATAATATGTTGCTTGGTAACAAGATGTTCCACAGGTGAAACTTAATTCAAGACTAGTTGTTTAGATATATAATTTATATTAAAAAATATTATGCCAGACTTTGGTATTTGTTTTTGAAAAATAAATATTTGATGGAATATCTGCCTATTATTATGCATGAAAATTGTCTTTAAAATAATTACTGTAATTATTTATTCTGTAAGCCTTCAATGGCAAAAAGTTATAGTTAAATGTTTTCTGGAATGTTTAGTAGAATGTAAATAATATACCCTTTAGTAGAATATCTAAAAGCCCTAATTAAACAAATTAGCTGATTTTTTTTAGTTCAACAAAGAAACATAGTGAAGTTAATATACTGAGAAAATGTAGAACTCTGGATCAAATCAGCTATACCAAAAGGCTCAGAATTTGGGTCATTTAATTTTACTTGTCTCCTATGGCAGGACTTAAAGGGATAGTAATACTTTGTTTTATCTTTATTTCATTTTGTAGGCATTAAAAAAACACAAAGAACGATATAAATTGTATCTCTCAAACTTTTATGGTTTGAGAGATATTCACAAGCAAAGTTTCCCTTCCTGCCACTTTTACCTTGTGTAAGCCATCTCTTTTCAGATGTGGAATCTGGTTGCTAGACCAGACAGATAACAGCAGGGGACAATCTTCTTCCTGTGAGAACAATGAAAGCCCTGCCCCCCTTGACAAGCTTTTCAGCTTTTTCCCCTTATCTTAATTGAAGATTGTCCCTCTCTGCAGTCTATCTGGGCACCTCCCTTCTGATCTGGTTGAGCAGTGTTACATCAGTAAAAGGGGCGGGAGGGGGATACTTTGTCATTGAATTACTCTTGAACTATAACTCTGACAGTACTGAAATAACACTCTCCAAAGTCCAAATACTATGATGATTAATGAGAGCTGCTTTTATTACGAAACATTACTATCACTTTAAAATTTGAAGTCCTTTGCTACTAGCCAGACCTGAAAAGATACTCGCCACTGCAAGCCATAACATACCCACCAGGGATGAATTTCTACTCGCCAGGGCTAAATTTTTACTCGCCAATGGCTAGTGGCGAGTGGAAATTTTGAGCCCTGTAAATGGTTTGCTCCAAAATTGCTTCTTCTTAGAACATGAACATCCATGTTTAATTACCAATGTAGAATTGAGCAGTAATTCAAGTAGCTAAATATAATTCGAATTTGAATTGCTATAAATGAATCTAGGGTCATTTCTAACACAACAATGAAATAACTGGAATACTGTGCAGGTTAGTATAAAGTGCCACAGAGTGACAGCAAAACATACAAGTTCATTTCTCAAAAACTGTTTACTTTACAGTAATATGGATAATAAAACATAGCAGATAGTAATTCTCTGTAAAACAAACTAAACTTGTCTTAGGGTGACATGCCAATTTTAACAGCTTTATTGTTTAAAATAACAAAATTAAAAGGGAACCTTATCTAAAAGAGTTTAAAGGGATAGAAATACTTCTTTTTACTAGCTCCCTTCTTGTAGCCCTTAAAAATCAGAATTAAACAAGACCAGTGGCATCTCTCAAACCTTTATAAGTAGGACCTATATATGCACTCAACCTCTATAAATAAACAATAACCATATAAAAATATATAAACAATATTTATTAATAATATCCTAAAATATATATGGTATAAAGATAAAGTTGAGTTCACAAAATCCCACAGTACCTCATAAGCACTGCAAGGTCTAATAGTCTTGAGAAAGCCCATGGAAACATGGACAAAGCGCATTGGCTGTACTGGGTATGCACTGACAATGGTGTGTATATGGAACTTTTTGCTGGCCAAGGGTTGAATCTCATGGAGGAATGGTCTATGTGAAATAGATGAAGAAAAAACTATCGGATGGTGGTGTGCTGGGATTTATCTAGTGCGTTTGGCAATTGATTCAGAGCGTGGAACAGGATTACACCCTGGTACATTAAGAGGCAATTTGTGAGTGGCGGTAAGCTCCATGGAAGGAGCTGGAAGGTACCAGGGACTGTGACAGCACTATATGGATATTGCATATGGGACCATAATATGATAAAACACAGATATTGGTCTATAAAGCATGCACGATCTGCCAGACTCAATTGCTTATGCATTTCTGTCATTATACATGCTATTCATCATCTTGCCATCACATGCTTTACATCTGACTATGCACAGAGCTTCATACTAGATAGAGTGTGGCTTTACTTGTGCATTTGTATGAGACCATCATCCTTGGAAAGTACTGAGATAGATGTTATACCATTATGGATATTAATGGACAACTACTGCATCTATTGTGTCATCATTCATCACTCATTATTAATTTTTCATTGTTTCATCATTTTTTTCATCATTTTCCATTTTCTTTCCATTTTTTCATGTTTTTCAATGTTTTTTTTGACTAGCTATGTACACTTGTGCCAGTGCTTAAATGGTTTTAGCGGGGTGGGAAGGTGGATATAGTGTGCATTGTATCTTTGAGATGCAGACCTTGCAGTGCTTATGAGGTACTGTGGGTTTTGTGAACTCAACTTTATGTTTAGACCATATATATTTGAGATATTATTAATAAATATTGTTTATATATTTTTATATGGTGGTTATTGTTTATTTATAGAGGTTGAATGCCTATATAGGTCCTACTTTGTCTTTCTTCTTTTTGGGTTTTGATCATATAGTCTAGGACTGTGGCACACTATGCATGATATGCATAGTTATACCTCATATATGTAATTATCTGAGTTGTGCCTTTTTGTATAGTAATCATACTTATGTGACATACACAGTTGTTATGCCTTTCCAAAAATTATTAATATGCCTACAGCAGCATGGTGGTAAAGGGAGGATAGGTATACTGTTGAGCAGTAATGTTCTATGTAAGCCTTTCTAAAAATGAGGGTTTTGTTTTTAAACAAGCTTATATAACTTTATTTAATTTTAAAAAGGGTGTTTCAAGAACAGTTAGCACTAGAGCAGGTCTTTCAAACCATTTTTTTTTTTTATTTACAACAGGTTTAAAGGCTATGACAGATGGTTCTATTCTGTTGTTAAAATCTATGTTTCTATAACAATGGGTTACACATTGGTTAGCCTTTAAAAAAAAATTAAATATGGCTAAGGCCCTCAGCAAGGTGAATGTTGAAAATGTTAGTAGGCCCACAGAAAGGCAAGCCTTGAAATAATATTAGCAGGTTCATATTGCCATAAAAATAACATTTGAAGGCTTGCAGCAATTCAAGCCTTGAAAAAAAAGTTTACAAGCCGACATTAAGACACGCCTTAAAAAGTGTTTGCAGGCTTGTGGAAAGACAAGCTCTGAAAAACATTATTTACAGGCCTATGACCAGTTAAAGGGATAGTAATACTTTGTTTTTACTCTAATGTTATATGTTAAGTATAAAAAAATATTAAGGTCTATGTACCTCTTATAGTCTGCAGTCGTCTATATCTTGTTTTATAAGCTTTGGAAGATTCCCCTTGACGCCCCTTTTCAGCACGTCAGAAGTCTATGCAACAGATCTGAAATCTGGTCATTTGACCAGACGGAGCTCACCGAGGAACAAAAATGTAAGCATCTGTGTATTGAGTCCCCCCCCCCCTGTAGCATACGCAAGCAGGTGAACGTCACCAGGTTCTGGCTGTGCCGGGACTTTATTCTCCCATGTGACCGTTTTCTCAGTCTATTCTAGGAGCGGAGACGAACATCGAACAGTGGAGGATGCTGGGTGATGTAGTTCAACTATGCAAATAATGTCATAGTAATGCCGTAACTTATGTATAGTCACATAATGTTCCACTATATGCACAGTGGAGGATGCTGGGTGATGTAGTCCAACTATGAGGAACCGAGGGGGACTACTTTTTATTACTGCTCCCTCTGCGCACTCTTAGAAGATCTACAAGCATCCTAAGAGCCAGTGTAAGGTAGGCTCTCGCGGGATTTTGTTTAGGAGCACATCTACCCCTCCCATCGGGTATTTTGATCAGAACGCGCATAATAGCCAGAGTAAATCGAGGACACGCACAAACGGAGGATTTTCAAAGATGGCTGACGGACTGGAAAATCGATGCCTTTACAATAAGGTCTAGCAAGTGCAGTAAGGCAAAAATCATTAAAATAAAGGTGGATTACTATTATATATGAAGTAAACTAAACGTATGTGGAGTTTCATAAGTTAATATTACTATCCCTTTAAGCCACTTCCAGGACATTATGATGTTTGCTTATTTCCTTCGGCTGAGTCATCTGAGTAACCAATGTTACATCACAGAATGAGGCTGACAGACTGCAAAGAGAGATAATGACTGGGACCCCACACATTGGCACTTCTACTAATTAAGCATGTTGACAATGACAAAACCATCCCCCCAAGAAAACAGCTAGTGTTTGCAACTGGCTCCCTTGTCTATTCCACAAAAAGTTACTAGTGGTGGTAGGGCAATGGATGACTAACATTTCCAAAAGGTCATTCATTACAGCTGTATAAAAATAATTGACCCTGCCTGAAAAGAACTTGGCATGTTCTGTAGGGTGGTCAGTTTACAGATACTCCCTTGTCTCCTGCATTTTATTGGCCTCCACCCCTTCCATGTGATATAAGTGCACCACATTGTATGGAGACATATTTCCAGATCTGAACTACTGGTGGTTCTGGGGGCATATGCGACACTGCTGAATAGGATCTAGAGAAAGTAAAGTTGAAGCTTAGTTTAGGAAGTCTTACAGGCAAGATTTCTGTATCTCTGATCTCTGTATTAGGGGAGTCTGGATGATAGGAAGGGAGAAAGGAGGTTGCCCCCAAATACTCCAAAATTAGGTGTGACTAACTGGAAACACACAGGCAGAGGTTATCCAGGTTTCTTCTTGATTTGGTTGTTATCTGTGTGCTGGGGGGAGTCTGGTGGGATTGAGAAGGGAGTAAAGAAGATATACCCCAAATACCTCAATATGTGTGTCATGCGTTGCACCCTGCTTGATCCCAAGCCACAATTATTTTTCAAAGATGGCTGTGCCAATGTTACATAAGCAGGAATTTAGTCTTGTGGGCAAAGAACAAAGGCACTCAGCCTGCTAACAAGTTTTTCAAGGCACATGTAGCTGGATATCCTTTTCAAATGTCTCACATCGCATCTTGTGTCTTAAAATGTCGCATTTGTTTGGTCGTGTCAATGCATATAACGCATTCAGAATGTCGCAAATTCAACATGTCGCCTAGTACAACATGTTGCCTTCTATATGTCGCCTGCGTCAAAATGTCTAAAATGCTCAATTAAGGACACCTTAAAAGGTAAATACTTATAAGGGGTGCAATAAGGGCGCAATAAGGACATTATAAGGGCACAATAAGAAAAGCCAAATACTTATAAGGAAAAAGGCCACAATAAGGATGTTAATGGACTCAGTAAAGGAAAAGGGTAAATGTGACGCATAAAGGACTCAATAATGAAACATTGCGTCTAAACCGCATAATTTATTCCGTGCACTCCAGGAACAGGAAATAGAAAAACCAAACACGAAGTACAAAACCATTGCACCAAAACGAGACACAGTCAAACATACAGCACATCCAGCAAAACAAATGCCTAGAGAGCCTATGTTCACAAATACTGAGCTGAGGATACTTGTCCGCTATATGGACAAAGGGACAAAGTGGACTCTGCATTTCGCATGCACATTTTTACATAAAATGGCCTGAAAAATGTAGAGATTCAGTGGCATCACCAGGATCAGGAGGCAGATTCTTCAGAGGTGGTCTGACCTCAAAAGAAGAGAGTCAGGATTACTGCACACTATTCGTGCAGGTATGTTTCTTTGATTCTTTTGCTGGGATGGATGTGTTGGTTGTAACATAACTGTAATTCATATTTTTTTCAATGTTCATACACCCTGATCCCTGAAGCCTACAAGTAAGTATTTTGTATGGCATTTACACAAAAATTTAGAATTATAGTACATACATATTGACATATTTTTATCAATGTATTTATAGAGCGCACAGCATCCCGAAGGCTCTCTAGGCCTGCTCCACCTCCTCCTCATAAGTACCATTGTAAGCCTTTAAAATGTAGGTCAAAAGTCACTAATAACTACTATGTATTGCTAACCTTTTTTTATCACTTAAATTTTAGCAAGCACAACAGGACATGGAAGGCCCTCTGCAGCGGCTTCACCCTCTCCACATTTTTCCTAACATACCTTAACATGATCGTAAACGTACTTGAAGGAGAGAGGTTAGTGAGCTTAGGGAGCTTAGTAACACACACTGATGTCATCGGTCTCTCCCCACGTAGCTTCTACTTAGGTTGCCTCCTTCAGTCTTCTGGACTTTTATGGTGTTCCTCTTGTCGCAGACTTGTCGTTGACTCTTACTCCCTGCGGTCTCTCACTCCCCTTCTCTGCATGCAGAATCTGAGCATGCAGAGAAGGGGAGTGAGAGACCGCAGGGAGGGAGAGTCAGAACAGTTCTAAGTCTGCAACAAGAGGAACACCGTAATAGTGTGCCGGAAAACTATAGGAGGCAACCTAAGTAGGAGCTATGTGGGGAGAGACCGATGACATCAGTGTGTGCTACTAAGCTCTCTAAGCTCTCTCCCTCAAGTAAGCTTATGATCATGCTCTTATTCAATGTGATGTTCCATAGGCAACATGACAATCTCGCACTGTCATGCAGTGCGAGATTGTCAATGTCACCATTTTTAACCAGGAGACATAGTGAGTTAAGTGGTCGTACGCTCTTTTGCGTGCAACCTTTTAAAAGGATACCCTCTAAATGCACCCTTATTGCATCCTTAATGCATCCCTTATTGCATCTTTGGTGGGCCTAACTTCAAGATGCGTCCTTATTACACCCTTATTTCACACTAAATGCACCCTTATTGCATCCTTAATGTGCCCTTTGGTGCGGATAGCTTCGACATTTTGGTGCAAGCAACATACAGAAGGTGACATGTTGTACAAGGCGCCATGTTCACCTTGCGACTGTTTAACATGCGACATTGTTAATGCGCCATTCGCATTGATGAGACCAAACAAATGTGACACAATGAAACGTGCAACATTTCAGAAGTGAATTTATTGGCAATGGCAAAAAGGTGAAACTTTTAAGTATTTTCAATGAGTGGAAATTTTGCAAAAAAAGTGGGAAATTGTTTTTCCACAAAAAATTCCTGTGGGAAATATTTTTTACTTTTTGCCCATCCCTAATCCTGACTATTTATTTGGAACTCCATAGATTATTGATGTTTTGTGTCATTTTAGTGCATACCTTTAACACTATATCTTGGCAATTTTCTACTATAGCTCAAAAATATTGTCCATACCCTCACATTATCTCCGATATTGATTTCCACTATTCAGTGATATCTATATTTTGGTTCTGTGAATCACTGTGCTTAATCCTTCACATTGTTTCTGAATTTGAGTGTGATTAGTTATTCTATACTAAGGATCTTTTTATTACATAGATTTTTTTTATCACTTTTATATAATAATAATTATTATTATTTTTTAATGTATTTCATTTTATTATTATGTAATAATATAATATAGTTATGTAATAAATTGTATTTTTAATACTACACTTAGAGCACCTCTTGTCTTCTACTCCTTTTCTACATTGATAACAGCACCTGATTGGGGGCAGCTTCACGTCGCACATGGAACTCAGATTGGTAATTCTATATGTACTTTATTAGGGTGGATGTGCCTCAGTGTGTCCCATCCTTCTCCCTCTTCACAGTCTTATTACAGTGTATATTGCAGTTGATTATTACTGCACACTCCTAGCCCACATAAAAGTATTTCCACATACATAATTTCAGTAAGGAAAGATATTCTTGACTGAACATCCTCTCTCCAGATTCACCTTAAGTGGCTTGTGGTACTGCTACCACCTGCTCATCATCTGCACTCAGTAGAAAGTGGAAATTCCACTTGTCCCATATAACTTCTGGTACCTCCAGTACCACCACCACCACAGTCTGTGGTGGAAATGATGACACCACTTACACCAGTACCCAGCATGGTGGATACACCAGACTAATCTTGCTCTAACATTTCATCTTGCTGTTGGGACTGCAAGTCAAACAATTCAGCAGAAGGAACCTCTGAAACTATGAGACTATATTATCACCAACCAACATCATGTCAGGTAGTGGTGAGACCCATTCCCACCATGTCTCACTCCCACTCCTTGGTTGTATAACCCAGGAAAGATCTCATCATACCACTACTTGTACCATACCCATATTCTTCCTCTTTTGCTGGTTGTGGCAAGTATGACAACAGTCTAGATGGTCTACCTGGTGTCACACTCAGCCACAGCAGCAAACTTGTGCTGCTACTTAAATACACAGTCATTTGGGGAAAACAATTTTTTCCCTTTCAGAGGTTCACCCCAGAACCTTGCAGATGTGGTGGCAGCACTATCTGTTATGATTGTGGTGAGCAACAATATCTGTTGCTGCTGGTGTGTTTTGAGTCACTGGGGATGTGGTGGTGGTACTAGTGGGCTCTGGTGTGTCTGAGTCACATCAGTGGATTCAATTCTGTCTACAGATGGGGTGCTTTGGAGTCTCTCAGTGACAGTGGATATGGCATGATCTGCTACTGGGTGACTCTGGAGTCTCTCAGTCACAAGGTATGTGGTAGACAGTGCCAGCAGAACTATCTGCTGCTGATGGGTTCAGGTATCTCTCAGTCACTGGGGATGTGTCATAGCTTACCTTGTGCTCGGCATCTTTCCACGCGTCATTTGCAGGCGTGAGGCTTCCGAGTGAAGCAGGCCTCTGTTTTATGCCATGCTTCCTGAAGTCTCCTCCTACCTACTTCCTGAGGAGGGGTTTAAAGGGCAGACTCGGTTACCCTTGCATTGTTGTTCAAAGCAGATCTATTACCTTGGGCTCTGTGTATGACCTGGCTTGTCTTCCATCCAACCTGGTGCTGACCTGTGGTTCTGTCTGATTATTCTTTTGTCTATCCCAATAGTGGACACCCTACCTGGTGCAGATCTGTGGCTCTGGCTGACTACCTGAACTGTGTATGACCTGACTTGTCTGACTACCCTCTCTGGTGCTCACTTGTGGCTCTGTCTGACTATTCTAATGTTTGTCCCTTGCAGACACCCAATCTAGTGTGGACCTGGGGCTCTGGCAGATTAGCTCAAGATCCTGTGTTCCTGCTCCTGCTCCTGTTCCGTTCCAGTTCCTACTCCTGGTTCCTGCTGAGACTACCTCCAGTAGTGTGGTCAAGCTTGGCAATCTACTATTTCTAATAGCAGTGCTTGCTGGCTTGTAACCAGCTGCTTGTTCCTGTTGTATTCTGTACATAGACGCAAGACCCGCACCTCACCCCTTGTCTCATACTTTACATGTGCCCCTCAGTTTTTCATCATTGTTTTTAAACACACAATAATTTAGCACTTTGGATGTATGATTGCATAATTTCTTATATCTGTATAAGACTATATTATAAATGTGCACTGTCTTCCTTTTTTATTTATCATGTTTATTGGACATACACTTCCTTTTATTGGACACTTAACCCTTTGAGTACCAGAGGGTTGTGTCGAATAAAGTGAAGTGTATGTTGAATAGAGATGGAGAAAGTTAGTCGAATATATGTCATATATGTCTCTGCCATTGATACGTTACTCGCAGCAGCAGCATACACAAACTGAGCATTATGGGTATTGTAGTTCAGTTTGAGTATGCTGCACAGCTGACTCCACCAACCCGACTTTGCCTGCAATTCCTTCAATAAACATTTGGAATGCTCACACTGTTCATAACCATATTCTTAAAACGGCAACATAATAATGTCACCATTTTAATCACTTATGCTCCGTATCAGGATGTGTAGACACCCTTCACACTTCCACCCTGCTGGACTGAACTGGATTACCCTCCCTGATGCACATCCCTGCCACTTCACTTGTGGACACAAATGGCACCCGGATATTCCAAGAGGTCCAACTGCAAATACATGCAGTCTGACTCTGGAGGCTCAATGTAATGGATGGAATCTACCATTACACTTTACTGCCAGGTAGCCAGCTGTAACAAGGGGCAGAGTGCTAGAAGGACCGACTGCCCATGGCTGTGAAGTGAGGCATTGGAGTATAATTTAACCTTTTCAGTGCCAGAGGGGTACACAACTCATTAATTCAATGCGTACATCTCTGACAGTCAAAGGCTTAAAAAATCTATACACATCTTTTATTATCTGATAAATATGCTGTGATGATACTGATATCACTTTCCTACATCTTAATTAAATACTTATTTGTTTTATCTGCTTTGCTTCTGGTTATCACTGTACGAGCAAACATATATTGCTCATTGTTTTCCATCCCCCCTTCCTCATCTACCACTTCACATCTATCTGATTCTTTGTTTCCTACCACCCTCCCCTACCCACAGACATGTCCTTTTTACCCTCACACACATGTCCTCTTTGTCTCTCCATCATATTAGCCCTCCAGTGACACAGCTAGGTACATATGTATGCATGCATGTGTGTGTATGGATATGTGCTATGTGTGCGTCTATGTACAATGATATCTTTATGTATGTATGCATGCATGTGTCTATGTATGCGTGTCTACAAAGATGTAACTAGAAGCCTCCGGGCCCTGGTGCAAGAAGTGCCACGGGCCCCCTCACCACATTGCCCCCCCTCAACCACATTGACCCCCTCCACAATGCCCCTCAATCTCCACAATGTCCCCATCTTCTGCCTCCTACCTGGAGCTCCCACATGGTCCTCTAAGTAATGCAGAGCGCTGGGAGATGATGTCATATCCCAGCACTCTGCATTACTAGAGCGCCGAAGGGAGATTGCAGGAGCCAGGTGGACGGGTTGCAGGGGGCGGCCGGGGCAAATACGACTCCTGCGACCCCTCTAGTTACGCTACTGTGTGTCTGAGTGTATGTATGTGTGTGTGTACTGGGTGTGTATATATGCAAGTGATTGTGTCTGTGCATGTGTTTATGCATGCATGTATGTGCGTGTCTATATGCATGTATGATATGTCTATGTATGTGTGAACTACAACTAACACACCCTTTACAGCACACTTTTATCCAAAAATCCCACTTCACATTACTATATAGAAAGAAAAAAAAACAGACGGGCAACGCCATCCCACTCTGCTAGTATAATATAGGATACATTGGTTAGGGGATAATTGTGTAGTGCTTGGTGTACTATATTTGTTTATTGTAACCCATTGAGTGTTACAGTGGTGATCAATGCACATCACTATGGCATTCATTGCTGTCCTTGGTACTGGAAGCCTTCTCTTTATTCCCCTACTGGTCAAGTAGGGAAGCACAGAGAGAATGCTGTTCAGCTTCAGAATTGTCATAGTGTTTGTGATGTGTGAGGGGAGGAGATCCCTTCCACACCGATGGCACTTCGAAAATCCTGTATGCTAATAGGAACCTTCTCCAACCCTCCCCTTCTATCTGACAATTTTTGTGAATATGTCGATTTGTGTGCAGATCGAATTGTCGGTGTGATTCAAACACATCGACAATATCATATCAACAACATCGACATTTAGTGCATCTAGGCTCAGAAGTTTTAATAATACATATTTAAGATAGTAGAAGGTGGCAATGGAATACTTCAGGTTTAAGCCACTTGCCCCCCACCCGCCTTCTGAACATTGCCCAGATAACTTTGGAAAGGTATGTCTGTGAAAGATAGGTCAAAAACCTGCAGGTTTTGAGCCATACTTCCAAATACCCACAGTGTGTGTAATAAGATCACTGAACTAACTGCAGTAAGTGAGGATGTGGACCTAGTGAGGATTACCAAGGCCAGATGAAATTAAAAATTGAATGGAATGTAGTAATACATACCCTATGAGCAGAGGACTAAGATCAGCTGCTGGTCCAGGTTATAACTAAGACGACAGTGAAAGGTGAGTTTATCATTACGGGGATTTTACTCTGCCTTATGTGGACAGGAAAAAACAAGCAGACTACTCAGCCAGGAGTAGAGATATCCTAAATTCTTTAAAGGGATTATTTTCTCTCTTAGGCAATTAGTAGAAGAGCCAGCTAGGAAGAAAGCCATACTAGATTTATTATTTACAAATGGAGACTTGGTTTCTGTTATATCTGCTGGAGAGTGTTCGGGCTCCATGGATCATCAATCAGTGTGGTTTAGTATAAGGACAGAGGAGTTATACCACACTAAAACAAAGGTTCTAGAGTTTAGAAAGGCTGATTTTTCTAAAATGGAAACATATTTGGATCAGTGTTTAACAGCATGGAGGTCTTTAAATGGAGTTCAAGAGAAACTGGATTATTTCAAATCTGTTTTTCATTTAAGGCAACAGAGCACTGCATTAGACTTGTCAGTAAGGGTATAAGAAAACAAAAACCGATGTGGGACTCTGAAGAAGTGGCAAATATAGTAAAGGAGAAAAAAGTAGCATTTTGTAAATATAAGCAGATGCAGAAGGAGGAAAATAAGTATTTATACAAGGCTAGGCTGAAGGAAGCTAAATGAATTATTAGATGTGATAATACAAAGCACACAGAGGAGAAAATTGCGAAATGAGAAAATTAACTTTAATAGTTAAACCAAAGACAAAAAATGGAAGATATATAAATGAAGATAAAGGTACAGCTGACTGCATCAATGAATATTTCTGTTCAGTTTTTACAGAGGAAGCGGTATAAAACAAAAAATAGTAAAGCATGTGAGGTTTCCATGTTTACAGAAGAAGAAGTTTTGCTTCAACTCTCTAAGGTAAAAACAGATAAATCAATGGGACCAGATGGGATACACTACAAGTTAATTACGTGTAGTATCATGTCATGAAAGAGCTAGCAGGAAAGAATATGGCAGCTACAGACCAGTAGCAGTGGAACAATTTATGGAAATCATGTTAAAGAATTCTTAAATATCTGGGCTTGCAGTAGGAAGAGCTCTTAGATTTTTTTGACTGGGTAAATAAAATAATAGACCAGGGGGGGGAGCAGTAGATATAACTTGTTAAGAGTTCAGTAATGCATTTGACATGGTCCCTGTCACGGTCCTCCATGCTTACCCCATCCTTGACAGTAGTTGGACTGGCTTTGGGGCAGTTTGGAGCATGCGTGTCGGGAGTCGGATGACGTCAGGAGTTGCTCCGTTGTCATCAAGGATGCGCCTTTGCCTTATTAAGCTCTGTTAGGCTGGGACTTGGCACTCAGTTGCAGCTTAAGTACCAGGCATTACGTTATGTGATCCATTGAGTGTTCTGCTTTCAGTTTATCCCTGCTTCAGCCCCTGACCTTGCCACAGCATTGCTCCAGGCCTGCCTTTGGGATCTTCTGCTTCCTGCCCATCTGGACTTCAGCATTTCTCCAGGCCTGCCTTTTGAATCTTCTGCCTTTCCTGAGCTTCAGGTACTGACCTCGGCTTGTTAACTTTATTTGCACCCACTCTACCTGCCCTGACCTTGGCTTGATAACTGGACTTGCCCCTACTCAACCTGCCCTGTCCTTGGCTTGTTAACTGAACCTGCACATATTCAACCTGCGCTGACCTCTGGCATTGTTATATGGACCTGCATATATTCAGCCTGCCCTGACCTCTGGCATTGTTAACTGGACTTGTACATATTCTGCCTGCCCTGACCTCTGGCATTTCTTCTGGACCCTGCACATTCACTTCTCCTGTATTTGTCTGGCTGATTCTGGCCTATTGCTGGATTTTATCTTTGGCCTTCAGGTACTATTCTTTGCCTTGACCCTCAACACAATTCTCAATGTCATCTGCTGTCTATCAAGTCTGCCTCAGTCACAGAGCTCACATCAGACTCCAAGTCAGCTGTCTAATATATTTATTTGTTTAATTATTTTATCTTATCACAGTTAGAGGTCCAAGCCCTAATGAAACATTGATTTGTAGGATTTAGACTTTTTAGAGGCCCAAGCCCTGATTTGTAGGACTTAAGCTTGTTTGCACAAGCCCTAATGAAACATTGATTTGTAGGACTTAGATTTGTTAGAAACAAACCCCCCAAAATTGTTTATTTTTTTATAGGACTACTTTATTTTTTTTTAAGCACAAGCCCTGAGAAAAAATACAATGCCCTACTGGCCTAGTGCCAGCAGGTCATGTTGGCCAGTGGCCACTGGTCATTGTCAAATGTCCTCCTGAGTCCATAATTACAGAATTTGCAACAACTGTTCTTGCTGCTGCTGAGTTGTTTAGGCAGCTGAAAGGGAATGGGATCAACAATAGCAGTAACATGGAAGATGGATGATGAAGGTTCCACTTGCCAATACTGGCTCCAGTTATGCGCCTGAGGAAGTAGCAGCACAATAAGTAGCCCCCAGTATATGTGGAGAAAAGAATAAGTTGGACAATAATTCTTCTATACCTGCGCCTCCCCCAATATCATGGGTGTGTTGTTATTAGAATATAAATTTTCCCCTTGAGAGCAGGAACTGTGCCTCTCATCAGCACCTGTAATGTGCACAGTGTGTGTGGTAAATAACATCTGAGGGCACAACTGTATCCAAACACCATGACACCATAACCTAAGTACAGTTGGTGTCACTATATCCCTTGTCCACAACCGGTTAAGGACACATGACAACTCGATCACAGTTTAATAGTAATGATGAACCCACCCTGCCAGCATCTTAGCATGTTCTGTGGGATGGAATCTCCTCATATGCCGTTTGATGACCTGGTATCGATTCTCCTCCACCACACTGGCATGTGTGGTCAGTGCACAGTGTTCAATGGGTGGAGATGAACTGCCACATCCTAACATCAACAGAGTGTCTATCATTTGGTGGGGGAGGTAACGATGAATGAGGTGGATTGGCAGAAGATGTAGTTACCTAGAAGGTGATGGCGAGCTAGTTGTTTCACTTGTCATGGAACTTCCAATCTCTGTCTGGGTTTCTCTATTCTTCCTCCTCTTTGATCTTCGCCTCACCTCTTGTTGCCTTTCTGGAGAGTTGGGGGTACAGCAACAGCAGTGCTTGATTTCTGTGGTGGGGGTTTGTCTTTCACATGTTTGACATAAATGTCATGGTGTCTGTTTTTCTTGTGTGATATCAGTGCGGTTGTGCCAAGGAGCATTCCCTCCTTTCCCTTTCTCACAAATTTTGCACAGTGCCATTGGTTATGACTGCACTGTGCCTGCCCCAAGACAAAAATAGTCCCACACCCATAACTTCAGGGGATAGGGAACAGGTGGAGAAGAATGGCCTCTTTCTACTTGTTCTCCACATTCCCTTGATTGTCTGGGGCAGTGGATGATTCTGCTGCTGTTGATGCTACTGCCTCAGAATGAGCACTACAACTAGGACCAGGAGTATTGCTTCTGCTGGTAAGTGGAACCTGTCCTAGTCCCGCTTCACTTGTTGACCCCATTCCCACAGTGTCCACGGTGGTCTGTGGCACACTAGCCTGCTCCACAGAATCCTGCAGCTTTTGCAACTCAGCAGCAGCAGGAATTAGAGCAGTTGCAAATTCCAAAAGCTCACTGCTTTTGGTGGTGGTGATGCCCATCCTAATCCCTGTCTCTCATTTCTTCTCAGTTCTGGCTAAAAAAGGCCATCAATGTTTCTTCGACCCCAGCTTCTCCACCATCATCATCATCATCATCATCATCACCACCACTAGTCCGACTCCCTATGTGTTGCTGCTGCTCTATTACACACATCTCAGTGCTGGTTAGAGGAGGGGATGAGCAATGTAACAGAGGGTCCCCCTAATGTCACACTTGTAATTTCTTGGTGATGAGAAGAAAGCAGATGCTAAGATGCTGGCAGGGAGGGTTCATCATTACTATTAAACTGTGAGCAAGTTGTCATGTGTCCTTAACCGGTTGTGGACAAGGGGTATAGTGACACCAGCTGTACTTAGGTTATGGTGTCATGGTGTTTGGATACAGTTGTGCCCTCAGATGTTATTTACCACACACACTGTGCACATTACAGGTGCTGATGAGAGGCACAGTTCCTGCTCTCAAGGGAAAAATTTATATTCTAATATACACAGGCAGCTGATCAGTGATCCTGGTGGTGGTGGTGGTATTATTTCTGTGCCTGCTTTCCACTACCAGATCTTGCTTCTTCAGGGTTATGTTTCATCTGGACACTGTCGTGAAGGGAAGGGGACTCCCATAGCCAGAGGAATAGTGTGGGCTCCCTTGACCACTAGTCTGGACACTCTCAAATGCTTCCCCTGCCACTCCCCTAACACTAGTCCCACCGGCTGCTTCAACATTACTTTTACTACTACTAACACTAACCACATCAAGATCAGCCCCAATGTCTTCCTACTCACAGTAATAGTAATATGAGGATATTGATTACCCTGTTCTTCACTCCTAACACTAGCAAGCTGCTAGACCTTCTTAGTAGTAGTACTAACACTGGTGGGACTGCTTGGGGATGGCAAGTGTGACATGGGGCCCCCTGCTGTCACACTTGGCAACATCTTCTCCTTTCCCCCTCCTGAATATTACAAGACACACTAGCATCAGGTTTAGCACTGGTGGCAGCAGATTCAGCACTGCTAGCAGGCACAGCACTGCTGGCAGCAGGGGCAGCACATCTAACAGCAGGCAGAATATTGGTGGCAGCAGAATCAGCACTGGCAGCAGACACAGCACAACAGGCACAGCACTGGAGGCAGAAGGAGCAGCACATCTGACTGCAGGTAAAGCAATGGTTGTCACAGTAGCAGGGGCAGCACATCTGACAGCAGGTGGAGCACTAGTGGCAGCAGAAGCAGCATGTCTGGCAGCAACCACAGGCAGCTGTCCTGTCCTGCTCTCACTACTACCCTTCCTTGGCATTAATTTTCCCAGGATCCCTAGGGGTAGTTTAGGGGGAGTGGACAGCATTGGTTCTGTAGTGCTCACTTCCTCCTCCTCCTCAGACTCAGTGGAGGTATAAGGGTCCTTCCAGTTCTTCCTTTTATTATTGCTAAACTTTCTCATAGTTATAGCAGTCACTATTAGCCTTTCCTGCCTCCTCCAATCACAGGGCACTATGCCTGATGGAAGTGAATCAATAAATATTATGAATCATTTTTTTTTCCTATTACTGAACTAAGTTCCTAAGTACACATGGTGTATTCCATGAGGTCAAGGTGCTTTATTCACCATAACATTTTCCAGTCTCATTTGGATTTTGTCCTCAGTATGCCATGTATATGATGAAGAAAATTCTGTGATTCTATTTGCTCATAGCCTGCCAATTTTGCTTTATTTCTATATACAGAAGAAAAGAATGTGTTTAAGGTGTCAGCCACAGCCTTATCCACACTAATCAATTTACTTGTCTTAGCCTTAAAGGGATAGTAATACTTCATTTTAACTTTATTTTATTTTGTAGGCATTAAAAAAATATGAAGAATGATATAAGTCTTATCTCTCAAACCTTTATGGTTTAAGAGATATTCACAAGCAAAGTTTCCCCTTCCGCCCCTTTTTCCTAGTGTAAGCCATCTCTTCTCAGATGGGGACACTGGTTGTAAGACCAGACAGATAACAGCAGGGCACAATCTTCTTACAATGAAAACAATGAAAGCCCTGCCCCCCTTGACAAGCTTTTCAGCTTTTTCCCTTATCTTAATTGAAGATTGTCCAGCTCCACAGTCTACATGGGCACCTCCCTTCTGCTCTGGCTGAAAAGTGTTACATCGGTAAAAGGGGCGGGAGGGGGACACTTTGTCATTGAATTACTCTTGAACTACAACTCTGACAGAATTGAAATAACACTCTCCAAAGTCCAAATACTATGATGATTAATTAGAGCTGCTTTTATTATGAAATGTTACTATCCCTTTAAGATGGTCAATAGCAATCTTAATATATTTGTATTTATATGCTTGTAGAATTGTTTAGCTAGCTTAATTACTTGTTTGCAGATTTTTTTAAATGCTTTATATGTTTCAAAGATGCATCTGACCCTTCTGTCATAAACAGTTTACTAGCCTGCTTCATATTTCTCATTTCCCTGCAAACTTCTTTATTAAGCCACATTGGTCTTAATTTGCTCCTCTTGTACTTATTTCCCAATGGTATATCCCTCTGAGTGCCAGAGGGGTATGCAATGCATTGCAAAGAAATGCATTGTGTACCCCTCTGGCACTCAAATGTATATACTGAGGCATATATTTATCTAAGAGCATTTTAAGCAAATTCCATCTTTCTTGTGCATTTTTATCTTTGAAGATTACATCCCACTGAATGTCCTTTTAATACTGCTTAGCTTTTAGCACTGAAAAATAAGCCTTTTTTAAAACGGAATGTTTTGGTTAAACTCTTGCTATTGGGTTTCTCAGCAAGTTTCAAAGGATACCATATTGTGGCCACTTCTGCATAAATATTCCTTTACTTGTACACTGTTTACCATGTCAGATTTGTTTTAGAGCAGTAGGTTCAGCAAGCCCTCTTTTCTAATTGGCTCCTCTACTAGTTGGGACATTGTCATTAACCATACTTAAAAATATTTCCGTTGTTGTGCTGATGTCATATTCTCCAGTCAAATACAGGATAGCTGAAATCTCCCATTATGATTACATTTCCTGACCAAGAAACCTTTTCCATTTGCAGTAACAGTTTGCCTTAAGACTCTACAATATTAGGTGGCTTACAGCAAATTCCAATTAACAAAGTTTTATTATGTATGCCCTCAATGTGCATTTCAACCCACAGGGCCTCTACATTCTCACTAGGCCCTTCAATAATTTCTTCCCTTATACAGGTTTTAAGGCATGCTATAGATGTATATCTATATCTATCTATATATATATATATATATAGATAGATATAGATATATATATATACCCCCTCCCCTTGTATTAAACCTATCCTTACTCAAAAGAGAATAACACTCTAGATTGACTGCCCAGTCAGGTGCATCATCTAATCAGGTTTCAGACATACCAATTAAATCATACTGCTCACACATTGCAGTCAGTTCCAGTTGCACCATCTTACCAGCCAGACTATGAGCATTTACATGCATATATTCTATGTTACTGCAATTCTTTACAATTATATTCTTTTACATATTTATTTGCCTTTTATCAGGCTGCAATATAGGTACCTCCCCCTCAGATGAATTAGCCCACCTCCCTCTCCACCGACATGCCCCTTCTTCAAACCAATTTCCTCATTTATATAGCCTTCCTCATGCTGTACCTTATGGTTCACTATCAAAATATTGGCCGCTATCACGTGACCAACTAAATGGCACTTTAACCATGTTGCCGGGATGAAAAGGGCGACATGAAAACGTCACCTGCAACAAAGGATGAGATTCTCAAATAGCGGGCTTAACACCGCTCATTTGAGTGCCCGTACGAGATTATCATAAACATACATTGCTGATATGTGTGTCTTCATAGGTGGACTATAGAAATCTCGCCATCAAGGCAGAACAGTTCTGTGTGTACTCCCTCTCTCCTTCTCCTCGGTGTCTGTAGCTCAAAATAAACAATAAAATCATCTCACCATATAATATATTTCACTTCTGCTTCAGTATTTTTGCAAAATATACTGCTTCAATATGTGCACATTCTGTAGGGTTGTCTTTTGCAGATCGTAATATTATTTTTTTTAATCATCATTATGATCCACGGACACCGAGGGGAAGGAGAGCGGGAGTACACACAGAACTGTTCTGCCTTGATGGTGAGATTTCTATAGCCCATCTATGAAGGCACACATATCAGCAAGGTATGTTTATGATAATATCAGCCTTTTGATGTGGGTGAGATTCTCATGTCACCCTTTTCATCCTGGCAACAAGGTTAATATGCCATTTATTTTGTCACCCAATAGTGGGCGACATTTCAAAAGGATGCTGTGTTGTATCCCCCTTCCCCTCCTTTCTTTGTTCTAAGTATCCTCCAACCCTCTAACTATCCTAACCCATAGCACCATAGCTCCCTTTCTGCTAAGCTGCAATCAAACTCGATATAAAGATTTCACCCAAGGGAAATGACAATCCAGTGCTCTAGGAACCCAAACCTGTCCAGCTTACACCAAGAATTTAGTCATGCATTTAATTACTTAAAGGGATAGTAATACTTCGTTTTAACTTTATTTTATTTTGTAGGCATTAAAAAAACATGAAGAATGATATAAGTCTTATCTCTCAAACCTTTATGGTTTAAGAGATATTCACAAGCAAAGTGTCCCCCTCCCGCCCCTTTTACTGATGTAACACTTTTCAGCCTGAGCAGAAGGGAGCTGCCCAGGTAGACTGCAGAGAGGGACAATCTTCAATTAAGATAACGGAAAAACCTGAAAAGCTTGTCAAGGGGGGCAGGGATTTCATTGTTTTCATAGGAATAAGAGTGTCCCCTTCTGTTATCTGTCCAGTCTATGGACTGCATTCCACATCTGAGAAGAGATTGTTTACACTAGGTAAAAGGGGCGGGAGGGGGAAACTTTGCTTGTGAATATCTCATAAACCATAAAGGTTTGAGAGATAAGACTTATATCATTCTTCATGTTTTTTTAATGCCTACAAAATAAAATAAAGTTAAAACGAAGTATTACTATCCCTTTAATCTTCTATTACCTTTAGGATGCAGCAAATGGCACACATAGTATTTCAGAACATACTACCTTAGAGGTCATTTGCTTAAGCTTTTAACCTAAATCCTTGAAATCCTTCTTTACAGACCTCCATTTTTCACTGACTACATCATTGTTACCAATATGTACCATGACAGCTGGGTCATACCTAGCCCCTACCAACAATCTATAAACTTGAACTGCATCACATCAAACCCAAGCACTCGGGAGATGGCAAATTGTTCTACTGTAGAGATTGTGACAACAAATTACCCTGTCTGTCTTCCTAATAATGTAATCCCCTACCACCACCATCTATTTATATCTGCCCGAGTCTTAGATCAGTGATAGGGGGCTGTTCTCCCAGCTGTTAAACAGAATAGTTCTCTCCAGCAAAGGCATTAATGTGCCAACAGCCCTAAGATCATCACCCAATGTGTAGCAAATCTGTTAGGGTAAATACAGGAGAGTATTCCTCTCCCCCCTTGCTACATCTAACTGTAATCCATCTAGCTGCCTGCTCATTCTTTTTGCAGATTCCACCCACAAAAACTTCCTACATCAACTTTCTTCTGCTCAGTGAGCAGCAAACCCCTCTCAAGATTGGCCATCTCCCTCAGAGTTGCAACTTGCTTCTCTAATTTGAGCTTCCAAAGAGGCTACTTGCTGACATCCACCAGAGGGGCACACACCCTGGAACGCTTGTTCCAGGTGTGCAAACATATAGCAGCTTGTCATGTCAGTTACTACTAGTTAAAAGGCAGGCATAAAAAAATATATATGCACAATTAAATTAATAAATATTTGTTCCCCTGTATTTGAATATCCTGTTATTTAAATTCCCATCACTTATCACACTGCTGCACTTACACTCTGCTCAAGATTCACATGATCAGGTATTTAGTGTCCCTCTACTTTATATAACAGAAATTCACCAATCAAAACCCAACATGCAACAAGAAACACAGACACATGTGTTTATTTCAGCTCACAGCTTACACACTTCACTCTGCAGAAAGCCACCAATTACTACACAGCAGACAACAAGAAACACACCACCACAGACACAGATTGAAATCAATCACATTGCGGTGATGTTGTTGGTTTACTCTCCAAATTGCTCAACTTGGTTCAGTTGGTTTACTCACAGTGTCCACTTAAGGGGAGGACTGAGCAACCCAGCATTGAAAGAGTTTGCAGCAACACTTCTTTTTAACTTTTACAGAGCTAAGTTGCTCATATATCATGCTTTAGAAGGAATACTACACGCAAAATGCTCCATATCTTGAAGCATATGGCCCTCGGTGTAATATGCACCTTCCTTTGGCATGAATGAGAGTCACTTGAATTGGACTTGATTGAATCCAGTTCAAGTAAATAGAGGTTACATCTCACTCTGTGACATTTCTGACTGGCTAAACTGTGGAAAAATTCTTGCTAAATCCAGGTCCAGAGTTTCCATTTGAAATAGTAGGGCCACCTCAGCTGTGCTGTGTACACCCGTATTCTGTGTCACAAATTCCAGTGCCCCTACACCTCATACCTGCTCCTGTTATGTGGTGGCTGTTTTTGTCTCTATTTTTTTCCAGTTTGTATACCAGTTTAAATACCACTTCTCAGACCATCATTAAACCTCCTGCATGCTGGAGAGGTCTTCCATACATTGATTTGCTATATGCTGGAGATTTCTCTAGTATCCAAATGGTTGAGAGTTTTTTTTTGTATGATTTTATGTTATTCACCAAGCTAAAGAGCTGCAGTTCTGAACAAGACACCTAGGGCGAAGGGGGGGGGGGGGGCGTCCTGGAAATCTCTTTAGCATTCAATATGTTAAAATCCCAATTTAAATCAATAAGAATAATGTGATTTTTTATTTTCCTCATATGTTTCAGTTGGTTAGCTCCAGACTTGCACCTCTTTATCTTGATTAATTAGGCCTTACATTTTTTTTTCTGTGCTTGGCAATAGTAGACGGGGCTGTGTAAATTAGTTTAGTGGGTGGAGCTATGGTCATCTAGGCTGACTTACCTAGGATGCCTGAGCTGTAAATCTGACTCTGGCTGCATCTATATTAATTCCATTGTTTGAAAAGTCTAACCAGCTGCTGTTGTTTCGAGTACCTCAGGTGCCTTAGCAATATTCTCTCTAACACTGCATATTTCCAGCTCATAGAGTGTGCAACAAAAGAAGACGTTTAGATCCAAATAAGTAAGTATATGATTTGCCTCTATCTGGCTATCTTAGTGTGGGAGCAATTTTACCACAATATGGATATGCTTTATAATTAAACATTTAAATGTAATGATTATAGGAATACAAAATGTAGAATTATACAAAATCAGTGTTGAGTGAATTTAGATGTACAATAATACCCAGTATTTTTCAGCATCTTTATTTACATTTTGAGTTCTAGTGAGGTATCCATTGTGTTTCAGTGCCATGTACTGGATACCTCTCTGGCATTCAAATGGTTTTTAAAGGGATAGCAATGTTTCATAATAAAAGCAGCTCTAATTAATCATCATAGTATTTGGACTTTGGAGAGTGTTATTTCAGTTCAAGAGTAATTCAATGACAAAGTATCCCCCTCCCACCCCTTTTACTCGTAACACTGCTCAGCCAGAGCAGAAGGGAGGTGCCCAGGTAGATTACAGAGAGGGATAATCTTCAATTAAGATAAGGGAAAAACCTGAAAAACTTGTCAAGGGGGACAGGGCTTTCATTGTTCTCATAGGAATAAGATTGTCCCCTTCTGTTATCTGTCTGGTCTATGGACTGCATTCCACATCTGAGAAGAGATGGCTTACACTAGGTAAAAGGGGAGGGAGGGGAACTTTGCTTGTGAATATCTCTCAAACCATAAAGGTTTGAGAGATAAGACTTATATCATTCTTCATGTTTTTTTAATGCCTACAAAATAAAATAAAGATAAAACGAAGTATTACTATCCCTTTAAGCAGCTAGTTTTAATTGAACATTTGTTTTGAACCTTTGTGTTAAGCATTAAAATAGAAATGTTGCAGCCACTGTGCCTGGTGCCTGACTACTCACTGAACTACAAGGCCAAATCTAAGCCTTATTCTTCAATCAAGAGGTGCAGGTCTGGAGTAAACCAACTACCCCACAGGGGACAATCAAATTCCCAAATGCCATTTTATATGAATGGTAATTTTTACATCTTGAATGCTAGAAGTGTCCCTTTGTGGGGCAATGAGTTGGAGGCTTCTAGCATTTAAATCAATGAGATTTCCTATTTCCCTCCTGTGGTGTAGTTGTTTTTCTCTGCAGTTGCACCTCTTTAGCATAATGAATATGTTCTACTGCAGGGGCATTCAAGCTTCTTTCAAACGTGGGCCATGTGAACGGAAGGCCATAAGTATGAGAGCCGCATTATATTTTTATTGATAATGATGTTGAATTATAGCCTGCCCACTCTTCAGAAACATGGATTTATTTAGTGACCAAGTCAATGACAGCTCATATTTAATTATTCTTGAACTGTAGAGTACTGGCAAGAAAGGTGTTAGGTTTTACTGACCTACGAAGTCAAGAGTGCTAGGTAACTAAGTTTTTTTGTTTGTTTTTTTATCTCGGACTAGCCACATAAGACGGGTTGCATTTGGTCCATGGGCCATATAGAGTATACAACAAAAAACTAGTAATGTCCATTGTGTACAACACAACTTCAGAATTTCCGGGCAAAGAGGTAGGGTAATGGCATGGCTAAACTATTCTCCAGTGTCATATCGAGGAAAAGAAAATTTGTCAGATACGACAAGAAATGCCTTGCAAAAGACAAACTTGTACGTTAAAAGAAAAGTTGAGGGAATGTTAAGTTATGAATGCGAAAAACCTATAATAATTTAAGGAAACACAACAAAAGCACAATTACCATACCTATATACCGACATTTTAGTTGTTAGTTAGGACATTTTTGTCATTAGTTAGGACATTTTTGTCATTACAAATGATAATTTCATTCAGGATTGGTACTTCAATGACAAAACAACATTTTTCCAATCACAACCGACATTCTCTGAAAATTTTAATGAGCCAAACGACACTGTACTTTAAAGCTATTTCACATATGGCCCTAAGAAGGATTTTTATAAATCTCCCACTTTGAGACAATTTTAATGACACATTCTTTATTATTCCAGTTTTTTTAAATCTCCCCCATAGCCCATAATTACGAAACCAAAACTGGAGTTATTAGGGAGTAAACAAACCTCTCTATAGGAAAAAAAAAACCTGTTAAATTAAATTGGGCTTTTAATGTCTTCAGTGCTAGAGAAGACTCCAAAGCATTTCTGGCATTCAATGGGTTAAAACTCTCTATTCAAATACAAGGGAATTTAGGAATTTTCATTTTGTCACCTGTGGTGCAGCTGGTTTACTCCAGAATAACTCCAGTTATAAATATGGACCTATGCTTCTTATTCAGTTATTTTCATTTGATTTTTAATAGCAAATCATCTGCACCACAGAGGATAAATGAAATAACTCCAGTTATATAAATGGGGTCTGTTAACCTGTTGAGTGCCAGACGGGTATGCAGCACAATGCTTTGCAATGCGTTGGTACCCCCAGCAATCAAAAGGGTTAATCCCTTGACTATTACAGAGGTCTCAAACATATTGCAAAGTAATACACTGGGGATATATGTAGAATTTATAAGTCCCATTTAAACCTTAGAATGCCAGATGGGTACTCCAAGCAATGCGTTGTGCACCCTTCTGGCACTCAAAAGGTTAAATCAATTGTTTTTTTTATTCTGAATGTGTCCCTTATCCTCTGGTTGTTTTGCTCAAGACTTGCACATCCTTAGTTTATTAAATGCAGCCCTATTTCATAAAATACAAAGAGATTTAAAAAAAATGTAAATTATATTATTGGACCTATGATTTGAATATATTTATTAAATGCTGCAGGTATGTGGGATATCTTAAAAGAGAGAATAACCATAAAACAAAATTTTAAATGAATAAGTTACAGGTATTATTTTTGGCTTTTTCTAAGAATCACATAAAAATGCTGAAGCAATACCATACAATAAGTCATTTATACATTAACAGTCATCTAGACATTATGGTTACATCAGACTAGAAACTATAATATTTAAATATCTAAAGTTAAATAAAATTGAATCAAGTTACTGTATAAAGGGGAAAATGGGAGCTTTAACATGGAATGGTAGTTGCAAAAGGAACTGACAGAGGGGGTACTCAATGCATTGCTTTGCAATGTGTTGTGTACCCCTCTGGCACTCAAAGAGTGAAATCTCTATTTATTGAAGTTTATGAAATGTACATGACATTTTGAGGGGTCTTCCCCATTCTTCATCAAGTGTATAATAAGGAAATAGAAAATGCAGTCACATATATAAATATACAATAAATAATATTTATAGTGAACATGTGGAATTCTTGTGGGTTGAAATAGTCAATGGGGGTAAAATTGCCCAGAAAATATTAGTGTTATTTGTTACAAACCACCAAACATTGGTGACCTTGTAGAATTAAATCTATAAATGCAAATAGAAAAGGCTTCTCAAATATGGAGAACTATAATTATGGGGGATTTTAATTATCCAGAAATAGACTGGAAATATGGAACAACTAATTCTGCTAAAACCAGTAAGTTTATGAACTTGTTGAATTACAATTTTTTGTCTCAACTAGTACAGACATCAACAAGAGGGGATGTGTGTCTGGATCAGGGAATAACTAACCTCCAAATAAGGGAGCATTTGGGGAATAGTGATCATGACATGGTATGATTTCATTTGAGATTAATTTAAAAAAGAAATTTGATATGGGTTTCACCAAAACATTGAATCTTAAAAAATGCCAACTTTAGCAGGTTTAATGCATCTCTTGGTCTTGTTCACTGGAATGCAACATTTTCTGGAAAAATCACAGAAAGTAAGTTGAATGCCTTCAAAATAACATTACAAAACATGCATATAAATTTATACCTTTTGGAAACAAATATAAAAGGAGCTAATTAAAACCAATGTGGCTAACCTGTAAAGTAATTCATGAAATAAATAAGAAGAAAGAGCATTTAAACATTATAAAGCTGAGAGATCAGTAGAGGCATTTGCGAAATACAAAGATGCCAACAAAACCTGTAAAAAGGAGATTAAATTAGCTAAGTTGGAGAATTAAAAAATAATTGCTATGGAAAGCAAGAGCAATCACAAAAAAATCTTTTAATACATTTATGGCAAAAAATTGTTGGGTCTTTGTTATCTGAAACAGGTGAGATGGTCAGTGGGGAAGACCCGATGGACAAGAACCTACAAACTACTTTTACAGAACAGTCACACCAAGCATGGGATTGGATGACACAAGAAAAAGTGTTAAAACAATTAAATGGTGTTAAGATAGACAAAGCCTCAATGCCGGATGGTATATACCCAAGGGTACTTACAGAGCTAAGCCGGGCACTGGCCAGACCATTATTTTTGATTTTCAGGGATTCTTTTATTTCAGGTATGGTGCCCACAGAATGGTGTAAAGCAGATCTGGTGCTCATATTTAAAAAGGGATCAAAATTCCAGCTGGGAAATTACAGACCTGTAAGCTTGACATCTGTGGTGGGGAAACTGTTTGAAGGGATGCTCAGGGAATATATTCAAGAACTCAACTTGAACAGGAATATCATTAGCATGTGTCAACATGGGTTTGTGAAAGACAGGTCTTGTCAGACTAACTTGATTACATTTTATGAAAAAGTGAGTAAAAATATAGATTTGGGTGCGGCAGTTTATGTGATTTATTTAGACTTTGCCAAAGCATTTGATACGGTCCCACACAAAAGGTTACTGTACAAATTGAATGAAATAGGCTTAGGGGCAAACTATTGTTCATGGACTGGAAATTGGCTGAAATATAGAATGCAAAGAGTGGTGGTAAATGGGAAATTCTCCAACTGTACAAACGTGATAAGTGGAGTGCCTCAGGGATTTGTCCTGGCTGGGACCTCTTCATTTAATTTGTTTATTAATGATCTCCCAGAGGGCCTAATGAGCCATGTATCAGTGTTTGTTGATGACACAAAATTAAGTAAGGTAATAAAGTCTGAACTGGATGTGTCTTCATTACAAGAGGATTTGGAGAAATTGGGTAACTGGGCAGGCAAATGACAAATGAGATTCAGTATAGACAAGTGTAAATTTATGCGTTTAGGTATAATAGTAAATATGTAACATATAGTTTAAATGGTGTTTCTTTGGGCAATTCTACTAATAAAAAGGATTTAGGAGTAATGGTTGACAATAGACTTAGCAGTAATGCGCAGTGCCATCTGGCAGCTGAAAAGGCCAATAAGATATTGGAATTATTAAAAGGGGGTATCAACTCACGGGAGGAAGATATTATTCTGCCTCTTTACAGGTCCATGTTAAGATCCCACCTTGAATATGCAGTTCACTTCAGACCACCGTTTCTGAAAAAGGACATTATGGAACTGGAGAAAGTGCAGATGAGGGCTACAAAACTAATAAAGTGAATGGAAAGTTTTAGTTATGAAGAAAGGCTAGATGTGTACGCACTAGGGAAAAGGTGCCTTAGAGGTGATATGATACCATTATATAAAAATGTTCAGGACCCAGGGATCTCCAAAGACATGTTCATTAACAGAACAGTACAAAGGACAAGGGGTCACCCACTTAGACTTGAGGAAAGAAGATTTCATCTACAAGAGTGGAAGGGATTCTTTACAGTAAGGACACTAAAGGTATGGAATTCACTGCTTGAGGAGGTGGTGTTATTGAATACATTAGATGTCTTTAAAAAGGGACTGGATACATTTTTAAAAGAGCAGACCATGGAGGGCTATGTATGTTAGAACTGGGATTAATATTTATTTAGTTCTTGTTGATCTAAGGAGAAATCTGATTGCCATTTGGAATCAAGAAGGCATTTTTCCCCCCATTCAAAGCAGAATTTGAAATTGCTGTAATAAGGGTTTTTTTTGTCTTCTTTTGGATCAACAACGGTAAACAGGAATAGGAAAAGGGTTGAACTTGATGGACGCAAGTCTATTGTCAACCTAAACTATATATATAATGTCACTAACATGACATTATACATTGAAAACACAATTAAGTGAATGCAAAATTGTTTACAATATAATAGCCTAATAATAATGATAATAAAGTATTTCATTTGTGCTAAGGAACAAGCATGTTTTGTTCCCATCAGAAAGAGTGCAGAAATCACTGAATATTGTGTTTATAAAACAAGATCCAAAGCAAGCATTTTAAAATGAGAAACAGCGTTTATAAAATATAGAAAACATAAACTTGCTAAATTGGAGATCATGTCTAAAAAACCCCATAGTGAATTCTTGTCAAACACAAATATACAAAAGCAAGAAAATAAAAAGGCCCCAAATAATTTAGAGTAGCCCTGTAGATCTCCCTTTGCAAAATGTTCTTGTTTAGGTACTTGACTCCTGGTTTTAATTCCATCTAATCAAGGCTGAGTCATGTCTTTTGGGAAATCTGATGTTTAGGTGTCAAAAATGGTGTCTAACCAGATAAATTGCAGAGAGTGTTATGGGTGATCATCAAGTCTTATTCTTGTTTTTCTGAGCAACATAAATTAAACTTCATAGATGCAAAAATTAAATAAATTACCCTTTTTGTCTCACATGCTTAAAAATTAATTAGATTTTATTGTTCAGGATATATTTGTGTTAAATATTCACCCTCAACACTTTTGAGGGCCGGAGAGGTATCTTGCAATGCTTTGGATATCTCTCTGTTGTTCATATAGTTAATTATAAGGCTGAAAGAACTACCGTTGCCTAATTCTAGATCTTCAAAATTACTGTTTTTTATTCTCTCTGTTTTTTTAATGCCCAGTTTGTCTCAACCTTCTATATAAAGCACAGACATACAACAAGAACAACAGGAAATAAATAAATATGGACATAATAAAAACAACAGCCAAAATACACCGAAAACCTAACGATAGGGTTTTTCTGTTAACGGAAGAATTAGCTACATATTTTGAGTCATTTTACAACCACTGCACTAATTACGAGCAATTAATGAAGGTTTGAATGCTCCAAAAAAGATCGTTTTTTGGCATATTCATGTAGGTAATATATGTTTATATATGATACCAATTGAAAGCTTATTCTATGCCATCCAAAAACATATACTGTATGTATCAGCGCAAGAAACAATATATTAGTGAAACTTCATTTCACAAATATATACTATAGCAAGAAATAGCAAGACACATGATAATTGACATGGTCCAGAATAGCATCATGTATAATAATATAACAAAACCTATCAAAGCTGGTGACAAGTCAGTGGACATTTCATGTTAAGTTTCAGATATATAGGAACAAGTCTATGGGGTCTAGTTGAATAAGCGGAGGAATGAGTTTCATATGAATCTGAAATTGGAAGTGTTAAATGGTCTATTAAATCCTTTTTTGTTAGATGTCTATATTAAATTAAATAATATGTAATTGAGAATAAGCCAGCATTTTGTGCCTTTTAGAGCATATTTTCATAAATGTTGCATTTATATGGGACATTTTAAAATGGAGTATAACTATAACATAAATTTTAAAATTAACATCTTACAGATGTTATTTTTGGCTATTATGGGAATCACATAATAATGTTGAAGCACTACTATACAATAAGTCATTTATGCATTGTTGGGCCTATAGACTGGTAGACATTACAATTACATCAGACCAGCAGCTAAAAAAAGGCTAGATACGTCAAGTTAATAAAATAGTGGATCAAATTATGTAAGGCAAATACATTTAATCCAAATTAACTAATAAGCAGGAGATTTGGGAGTCATGGTATTACATAAAATGTCTTGAGAGGCCATGCTATTTTCCATCTGGATACTTAAGCAGGATATAACTCAAAAGAGGAACAGTACAGTATTACAGATGACAAAATAGTTAATGGTAAAAAGGCCATAAAGTTTTCATCTTTTTGTTGCCAAATTCAATCCAACAATAGCAAAACTAAAAAAAACAGGCAAAAAAGAAACTTGCTTGAAAATGTCTACTAAGGTTAACCCTTTTGGTGCTAGAGACTTCACTAACATCCAATGCAATCTGTATTCATTATTGACCATGTATGATAATATATTTATATCTTTGTTGCTGTTGTTTCTATTATTGTTTTTTTAATACTATTTGCCACTGTTAACCATCAAAGGTGTTACTTTAACCCTTTGAGTGCCAGGAGAGTAGCCAACAAATTGCTTAAAAATGCATTAGATACCCCCTCTGGCAGCCAGTGGGTTAAGCATTTTGTTCATATTTTAAATTCACATTGGCCAAATAAGTCCTGATAACAGACTAAAAGCAGGATGCACTAAGTTAAAAGTGGAGCAATTCTGGGGTGAGCCAATTTCACCAAAGGGAACATACATAATTCCTATTGATTTAAATGGCCATTTTAACCCTTTGAGTGCAATGCATTGGAAAGCTCTCTAGCACTAAGGGTTACCCTTCACAATGCGTTGGAGTACTTTAGCATTTAACAGTTTAAATACCACAGTTAAATCAGTGGGAGGTTCAGGAAATTTGATCTCCTATGATGTAGCTAGTTTGCTCCAGAATTTCTCCAGTTCTTTGATACCTGTGGACAGAGAAGAGTAAGACATAACCGGGTTACTGAATAACTATAAACAGGGTCAGACTGACAGCACACAGGGGCCCCTGGTGTATGTAGGTCATGGGCCCCCCTTTTACCCCACCTATATTTGTGTCCCACACCAATTTATTTACCCTACCCCCTATCACAGCCCAACTACTTTTGCTTAGTTTAGTAATGCCATTAATTTTGTGAAGTAAGTCAACGGATACTACACACAATTTAAATTGAGCAACACTATTTATACCACAGCGCTTATCGATGAATTGGAGCCACTGGATTCCAGTGTAGTTCTTTTTTAACTATAAGCTTTGTGGTATAATTTGTGTAACATAGTAACATAGTAACATAGTTGATGAATCTGAAGAAAAAAAAACAGGTGTCTATCAATTTCATCCCATGCCATATAATCCCTGTTGATCCAGTGGAAGGTAGAAAAAAAACAAGAACATTGAAGCTATATCCAGTTATGCCAAAAATGGATAAAAAGTTCCTTTTTACTCCAAATTTTCCTGGATCATCATCCTATCTGCTGTGAAACCAACTGTCATAATTCTCAATATTGTTCTGAGCTTGAAAGGTATCCATTACTTTTTTTACAGCAACTACGAAATCTGTAAGCAAACCATCCAGAGGCAACAAATTCCATAACTTCACTGTTCTTTCTGTAAAAAATTCCTGCCTTTGCTCTATTTCATTTGTTATTCCTCAGAGCTTACAATTAAAATGTAGTTGCACTAGTGATGCCAAAGAGCTTATAATTGAAACTGACCTACAATACAAGTGTAGCTCCATTTCTACTATAAGCTCTTTGGTATCGCTTGCATAAGTTTAGGTGGCTAGTAGAGTAAAAACAATGTCTTTATCATCTTCATATCATATCAATTGTAATACCACAGATATAACAACTGAAATGGAGCTACATTATAGATACACAGAGCATACAATCGAAATGTAGCTTACACTTGTGATACCACAGAGCTTACTATGAAAATGTACCTACACTAGTATTGTAGCTTCATTTCAATTGTAAGCTCTGTAGTATCACTTATGTTGCTTCATTTCAATTGTAGATACCTCAAAGGTATAAAGTGCACTACCAACACAAACCCTTCTGTTAATCCGCATTTTTGAACCAATATGCCACACACTGCTCAACACTGTACTAGCCTTGCACATACTACTACAATGAATAATGTCTTCCTCACATATTCCAATGTACCTCAGTGATGTGGGGACAGGTGTATTCTTTATATCCTCTTACCTAGCAATTCCTTGTACAGTGGCACCTCTGAAGGACAACAGTCCCCACTTGATGGCAGTCACTCACACCACTGGAGAGCTGCCCACCATACCACCCAATGCTTCTGGGTTACACTGAGATCACTGCAGTGCAACCCAGAAGTATCTAGTGGAGCGGAGGACAGATTGGTATCGGTGCTTGCTGCTCCAGTTGTATGCCTATTTGCCATCTACAGAAATTAAACAAAAAGGGGCCAGTCCAGGAGGTCCTCTAGAATAGTAGGGCCCAGTTTGGCTGCTTGAGTCCCCTTTTGACACCGGTCTCAAGCAGTGACCCGATGGCTATGAGGGGGCTTCTCTGTGACAGGCCCATTTCGGGCCCGTTGAATCAGTCCTCCTCTGACTATGAAGACATCTCTACAAATGCATTAGAAGTTAATTAGGAGTTTTGTCTGTGTGCTATCTACAGAGACACGAAGGAAAAAAAATGGATAGGTAAGGAAAAATTGCCTCTTTCCTTAGTGGTCTCCTTGGTAACATACCAGGAGAAGAACAAAGATAAGTGAGAGAGGGTGGTTCGCAAGACTGTTTTCAAAACTTATGACTGAAGGTTGCCTATTTAGATGCTTAAAGGTTTAAATGATAATGTGGTATATTCTGCCAATTACCAACCCTACATATCTGATCCACCAAAACTTGGGCTTCTTAGCCCAATAAGTTGAAATAACCCTCTCAGAATGAGCTTTAACACATCTGTGATTAGTTGTCGTTGGCTCTGCATGCGTCCTCTACAGTGGAACAAATCTATCTAGCTATACTGGCTTTAGGTGACCTTCTACGTTTTTGAGCAGCCAAAGAAATTGATGAAAAGAGAACTGGAGTTCCTGAATTCTAAATTTCTCTGAATGCAGCCAAGCAGACACCTCTTCACATCCAACTTGTGCAGTTGTTCCTCCTCTTAAGTCTTGGGATCTGGAAATAAAACTGAAAGGCAGAGCTTTTGATCCCTGTAGAAAGAAGAAGCCACCTTGGATCTGAAGTCTAGAGGAATCCCAAGAATAATAGATTCTGGTTTTAATTGTAAATAAGGTTTCTGAATACAAGTGCCTTTAGCGATCCAGCTCATCTGGCTGAAATAAGGTCACCAGGAGCGGTCTTCAAAGTGAATATTTTGAGTGTACCCAATTCCGAAGGCTCAAAGGGCACAAATGACTCTTTAGGACCATATTACGGTCACAAGGAGCAAGTGAAGGGAGAAGAGTAGTAGTTTGTGGTTTATGAATGGTTGATACAAAGAGCTCTCCGGTGATGCTACTTGCATTCTGCAAGAAATATAGAAGAGCTGAGATGGGAAGATTAAGTGGATCCATTACATTCTCCTTAGACCAAAAGAATAATCTTAACCAAATACAGTTATACACTGCTGTAGTACTATGCTTCCTGAACTGCATTAATAATTGCTTTTGATGATCCCTGGTCACTCAATAGTTGGGTTTCAGGATAATTTCAGACTGCTCATCTGATGGTGAGGAAACAGATCTCGGAAAAGAAGTTCCTCCCCATAGGAAGCATCACTGCACCCCCTTGAGCCTTGAACTTCAGAAGAATAAACCAGGACCTTCTAAGCCAGTCTGGAGCAATGAAAATAGCTTCAGTTTTCTCTTGATAGATTTTCCTCAGGGTCACCAAGATGAGCCTTAAGGGAGGGAAGAGATAGTCTAGGTGAAAGTTCTAGTTCTGCACCAAAGCTTCCACCTCAACTGGAGCTGAGAGAAAAAGTGAGATACCATTGCATTTTCTCTCATGGCCATAAGGTCCATCTGAGGCACTCCCCATCTCTCCGGTAGTCCAAGAAAGACCTGTGGATGAAGAGCCCACTCATCTGGGAGAATCAGCCTCTGACTATGGAATTTTTCCTAGCCGCTGTTACCCTGTAATATGCACAGAAGTTAAGGATTTTAAATAGTTCTCCTCCCACTGCAGATTCGCTGATGAGAGGTTAATTAGAGAAGGACTCCTCTTCCCTCCTTGTCAAGACAAATAACACACTGCTGTGATATTGTCTGAATGGATTTTGACTGCCTTGCCTCTGCTCAAAGGAGCCACAGCCTTCAAGGCTTTCCAACAGTTCTAGGTTATTGGAGTGAAGCTTTTTCTGTGATTGAGACCAAAGGTCCTGGAAAGATTGTTGAAATAGGACCTCACCCACCCCAGTCCATTATGCTGACATCTATCATGATAATTGTCCATTCTGGAAGTTCTGCAGACAGATTTCTCCTAGACTACCAGGAGATGGCTTGCTTGGCAGATGAAGATATCTTAACGTGGTGATTGAGAAATGTGAGAACTCTGTTCCAACTTGTGAGAATCAACTGCTACAAAGGTCTCATATGCAGTCTTGCCCAATGAACTGCCTTTATGGATGCTGACATAAGACCCAAAACAGACGTCAGGAATCTGAGAAATGTCCAGTTGAAGGACCTGGGAAGGGAGAAACAGTCTAACATCTTCTGAATCATGTCCTCTGGATTGAATGTCTTCCTGTAACGGTTATTCAGACTCTCAGACCAGAGGTAAAAAATAAAACACAGTTTTATTGAGAACAAATAAAGAACAATCAATCACGGAGCAGGAACGTCAGCCAGGCCGGGTCATACATGGAGCAGGAACCAGGAGAACAGTCAGACAAGCCGAATCGGTACACAGGAACGCAGGAACACAGCAACGGAAGCACTGGTACAGGAACACCACGAAGGGGCACCTGTCAGGTGCCAAAGGCCCGGTATAAGAAGGCCATACTGGGCGGGCATAACAGGTACTGCCAATAGGAACACACCAAGGCAGAGAGTGACAGGTAATCACGGGAACCGTGATACTTCCTTACTGAAAAGTCCAGGATTATCCCCAGAAAATGCTTCCTTATTTCTGGATGAAGTCTTGACTTCTGAGTTTCAAGCTCTAGCCCAATGATTCTGGAGCTGATATAACCAGACAGGTATGCACCTGGAGCAGAGAAGAAGATTATGCTTTCAAGAGCCAGTCATCCAGATAGGGTATTACCACAATATTCCTCTCTCTTAGAATGCTGCCACTAACATACTTTTAGTGAAAACCCTCCCACCCAATTAAATCCTGGAAGGGAGTGATACAAAGTGGTAATGGTGGGTGGAGTTTCTGACCTTTATAGCTATGAAGAGGAATTTCTGAGAGCTTGGATGAACTGGGACATGAAGGTAAGAATCCTGGGGATCTGCCATTGCCATCCAGTTTCCTATCTGAAGGATATTAACTATAGTAGAGCATCCAGTTCCCTGACAAAAAGGTGATTTCATAGCATAGAGTTTATTCTTTGAAGCCACATCTGCCACCCATTGTTTTAGCCAGAGAGCTCTGCACTCCCCGGAGGATAAAGCAATGGACCTTGAGGCCATACGGACATTCTCCATGTAGGCATCATAGAAAAAATCTGCAGGTAAATGAAGAATAGACATGGACTTCAAAAGCTCTTCTCTGGGGACTTTGTTTATAATATCTTCCTGCATCAGTGTGAGCCACAAACTCACTGGTCTGAAAACACAGGTGGAAGCTACACTAGGTTTAAAAGAGGTAGCACTATCGCATTGCATCTGCAAAAGGTGATCTCAATCTTTCTATCCATTGGATCTTTGAAATCTAAGTCATCCGCCACTGGGATTATGTTCTTCCAGGACAGATGGACCACATGCACATTCAGGAAATATATCCCAACAGACTGTGTCCTTCAGATGAAAGAGAAAAAGGCTTCTCATGGCTAGTCCACTCTGATCAGTTCAGAGACCACACCATGCACATGCATCTTTCTGAACCCCAGGAAAAGCTCAACTGCTTCATCATTTGATTCTTCTCTTCCTTAAGATAAAGGGAGGCCTGGATGCTCTTTACAAGTGAGTCTACGCACTCAACCACAAATATGTAGGAATCTTAGTGACAGTTGTCATTTGAACCATCCTCTGATGCAAAATCAGAAGACTCAATGGCTCTTCTTTGAGAAGACATATTCTCTTTAGAAGCAGAAAGGAACTATGGCCCAGTCATCTCTTCCTCTGCTCCAGGTCTTCTTTGCTATAGAGTAAAAGAGTGAAACCAGGGTGGTCATATCAGCAGGCATACTAGCCAAGGAAGGCTGAGCTGGTAAAAGGGAGTTCACATCCACCAAACAGGAGGGACAAAGCTTCTTGAGGTAACCTTCCTCAAAGGAACAAAAAGGCTAAAGGAGAGCAAATGCTTCCGATTCCAGTACTGTCCATGATGGCACTGCATTTGAAGTCAAAGAGGCACCCAGATGGGCTCTTAAAAAACAATACACAAGATACTGAAAATGCTAATCTACACACATAACTTACCTAAGGAAGAAAGGTAAAAAACTCTGGTGATGGTGGGGGGTGAGGCTCTCTCTTGGTGTACTAGCAAGGAGACCCTGAACGAAATGAACATTTACATCTGTTTCAGTGGAACTTTTAACCCCTTGAATGCTCAAGAGGTCTCCAACACATTTCAGTGCAATCCATTGGAGACCTCTGAAGTAGAGATGGCTGAAAAGTCCCGTTCACAGAAAACACATAATTGTTTGCTTTTCCCACAAGAAATTTGAACATACAGAAGGCTTAGATTTAGTTAAGACCACAGAAAATTTGGGGAGAATCATTCAATTTCTCACCTATTCTTCCCACCCCATGATTTATAAACCCATAATTCCCTGCAATGCAGTGATGTACTTTAAGAAAAAAGATTAGAAGAAGACAGAGAAAGAGTGAAAATAAAAATGTAAAACAAATATAAAAAAAAGTCAAGTGGTTACTAGTTTCACATTGTGGTCAACAATATGATCACCATCACTGTTAAAGAAAAGTAGATGCTGGATATATACTGAGGCACCCATGATTTTAGAGGAGGTGAGGAAGGAGATTGGAGGAAGTATATCTGGTCAACTTCTTCTCTCTAGATAAACCTGAAGTGTTGTTGGGGCTTATAATGGTGTTACTAGTACGTCAGTAACATTAGGACTAGTGGCAAGGAGAAACATCATCATACATCTGAAGAAAAGAAACTCACAACACTAACTCACTGTAGCATTTACATATAATATTCAAATATGAAAAAACCAAGTGAATAAAATATGGATAGCAGCGAGGAATGAGGGAGTTCTTCAAGCCTCCAAAAGATATACTGAAACCTAACTTAAAATCTAAAACCAATAACAAACCTGCACTCCTCCATACAAATAATTAGTATAAAGCATATATTACACCACTGTGTTAATAAATTCTGAGATTTACTTTGCATAGTTTGGCCAAAATATGTTTAAGCTTGCCTGCCACAACATGGTATCCAAATATCAGGCAAGTCCTATCTGATACACATAAGCATCCCTATCTAGATGAAAATGCACTTGAGGAATTCTTAAAAATAAAACTTTGGACTTAATTAAAACATTAAAAAACACAATTTCTAATTTCTTTATATCTTTATATATTTCAAATATCTTTATATTTACAACAATGTGGTAGGCAAGATTAAACATATTTTGGCCAAACTATGCAATGAAAGCCTCAAATTTATTAACACAGTGGTATAATAAATGTTTTATACAGGATGCACATTTGGATAATGTGTATGGAGGAGCACAGGTTTGATTTTTGTTTTAGATTTTGTTTTAGGTTTTGGCCTAACTTTTGGGGGATTGGAGAACCCCCTCATTCCTTGCTGCTATCCATATTTTATTCACTTGGGTTCTTAATTTATATTTGTAAATTATATGTAAATGAGTTAGTGCTCTGAGTTTTCTTCTTTACTTTTGCATATCTCGTTTTCGTCTCATTCAAGCTATTTTTTTCACTATATTCTATTTAATTTTACAATTAGTAATGAAATGCGCGAAAAATGTATTTGCATGTTTGCTAACACTTGCAAAGAGGTTGTTAAAGGGATATTAATACTTAAAATGTAAAAACAAATATGTTGTAGGGTTTATCCCCCTGAGTAAAACAAGAGTACTTCCACTGCTGAAAGGTGTTTCATTCAAAAGTTATTAATTTTCAAAGTTGAATTTTTTAGGTGCAATATCACTGTGGCCTGAAATTGTACAGTGGTGCTGTTGCTACACGATCCTATGGACAGCTCTGGTCCCGGTACCATAAATCTCCATAGGATGGTGTAGCAACAGCGCCACTGTACAATTTCAGGCCACTGTGATATTGCACCTAAAAAATTCAACTTTGAAAATTAATAACTTTTGAATGAAACACCTTTCAGCAGTGGGAGTACTCTTGTTTTACTCAGGGGGATAAACCCTACAACATATTTTTTTTTACATTTTAAGTATTACTATCCCTTTAAAGGCATGGTATTGGGCCTTTTGTTTGGCTTGCTTGGCTTATCTCTTTTTGCACTTAAGGCAAAAGCAAACCGCATGTGACTTGTGGGGGAGGGTGGAAAAGATTTATAAAGGGGACTGAGGGAGCTCTGGTCTTCTTGGCCTCCCGCATTCTCACTGCAAGCCAATACAGTTTGACGGCAGGTGAGTCTTATCATATAGAACTTAGAAATTGTGTTTCTAAATGTTTTTAATAAGGTCCAAATCTTTATTTACTTTATTTATTTATCTTCATAGGCATCTTTAATCTGGATAGGGATGATTATGTGCATCAGATAGGACTTGCCTGATATTGGAGTACTGTGATGTGGTAGGCAAGTTTAGACATATTTTGGCCAAAGAATGCAACAAAAACCTCAAATGTATTAACACAGTGGTATAATATATGGTTTATACAGGGTGCACATTTAGATACTTTGTATGGAGGAGAGCAGGTTTGTTTTTTGTTTCATCATACCAATGGCTGTCTTGTAACAGCAGTGATGAATGATCCCAGTTCTGTGGAGCAGCCTAATCCTGATGGTGTTTAGACAACTAAGAAGCAACAATTATAGTAGTAGCAAATGCCAAAATGGCTCAAGTCGCTAACAATAACATCATGCAATGTTGGCACTAGGCCAGTAGGGCATACTTTTTTCCAGGGCTCCTTTTTTGGCAAGCTTTTGTCCTGCAAAATATTTTTTGTCCAATGTAAGTTTGCATTAATTAAATATAATCAATGGTCTCTCTCCACCTGAGGAGGCTGTCCCCCCAGGACCCCTGGTGCAACACCATCCCCAGCACTGAAGTGAGACATCCAAGCTCCCCAAATTGCATGGAACCTGTGTGGGGTCACTCTGTGCTACTGTTGTCTTTTAATCTTACTGTTAGCACCAGAGGCAAGATTGGCTGATGCTGCAAGCTAGTGTTGCCTACTGGTGGAGGGAATGAAACCCAGTGAGCAGTGATAGTCATATAATCTGTCCTCCAACCACTTGCAACATAGCTGTTGTCAGTGGATTTTCTTGCTGTATGATGTTTCCAGCTCTTTGCCCATCATTCTAACCACCTGCTTGTACAATTCTGACACAGCTGTGCTGGAAAAATAGCTGTGGCTTGACGTATGTCAGTGAGAATTTGCACATGATATCAGTTCTCTAAAACTTACATTTTCAACAAAAGAATACAGCAGCATCTCAACTGCCAACGTCTTGGAAACCATGCCATTTCACAGGCATACTTTGGGATTATTTCTGTGAAGTTTTTGACTCCTTTCCAAAAGTAAGTGTGGGTTATCAGTACATGGAAGAACTTTATTGCTTTAACAACATGAATAGAGGAGGTGGTGGAGGTGATAGTAGCATGTATGGGCAGTCTATGACTCTTGTCATCTCCTATAAAACCCAGAGTCATACTCCTCTGCAGCAGGAGTTATAGGTTTTATTTCCAATTAACAAGATCTTGGCAAGCTGACACATCAACATCACTACTTCCATTATGTGCCTCAGGACCTTGTATGGGTGCTTCTGCTGCTGCTAGTTGCGGCACCTCTGACATAATGATGGTGCGTGTCCCAGTGAGAACTGCAGTTGTGCTCAAGCTGGGATCCCAGTGAGGAGGTATCTAGATGTGCCTGCTTTCCCATGCTCACATGTTTTTCACAGACAACAGATAGAAACATGTTTAGTTTTTGGATCATGAGGGAAGTATCTCCATACTTTGGACTTTATACACTGAGGATCTCCTGAAGGGCTGCTACTACTACCGGGGCTAGATGTTGCTGCAATCATACTACTAGTGTCAAAGGTGCTGCACTTCCAACTGAAGTAGAGGTACTCATCACTGTTAGGGTTGAGGATGCTGATAACCTGTGTTGTTGCTGATGATTGCTCAACAGAAGTGTCTGTGGCTGAGTGGGGCTTGGCCTTGGAAGTGGTGATGATGTTGATGATGACTTCAGGCCAGGATCAGACTTTTCACTTGTTTTCTCAAACTGTTTATAGACAGGCACAATGCTCCGTTTCAAGACTGAGCCATTGCCTTTCAGTTAACTTTCTGGCCATGTTATCATCGCTTTCACTCTCAACTTCATCTCTATCTGAAGAAGAGGAGAATGCTGGAATGATATATACTAGAGCTAAATCATCATCATTATCATCATCGTCAGTAATTAAGTCATCCTCAGCACCACCACCTCTTCTACCCCACTATTTTTATATTCCTCTAGGTTTTTAGAGGTCTCAAATAATTTATTTTTACTTTCCCACTTACAAGGATTTTTACAACATTTATTACTACTTTTAGGACAGGAGGAGTTTTTTTGCTTGTTTGTCTCAATGTAAAATGCAGCAGGTGGTAGCACTGTTACACCTTATTCCACTATGACATCAACACTAGAATGTGACTCACTATTTTCTTCAGTATTTTTAGATGGTTTATTAATAGTACTGGTACTGGTGGTAGTGGAACCTTTTGTGGGATTTTGATACACCACCTCTTCAGGAGGAGAGGGATTACAATAATCTATTGCACATTCTTCAGGAACCATGGCTGGAATCAGTTTTTGGACTACCACTTTACTCACATGTCCCTGCTCTGCTCCTACTCCATTCATCCTCCCCCTGCCTCTTGTGTATTTTCTGTACATCATTTAACTATTGTGTGTATTTTTACAGTGAAGTACAAAATAGAACAGCCCTTGGGGTGTTTGCAGTAAATCTCCTTTTCTCCCTTCTCAGACTCCTCTAGCACACAGATAATATCCAGAACAGGAACAAACTTAGATCACAGCTGTCTGTCTCAGATAATCCAGGGTGACTGGATTCTTCGGTTTCCTTCACTACCCACATTAACGAAGTAACAAAAATCTGTTGCTTCTTTCTTCAAAATATAACAAAAATCTGCCTGTTTCTTTCTCGTTCTACAACAGAAACTTTCCTGCATGCTCTTATCATTTCCCTCCTGGACTACTGCAGCTCTTCACTTATTAGTCTGCCTGCTACTCATATCTCTCCTCTTCAACTGATTTTTAACTTGGCCACTATAGTACACTATATTTTTATAATCATTGTCATGACTTGCTATAAAACAATGTATAACATTCAAAATCCCTCTCATTGCCATCAAGGCTCTCCAACACTCTTCCCCTTCCTATATTTCATTGTTTGATATCCTGCCATATACCTGGATGTCCGCTATGCACCATACAGGGTGCATAACTTTCTGCTCCTTTAGCCTTTATCTCTGTATCAGCACTGAAGGCTTTTTCCCCTTGCTGCTCCCTACCTCTGCAAATCCCTGCCACCTAGCATTCACCAGGTTTCAACCCTCAACAACTTCAAATCCAAGATAAAAGAGCACTTTTAAATTTATCACTATTGTAATATGTAAACCTTATCTCATATCAGATCTGTCAAAAACTGCACTTCCTCCTCTACCAGCTTGAATCTGTATGTCACCCACTTTATACTTAGACTTTAAACTCTACAGGGCCTAGTGTTCACCTTATGATTGTCTGTATAACCACTTAATTGTTGCATTTGTATCCCCTTTATACTAAATGTGAAGTAAACCTGTTTGTGCTCTGTATAGAATGAGGAATTCTGGTACCGACTGTTGTCTTCGGTGTGATAATGTTCAGGGCACATACTTACATATGATCTGGGAATGTCCTGGAGTCAGGAGGTTTTGGACAGAAATAATGCATATTGTGGCCCTGGTGTTGGGGAGACCTGTTCCTGTGACTCCAAAAATGTGTTTATTATCTGTTTTTCCCGATGAGATTGAAGATGCAATTGACAGATCTCTACTGAGTGAGCTCTTGGTGATGGCGAGAAAGGTGGTGGCCTTGAAATGGATGTCAAATAGAATTCCCAATTGCAGGGCGTGGATAAACCTAGTTTTACAGTGCATTCCACACTATAGATTGGTTTACTTACACTAGGGTAAACCAAATACGTTTGACAAGATCTGGGAAAGATGGCAGGACTGGTGGACGAATAGAGCAAATAATAATGTGGCACTTGATGATGTACTACTTACTGATGATGGTTGATTGAGGTCCCACCTGCTTGCTGTGTGGATGGCTGTGATGTATGATTGATGCGTGACATTCTATATGAACCCTGTGCATACCGGGGTCTTGTGAACTTGCAGGCTGGTTGGCAGATGGGGGGGGTGCTGCGGGTTCGGGAGAGAGAGGAATTGGGGTTGGGGGGTATAGTAAAATTTAACTTAGGTTAGATTCTGGGAATTTTGGTTATTGGGGGTTGAAATAATAATAAAAACCTCAGGTCGACTCTGTATGCTCCACTGATATGCATATATTCTTTTCATTTTTTACAAATGTCTACATATTTTTGCTGTACTTGAACGATTCTACATGTACTTTTCTGTATATGAGATGTGTATGGAGTGATCTGATAATAAAATATATTAAAAAAAAAAACCTGTTGGTGCTATATACATAAAAATATACATACATACATATTATACAGATATATCAATATACTCAGACTGGGATGACTCCTAAGCCTTGCAAGAGACAGCACACAAGTCCAGTAAATTCTGAAAAAAAGCTTCTTCACTTTATTGCATCCATGCCAAATGTTTTCGGTCCTGAGAGGACCTTCCTCAGGGCAAATGGTTGCTGTAACACAATTAACCAGTATATATAACTAAACTCACCCCGTTCTCGATGCATCCACATGTGTTCCAGGCACCAAAATGCGGAGCTCTGTGCACAGATGGATGAGGTCATGGGGGTACCTGCAGGTTGCCAAGCAACCCAAAGTCACAAAAGAAATTAAGCATCACTGGCTGAAAGCAGAACACGATGCAAACATCCAATGCTATCCAATGCTATCCATGCTCATACATGATGTAAGGAAGACAGAGATCAGTACTTGTCAAATCCATGCTTACTGTAAAGCCTTATTGGTCTCCTTCACATTGCGCTGCAACCTTTATTTGGATATACATCGCCCATTACCTCCGTCTTTCACAGGGGGCCTATGTCAACAAGCGCTGAACAGAAGTGCCGCACTCAAGCTTTCACCCTAACAACCCTTGTTGGAGGAGCCAGACTACTCTTTATCACTTGTTTAGTTCAGATAGTACTTGTGATTCCCTAGTTTGTGATACATTTACACACAACACATAGCAAATATTATTTTATTTCCCAAAGGCATAGAATAAAAGGACATGAGGGTGCTTGTGTTGGTGGAGTGTAGAGAAAGAATCAGTTGAACAGGGAATGGTTTTTCAGGGGGGTTTGTTTACTGGGATTGGGGAGCAGTTAATAAAAAATAAATCCTAAATACAGTTTAAAACCCCCATAAGACATGGTATAAAAGGGGTCTGAGGAGGGTGTTTGTGTTGGTGGTTGGAGTCTGGGGACTGAATCAATTGAACAGGGAATTTGTTTTTGGGTGATTGTTGACTGTTATTGGGGGCACAATTAATTAAAAAATAAATAAATAAAATACAATAAGAAATTTGTGTGTAATGTGATAGAGGCAGGGACCCCCTGATGTAAGCTGCCACTGGGGTAGACTGATACTTGACATGACAGAGTATTTTGTAGAGGATAATTTGTAAGATTTGTTGTAGAGGCCCAAGTCCTGAGGAAACATTGATTTGTAGGACTTAGACTTGTTTGGCTCAAGCCCTAAGGAAACATTGATTTGTAGGACTTAGGCTTGTTAGAAACAAGCCTCCAAAAATTGTTTATTTTTGTTTCTTCCTCCTCTTTGATCTCCACTTCACCTCTTGTTGCCGTTTGGGATAGTCAGTGGGTACAGTGGGGCTTGATTTCTGTGGTGGGTGTTTGGCTATAACATGTTTGACATAAATGTTATGGTGGTGTGTTTCATGTGTGTTATCAGGGAGCTTGTGCCAAGGCACCTTCCCTCCTTTCACCTCTCACTGACTTGTCACAAATTGTGCACAGTGCTGCATTGTTCCTGCCCCAAGAAAAAAATAACTCCACACCCATGACTTCAGGGGGGAGGGGATAGGTGGAGAAGAATGGCCTCTTTATTCTTGTCCTCTGCATTCCCTTTCACTGTCTGGGACAGAGGATGATGTTACTGCTATTGCTGATACTGCCTCAGAATCAGCACTGCAACTAAGACCAGGAGTATTGCTGCTTCTGGCAAGTGGAATCTATCCTAATAGATCTGCATCACTTGTTGTCCCCATTCCCACTGTGTTCCACATGGACAATTCCATGGGAAGAGCAGGACTCCCAGGGTCATGGTGTGGGCTCCCCTGAGCGCTAGTTTGGATGCTCTCAATTGCTTGCACTACCACTTCCCTAACACAAGTCCCACCAGCTGCTTCACCATTACTGTTACTTGTACTACCAATAACACTAACCACATCAATTTCAACTCCTGAGTCTTTTTCCTCACAGTCACTAGTAATACGATGATTACCCCCTCCTTCACTCCTAACACTAACAAGCTGCTGGACCTTCTTAGTAGTAGTATTAGCTGTTTGGGGATGGCAAATGTGACTTCGTGTCCCCTGCTGTCACACTTTGCATCATCTTCTCCTTCCCCCAGCATGTCTGGCAGCAGGCACTGTACTGGTGGCAGCAGGGACAGCAAGACTGACAGCAGACACCGCAATGGTGGCAGCAGCGGCAGCACATCTGGCAGCAGCCATAGCAATGGTGGCAGCAGGGGCAGCACGTCAGGCAGCAGGCACATGCAGCTGTCCTGCTCTCACTACTACCCTCTTCTTCCTCCCTTGACATTCATTTCCCCAAGATCCTTAGGGGTGATTTAGGGGGACTGACCAGCCTTGGTTCTGTAGTGCTCACTTCCTCCTCAGACTCAGACTCAGTGAGCACGTATGGGTCTTTCCAGTTCCTCCTTTTATTATTTTTAAACTTTCTCATAATGATAGCAGTCACTATAAACCTCTCCTGCCTCAGTTTTTCCAAACAAATAACAGCAGAACAGCAAAACATGTATTTCACTTCCTGGAATTTGACATGTTTAAATAGCGAAAAGGTAAAAAACACATAAAAATCAATGGGTAGAAACTTTCTAGCCACTGAAAACATGGTGAAGAATTTTGGCCAATGGGAGAAAAATTTAAAGATTTTAATCGCTATTATAAAAAAAGATGATTTCCTGCGGCAAAACCCACGTGGTTTTCAATGATTTTTTCATAGGAACATGACGTGACCTTTTACCCACCCCTATTTATCAGCAAACAAAAGTCTATGATGTAATTGGAAATGTAAAGCACCTGAAAATAAAATGGGCAGGCCACATAGCAAGAAGACTTGATGGTAGATGGACCAAATGAATTTTGGAATGGATTCCACTCAATATTAAACACCCAAGACTAAGACCAAAGACAAGATGGGTAGATGAAATTACCCATTACACAGTGGCAACAAAAGGCACAGGATCGAAGTTGTTGGAGGCTTGCTAAGGAGGTCTTCATCCTGCAGTGGATCCACAATGGCTGCAGATGATGATAATGATGACATACATACATACATACATACATACATACATACAATTCATACATTTATACAGTAACATTGTAGATCAAACTGAAAAAAATAAATAAAAGTCTGTGTTGAGAAAGTGGTGAACTGAGAATATCTGAAATAGCTTATTCATTTTTATGTGCTCTGGCCAAACAGAACATGAATATAAAGGACTATATACTAAGAAGGGCTGAAATAATTGAGAAGCAAGTCAAATGCTCCATAGAGGACAAGAAATATGTACATTGATTTAAATTGGGATTTTAATCTATTGAATGATAGAGAGGTTTCTAACACATTGCTGCATGATTTGTTGGCGGCCTTTCTTGCATTCAAACGGGTAAAAAACTATGTAAATCAATAGGCATTTTTGAAAATGTTTTTCTTCTGTGGTGCAGTTGGTTTTCTGTAGCATTGCTCCAGGTCTTTTAGTACATTAACTTCAATAAATTAAAGATAGCATGGTCCTTTGTAGAGAATGTAGACCCACAGACTGTTTGTACAAACAGCTGGTAGAGGATGTTCACAATGAAAAATAGCTTCAAATCCTATATAATAATTCTCTAAATATTTTGTAACGATGCAGTCATGCCCAGTAGAGACTGCCAGTGACGAGGATGATACAGAGCGGGGTGCTGCACTCTGATGTCAGACCGGAGGTCAGCTCTGTATCAGCTGCGGCACGCACAGTCTCTACTGGGCATGACTGCACTGCGACCAGCGGCACTGTGGCCCGTGTACACGGGCTGTTCAGCTAGTAAGTAAGTAAATTAAGAAAATTAAAAGCAGAAAGTAGAAAAAATTAATATACAATATAAATAATAAATGAATAAAAAAAAGTATTTTCCTTTACTGTAAAACAAAATAATACAAATAAAAAACAAAAGTTACAATTAGAGATGTGCAGGTCAGTTTATGTTTGTAGCAAAACAGACTGGTCTTTGGTGAACAACTCTGCAGATTTCAAAGCAAACTATTGATTCCAATTAATAATAATAACTAGATTAATTTTGCATGAGGAAAAGTAATGTTTAGAAATCTTTATCTTTATCAATGAATTTTGCTCCCTTTAAACACTTTATTTTGACGTCATATATTATGCCAGTGCCTAGTATGTAAAGTTATATTGCCAATAGTTTTAATTTTTTTTCCATTTTCACCTACAGTTAAGTCTATAAGTATTAGGACAGTGACACAAGTTTTGTTATTATTTAAGATTATATTATTTATTTGTCTAATTACATTTGATGCCCTAAAATGGAGGGACTATGTATAAAACATTCCTACAGTGATTGCAAAAAATATCTCAAATTTAAGCTCGCAGTCTGTGCTTAATCCTTTTAGTAACTGTTTTATTTCAAATCGACTGTGCTAGTGCACAGAACCAAAACAATAAAACTTGGGTTACTGTCCAAATACTCATGGACTCCATTGTATTTCTCACTTTTATGGACTTAATATTGACTTCCCTGAATCTCTCTGTCGAGGACTGCAAAAGCATGAAAAGCGCATGCAGCAATAAACATGACAGTAAAATGGTGAAGATGGAAAAAATAATACAGAAAACAGGTAATTTGACTTTAAATATAAGTACTTGCAGAATATGTAAAATAAAAATGGTTACTGTCCCTTTAAGAGTATTGTAGACTGTGAACCATCTGAATCCGTTCATCACAAGTTGCATTATACCTAAATTATAAATTTACCTGCTGCACTGACATAACAGTGGAACTAGGAACTTCAACTTATGATTAATTGAAAATCCCATCTCGATAACTCTTGTTTATATAACACCTACCACCCATGCAGTATTATTAGACAATGTGCCATGTTTCTCTTGGATCTGAAAAGAAAAATCTGCCAACACATTTTCACAGCCAAATCAAAATATACAGTCTGATGTCCCAAGACGAATTGAAGCAAACCAACAGAGACAAACCAACTGCACACTAGGAGACAAGTAAAATTCCCTTTCTAGAGAAATGACCTGGGGAACTTTAGCATTCAAGGGGTTAAAATAGCATTTTAAAGGTGATGACATCTCCTGATAATAATCCTTCAATTATTATGGTCCATAAAAGTAGGGGTGGGCGAAAGCTCTCGCCGTGTTCCCACAAGAAATCCCAAGAAAACCATATTATTGTCCGCTTTTTTATGAGAAAAGCCTATTTAAAACCAACAATTAAAATCTTCATATTTTTTGCCCATTGACCAAAATTTTTAAAATTTTTTCAATGGCGAGAAAGTTTCCGCCCATTAATTTACATGGTTTTCGCCTTTTTGCTATAAAAACATGATGTGTTAGAGGAAGTAAAACACAATAGAAGCAGCTACAGAGTGAGGTAGACATTCTACGCTGTTCTGCTGTGTATCTATATCAAAACTAAGGCAGGAGAGGCTCATAGTGACTGCTATCACTATGGGTTTAAAACTAATAAAATGAGGAACTTAAGGTGTGGTTTATTTGATGGCAATTTAAATTATGAAATAGGTGTTGTTATGTGTATTAAAGAAAATATAATGCTCAGTGTCTTATATCAACATGATGATGTACATTGATGTAATGATAATAAAGTAATATAATAAATACAGAGATGATGGATTAAATGGACAGTAATGTCCCCCAAAAAAGTCCAGTTTTGTAGAGATTAAAATATTAATCAATATGCTCCAAACCGCTATGGTTTGAGAGATATAGGGTTCAAAGTTCCTCCCTCCCTCCCCTTCTCCTGATGTCAGCTGTGAAGTTGACAGCATGAGTATTGAGTCATACGACTTGAGGATGCTCTGCAGCAGAGCCGAAATCGCATTATTGTTAAAGAATTCATTCATTGGAAAGGTCTACAAAGTGTGCTTGCAAACCAGGCACACCTTTTAGACCTTTCCAATGAATGAATTCTTTAGCAATAACACGATTTCGGCTCTGCTGCAGAGCCACCTGCTGGTCCCCGGACCAGGATCTCCTGCTATTAGCTAGACACGGTTGCCAGGAGAAGGGGAGGGAAGAGGGAATTTTGAATCCCTATATCTCTCAAACCATAGCGGTTTGAGAGATAGGGTTTGGAGCATATATTTTTGGGGATATTATTGTCCCTTTAGATGCAATTTTAAATGTATAATGAAACTTACAAAATGAAAGTGTGATTCATCCCATTTATAATTAATGCCTATTTGATATCCTGCCAAATTATCCAGTTGTTCCCCAAAACGGTTCATTCACAAATCCTAATATACTTCCATACTCCCAAAAAGCCTGAAGCCTAAAATGGGCAGAATGGGAGTGCATTTTCATGAAGGGGGTTATCCTAGTTTCTTCCTTTTATTAAAAATTTAGTTGAACAGCCCGTTATACGGGCCACAGTGCCACTGGCAGCCGGTCGCGGTGCAGTCATGCTCAGTAGAGACTGCCTGCACCGCAACTGACACAGAGCGGGATGCTCCTTCAGCCACGGCGCGGGCAGTCTCTACTGCGCATGACGCGGCACTATACACGATTTTGCGAATTATTATATAGGATGCTATAGTTAGATACTTTGCCCTGCTTTCCTTTCTTTTATACATTTTTATCATCCTAGTAATTAACCAGATTGTGTCTATATAGGGATGTATGTTCAAAAGATGAGGCAATGAGTTCTGGGGTAAACCAACTGCACTCTAAGGAAGACTTCAAAAAATCCCATTGAGTTAAATGCAGATATTAATCCCTTGAATATTGCTTCCCAATTATGCATTGGAGACCTCTGTAGCATTCAAAGTATTAAAATACACATTTAAATCAATAGGAATTTTTAGTTCTTCCCTCAATTGCAAATGGTTTGCCCCAGAACTCTTCCACTTTTCTTTTGAACATGGCCCATTACGTAGGATTAGGTTAATGTCTGTCATTCGAGGAGGTCTAGGTCATGCAGAAGAGTTTCTCTTCCTCCACATGGTGGCGGGGGAGGGGGACAGAGGCTGTATTGAAGTGATTCCCAGAGCGAGCAGCTCTACCGCTGCTTTCCCCTCCACCACTGCTGCTTTCCCCTCCATTGGCTCCTCTGTTCCTCTGCATAGAGACAAGGGAGGGGGACAGTGGCGGTATTGTGGTGATCACCAGAGTGTGCTGCTCTACCGCTGCTTTCTCCTTCACTGCCACTGCTTTCCCCTCCACTGGCTCCTCTGTTCCTCCGCATAGAGGCAGGGGAGGGGTGCAGTGGCGGTATTGTGGTGATCACCGGAGTGTGCTACTCTACCGCTGCTTTCCTCTTCACTGCTACTGCTTTCCCCTCCACTGGCTCCTCTGTTCCTCCGCATAGTGGCAGTGGAGGGGGACAGCAGTGGTATTGTGATCACTGGAGTGTGCTACTCTACCGCTGCTTTCCCCTCAACCGCCGAGCTCACGCAATTTGCTAGGAGGCATTGCTCTCTGTGTTTGTGCATGTTACGCACACAGGGAGAGTAGCATCCTAGCAAATTATATATATAGATAGTGCACTACATTTTAAAGATGCTAGCTGAAATCATTTATTTTATTATTTTATTTGCATTAGTGTCCATTTAAGTAGGTTAATGCACTCTTTCTGCTTCATTCAGAAAAAACTACCAGTAAGTGTCATGTCCTCCTCTATGGAAATAATATCCAGCACTGATTGAAATGTTATCTCTTGATCAAAGGCATAGCTGCAAAATTCATAGGGGCCATTATAATTTCAGTCTATTGAAAGGTAAGATGATGTTTATTATTATAAGGTGTTATTTGGTCTTTAAACCATCAAGAACACTGGGCCTTTTCATTTGTCCTCTGTAGTCCAGACAATTTATTCCATGTGTAATCCATTTATTTTGTATTAGCTTCACCGTTTACATTTTCACTATCTGTAAGACATGATTAACATATTTTTTCTCAGTTTATTAAAGTGCACATCAACTGGTCTTAAGGGCAAAACAAAAATGATGTAATAAAAGACAGAGATTTTAAGGTCATGGGATTTTCTATGCTTTGCTAAGTCAATATCACAGCTTTTCAAAAATCAGTGTTCTCAGATGTCCTAAATATGTGTATCAAGCATTCTGTCGTAATTTGGCTATAAACATTAGTTCCCATGACCTCTGAACATTTGCTACAACTATGAAATCTATTTACTGCCCCTTATGCCCAGATTTGTAAAACTCTAAAGTTTTTGAATCTCTAAAATAGTTCAGGTTCTAGTCTAATCAATCAGGTTTTTTTAATAGTTTCCATATAACACAAATTTGATTTCAAAGCTACAGTAGTGAAAATCCTCTGCATCTCAGAGATTTATTTTAGAATATATCATTTACATTAAGAATTACCTGCTAAACCTATAGATTGCACAAAATCAAGATAAATCAATTTATGGATTTAGCCAAAAGTCTGTATTTCCAGACAACAGTTTTCCATTTAAATCAGCCAAAAATTATATACTTAATGTGAAACATTATAGCAGTTTTGTGATATATTTTATGCTTAATGACCCACAATCCAAACTCTGTGCCTTTATAATGAAGTATAATGTTACTCCACTCCTCTGTAATTTTATGTTTACACAAGTGAAGTAATCCAAATTCAAAGAAAAGTGATTTATTAGGTCATACCGCTCTGAGTTTTTTTTTTTTCAAATCTATGTTATTTTTGTAGTGCTCTATAGATGTTGTTTTATTGTAGCTTTAACAGCAGTGATCTACTTTGCTAATGTTACTAGCCAGGGATGAGCAAAAATTATTGAAAAAAAATAATGTTTTGCAAAACAACTGTTTCATATCGCAATTATTTTGCTGCTTTTACCAGTAATATTGCAGGAAAAGTGATCATGTCTGTGAGTTACAGTGTGTGTGTGTGTGTGTGTGATTGTGTGCACATGAGTTTGCATATATATGTGTGTAAATGTGTGTATGAGTCTGTGTCTGAATATGAGTGTGGTTGCATTTGTTTATGTGTGTGTGCATGCATGTGTGTGGATGTGTGTTTATGTGTATGTATGTTTGTATGTATGAGTCATTGTGTATCTCTGTGTGAATGAGTGTGCATACATGAATTGATGTATGTGTGTGTGAATGTGTATCTGTGTTTATGACTCAGTGTATATGTGCGTGTGTGTGTGTGTGTTTATATGTACAGATCCCTTCTGAATAGATCTAGCTGTGATTTTTCCAAAAGATTTTCTCATTAATCTTTCCTTCCCCATTTTCTATATAAACAAAACAAAAAGAGTGCTGTTCTGGATATGGGAATATCATTATTACTTACAACCTACTGATGAGGGAACATACTGAGCATGCCCAAGATGGTTGCTTATCGCTTACATCCTCCTGATCCTCTCAGAAAGCATCTTTGATATTTATCATTTTGATCTCAAAATTCACTGGAAATATTCAAGGATCCAGGACTTTAGCACTAGCTGTAGACTTGGGTCTTTCCAAAATCCATGAATTACAGGAGAACAGGGCAATGCAAACTTTGTTGCAGCTAAGTCATGGAGCACCTCAGGTTGAATAATCTGGGGATTTTCAATTCCTGGATTGATGATAACCCTACACAGTTTTTTTAAGATCTCATCAACGTAATGGATGATCTGAATCTTAAACAGATATTCCCACTGCTACCCATAAATATGAGAAGACGACCTGGTAAGGAGCGCTCGACGGACCCGCCACGCTCAGGAACATCCAAAAACTCCACACAGCGATAAAAAATATCCAATTTTTATTACAAGAGATACGAAAACTAGTAAAAACACCATATGGAGAATATGGACAACATAATGGAGACACGATAGCTACACAAAGCGCCTAACGCGTTTCATGTAAGATTACATTTAATCATTAGGCGCTTTGTGTAGCTATCGTGTCTCCATTATGTTGTCCATATTCTCCATATGGTGTTTTTACTAGTTTTCGTATCTCTTGTAATAAAAATTGGATATTTTTTATCGCTGTGTGGAGTTTTTGGATGTTCCTGAGCGTGGCGGATCCGTCGAGCGCTCCTTACCAGGTCGTCTTCTTGTTTGTTGAAGCCCTAGCCGGGGCTGTAGGGGGCAGCTCTGGACCTGCAAAGCCTTTGTGGCCAGGTGAGTGTATATATATTATACATTTATTTTAAGCCTGATAAGTAGTAGCAACCATTAGTATTATATGTGGTTGTACCCATAAATATGGCCACACACTTGAGCTTGTTTACATATTGGTGTCTGACCTAATAATGGATAAAGTCAATTGATAATATGATCACCATATTGAGTTTTCAGTAGCAGCCTATTCAAAGTCAGCCCCTGTGAAGATGAACAGATATCATCTTTTGAGTGGTTTCACCTCCTGAACTATAATAGGGAAACTTGATCATTCTGAAGTAAAGAATGGCTGTCAGGACCCTTGTATTTTTATCCACTATTATAATAAGGAGTCACTGCTGAAGGGAATAGTAGTGCACCTTTTCACCCGTGAACCCTCATCTTAAGCAACTACTCGCTCCCTGGTTTGACAATACTATAAGGGAATTAAAATACAAGTGCAGTATTGGGAGCGGGTGAGCAACAGCCAAAGAAGATGGCAGTAGTCTATCTTGCTCTAATTTATGCACTTCATTACTACTATTCTTGCTTGATATTTTAGGAAGTGAATACTATACCATGCTCCTATGCTGTATTGCAAACATTCTCCCGCTGCTCCATAAGAACATGGATAGGAGTCTTCTAGTGGGAAAAGAGGACTCTCAGCAGTTATGATTAGTTAAGGATATGGAGATTGGATCCTGTCCAACAGGTTTGGTGGCACCTCCCTAATCCCTGGATCTAACTATTGCTGATATGGCTTCAGCACACTACCACATTTAAGCACATCTGGATCAACATGTACACCTGATTGAACAGGAAAAGAAGAAATGGTCCAACAATAGCTTAGTTTGGAGAAACTGCTGTACTCACTACTAAAAATAGATGACCTTGATAATAGAGGCCATCTTTGCAACCTCAGAATATGATGTCTGCTGAAGTCTGTGCCGGCTAAGGATTTACAATTACCTCTGCACTTTGTGAAAGCATGCTGCTCTTTGGATGGTGCTTGAAAGAATGCACAGTTCTCTGAAACCACAGAGATCAACTAATGAGCCTCCATAGGATGTGGTTTGTTGTTTCCTTAGCTTTAAAGATAAATACTGGATACCCCTGGACGAGCTGCTACAAGAGTGGGATTACTTAGGAGAGAGTCTGCTTACTATTTTTTTCAGGACATTAGCCCTTACACTCTACAAACGCACACCAATTAAAACCCCTCATTGATAATCTGAGAGGGCTACAATTTAAATATAAATAGGGATTTCCTTTCTCACTCTCAGCTGCCCACCAGGGCTCCTCGACAGTTATCAGATCACCGGATGAGATCCCAGAATTTGCAGTACTTTGGGCTTTCCAGCCTCTTCAGCAGTACCTGAGAATAACAACTTAACCATGGTCGATGGCAGATTTCCTACTTCCAGGGCTAAGGAAGAAGCTGAAGACACCTGATCCTTTTGTTCCAAAAACCTCTCCATCAGGATGAACTTGAGAACTTGTCTTGCCATATAAGGCTGATTCGGAGGCAGCAGTGTCTTGTTTTGATGTGGTTTTCATGTAAATTTGGGATGTTTCCCAAATGTAACTATAGATGTAACTGTTATGATTAACTATATTCATTAGGGTGCCCACACCACTATTGCCTTGATCTATGCTCCAAATATCCATCAACTATTGCTCCTGTCATCCACCCTCCATAAGCTTCTCTCCTTTAAAAATGGACAGCTAATTCTAGGATTTTACTTTAATCTTCCAATGGGCCTATGTATTCAGTGCTCCTCAATTTCCTCTCATATAACTCACACTATCATTTGTGGATGGAACAAACTGATTAGAGACTCTCATGGATCGATATCTGCCTCTTGCTTGCTCCGACCTCTCAGGATTACACCTACTTTTCTGTGATTCACAATAGATAATCCTGTCTGGACTGTGTTTATATGGAACAGTACAAAATACATACCCTTAAATGAGCCACAATCTACCTGACTTCTTGGTCACACCATTCCCCGGTGTGGATTGGTAATCAATCAGGCTTTGTCCCTGGGAGGGAAACTAGAAGCAACACACTCAAAGTAAACTCCTTGATTCATACCACCTTGGCTTTATTCCTCAGTTGGAAGGTTTCTGCCTAAGTGGCACACACTGTTCATTTCTTGGCCAGGTCAAATTAATTCCCCCCAAAAATAATTTACTTTTTCAAAACCATTCCCCTCAGCTTCCCTAGGAGGCTACTTGGTAAATTACATTCACTCCAAATTTTTTTTTTCGTTGATCTTTTAAAAAACCTAGACTAGCTGCATCCCATCTATATCACCCTTCAAGAGAAGAAGGGTTGGGCCTGCCAAATGTACTCAATTTCTGTACTGCAGTGCCTACCCTATTGGACTGCTATTCCTCACCCTACTCTGAATGGATATCTGCCATTCAACTTTTCATTCCTGACGTAGATGTCTAGAATTCCTTGTGGTTCCCTGAAGTCTCTTACCACCATGATATGATATCTCATGCCATTCTGAATCATCAATTGCATGCCTAGGATAGTTTCAGTACCTCCCTATATTGTCCCCCCTACCCCTCTCCTCTTTTTATCATTATATGAAACCCAGCTTTTCCTCCAAGGGGCCTTTGTGCAATGAAAAAGATCAGATTTGCACACTCTAGAATCCCTAATCTCAGATACTGGAATCCACAGCTTTGAATATCTTTGTTTCTATCAGGCTATCACACCTTTTTGTTTTATCCCACTTTTGCACATATGGCAATACAGGCAAGCTCACCATTTTCTCTTAGATATTCTTTGAAAGGGATATTCTCCTTGTACTCTTACCCCCTTGAATCAGCATTACATTGATGTGCCTTTCTCACTCTCTATCCAAATTATATAAGATGCTAAATAAACTTATCTCCCAGAGGAAACTAGGCTTCCTTCTTCAATGGGAGAATGCTCTGCGGGTCACTTGGCCACTTTCCAAATCAAAAGTGGTCATAAGACATCCGCTAATTAAGGCCTTGATTCAGTTTTGTGCAGTAAAACAGCCCGTAGGGCTAAATTGTCTACACACCGACATAAAAAAAATCTTTGTCAGTATTCAATTGTCCTACCAGCTGAAAGCACAACGAACGTTAGGCCACAGAAAAGGACCCTTGCCAAGTGTCCGTCTTGTGCTATAAATTCCCCAAACTCATGATAAATAGCATGAATAATGGGAGTATCAATGGAAAAAAGCTAACTATCGGTGCCTGAGATACTTTCAACCAACGATCGTTAGCTCATCTGTGTTACACTTATGCCATGCACTGTCCATCTTCTTCCGTCTTCGTTTTTCTTTTTTCTAATCTTCATCTTCTATCTTCTCTCTTCCTTCTTTCTCTCTGTTGCATCATTCTTGTTAAAAAAGTAAAAAGTCATATTAAATGATGTGTTCCCAAACATAACCCTGACATCTGTGCATAGTTTTACACCTTGACTGCTGGAGGGGTACTCAATGCATTGCAGAGCAATGCGTTGCATACCTCCCTGGCACCCAAACGGTTAAACATACAAAGATGTCAGGGTTACATAGATAAAGAATGCTAACTTAATCAATGAATAGCCCCATAAATCCAGTGATAAATAAAAATGTGCTCCAAAAAAAGAAGTTAATTTAAGTGCCCCAAAAAATATTGAAATTAAAATGGCCCCATTATTTTCTCCGCCGCTGTCAGCAGTGGTGGCTGTGTTGGAAGCAGTGGAGAAAGGACAAGAGTAGACCCTTTACAACTTGATGGGTCAATGCCCATTCCACTGTGAGGGAATTTTGAACAGAGGTTGCCTTTATATGTGGCCAGTCTCTGTTCAAAATGTCTCACAGCTATTGGCTGAGATGTGTGCTTACGTGCCTCTCAATCAGCTACTGGCAGGGCGATTGATAGAACTTGGTCGAAGCTGATTGGCTGGGAGGTACATAAGCACATGTCCCAGCCAATAGCTGTGAGACATTTTGAACAGAGACTGTCCATAAATAAAGGCAGTTTGTGTTCAAAATTCCGTCACAGTGAAACAGGCAATGGCCCGTCCAGTACTGGGAGGGGGTCTGCTCATTTGCCCTTTCTCTGCTGCCACTGGGGCCATTTTAATTTCAATATTTTGTGGGGGCACTTAAGTTAACTTTATTTTAGGAGCAGATTTTTATATGAGGCTATTCTTGTATTCTCCAGGCATTCTCTATCTGTCTCTTTTAACAAGAAAGACCGAATGGAGAGAAAGAAGATTGAAGAAGGAAAACAGAAGAAGGAAGATAGATGACGAAGATGGACAGTAGCTGACCAGGATGTTGAAAACTCCGCTGACATCAGGATTAATGTTTAGTGTTTGTTTTCCTGGGCTGTTGCTTTGTAACTTAGTGGGTGTAAGAATATCCCACTGGCACTCATAGGGTAAGTCTACACTGGAAACATTTTTGGAGTTTTTTTGGATGTATTGATATAGGGCTTAGGCATTTTACAAGGTGGTACTATATTCCAGACAGACTAGCAAAAATATACCCTATGAATTCACCTGCTTGTTGGAGATGTGAAGAATGAGACTGCACCATGTTCCATATTTGGTGAGACTGTGGCCTTATGTACCCTTTCTGAGAACAGGTGGCTTATAACTTGAGTAGTATCTTGTCTTCACACTAGACATTAAAATCTTTCTTTTCTTAATCCTTCCAGTGGAGATTAAGGTTTCTAGGTGCACCATACTCCACTATTATTCCTTACTAATGCAACAAAGTTGCTTATTCCTATTCTCTGGAAGAACCCTTCTCCACCTACAGTAGAATCTTGGTATAATAAGGTACAATCCTTTGCAGACATTGAAAAGATTTATCCTATCTCAACAGGTGAACTTGATCTCTTCTTTAGGGTATGTTTCCCCTGGCTGGGCTTTCCTTGAAGCCATAGGGCACTCTCTCCACCTTGAGACCCTCAAAGGCTTCTCAGATACCTGGCATCATCATCATCATCATGATCATGCTCATTACCTACTCCTTTTACAGAAATTTCCCTGGGGTTGAATGTGGGTGAGGTTTTTCCCTCTCCTCCCCTCCACCCCAAGCCCTTGCAAGTGGTGGTGTCTCTGGACCTAACTATGCATCTTGCTTCCCCTTATACTTTCCTATTATCTTCCTATGTCTCTCTATTGCTTTCTTCTGTCTCCTTTTTTATCTTACCCTATTTTATTAGAGATAGTTTTGTCCCATCACAAACATCTTGAGTTAAGTGATTGTCTACAACAATCACTAATGATTTGTTATAACTACCTAAATATGTCTGTAATATTTATATTGTTGCTTGATTACTTTAATAAAATATTCTTTATTAAAAAAAAAAAAAAAAGAGGTGCCGGATTGAGGAAGAATAGAGATGCTTGAAACAAGTTTAAACTGTTGAAAAACATTACAAATTACCAATCCACTCTCACCTGTAAGAAAGCAAAATTATTGCTTAGAGAGATTGTGGCAGTAAAAAAAGACCAACTCAGCTAATCCTCACTTTGGAAATATTATACAAGCCAGTTTGTCTACAGCCTAGAGCAGCATTGCTCCAGTAACAGTGCAATGAGTTTTCCCTCTTTTATCCACTATTTGAGCTAGCTTTCAAGGGGTGATGTGCTATGAATGCCAACAAGCTATGAATGTGAATATGGACTCTGTAGCTTCATGGTCAAACTTCGCCCTTGTAGATATAGAAGAGATGGTGTAAACAATTCAGCAGCTGTGCCCCAATAGCTGTGACTTGGACCCACATCCTGTATTGATTTAATCAACCCAGTCCAACTACAGGTCTATCTCAAAATTTCCCTCCCTAGGAAAGTTCATTGCGAAAGGCAACTTGAAACCCATTTGTTTCAACACATGAAATCTATTACCGACTACAGTCTGGCATAAGCATCAGCTGGTGTAAATATTTTATTTCTGGTAGCTCAGAGAGGTTTACTTCAGGATCATAGGCCTATGACCCTATCATGTGGAGCGCCACAAGGTTCTATTTCTCCAAAGCTACAGTGTACATCTTACTTGTGGTGACGTCATCAGAAGATATTGTTTAACAGTCTTTCATAAAGATGCCATACTTAGCTTTTGCTCCAGATTCAGCTGATTCAGATCATCCTTCAAGGTGATACTGGGGGGGGGTCACATTTATTAAAATCTGAGCAAGTGCATAATCTTGGAGTTCTCTTAGATTGTGGCCTGACAATTAACATTTAGGTGTCAGCCATGATTAAATCTCGCTGATCCATCTGAAGAACATAGCCCTGATAAAAAAGGATCTTATAACAAGAGGATGCATGTTTTATACTGATATATTTATTTCTTGTTAAAACACATAAACATCAATACCCTTGACCGGTTTTGGCGTCCAAGCGCCATTTTCCCATTTGAAAATGGCGCTTGGACGCCGAAACCGGTCAAGGGTATTGATGTTTATGTGTTTTAACAAGAAATAAATATTTTTATACTGCTCCTCCGACTCCAGATCTGTTTGGATTTGTTATATATTTGGATTCCAATGAAATCGATCATCAGAATGGATTAATAGGATGTGACTGACGAATGGTGAACCTGAGGTGCTCCAGTCCACAGACTCGGACCTGAGTAAAGGTACCTAGTGGATATAGTCAGCTTGGTGAGATTAATCCATTTTACCTTCAATACGAGCATTGTCTAATACAGTGTAATATTGATATGAGTAGTTACTCTAAAGAAATAATGACGGACTCGATCTGAATATCTCTAGAATTTATTTCAAGAGTATCAAGTATCTATATGCTATCGTATCAGGTCTGGAGTCAATATAGTTATATAATAAGTGTGGTTCTATGACAATAATTGGACACTATGTTACTGTCTTGCCATGGTCAGTAATGGTTATACTTTTCAGACTTTGGCCATGACACAAATCCATAGGAAGACACGAAATACCAACAAAAAGAAATGGTTGAGTCACTTTACAGTAGGTCACAAATGAATAAGATATTTTGAGTCATACATGTTGGATACAGAATGCCCCATCATTTCATAAAGGGCATAATGGTCAGTACTGAACAGTGAATAACTATATTCATCTAAAAAAGATGAAAAAAAGAAAACTATAATGTGAGCATTTTTCCACTAATGTGCAATTTCCTTTCTACTTAAAACTTTCTTCCAAATGAAATAGAATTAAAGAGGCTGATTATATTTTCAGATAACATTTTGTTCACTTCTTAGAATACTTGCATATTTAAATTATAAAATTATTTTCAGAACTACTAGGAAACCTGTTTATGACCTTGGCTAGCATTCCTCTAATGAAGACTAATAACAGAGAAGCTCTAAAATTACAAATTAAACTACCATATGCCTAGAGAATTAAACTCATGATCGTCACAAATCACTATAGAGAAATGTCAACATTAACTTTAAAAAAAATCTATAAAACCAAAAGGGCTCTATGTAAAAAAGAAAATTCTGGAGCAAACCATCTGCACTATAGGGAGAAATCAAACTTGCATTTGTTTAAATTGGACCTTTAACCTCTTGAATGATAGAGAGGTCGGCAATGCATTGGAGACCTCTCTAGTATTCAAGATGTTAAAGGGATAGTAATACTTAAGTATTACTAATCCCTATATTAAAATCCTATTAAAAATAAATGTATTGTCTCCAGTGTCATCTCTCAAACCTTTATGGTTTGAGAGATGATCGCTCCTAAAGTTGCCCTCTCCCTCCCCCTTCCCCGTAGTCAGCGTTCTAGATGACTGCAGGGAAACCTGTCGTATGACTTTCAGGCAGCTCTGCAGCTGAGCTGCGATCGCGTTAATAAAAAAGAAAACTTTCACTGAACTGGTCTTCTACATATGCTTGGTTTGCAAGCACACGTAGAAGACCGTTTTAGTGAAAGATTTTTTTTTATTAACGCGATTGCTGCTCAGCTGCAGAGCCGTCTGATGATCTAAGACCGGATTTCCCTTCAGTCAGCTACAACACTGACTTCGGGGAAGGGGGAGGGAGAGGGCAACCTTAGGAGCGATTACCTCTCAAACCATAAAGGTCTGAGAGATGATACTGGGGGCAATACATTTATTTTTAATAGGACTTTAATATAGGGATTAGTAATACTTAAATATTACTATCCCTTTAAAGAGATAGTAATGTTTCACAAAAAAGAAGCTCTAATTAATCTTCAAAATACTTGGGCCATGGAGAGTGTTATTTCAATAATGTCAGAGTTGTAGTTCAAGAGTAATTGTTAAAGTAACCCCTCCTACCCCTTTTACGTATTGTAAGACATCTCCCCTCAGGTGTGGAATCTGGTCCCTTGACTGGACAGCTCACAGCAAGGGATAATCTTCTTACTGTGAACATAAGGAAAACCCTGCCCCTCTTGACAGGTTTTTCAGGTTTTTCCATATGCTCACTGAAGATTGTCCCTCTCTGTGATCCATCTGGACAGTCTTGCTACTCTGAGGTGAGCAGTGTTACATCAGTAAAAGGGGCAGGAGGGGGATACTTTATCATTCAATTACTCTTGAACTACAACTCTGACATTATTGAAATAACACTTTCCATGGCCCAAATAGTATGAAGATTTAATGGAGCTGCTTTTATTGGGAAACATTACTATCCCTTTAAAAAACACAGTTATCTAAATGGAGATTGAGGGAGTTTTTTAACACTGTAATGGAACAATTCACTTGTGCCAGAATTGCTCTTCAGTTGGTGAGAATTTGTCCCATTTGGTGCACTTGGTTTGCTCCAGGATTACTCCACTTTTTTACTACAGGAACCTTAGTAATATAGATTTGAGTATCTTTGAAATATCTAGCTATTATCACAATTACTAGGAAACCTGTTTATGACCTTGGCTAGCATTCATCTAATGAAGACTAATAACAGAGAAGCTCTGAAATGACAAATTAAACTACCATATGCCTAGAGAACGAAACTTATGATCGTCACAAATCACCACAGAGAATTGTAAACATTAACTTTGTCAGAAAAATCCTTAAATCCTAAAGCGCTCTATGTTCAAAAGAAAATTCTGGAGTAAACCAGGGAGAAATAAAAATTGTATTAATTTAAATTGGCCCATTAACTGCTTGAATGCTAGAGAAGTTGGCAATGCGTTGGAGACCTCTCTAGCTTTCAAGATATTAAAAACCATCCTATATAATAATTTGCTAGGATGTTTGTCAGAAGCCGTCATGCTCAGTAGAGACTGCCCGAATGCACAGTGAGCATTCTGTGCTTTTGGGCAGTCTCTACAGCGCATGACTGCGTCGGAGGCAGGATGCAGAGCAGGACCAGCCTCTTAACCCTTTGAGTGCCAGAGGGGTATGCAACGCATTGCAAAGCAATGTGTTGTGTACCCCTCTGGCACTCAAAGGGTTAACATCACCTGGACCTTGCCCCGTGTACACGGGCTTTTACATTAGTATTTATATAAATGGTGATCAGGGAGTTTTTTAATCCTATAATGGAATAATTCACTTGTGCTACAATTGTCCCATTTGGTGCATTTGGTTTGCCTCAGGACTACTCCACTTTTTTAACGCAGGAACCTTAGTGATATAGAGTTGAGCATCCTTGATATTTTGATATATTTATCACTGGATGCTATATTTTATGTTCTTGAATATTAGGTTAATTATATTAGCATGGGACAGGAGTAAATCTAGAAATAACTGGGCCGTAATATGAAATCTAAGGCTTCCCCTAAATATGGTCAGAAGCAAGTGACCAAAGTGCTCCAACAAAGACCCAAGGTACAGTTACCCACCTGGAATACACATGAGGTCTTTGCATGGTGGGAAAGAAAGGAAAAGCAGTTGTCTGACTCTAAGCATTAACAGGACAGTGTAAAGCTTGAAGGCTCCCATAGTTACATGGTCTGGTCACAAATGCACTCCCTGCAGGCCCTGCAGATATGTCCCTGTAGCTTATATACATCCTCGAAGCCCCTGTAGTTCATATACATCCCTGAAGCCCCTGTAGCTCATATATCAAATGTAATTACAGTATAGCACAACAAAGCTGATAATGTGCCCTCTCTTAAATCTGTAAAATTCTGTTGATCTGATGTGACAGCTGCAGTATGCTTGTTTACTGTTTTAGTACAACAGTGATTTCAGCTATTCCAAACAGAGGCCTAAATACTGCATCTAGCAAGGAGGCAACTCAAAGCAGCTTTTGAAACTGAATAGCATCACTCCACAAGACTGCAATTATGAAAACAAAGTTATACGGTCTCACTTGAAAATATTGCAGGAATTCATGTGAAAATATGAGGGAGGTTATAAAAGGGATGACTAGGGTAGGGTGGGCTTCTGGGAGTAAAAGAAACAACTCTGGTTTCTGCAAATAATGTAGATTTAACCCTTTGAGTGCCAGGCAGGTATGCAACACATTCCTCTGCAATATGTTTTTGTATCCCTCTGACACTCAAAGGGTTAAGAGAAGAAATAATTGAGTAATTGGAAGAACAGAAAATATAGTAGAAAGTGTATACACTTTATATAAAAGTGGTATAAGAATTGTGCAACAAAAGCTGCATCTGTATGAGTGAGACAAAGCGAATTCATAACTATATAGTTTTTATACATTAGTTGTACTGCCCCAAATGTTAGACCACACTATAGTAGCGTACAACTTGGGATCAAATTAGCCATAATATATGGGAATCTACTATTTATAACCTCAATTTAGAATTAATAACCATAATGTGTGGCCCATGTGGACTTTAGTGTCATAAATGGGGCCACTGGGCTGAGTTAGGTAGCCCGATTTAACCCTTTGAGTGCCAGGTGAATGTGCAATGCTTTAATACATTCTCTTCATTAAGGTGGTATTTGAAATGTGCCAAGAGCATGTAACGCATTTTATATTAGCCCCTCTGGTACCAGATGCTTTAATCCTCTACAAGACATTGCATGCACTATATGAGGGGTTAATGGGAACTAACATAAGGATTGTTTGTGATGGTGTAGAGGTTAGGAGATATTGACCCCTTAACTTTGATTAGGACAAGAAGGATGAGCACATATATTTTATTCTTAAATGGTTAAGTGACACAACAGGTGATTCAAGGATTTTCTCCACAACACATTTATGATAAACATTTCTGAAGCCATTAATTACCAGAGGGATGTATAATACATTGGTCCTTAACCCTCTGTGTGCTAGAGAGGTATTCAGTGCATTGCAATGCATTAGGTATCTTTCTGGCACTCAAAGGATTAATGCTTTGCAAACTCTCCTGGTCTGTAAATGGTTAAAATATATATGGAAATGCCAAACTGGCACTCCATTCTCTAGTACACTACCAGTTTAGCCAACTTAACCTTTGAGGAGTTCCTAACCTACCAGAAGTCAGAAATTGTGTTATTTTTGTGGCGCAATGTAGTACTCACTTCTCTGGTTCATAAATGGTTATGTGCTACAATATGAGGTTACTAGCCTTTGATCCACAAGACTTAACTGATATGAAAATGGAAAATTTGGCCTCCATTCTCCAGCACATTCACCATTTTGGATAATACACACAAATATTGTTTAGGGGTTATGTGTGTAAGATTGAAACACACTAGTCCATATGTTGGAGTGCGCTACATAGCAATCTTTGAAATTAATAGGTGCAAAGATATACTTAAATATTTATAAAGAGTCCCACACTAGAGACTTCTTAGATTTGCCTGCTGCTGTATCCTGGGCACTAGGCCCTGTGACCCTTCAATACCATCCAGCTGCAGAATCACAAAAATGACAGAAACAGTGCAAATGCGCCTCTAAGAGCAATTTCATTTGATACCAGAAATAGCTTATGGACTTTGCAATCCCCCCTTTAAAGAAATCGTATGTTTCTTTCATATTGTAGGCATTAAAAACAAAATTAACACCGATGTAAGTCTTATCTTATGGTTTGAGAGATATACCGTGCTAAAGTTACCTCTTCCTGGATGTTTGAGAGAAGTCAGTGTTCTAGCTGACAGCTGCAGAATCCGGTCATTTGACCGACTGGCAGCTCTTTAGCAGAGCCGAAATCACACTATTTCAAAAAAATATACTTCATTGTAATGGTCTAAAAAGTGTGCTTGCAAACCAGGCACACAAGTGTTTATATCGAAATAGCACGATTTCGACTCTGCTGAAGAGCTGCCAGCAAATCAAATGACCGGATTCTGCAGCTGTCAGCTAGAGCACTGACTTTTCTCAAACAGCCAGGAAGAGGTAACTTTAGCACGGCATACCTCTCAAACCATAAAGCTATGAGAGATAAGACTTACATCATTGTTAATATTGTTTTAATGCCTACAATATTAAAGAAACATAAAATTAACCATTACTACCCTTTAAGGTGGGTACTTATTAGATGAAGAGGCTTAACCAGCCCCTGAGTATCACAGCCTTTAAAATACAACTAGTGTTGAGCGAGCGTGCTCGGCCGATGCTCGGATCGGCTCGAGCATCGCTCTGCTCGGCACATGGCGGTACTCGTACGAGTACCGCCATGTGCTCGCCCGACATGTTCGGGTGAAGAGGATCTGTGCCGGAAGAGGCACAGATCCGAAGACGCTCCGCTGGACCACCAGGGAATGGAGGTACGGGGGCATTGCGGAGATGAAGGGGGCATTGCGGAGATGAAGGGGGACATTGTGGAAGAGGGGCATAGACTCTATGCCCCTCTTCCACAATGTCCCCCTTCATCTCCGCTATGCCCCTCTTCCACAATGTCCCCCTTCATCTCCGCTATGCCCCTCTTCCACAATGTCCCCCTTCATCTCCTATGCCATAGCGGAGATGAAGGGGGACATTGTGGAAGAGGGGCATAGCGGAGATGAAGGGGGACATTGTGGAAGAGGGGCATAGAGTAGGGGGTGCCTGGTTTAATGCTCGAGTGCTCCCATTCATTTGAATGGGGCTCGGGTGCTCGGCCGAGCACTCGAGCATCAGGGGGTGCTCGGTCAGAGCACCCGAGCACCCGAGCATCGGGGTGCTCGCTCATCCCTAAATACAACCTTTTCTTCGTTCTTTTTCATGGATCCTCTCCTCCTGGTTTATGGACTCTGTCCTCCCAGATTTTAATCCAATGGATTGGAAAAGGTGAGTGAAAAAAGATAAACTTCCTGGGCTACTTATAAAGTCTCTATTTATTGGCAATACAAAAATCACAAATATACATAAAATGTTTCAAAATCAACATACATTTTCAAAATACCCTACGCGTTTTGTCATATGTCTACGACTTCATCAGGGGTAAACTTTTTGGATAAGGTAATGTTTGATAGATTCCCTTTAATATTAAAACTTTCCAGAGATTAAAAATTGTGGGTTTCTTTCAAAGCAACACATGGCTTTGTAATAATACTTCAATTACCCAGCCAAGCATTTAAAGAGACAAAAAAGTGTTATAGGCACATTCTCAAGCAGAGAAGAAGAGTTAAACACTCAGCCAATATAATACCTCAGAAAATATATGTGCATTAAAGCAGATACTTTAACAAGTTAAACATCACATTATAAGATTGTACTGTATACCTCTTGATTTGTATATTCAGTGGCAACATTCCAAAACATACTTAGCCTAGATTTATTTGCTCTTCTCTCTAGGTGATCATTATAAATAGAAAAATATATAAATTACAGGGGGAAATATTCCCTGAAGAAAATTACAAATGGAATTCCTACTTAGAAATCTATGGTAATAACAGTACAATTGTTCATTGCACATTCACAAATGCATGAGAAAAAACGAAGTACCTGCAGTTAAATCATTTCTGTGTTACACAAAATATGATATACTGGTATAATATTTGTGCTAAAAGTCAAATAAAATATTTGTTTTGTCAGCACAGTTATGGGAAGGAAGTCAGAAAAGATGGAAAGAATGAGACAGCAAATAAATATCAGAGCGGCTCATGTGTGAAGTACAAGGACAGAGCAAAAGTGTCAAAATTCACTGCTACTTAATTGCACTGTTACTTCTACAGCTGTGACCTGCCAAGTTGTGAGCACTCTAGTGCCTGTGCATTAACCATATGAGTGCCAGAGGGGTACGCAATGCAAAGTCCAAGGGTTAACCTCTTAAAAACCAGATGAGTGCTCAAGGGGATAAAGGGATGGAAAAGGCATCTATTCTATTATTTTATAATTTAAAATAAATGCTAGACATAATTTATAATTCTTCCTACAGTCATTCATTGTGTGATTTCATCATTTCATTGAACACTTCTGTTCTTTGTATACACGTGCCAGCAAATTCAGAAGCCTGAGTGTCACCAAACCCTGCAGATCCCTTAGGAAAGATTAAAGAGGCTAATATAATAGGAAAAGTGGTGCAATTCTGGTGCAAAGCAAGTGCAAAATTCCCCCAAAATTCCAGTGATTTAATTGGGGTTTTAACTGCATGAATACTATGGAGGTCTCCTATGAAATGCATTGGAGGCCTCTTTAGCATTCAAGGGCTAAAAGCCCCATTTAAATAAATTGGTATGTTGATTTGTTATCTACGGTGCAGTGGTGCAGTAGGTTTGTCCAGAACTGCAGCACGTTTTCTTAGAACATCAACATTAAGTTAATAAGTATGATAAATCAATCACTATAGCTATTGATTGTTCATGCTTGATTTAAAAATAACATGTAGGTCCTTTATTAGTAAATGAGAATATATAATATATAAAATTGGAGTTCATCATATGTCAAAGTTACACAGCAAATGGATACTTGTTCTTACCCCATAAAGGTATTACAGAGAGAGAGAGAGAGAGAGAAAGAGTCTTGTGCTGATCATATTGGTGAAGGCAAGTAGGGTTAATAGATTGTTATTCTAGCATAGTTGTTTTGAAGATGGAAGTAGGGTAGTTCTAGGCATAGCGTGAAAAGAGGGGAGTTCCAAAAGGGAAGGAGGCACAGCATATGACAACAGTTTAACAATGGCAGTAGAGGTGGCTAGGTATTACAAGAAGGAGGAGGGAGCATCATGAGCTTGATCAAATATACAGGATAAAATATAGTTGGGAGTTACTAAGTAGAGAGTGTTAAAGGTAAGAAGAAGCTCAGGGAAGAAAATTAGTAGGTTCACTTTTGATAGAATGTGCTGATTCTTGTAGCTAACTATAGGATAAATTTCAATGGAGAGGGAAGAGAAGCAAGAAAGCCACGTAGTTGTGGGACATAGTAGTTTTCATTGCACCCTGGGAGAACAATGGGATGATTTTAGCACTATTATGCAGGATGTAGTGGCAGGATCTAATAAACAAGTTCAAGGGGATCTCTCACCTACATACATGTAATGCTCATTAGTTAGAACATTTATTTAAAAGACTGAAAATATTGTTCATTGTATTAAAAAAGCAGTTACATGCACAAAAATTAAAGTTTAAAAAGTGTCTGGCAGCCTACTTCCGGCTTGCCGAACCTTGCCGACCAGAGGCAGCTCCGTTCCACTACCCATCATCCTCCGAAGACGGAGGCTGTCTGTCACTAAAGTGGAGCGGTCGCATTGGCAGAGATCGATATCTAAAAAATTATAATAATGTGATGGTGCTATATGGAGAGAATTGATATATACTAGGACTGATTTCATTCTCTCTGGGAGAAAAGGTGCTCGATGTAAGAAGAGTTATTGCCAAGAAGTATAAGAAGTCTGATGGATATGAAATCGTAGTGATGAGTACACGAAGACCTGACAAATGAAGGTATATTGAGGTAAAGTGTACGATTTCATTGAGACCCTAAAGATACAGAGAGTGAAATTTATTGTATGAACTAGGCTGTCCATAATGAAGTATCCAGTGTGATGAAAAGCTAACATTTATGCATGATATTCGGAAAGTGCCTTAATCGTAGAGAGTGGAAAATATATTGATGTATGTACATTCATAAGGAGAAGAAGTTTACAATATTTGTGAAATATACAGTTACGACCCGAACATCTGGTATATTATTACTATAGATCGATCTATTATTTTTTGTTTTTTTGGGTTTTTTTTATATTTAAATTTTTTTTTTATTTTTTATTTTTTATATTTTTGAGATTCATTCATTTTTTAAAGGCAATGTCGTAGTGTTGCTGGTTGGATACGGCCGCTTTGCGCAATACATGTTTCTGACCGTGCTGATGTCCCATACCTGCCTAGTTTAGGAGTAGAGGAGGTCCGGTTTAAGCTCTGGCCCGTTAGAGATGGATGTGTATTTCTTTCCCACAGAGGGGTGCTATTACGCGGCAAGGGGTTTGAATATCTGTGTCCAGATCGTGAGGGTACACGGTACCTCTTCTTTGTCCATAGGTGAGTGGAAAGACGGTTGCATGGTTTGGGGTGCTGTTGTGCGGTGTCTGTTTAGTTCCAAGCAACATCAGAGGGGATGGTCGTCGTGTGGTTTTAATATTGTTGCATGTTTTTATAATGAGGAAAGTGGGTATCGCAAATACCAATAGTATTTGTAGATTTTCACATAATTTCCTAACATCTAGATGTGGTATTTGTAATGTTAATATGTTGTGTACTTGATTTATCTTGTTATTAAAACAGACAGTGATATTAGTCTAATTTAAAGATACAGTGTTTTTTGTGATATATGTTTGTGTTTCTGAGAGTGTTTGGAGTACTTTGGGTGTCATCTATGGTTTTCCAGTGGAAGCGCTGATTAAGTGTATTGTTATTGAGAGATCGATATCTAGCCAATGCGATCGCTCCACCTCAGTGACAGACAGCCTCCATCTTCAGAGGATGATGGGTAGTGGAAGGGGAGCTGTCTCTGGTCGGCAAGGTTCGGCAAGCCGGAAGTAGGCTGCTGGACACTTTTTAAACTTTAATTTTTGAGCATGTAACTGCTTTTTAATACAATGAAAAATATTTTCTGTCTTTTAGATAAATGCTCTAACTAATGAGCATTGCATGTGTGTAGGTGAGAGATCCCATTTAATGTTAGTAAAGAAGGGAAGATACAAGTAAATACCCTCAGCAGTGTGTTAAGTCAGCAAGCTATATGTAATTTCCATAATCTGTGATAGTGATGCTATGGCTGAGATGCACTAAAGTTGGATGAGGGCTCAAGACAGTGATGTGTCGGATCTGTGTTAAAGGCATATTGTCAGTAATCACTAACGTGTCTTCTCCATCATATCCCCTGCAATCTGGCACCAATCCAAAATATCTTGGATAGGATTATGAGTTTAGACTGAACACATCAACAATGGCTCATTTACATATGAAAATGCAGGTTAATGAGCCATTGTCGTATTTATGTGTCCGTGTTTTTATGTTAATGTAGCTATATAATTTCCATGTCTGGGAATTTCAAGTAGTGCGCAAAATCTCAAAAGAGCTCCAAACAATATAGATGGCAGATTATAAAAAATATTCCCAAAACCTCTGCTCCCATCCTATAAATAGCAACACGATCAGAAACAACTGTTAGTAAAGAGTTTGCATAGGAATGCAACAGAAAATTCTACCTTTCACAGAATACAAAAGATGTACGGAACCGGTGTACACATATGTTCCATAGAAAAATTGCCCATTCAACATTTACATCAGAATTACATCATCAATGGAAAATTCTCCTACAGATCATCTACTATTGTCTACCCCATCACGTGTTTGAAATGTCCCAACACAGGATTATATATAGGTGGGACAGAGCAAATTCTAAAAAAATGGATAAAATCTCTTAACTTCAGTGTCAATAAGAAGAAAAAAGATACACCTGTGGGGGAATATTTTGGTAAAGCTGAACACAGCATCAACGATCTCAGTCACTGGGAAAATGGGAAACTTTTTGATACAAACAAAAAGATCAGGGAGTATAAATTGAGAGTCTTAGATTTCCCACTACTGCCATAAAGCCACACATACTGCCCTCTTAGCCATAGGACCACATAAACTGATCCCTAGCCTTTTGCCATGGGTAGACATAGAACCACACCTATTGTTCACCCCATCATTGTCTCAATGCACTGATCTGATAGAGGAACAAACATATACAGACCTCTGAGTCCCAGCCTTATTGTCCTAAATGTAATGGTGGTCAAAAAATCAAACATAATTAGTCTCAACCATGGTGGCATGTCTTAGGAATAGGTGGAAACTAGAAAGGTTCTTAAGGGATGTATTTGGGGATTAGCAAAAGGTAAGAAATTATATGGGATATCTATATGTGGGAATTTCTATAGAGGTGGCAAATTGTGAAGCCAAGTAGAATAGTAAAATATCATTTAGACTTCCAACTTGGAAATCATTTATCACTTTACATAGGGTCATCTCATTCAAATGTCCTTTCATAACCAAGATGTTCTAAGATGTTTGAGGTTAGAGGTAACAGGGAGACAGGAGTGGGTACTAGGTATCACAGATACAGTTGTTGGAGGGTACAGTGGTGGGAAGGAGGAGTGTGTAAGAGAAAAAGATATGGATTAACTATCAGATGAGAAATTATAAGTAAAGAAATGTCAAATGTTTTGGTAAACACAAGTCCAAGAAGTGGCTATCCTGTCAGTGTTAAGGTTTTTACCAATGTATTGAGATTGAGAAGGCAAGTTGTTAAATCTAAAAGGCAAATAAGACAGAAGGGGCATTAGAATGTAAAAGAATAACTCCTATACCCTCCTTGCAGCCACAGTGCCTTAAATTGACTCTTCTATTACGAGTGGCTTGCAACATTTTGCTACACATTGTGAAGCAATACATTGTTGTTAGATATGAGGGAACATTTTTACTACAAAAGCAAAGAAACTACACATTTTGAGTTCAGTGGGAATTACCAAGATATGTGCAATTTTTCTGCTCATTGAAATCAATTATAATAACTTAATTCCCTCCCACATGTATTTATCCCCAATATATTTCTGCATGCTATCTACATATAACAGGGATTCTCAATTTAACTGGATCATCAGTTTGTGTTGGGTGAGAGAAAGAAAGTTGTTGAAAGAACAGACAATCCAGTTGTACTATGACTGTTAGCTATAGACCCACACATACTGACCCTTCTACTGGTAGCCATAAAACTACATATATTGACCTCTGGCCTATTGCCACTGCACTGGTGACTACAGAATCACACATACTGCCCTGCCAGTTTTGTTTCACTGGGAGCCATAGAACCACAAATACTGACCTGCCAACCTTGTCCCACTGAACTGGTGGCCATATAATCCTCTATACTGACCTCCCCAGCCTTAACCCAATGGCAGCTACAGAATCTTACATGCTGACCACCACAGCAGATCAGATTGCTGCTGGAGATTGCAAAGCTGTGTGGATAAGATGCATGGTCTTATCATCCTGCTGAGTGGAACAGATTGTGGGATCAGACAGGCCAAGGATCAGGATACCAGAAGATAAACATAACCAGGTGAGATGCCAAGGAATCAGACAGGAGTGAAGTCAGTGGGAGAGCCTAAGTTTTTGTACCAGAAAATCCACAGGCTCAAATAAGAAGCTAAAAGCTGCAGACAGAAAAGTAGTTAATCAGGCAGAAGAGTCAGTATTCAGAATATCATAACAATCAGGAGTAGTCAGATGAGCAGGAGATTTGGATGATAGTAAAGCAGTCAGTCAAAGCTAGGTGCTAATCCATAAGAGTAATCAGAGAAGCAGATATTAGGAGCTAGAGGATCAGGAACTAACAGATTTCAGACAAACACAGGGACTCAAGAACAAGCAATGAGCACAACAGAAATTGACATTTTTAAAGGGCTGTCAACCAGTAGGAGGACAAGTAAATAGTTGAGGTAGAACCTGTACATAACTGACAGGCAAACCAGTTAGAAAAAACTGAATGTGACAATATATAATCTCTTGAACCAAGTAACAAGGGAGCAATTTATAGTGGCCATTAGGATGTTCTGACAATAGAAATGTAAGAGGAAGGTTATTATTAAAAAGTGTCTGCTCTCTTTTACAAAACACAGTTCAAGTGTACTGCTTTTAAAGATATTGTTGATTGACTCATGCATACAGACCAAGCATATGTTCCAATTTTTTAAGGAATATACTGTATAGCACAGCAAGAAATAGTGTCAAGATTAACCTATATATATCTTAGTGTATCCTAGTTTGTACTGCAAAGCAGCACTAGGATAGTGTGTCAAAGTGACCAAGCTTATTCACAGGATATATTATTACAATACCATAAACAGACTGTTTGCTCAGGGGTTATTTTAGCTATTTTGTTTTAGGAATGAAAATAGTTACCAGGGCTTTATTTGTTTATTACTTGATATAAGGAAACAGTGATGCCTTCCTGTTGCCCTAGGCCCAACCAAGTGCAACCAATATTCACTTTGCCAAGTCTCCTGTATACACTTTGGACTTGTGTTTAAAGGAGGACTGCAGTTCTTATCTGCCACAGATTTTACCTCACATGAAGACAAGCTAATGTTAATGTTTATATTTATTATGTAAATATCATAAAGCTTTCAAAGAGAATATTGGTAAGTATGATACAATTCTCCATTTTAGGGACATTTTTATGTTTGTTTTTGTTATTGTGATTGTGAGACTTAAGAATTATTATAAATTACTTATTTTTACTCTTCAAAACTCCCTCTATCAATGATACATTAAATATTATTGGTGCCCCAAAAATCTATACCGAATGTTAGGGATACTCTGGAGAAATCATTTTGAGAACCAGTGGTATGATGGATGAAATGAAACAAGAAAATGGAAATAGTTCAGTTCAAGTGTGTTAAAGGGATAGTAATGTTTCATAATAAAAGCAGCTCTAATTTATCATCATAGTATTTGGACTTTGGAGAGTGTTATTTCAATTCTGTCAGAGTTGTAGCTCAAGAGTAATTCAATAATAAAGTATCCCCCTCCAGCCCCTTTTGCTGATGTCACATCGTTCAGCCAGATCAGAAGGGAGGTGCCCAGGTAGACTGCAGAGAGGGACAATCTTCAATTAAGATAAGGGAAAAAGCTGAAAAGCTTGTCAAGGGGGGAAGTGCTTTCATTGTTCTAAGAGAAAGAAAATTGTCCTCTGCTGTTATCTGTCTGGTCTATGGACTGGATTCCACATCTGAGAAGAGATGACTTACACTAGGTAAAAGGGGTGGGAGGGGGAAACTTTGCTTGTGAATATCTCTCAAACCATAAAGGTTTGAGAGATAAGACTTATATCATTATTCATGTTTTTTTAATGCCTACAAAATAAAATAAAGAAAAAATGAAGTATTACTATACCTTTAAGGGCTCCCCATGCACTTGTAAATACTGCAAGATTGGAACAGGGTCCTCTTTCCAATGTATGATTCATTTACTGCACTTTTCCCTGATAATAATGCAATGATTGGACTTTAGTCTGATGCTCTGATGCTCTTATCCCTTTCCTATATTTTTTGTAATGTAGAAATGCACTGTTGTATTTGTATTGAAGAAATTCACCATGAATTGTATAACATGAGATGTTAAATGATATTTAATGGTGTATAGAGGAATAAACTTGCATTAGATAGCATTTAAAGTGAGAACTTACTCTGTGTCTGACATTGTTTGCAAAACATAGCACTCTTGCTGTATTCATTTCTTACAATAGTGCTGATATTAAGGCTGACATCTATATTATGGTGCTCCACCCGTGTGTCAACTGAGAGTCAGCTGGTAGTGATGAGCGAGCATGCTCGGCCGAAGCTCGGTTCGGCTCGAGCATCGCTCTGCTCGGCACATGGCGGTACTCGTACGAGTACCGCATGTGCTCGCCCGCCATGTTCGGGTCTCATCCCCGCACGTTTCGCGGCTGCTGCGCAGCCAATAAACGTGCGGGGAGGCTCTGACATCAGTGTAATGCCAGCAGCCATGTTGGCTGCTGGCATTACACTGATTGGCTGGCCAGAACCCGTGTATAGCTGTATAGCACCTGACCAGCGAGTTCGGCTCAGTCTTAGCCAGGGAGAGATGAGGATAGGAAGGGAAAGTCAGTGTAGGGAGAAGAAAAGTGTGTTTGAACAACATAAAGACCCAAAAGTCCTTTTTAGGACTATTGTGTGTGGGTGCAGCAGTTATATTTTGTTTGGGGGGCCAGAGATTTAAAAAAAAAAAATGTCACATATTCCGTTCACTGTGCCTAGCCGCAGATTAGCAGCACATTCTGTTTAGTGTGCAAAGTTGCAGATTAGCAGCACATTCTGGTTAGTGTGCAAAGTTGCAGATTAGCAGCACATTCTTTTTAGTGTGCAAAGTTGCAGATTAGCAGCACATTCTGTTTAGTGTGCAAAGTTGCAGATTAGCAGCACATTCTTTTTAGTGTGCAAAGTTGCAGATTAGCAGCACATTCTGTTTAGTGTGCAAAGTGTAAAAAATAAAAGTCACATATTCCGTTCACTGTGCCTAGCCGCAGATTAGCAGCACATTCTGTTTAGTGTGCAAAGTTGCAGATTAGCAGCACATTCTGTTTAGTGTGCAAAGTGTAAAAAATAAAAGTCACATATTCCGTTCACTGTGCCTAGCCGCAGATAAGCAGCACATTCTGTTTAGTGTGCAAAGTTGCAGATTAGCAGCACATTCTGTTTAGTGTGCAAAGTGTAAAAAATAAAAGTCACATATTCCGTTCACTGTGCCTAGCCGCAGATAAGCAGCACATTCTGTTTAGTGTGCAAAGTTGCAGATTAGCAGCACATTCTGTTTAGTGTGCAAAGTGTAAAAAATAAAAGTCACATATTCCGTTCACTGTGCCTAGCCGCAGATAAGCAGCACATTCTGTTTAGTGTGCAAAGTTGCAGATTAGCAGCACATTCTGTTTAGTGTGCAAAGTATAAAAAATAAAAGTCACATATTCCGTTCACTGTGCCTAGCCGCAGATAAGCAGCACATTCTGTTTAGTGTGCAAAGTTGCAGATTAGCAGCACATTCTGTTTAGTGTGCAAAGTGTAAAAAATAAAAGTCACATATTCCGTTCACTGTGCCTAGCCGCAGATAAGCAGCACATTCTGTTTAGTGTGCAAAGTTGCAGATTAGCAGCACATTCTGTTTAGTGTGCAAAGTGTAAAAAATAAAAGTCACATATTCCGTTCACTGTGCCTAGCCGCAGATAAGCAGCACATTCTGTTTAGTGTGCAAAGTTGCAGATTAGCAGCACATTCTGTTTAGTGTGCAAAGTGTAAAGAATAAAAGTCACATATTCTGTTCACTGTGCCTAGCCGCAGATAAGCAGCACATTCTGTTTAGTGTGCAAAGTGTAAAAAATAAAAGTCACATATTCCGTTCACTGTGCCTAGCCGCAGATAAGCAGCACATTTTGTTTAGTGTGCAAAGTTGCAGATTAGCAGCACATTCTGTTTAGTGTGCAAAGTGTAAAAAATAAAAGTCACATATTCCGTTCACTGTGCCTAGCCGCAGATAATCAGCACATTCTGTTTAGTGTGCAAAGTTGCAGATTAGCAGCACATTCTGTTTAGTGTGCAAAGTGTAAAAAATAAAAGTCACATATTCCGTTCACTGTGCCTAGCCGCAGATTAGCAGCACATTCTGTTTAGTGTGCAAAGTTGCAGATTAGCAGCACATTCTGTTTAGTGTGCAAAGTGTAAAAAATAAAAGTCACATACTCCGTTCACTGTGCCTAGCCGCAGATAAGCAGCACATTCTGTTTAGTGTGCAAAGTTGCAGATTAGCAGCACATATTCCGTGTAATATGAAGAAGGCGGGTAAAAAGGGACGGGGAAGTGGACGTGATCCTGATAGTTCAGGGCACGGGTCAGGACGCGTAGAAACTGTGCCTGGTGCCAGAGCACAAGAAAGAAAGACATCCACCATACCTAGCTTCATGTCTCAGTTTACAGGGCGTCGCAGGACATCACTCTCGAGGTCAGACCACTGCGAACAGGTGGTCGGTTGGATTTTTGCTGATACTGCTTCCAGTCGGTTAAGCACCACCCTGTCTTCCACCAAGTCCACTCTAAGTAGCCAAGAGTCTGGTCAACATAATCCTCACCCTGATCATCCTTCCTCCCACCATAGAGGGTCTGGCCAAAGAAGTGATCCCACACTGGGATATAGTGAGGAGCTCGTCTCATCACCAATCCTTCATTTGAACCTCTCTCTAAGCACGCTTGCAGAGGAACATGACATCTTGTGCCCTGATTCACAACCTCTAGAGGGTACCCAATCACAAGAAGATGACAGAGGGGAACGGCATTTAAGGTCAAAGGAAGTGGATGATGATGATGAGACACAGTTGCCATCAAATCAACCACTATTACTGTCTCAAGACCTTGATGAGGAGGATGATACACAGTTGTCAATGACTGAGTATGTGGTGGGATCAAGAAATGAGGAGGATGATCAGAGTGAGGAAGTGGAGGAGGACTTGGTGGACGATGAGGTGACTGACCCCACCTGGGATGGTGGAGAGCCGAGCGATGACAGCAGTCCTGAGGGTGAGCCATCTGCAGCACCGCAACAGGCTGGAAGAGGCAGTGGTGTGGCTAAAGAAAGAAGGCGGACCGCACCAAACCGGCCCGCAAATGTTCCACGGAGCACCCCCTTGCGTAAATCTCCATTGCCAAGGGCTAGGTGTTCCGCGGTATGGCGTTTTTTTAAGGAAAGTGCGGACGACAAAAAAATTGTAGTTTGCAACCTGTGCCACACCAGAATGAGCCGAGGCATGAACACTAGAAACCTCACCACCACCAGCATGATCCGACACATGGCATCCAAGCACCGTAATAAGTGGGAGGAACGCCCGGATCGCCAATCTGTGTCTGCAGGCCACACCACTGCCTCCTTTTCCCCTGTTTTCGGTGCCGGCCAATCGCCTGTCGAAGGCGCAGGCCCGCATACCTCCCGCCCTGCACCTGTACCATCTGTAGCACCATCAGCGACCACATCCACTTCCCTGTCCCAGCACAGCATCCAAATGTCGTTACCCCAGGCATTTGAGCGCAAGCAAAAATACCCAGCCACCCACCCACAGGCCATAGCACTAACCTCACACTTTTCCAAATTACTGGCCATCGAAATGCTGCCATTTAGGCTTGTGGAGACTGAGTCCTTCCGCAGCCTGATTGCAGCAGCTGTCCCTCGGTACGCAGTCCCCAGCCGCCACTATTTTTACCGGTGTGCCGTCCCCGCCTTATACCACCATGTGTCCCGTAACATCACCCGTGCCCTGACCAACGCAGTTACTGGGAAGGTCCACTTAACGACTGACACATGGACAAGTGCTTGTGGCCAGGGACGCTACATTTCCCTGACGGCACACTGGGTGAATGTCGTGGAGGCTGGGAGCGACTCGGACCCTGGGATGGCACAGGTGCTACCCACGCCGAGGATTGCGGGCCCTACCTCCATCAGGGTTTCCGCCAGCACCTACGTTATTGGCTCCTACTCCTCCGTTTCCACCTCCGAATTCTCTGCGCGCAGCGCCACTCACCCATCAGCCGGTAGCTGGAAGCAGTGTAGCACTGCAGTGGGGAAGCGTCAACAGGCCGTGCTGAAGCTGATCTGCCTTGGGGACAAACAGCACATGGCCTCAGAGCTGTTGCAGGGGATTAGTCACCAGACCGAGCAGTGGCTCTCGCCACTCAACCTGCAACCAGGCATGGTTGTGTGTGATAATGGGCGTAACTTGGTGGCGGCTTTGGAGCTCGGCAAGCTCACACACGTACCATGCCTAGTGCATGTATTTTATTTAGTGGTTCAGCGATTTCTAAAAACCTACCCCAATTTGCATGATCTCTTGACCAAGGTGCGCCGCGTGTGTGCACATTTCCGTAAGTCATCAACAGCTTCAGCCGGCCTGTTGAAGCTGCAGCAGCGCTTACAATTGCCAGCTCACCGGCTGCTGTGTGACGTGAGCACGCGCTGGAACTCCACCTTCCACATGTTGGCCCGGCTTTGTGAGCAGCAGAGGGCAGTAGTGGAGTACCAGCTGTTACACGGTCGTCGCCTCTCCGTTCAACTTCCTCTAATCAGAAGTGAGGAGTGGGAATGGATGTCAGACCTCTGTGAGGTTTTACGCAATTTTGAGGAATCGACACAGATGGTGAGCGGCGATAACGCTATTATCAGTGTAACCATCCCACTTCTGTGTCTACTGAAACGCTCGCTGCTCACAATTAAAACCGACGCTTTGCATGTGTAAGAGGTGGAAATGCGGGAGGAAGAGCTTACACAAGGTGATAGCCAGAGCACCCTCACTTCGTCTTCTCAGCGACAATTGGAGGAGGCGGAGGAGGAGGAGGAGGAGGAGGAAGACACGGTTGCCTCCGCTACAGAGGGTAGCCATGGTACTTTAGTTCCATCTCTTCAGCGTGGGTGGGCAGAAGTGGAGGAAGAGGATGAGGAGATTGAGAGTCATCCTCCTGGTGAGGACAGCGAAATCTTGCCTGTTGGTACTCTGGCACACATGGCTGACTTTATGTTAGGCTGCCTTTCCCGTGACCCACGCGTTATACGCATTTTAGACAACACGGATTACTGGGTGTTCACCCTTCTGGACCCCCGCTACAAAGAGAATTTCTCATCTCTCATTCCTCCGGTGGAGAGGACAAGCAAAATGGTGCAATACCAGAAGGTTCTTGTCGAAAAATTGCTCCAAAATTTTCCATCTGACAACGCTGGCGGCAGAGTACGTGCTACCTTGGCCAACCGAGAAGGGGAGAAAAGGGGAGCACACAGCAGTTCCGACAAAGGCAGGGCAACACTCTCCAAGGCGTGGGACACCTTCATGACACCCCGCCAGCACCCTCACCCTGATGCGCAGCCTAGTGTCACAAGGAGGGAAAAGTTTTGGAAGATGGTGAAGGAGTACATAGCAGACCGTGTCAGCGTCCTCAATGATCCCTCTGTGCCTTACAACTACTGGGTGTCCAAGCTGGACACGTGGTATGAACTGGCACTCTACGCCTTGGAGGTGCTGGCCTGCCCTGCCGCCAGCGTTCTGTCTGAGCGGGTATTTAGTGCTGCTGGTGGCATCATAACAGATAAGCGTATCCGCCTTTCCACCGAAAATGCTGATAGGTTGACACTTATAAAAATGAACAAGGCCTGGATTTCCCCTGACTTCTCCACTCCACTGGAGGAAAGCCCCGGGTGAACATAAAGTGACTTTATATATGTTATTTACAATGATGGGAATACTCTGTATTCCCATTCACCCCTTCGACCCAAAAAACGGGTATATGGTTGACTCTCTTCCATATACCCTGTGATATAATTTTTATATAGGGCCAGCTCACCAGCGGGCCCTGTTTGACAACTTTTTGTATAGGTCAGCTCACCAGCGGGCCTTCTTATATAATGTTTTATTGGGTCAGCTCTCTAGCGGGCCCTCTCATATAATGTTTTATAGCGTCAGCTCACTAGCGGGCCTTCGCATATAATGTTTAGGATGGTCAGCTCCGCAGCAGACCCTCACCCATAATGTTTTAGATGGTCGGCTCAGCGCACGTTTCCCTCTTAATCATGGCCCCAGTTCAGAAAACTCGAGGAAATTTTTTGCAGAATTTGCCTCTGCGCACGTTTCCCTCTTAATCATGGACCCAGTTCAGAAAAATCTATGAAATTTTTTGCAGAATTTGCCTCTGCGCACGTTTTCCTCTTAATTATGGCCCCAGTTCCGAAAAATCGATGAAATTTTTTGCAGAATTTGCAGATGATATACAAGTAAATATACAGCAAATACTGTTTGGTAACAATTTTTCGCCTAAAGTCGTTTTTATCTTCCTTTTTGTGTGTTTTACGGTCAGTCTGTAAAAATGGCGTACTATGGGCGAAACATCGTTCCCAGCAGCGACGTTGGAGTCCAAAATGCATCCAGACATCCTCCCTATGCTGTCCCTGAACCATTTCTGTGGTGTTTCCATCATTTTCTGCCCTTTTCCTATGGACCAGGCACCCTCCCCTCATCAGAGCAGGGGGTGCCTGGTGTAATGCTCGAGTCCTTCCATTGACTTCAATGGGGCTCGGGTGCTCGGCCGAGCACTCGAGCCTCCGGGGGTGCTCGGCCAGAGCACCCGAACACCCGAGCATTGGGGTGCTCGATCATCACTATCAGCTGGTGCTGATTATTAAACAGTGAAACACGCTGTTAGCATTGCTGTCATAAACAAAACAGTCAACTGTCATTTTGCTTAACTCAGTTATACTGAACTCTTTCATTTTCATCTTTCATCTCATCCATCATACAAATTGGACAGTGATTTTATTCATGTTATATTGGAATTTTGCTACATTGGAGAATGTTCAGAATAGTAGCATATTAATAAGGCCATTTACATATTATTAACTTAAGTCAGATGTAATAATGGGGAACTTTGATCTTCCTTTTTTCGTCTTCGCTACTACATGTTTATTATGCACAGATTTTATGGTATGGGTGTCCATTTAAAAATATCTTATATTTATATTTGATGAGATTATGACTGATGTATTTGCTTGTATCTATTATAGTGCTTCTGCTACTTACTATATGGGATTTCACAAGTCTTATTTGTTTTAGTTCATGGTTTTATGTATTTTATTTTTAAAAAATATATTTGTATTAACTGGGGATTTTTTATTGTGACTAGTGTGAGCACTAGGTAATCTGTTTTATATTGTTTCTACTTTTATATCCTTTTCACCTGCTGGCTCCAAGAGTGATTTTTTCATGAATCAGCAAATCTGTGCAAATATATATAACTTGTTATAAAGTCACAAAATAATATTCTATTAAAAATGGATCAACTGACTGCAGCAAAAATAGACATGGGCAAAATTTTTCCCCTCAAACTGAAATCACCGAAAAAATGGCACTTTCCGCTTGGCAAATGATTTCCTGCTTTTTTTGCCTACCTCATTGTGCATTGAAATCAATGGGAAGAAACATTTTTCTCCACCACACGAAAGTGTTCTCTAGTGTTCTACAGCCACATAAAAGGGTGTCAGGCTCTCACAGCATGACATTCTGTTTTTGTTAGAGGAGAGAGCAGCACATAGTTTGAGCTAGAGAAGATAGGGGAATTGAAGTTAAGTTTAGGGAATCTTTACGGTAGGACATTTGTTCTCTTTATTAGGAGAGTCAGTGGGCACTCTGGGGAGAAGAAAGAAGGAAGGAGGTTGACCCCAAATACCCCAAAATTCCATGTGACTGACTGGCAAGACACAGGCAGCTGAGGACCTATTTGCTTGCTAATCTTGCTGTTATTGTCTCTGTGCTCGGTGGGGAAGTCTGGGGAAAGAAGTTGCTGATTTTGTTTTTTACTTATAATTTTTTTGTTCAGACTGTGATAAGACAGGGTGGACAACTTAAAGTAAATAAATAAATAAATAAAAAAGAATAAAGAAATAACAAAGAGCTAAATATATTAGGTGACAGATAGCTAACTGAGCTAAGGCAAGACAGCATACTCAGATGTGTTGTGTGCTGTAAAGTAAAAACACACAGAGTAGTTGAGTAATGTCCACCAAATGCACAAGGGGCAGTTGGAGCATTGCAGGGATGTGAGAGTAAATTAGCAGTTCAAAAACTGAATGAAGCAATGGTTGCTGCAGTTTGTGCAATAAATAATGATTATCCCTCTACTCCAATGGAGGATGCAGTTTGTCAAGGTCCCAGCAAAACTTCCAGCACCACCAGAGCCAGTACAAATAAAGATCTGAATAAGAAGAACACTGAAGACGACAATAAGCCACATTCAAGTGTTGATAATGTTGGAAATAGCATAATAGAGGGGTGTAGCAGCTGAACCACCTTCTGCATCAAATAGTGAGACAAACAAGTGCCAAAACACCTGTACTCAAAGTAGTAGCTAACTTTGTTACAGTAAAGTAAAAAAAAATTGTTTGAGACCTCTAAAAGCTTACAGGAATATAAGGGGAATGTGCAAGAATTGCTAAGTGATGATGATGATGCCGAGGATGAACTAATGATGACTGATGATGATGCAGATCTAGACTATATCCCTCCAGCATCCTTCTCTTGTTCAGATACAGATGAAGTTGAAAGTGAGGATGATGACATGGCTATAAGATTAACAGAAAATCAAAGGCTGAAACTTCCACCACTGAAATGGAGCACTGTGCCTTTCTATAAGCTGTTTGGGAAAACCATTGGAAAGTCTGACCCCAGCCAAGCACAGATGTCGACTCAAAAGGTACACAGTCACCCTATCATTCATCATCAACATCATTGCCTCTTCAAAGTCCAAATCGAACTCTACCACATACACAGGTTATTAACATCCAAAATTTTTGATATGCCAATATATATGCCACTGCTCCTGTAAGTGTTGCACCCTTGGCACCTAGTAGTTGTGGAAGTAGAATTGCATCAACATCTAGCTCCAGTAGTAGTAGTAGCAGCAGCAACTTAGGAACCCCTCATTCCATGAAGTCCACAGTATGGAGATACTTCACTCAGGATCCTCAAGCTAAGCATGTTGCTATCTGTTGTCTGTGCAAAAAGCATGTGAGCAGGAGGAAAGCAGGCTCACACCTGGGCACCTCCTCTATAGGTCCCACCTCTAGCACAACCACAGGTCGGTCTGGGAGACACACTATCAGCAGGACAAAGGTACTGCAACTAGCAGCAGCAGAAGCACTCTAACGTGTTCCAGGGGCTCTAGGGCAGAAAAAAGAAGTAGTGAAGTTATTTATGTGTCACAGAATGTGCTACTGCCAGTGCCAACAGTTAGTTCAGTCCAGATAACACCTATGGCTTCTGCTGCAGAGGAGTATGATGACTCTGCCTTTGCTGTAGGAGATGGCAAGAGTCATAGACTGCCCACACATGCTGCCTCTACCACCACCACCACCTCCTCTAGTCATATTGTTAAAGCAATAAAGTTTCAGGTTTCTTCTGCCATGTCCTGCCAAACCACACTGACTGAGTTCCTAGGAAGGAGTCAAAAACTTCACAAAAACAATCCCAAAGCATGCCTGCGGAATGGCAAGGTTGCTAAGATGTTGGCAATTGACATGTTGTCATATTCTTTTCCAGGACAGCTGTGCCTGAATTGTACAAGCAGGTGGTTAGTGTGGTGGGCAAAGGGCTGAAAAGTGCATATGGCAAGAAAATCCACCTAACAACAAATATGTGTACAAGTGGGCAGAGCACAGACTATATGACTGTGACTGCTCACTGGGTTTCCCTCCTGCCAGCACCAACAGTGAACAACACTAGCTTACAGCATCAGGTGAAAGCCAGTAATCATGCTTCTGGTTCTGGCAGTGTGATTTAAAGGTGGCAGCAGGATAGCTCATACCATTGTCACGCCACCTTGTGCATGCAGAGTTTTGAGAGACAGTCCCACAAAGCTGCAGATGTTTTAAGTAAGCTAGAGCAGGTGATAGAGGAATGTCTTGTACCCCGCTCCTTAAAAGCTGGTTTTATGTCTGCTGATAATGACTCCAATATAATTGCTGCTTTGAGAATAGGTGGTATGGTGCATATGTTCTGCTTTGCCTATGTTCTAAATTTAGTTGTGACCAGATTCCTGGCAGAATCCAAAACCCTCAGAGAGATGCATTCTATTGTCCACAAAATCTGTGCCCATTTTTGTTAATCCTACAGTGCGCGCAATGCTCTAGATTCCATACAAGAGTGTAACAACCTTCCCTATCACCAGCTGAAAATGGAGGTCCCTACCAGGTGTAATTCCATGATATACATGCTAGAGCATTTGTATGAGCAGAATAAGGCCATTAGCGAGTAAACCATGCAAAATAGGAAGGTTTTGGAGGGAGCTTCTTTGTCACCTGGCCAATGGCAACTGATGTGCGATGTTTGTAAGCTGCTGAAACCCTTTGAGGAGGCAACCATGCTGGTGAGTCGCATTGGGGCAGGAATTAGTGAAATTCTACCACTGATATTTTTATTGCAGAAAAAAAATGAGGAGCATGGGTGAAGATTCTTACCAGAATAACAACACAGACATGCACCAGCTGGTAAAGGACATGTTAGCGTGCTTTGAACAAGATCCTCACATAGTGTCCATTAAAAGCAATGAGGAATACATTCTTGCCACTTTGCTGGACCCCCGCTTCAAAAACAACATTTCAGAATTTCTGCCAAAGGGCCATAAGCAGTTTTTCACAACTATTGTCATGATGATCAGCAGCAACTCCATGAGGAATCAGATTCTGTCAAGGAATATCGAGACATGCTTATTGTTCAAGTGGAGGGTTGCTTTATGGAGGATGAGAAGGAGAAAGTGACAACAAACATCTAGACAGTATAGTGAAAAGGAAGGCAGCAAAGCATTTCAACCAGCAGAAGCAGCTACAACATCAATCAGAATATCCCATTCATAACACAGGGCAATTCATGGGTCTCAGCAGGGGCGGCAATAACCCAACATTGGTAGTGGTGTTGGCGGCACATCTCTTTGGGAAATGATCCCTGAGTATGGGTTGGTAACTGACACACAGGAACACCGTGTAGCTCCTAGAAGTGGTTCCACTGCATGTGAGATGGTTTCTGCATACTTGCTGGAATAGCTACATTTTAGGCAGAAACAATGACCCTATGGACTACTGGCAAACAAAGCAGTGTGTGTGGCCAGCATTGACATGTACTGCAGTGGAAACCCTTAGTTGTCCTCCAGCAACCGTTCTGAGAGTCTGAGAGGGTTTTCAGTGCAGCTGGTTACATTGTCAATGACCACAGGACATGGCTATCAAGCAATAATGTTGAGAGTAAGGATGGGTGAATATTTTCGCTTCAAACTGAAATCGGCGAATAATAGCACTTTCGGCTTGGCGTAAAATTTCATGCAAAAAGTGCAGTTTTTCCGCTTTTTCCCACCTTTTCCGACCATTGAAATCAGTGGGAAGAAAAGTTCTCTACAACCATATAAAAGGCTGTCAGGCTATCACAGCAGCCATTCTGTGTTTGTGAGAGAGAGCAGCATGTTTTTTTTTGGAAGTTATTCAGCTAGGACATTTGTTCTCTGTATTAGGGGAGTCTGGGGGCACTCTAGGGGATAAGAAGGGAGGAAGGAGGTTGTCCCCCAAATACTCCAAAATTCCATGTGACTGACAGGCATGACACAGGCAACCTAATTGCTTGCTGATCTTGCTGTTACTGTCCCTGTGCTGGGTGGGGAAGTCTGGAGAAAGACATTGTTGATTTTCTTTTTTAGTTATAATTTTTTTGGACAGACTGTGATAAGAAAACAGGGTGGATAACTTAAAAAAAAATGAAATATCTTAGGTGACAGTGACAGACAGCTGACTGGTCTTAGGCAAGGCATCATACAGCTCCATCAGTTGTGTTGTGCACTGCACAGTAAAAAAACACAGTGTAGTTGCAGAATGTCCAGCAAATGCACAACTGGAAGGGGGAGGGGTGAAGCAGTGTAGGTATGTGAGAGTAAAGTAGTAGTCCAAAAACCTACTGCAGTAAAGGTTGTTGCAGCATGTGCAATCAATGATGATGATCCCTTTACTCCAACGGAGTATGCGGTTTGTCAAGGTCCCAGCAAAACTACGTCCAGCACCACCAGTGCCAGTAGAAATATAGAACCATATAAGAAGAACATTGAAGATGACAACAAGTCACATTCAAGTGTTGATGATGCTGGCAACAGCATAATAGATGAAGGTGTAGCAGCTGAAGTGCCTGCTGCATCAGACAGTGAAACACACAAGCACCAAAACACCCATGCTCAAATTAGTAGGGAACTTTATTACAGTAAAAGTAAAAAGAAATTGTTTGAGATCTCAAAAAACTTAGAGGAATATGAGGGTAGTAGTGGGGAAGAACCATCAGGGGATGCTGATGCTGCTGAGGATGACCTAATGATGACTGATGATGATGCAGATCTAGAATATATCACTCCAGCATCCTTCTCTTTTTCAGATACAGATGAAGTTGAGAGTAAGGATGGTGACAGGACTATAAGATTAGCAGAAAGTGAAATGCTGAATCTTCCACCACTTTTAAGGAGCACTGTGCCTGTCTATAAACTGCTTGAGAAAGCAACTGGAAGGTCTGACCCTGGACAAGTAAAGATGTCAAAAAGCACACAGTCACCCTATCAGTCATCATCGGCATCATTGCCTCTTCAATTTCCATTCAGCCACACACACCTGTTTTGAGTACCCAGCAACACAGGTTAACATCCACAGTGTTAGATATGAAGAGTACCTCTGGTGCTGCTGCTATAAGTGCTGCACCTTTGACACCTAGCAGTAGTGGCAGTATAATTACATCAGCCTCTAGCTTGAATAGTAGTAGTAGCAGAAACCACACATGACAGACAAAGCCAGGACAAATATATTAACATCAGCATAGATGAGGAGGTGGAGGACAGATGGGACCACTACTATGTAATGTGTGTCAATAATCTGAGAAGGAGGATAGAGTATGACCATGGTAAAATACATACACAAATCACACCATGCCAGTCCCCCACCACCACATTGTAGGTTGTACTTTATTTTTTTTTATTACTTGATATCATCATGAATATGTGCCAGTGTCACTTAAGCAAGAAAGTGTAGTGGACAAAGGACAAATGCATTCTGCATGCTAACACATTTTTTCCAGCCATATTTTGCTGTAGGACTCACAACTTTGACTTTCAGCCACTTATTTCTAAATTTTAGCCCTCAGAAGAAGTAATATTACAGTGGGAAATTGGCAAGTTTTCACAAAAAGTCATGCGGGAAATGTTTCCCACTTTTCGCCCACCCCTAAGCAAGACCACTCATTTTGATACTGTTATTATTTAATAAAAAACTGATTATCCCAGAGCAGCAAAGCCACCCCTGTCAAGCTGTTAGCCCAGGCCTACTTGACATGGACCTAAACACATTACTGCAAGGACATGTGAATAAACAATAAATTATTTATTTGCAGTATAATTTAAATGCCCTAGCTTTTAGCAATCGATTACTAAAAAATGTGTTGACTAACTCTCTAGAGCTCCAGGGGTCTGTAATAATTAGGAAACCTGGCTCGTTTTTAGGTTTTCTTCACCTAAGACTCATAGACCAGGTGGAATGGTTTGAGGTCACTTAATCTGTTAATGCCCTAATACTGAGAGAGGTATATTATGGGTTTATTGGGGAGCTATTGACATCTCCTTTGGTTCCCTTTGTAAAGGTCTGGAAAATGGATTACGAGTCGATATAAAAAATGATTCCATAAGCTAATTATTCTTATGAAATATAATTTATAAGACAAAGCTTCTACTCTTGCCCCCCTCTGGCGGGTTCACTGACTTCTCTCTTTCCCCTTCTAGACCTGTGCTGCTCTGTCCCATCCATCTTCATGATCATATCACGGTTCCCGTGATCTTTTTCTGTCACTCTTTGCTGTGGTGCACTCACATTGGCTGAGCTTGTTTGGCCCGCCCAGTATGGCCTTTTTATACCAGGCCTTTGGCACCTGTCAGGTGCCCTTTCGTGGTGTTCCTGAGCCAGTGTTGCTGTGTAGCTGTGTTCTAGTGTTCCTGCGTTCCTGTGTACTGACTTGGCCTGTCTGACTACGGTCCTTAGTTCCTGCCCCATGATTTGACCCGGCTTGGCTGACGTTCCTGCTCTGTGACTTGACCTGGCTACGTTGACGACCCTGCCTGTGTTCCTGCTGAGATCCTGTTCCAGTGTCGCCTGGGCGACATTCTGACTTCCGCTGTGCTGTTTGCAGGTCTGACAGAGTTGTTGCCTCCTATGTACTGGGCCTTCCTGTTTACTCTTGCTGAGCACTGTTGCCTCCGTTACTCTGGGCCTCCGTTAACACTGACAGAGCACTGAGCCTTCCGTTTGCACTTACAGAGCACTGTTGCCTCCGTTCAATGAGCCTCTGTTAACACTTGCAGAGCCGTTGCCTCCGTTCACTGAGCCTCCATTAGCACTTGCAGAGCCATTGCTTCCGCTACCCTAAGTCTTCCGTTTACACTTGCAGGGCCTTATAGTCTCCGTTACTAGAGCCTCCCGTTAACACTTGCAGAGCTTGGTGGCCTCCGATTTACCTTGCGCATCCGGTTACACTTGTTGGGCGCAGTAGTCTCGGTAACGCACCGGTCGGGTGCAATTGGCTCCATACACCTCAGCTCTTGCAGTGTAGTTGGTCTCCGTTACTTCACCGGAAAGATGCTGTTGGCTCTATACCGCTAAGCTCTTGCAGTGCAGTTGGTCTCCGTTACAGCTCCCGTAGGGTGCTATTGGCTCTATACTCCTAAGCTCTCGCAGTGTATTTAGTCTCTGTTAACGCACTAGGTGGGTGCTATTGGCTCTTAACATCTCAGCTCTTGCAGTGCACTTCCTCTCGTTTATGCACCGGTTGGGTGCTAGTGGCTCCAGGCTCCTAAAGCTCTTGCAGAGTATTTTGCCCTCAATTCCCTGCTCAGCATAAGCAGTAGTCTCTGTCCTTTTCTATTTTACTGGTGTTCTCACATCTAGCACCACTATATTGCTCCTTTACCAACTTATGGGCGTGTCAAACACACCACAACAGAGACTGATTTGATTTCTATGTACATTAACCCTTGAGTACCCTGTATGCTACTTATGCCTGTCCTGTGACAGTATATATTTATTTCCCTGTATACTGGGCCTGAGAGGGCATCTGTACTTTACTGTCTATTTCAGTCAGTCATTCTGTATTGCCTATAGAGGGCAGTCTTTCTTGTCTTTTAATAAAACTGTGTTTTATTCTAACCTGCTGGTCTGAGTGTCCTATAAAACCGTTACAGATCATTTATGAATCAATTGGGGTGACCTGCAATTTTCCCCAGGTCCTCCAAATTAATCCTCAAAATGAATCAGAAAGGTTTTGCTCAGGTGTGGTTAAAAGACCAGTGGCCTCTGAAAACTTATAATTAAAGTATCTCCTCTATTCAAACCTGATAGAATAAGTGGAAGAGTCTTCTGACTTTGCCCCTTCACTTGGATAAGGACCAAGAGGATAATAGCCACACCTCTAACCCCCACTCACCCAACCCAAAGATTAGGAAACGGTATGGGTACAGTTAAATGAGTTAAAAAGTAGGCTTCTGTAGCAGCAGACTTTCAACCATATGCACAAAAAATGTGGGGCTATTCTGGAGCGATGCAACTGTTTTAAAAATAGCAGTTCCTCTTATTTAAATGTGGAATTTATTCCCTAGAATTCTAAAGAGATCTCCAATATATTGCAAAGGAATGCACTGATGACCTCTACAATGCAAGGGGTTAAATCAATGGAATTGCCTCCTATGACACATATGGTTTGCTCCATGATTGTACATCTGTTGTTTTTTTTATGCAGCCCTTATTCTCTAGCTAGTAGCAGTACCATGGGTATATAAAATGGTCCTTCTTATTGCCAAATCTGCTTACCTTCACAATTGTTTTATAGATTAATAGATTATGCTAATTACAGACATGATATGCAGGCACTTTATCTGAGTCCTACATCACCTCTCCCACTCACTGACACTGCTCAGTAATGCATTTCTTGCTTCCCTAGCACTGAAAGATTCAAATGTCAGTGAATGAATGAGACAATGTAAAGCTAAGGTATGCAGTGCCTGCAAAGCTTTCCTTAACTTGGATAATCTAAAAATATAAATAATTCCAAACTAGTTTTAACTGAAAAAATGGTGAATACAAGATATATAAATTATTTTGAAAGCTCTTTTAAATCCACCAAAATTGTTATTAGATGATAGTGTCATTTAAGATTTTTATGCCTGTGTGAGTTGAGGTTGAATTTTCCTCATATACAGATGTAGCAGGTATTATTGTGCCAAATGATGCAAACTAGTGTGTTGGATATGACACATAACATGACACACCATCTACTGATGCCCATTCATTTTGGACGTCATTAGCAGAAGCACTGTGTTTCAAATGTCCTTTTGTATTGCTACATTTGGCACAATAACTTAGCTACATCTGTAGCAAATGCAGTTTAATTTAGTAAAGCTGCAGTTATGTCCATCTATAATCCAGCTAGAATTGTGCTGGATATGCTGAATAACAGATGTTGCTGTAAGTTATAATGTGTTAAACTCATCAAGAGTTGTTCTGCACCAAGCCTTGCAAATTACTTTTTATTTGTTCTTGAGAACATTATATAACAGTTGTAGACAGCAATACTGATGAACTAAGAAGGGGGTTTATATCATGGGGGAGATTCACTAAGAGGAGATAGAGGTGATAAAGTGGAGATGACTTCTCCAGTTTATTACTACTCCAGTTCCTATGATATTCTATAGAACCTATGCACTAAGATCTCCAAAGCATAGAATTACATAGGAATTGGATAAGTGATCAACTGGAGAAATCATCTTCACTTTATGATTTCACCTACATATAGCCCAATTTGGGATCATTTCACAAATATGATGAGGTAAACAACATTAGATGAGCAGCAAGAGAATCAGTCAATGTTTATGCTACCATTCAAATGTTCAGAACAATAGGCAGACCGTCTATTCCTCTGATGAAGTGGTCAGTGGCACCACAAAACATGTCAGGAGTATTGTAAATTAGTTTTATCAGAATAAATATATATGTTTATTTTGGTCTGCTCCAAGTGTTCTTGCACATTCTAATTCCTCCATATCATGTGATTTTAACCCTTTTAGTGTTGTTTCACTTGCGGTCCCGTTGCGCGGTGGACTGGCAACTATTTCCCACTGGCTTATACACCAGCACCTTGCAAACATCAGCCAGTGGTATCTAATTATGTGAGTATTATTTTACATATTATTTGTATTGATACTTTATCTACTCAATATCTGGGCTTTTCTCCTGTGTGTACTCTCTTTCTGTTATCTTCCAGCAGTTGCGGTGGATTTGGAGTGATCGTGCATTTCCAACAATATACTATATGTTTGGAGGCAGTGTGAATATCCTCCAAAAGCACTGTTTGCTACTTTTGATACTATTCATAGCATATAAAGCATGTGAGATATATTAATTTGTTCTTATTTGATATTCCAATGTACACATGTTCCACACATATTTTGTAGAAGGGAGCAGTACCATGTTCTGTTGAATTATTAAGGGAGCTCTTCACCACCAGTTGTTTGAGGTTGGGGGGCTGTTTATAGAAGAGGAGCAGAGGTCTTGACAATATTAATTTGCCATCAGTGTATAGTATTGTTTGGAACTCTCTTCAGATTTTGTGCAGCACTTCAAGTGGTGGGTTGTAGGTGACTAATAATGACACTCTGTACTCCTCCTGTGGTTGTTTGTATTCCAGGAGATTTCTTTTGGGTACACTGGTGGAATTTGGATGTCTGTGACATTGGCATTATATCCATGACTGATAAAATCTGTTCTGAGATTTTTAAGATGTTTTTAAGATGTTTATCTCGGTCAGAATAATAGATCATACTTATAAGAATATTCATTACCAATGTAATTTAAATGTTAAAATAATTTGCATGAGTGTTTAACCTGTCATGTATTGTGCATTCAGTCTTCATTCTTATTTTGCCTGAAGAAGAGATCTAAGTTGTCTTGAAAGCTTGCATCCCAGAGTCACTCATTTAGTCAAAAAAAGTATCATTTTATTCTACTACTCTCCTCTTTTTTTCTAAGTCTAACAAGGCACCACACTTTACCTTTGTTTATCCAAGTATGCATATTTGAAAATATATATGTCATGTTGGCCAAAACATCAGTAAATATACAGTTATCGATAAATTCATACTTGTTACCATATGCTAATGTATGCCAGTTGCAATACTTGTGTGGTTCAAGTGAAGTTTCATATACTAATTAAGATTTTCAGTGACTTTCATATGCTAATGAAGCCTTTTCAGTGGTGTCATGCTAATGAAGGGACATTTTATAACCTAATGAAGCTCTATGCTCTACCAGGAAATTTTCACTTTCACTTTTGCCACAAATAAAAGTATGAAAACAATTTCTGAAATACTGATCAGTTATTTTTTTTTTTTAATTTTTAGAGGTCTGACCACAGTTTGTTGTGGAGATAGAAGAAACAGCGTTGGGGATTTATAAAAAAAAAAAATAACATTCTTAGTGTAGGATTGAAAACAGTTATTAAAATGTAAAACAATGGGTAATATATATATATCACGGTGCCCGTGTATTGCTGGCGACATTTTCCAGCATTGTGCCTGAATCCTTCTTATTGGCTAGAGTGATATTGCACCCCCCATTGGTAGCCTTTAAGTACTGAGTCCTGTCATTTCTACAGTGCCCTTTCGTGGTGTTCCCGTTGCTAAGAGCTTTCTGTCGTTATCGTGTGATATCCTGTGTATGACCCAGACTGCCTGACTACTCTCTCTGATTCTGTTCCTGTTCCGTGTACCGACTTGGCCTGGCTGACGTTCCTGCTCCGTGTACCGACTTGGATTGGCTGACGTTCCTGCTCCGTGTACCGACCCGGCCTGGCTGATGTTCCTGCTCCGTGTACCAACTTGGATTGGCTGACGTTCCTGCTCTTGTGCCTCCAGTTCGGTACACTACCGTGTCTGGTGGAGAGTATCTCCTGTGCTCTGTCTTGAGCGTGCTGGCCCAGTTGGTAGCCTCATGTACTGCATTACCGTTCCATGACTGAGACCCATTTGTGCCTTGCTGCTTCCTTCCTCCTTACCCAGGGATGACGCAGATCTCATTTGCTCACTATACGCTTGGCTTGTTATTGCATTACCACTGAGGTTGGTCTCCTGGGCGCCTCAGTTAGTTTCCGCTCCTGTCAGTCACCAACAAGCCTGAGCGTCTGTTTCCAGGGCTGTCCGGTACTCAACCGGGAAGGAGCTATTCTATTGGCACACTATACGCTGGCTTGTCACTACTCCTTAATTGAGGTTGTTCTCCTGGGCGCCTCAGTCGGCTCTGTCACCCGGCAGTTGCCATCGAGCTTAGCATTGTTACATCTATTGTCCGGTACCGTTACCTTGGGTCGCAGTCTGTGTTGATTCCTGGGCGTTCCGTTGTTCCTCCGGTTGCAATACTACTGGTAGTCTGTGATCCATCCAGGGCCTCGATCACCCTTCCTAGGCCTAGTTGCTATTGTGACACTCATCCACAGAGAATGCTTCTTGGGCCTCGCTATTAGGGCCTCCCAGCCTCCTGGCCTAATAGCATCTACCGTTGGTGTCTCACTGTTTCACACTGATATACATATACTGGACCCGTGTGGGTTTATATTATTTTGTAACCTGTCCTGTGTCAGTATTGCTTGTTAACTTTTGCTGGACCCGAGAGGGTTACTTTATTCTGTCTGGTTTCAATAAAACTGTTTTACCAAACGGCCTGCCTCTGAGTGTACTGAAAACCGTTACAATATACTAGTATAAAAGCCCATGTACACGGTCCAAGGTCCGGTGAGGTAAAGGTAGCACACGAGATGCAGTCATGTGCAGTAGAGACTTCCCAAACGCACAGAATGCTGGGAGCATTCTGTGCAATCCGGCCTTCTCTACTGAGCATGACTGCATGCAACAAACATTCTGGCCTTTTATATTATAGGATATATATAATAATATAATATACACATACATATGAAAAAATCACTAATGAGATTTTGTTTTTGTGTACATAGTTTATATACTCTATAACTTAATATACCATACACTTCCATGAAGAACAGGTTATTCCTAAAGTTTAGATTTAACCTCTAAAACTGCCTTTATTCTTGGCTCAGTTAACAAGTTTATTTATATTTACATTGCAACACAATTCTTGTTTGGACAATGTCAATTTCTACTCCACTTTCAAGAAAGTCAACTGAGTCGCTTCTACAGTAAACATGTTTATATATCCCTTTATCTCCTCTGCACATTATTACAGATACTTTCTTTATTCAGGCAGTTTTATACATCCACCAAATGTTATTTCCTAGATGGGAAAACCTTCCAATTATAGGAAGTGCCTGTCAGCACCAGAGGAGGTAAACAGTATACATCCTTCCAATTTGAAAACTGACCCATCTAATGGCACCATGTGAAAGCTTCAACAGGACGAGTAAACACAGTACATTTCTGGCTGCATGCTTGTTTCATTAGAGATTACTTAGTGGTGAAGCATTTCATCCCAAAAGAGAAAATGGTAAAAAAATGGCTGAAATTCCTGTGAAAAGAACCATGTTTCTGCTGTTTTACTCCTTGGCCCGTGTTAACAATAGAACTGCACACTGTCCCCCAGCCATTCCCCCACAGTACTGATAGACCCACATACAGTCCCCCCCAACAGTAGCCCATGTTATTAGTAGAGTTACACAATATCTTCTCCCCCCTTGCCCACCATAAAGCTGCATACTTATCTCCAGCATTATCCTTAGAACCATGCACAATCCCACAAACTTGACCACCATAGAACTACCCACTGTCCCCACCAAACTATCCAATGTTATCCACAGAACCACACCCTCCCCCCCAGCCTTCACCACATTATTCATAGAACCATACACTGTCCCCCCAGCCCTGCCTCATATTATCCATAGAACCACACACTGTAACCCCCCAGTATTACCCCAGCCATGATAACCATAGACCTGTGCTTACCTCTGACTTTCAGCTGTGTCCCACTGCACTGGTAGCTATAGAAATATACTACTATGTCAATCCCGTGGAAAATTTCAGGGGTTAGTGAGAAGGCAAAGTTTTAGGGAGAAAAAACACCTTTTTTGCCCATCCCTATTAAGGCATAATGGAGAAAAAAATTTGTAAGAAGATTTATTTGCAAACAAATACCTAGTACTTCAACAGTGGGGCTGTAGAACACACTATAATAGGATGCACCAATTAATACCCCTGACCAAAGACATAGTCCTAGATGGAGTAGAATGTTCTGAAGCATTAGTGTCATTATCTCTTCAGTACCATCAGACAGGTTGTTTTTTTTTTTAAAGCTTTATTGAAATATATTATGAAGCTTACATAACAAAGATTATAATAGATAAAAGTAACAAAATAAGATGCTAAAATCACCAGCATAAGGGCAATCAAGGTACAAAACATATTTACAGTACACATAGTATCCTTCAGAAACTCATAGCTAGAGGGTTTGGGAGCTGGCATACTATAATTAGCATCTCAATCCTAGAAAACTGAAGAGAAAGTGAATAGGCAAAGAGAGAAAGGGAAAGAGGATGTAAGAAGACTGAAATAGAGAAAGGTGGGTAGAGGAGGGTGGTGTCATAAGATGGGGAAAAAATGGGGTGGTGGGTTGTGGGATTGGACTACAGTGGGGACCCCGAATACACATGCAGCTAAGGGCCACAGAGAGCCACAAAAGGCAGTCGACTTGAAAAATTTTAGGTTTGCCACAGTAATAGTAAACAGGAAGAATACGCTTCTGCTATCCATATAGAAACAGCATTTGTAGTAATACCAATACTTTCTTGGAATAACACATCCGTGGTCAATCAAGGTCCTCACATCTCTGAATAAGTCTCCATTGAATAAACCAAAAGGGCAGATGACTTCTCCAGGGCTGCCAGTTGTCAGACCTTGGTCCACCATTTCATCTTAGCGGGAGGGGCTGAGTCCTTCCTGTCAAGGTCAATAATAGATTTGACCAAACTGGTCAGAGCTGTAAAAAGTTGGGACACTGGAGAGTAGGAGAAGACAAGCAAGGTAGTGTCCAATGGCAAAGTTACGTCCAGAACTTTGCAGATAAAAGAGTGAGCAGCTGATCACAGACAGTTTGGTTTAACTTACGCTATCATACATCAAGAAGAGATGTGCCACCAATGAAATAACTGAATATCACTATAATTGCTTTTACACTGATATTGTCCAGTGGGATATTGATTGACACATTATAGGCTAGAACACTCAGCTTAATATGTTCATTTTTAGCTTCTTTTTTAACCTTCTTTGTTTTTTGAATAAAAAGTGGGTTTTGTGGAAGTTACATAATAGGTACATTTTATATTGGTTATTTTTATACGAGATTGTTTGGCTGGCACATACTGAGGAGCACAAGATAGTTTTGTGCTTCTATCCAGAATTGCACATAATTTAATTACATTGGTGTCTTTATAAATAAAACAGCTGTTTCTAATTTGATGGCTCAAGCTGTAGAGTACCTTGTCATGTACTGTTTTTGTTCTGTTTTTAAATGTGCAATTAAACAGTGATACCACAACCCTCAGTAAAAGCATTACCCAGATAGAAAGGACACTGACTTGGCACGCTGCAGGAGGAGTAAGGTACAAGCACATGAGCAAAGCAATTCCAACACAGGGGGAAATAAAACTCTGCATTGATATCAATGGGGTTTTTAAACCCTTGAATGCTAGGGAGTTCTCCAGTAGGTTGCTTCACAGTGCAATACAGACCTTTCTAGCATTCAAGGGGGGTTAAATGCCTCATTTTACCCTTTGTGCCAGAGAGCTACCCAACTCATTGCAAATGTGTTAAATCAATGGAGCATTTTGATTTCACTCCATCCTGCCAATGGGTTAAATCATGGAGCATTTTAATGTCACTCCATGCTGCCATTACTGTGCCCCAAAATGGCATGTATTTAGCTTGATGAATAAGACCTTATCTTTCAAATCTCTTTATTTTCCCATATCATCACTAATGAAGCTAGGATGGCAGTTCATCTCACACCTACTAATTACATTTGTGTTGTCCCTGTTACTGTTATCGCTAGTAAAATTCAGTACAAGCTTGCTCATTATGCACACACATAGCATCAGTGATGCAGGTGGAGGAAATGGAAGAAGAGACATTAACCTTTACTCCTAGTGACACATGCCTAGTTTATGCCATGGCTAGGGAAGGCAGTTACTATGGCATACTGCACATTTGTATTGGGCACTTTGGGATATAAGTGTTTTAAATACATTTGTCTTGATGTGATACTTTCATTATTTGCATCACTTTTCCTCACAGATTGCCAGAAAATCACTGTGATCGCAGTGGCCTAACCTTGGTTTCCTACCATTCTCTGTTTTACAGAAATGCACTTATTTAACTGTGTTGTCAGGTCAGTGGTCATAGGTTAGGCTATTCTGGGTAAACAAATAAATGTGTCTGCTTGCCATCAAATAGAGAGAAAAGCAAGGTTTCCACTAAACATTAGAGGATCCAAACCTATAAATGGGAGCCTCCATCTACAATTGCACCAGTGGCCTCTTGGCTTTTAAGATTGCCCTGCATAAGAGTACTGAGCCTATTGTAGTGTGATGACAAAACTCCAACCCCCACACTCATGCACACACCACATAGGATTAATTGATTCTAGAGTTTTTTGACTTGCATTCAGGGCCGGATTTAAAATTAGGCAGAGTAGGAATCTGCCTACAGAAGCACCCAACAGAGGGGTGCCTGTCACTGGGATCATGTTGTGTGTTTTTTTTTTTTTTTTAATTTGCCTGAGTCGCCTCCTCCGCCCGGCGCCGTGAAGACAGGTCTGCCAAAGAAGGTACAGACCTGTAGCTGCTGAGCTCCTTCATTGGCTCTTTAGTAAAACAGAGCACTGGAAGATGACATCATCTCCCAGCGTTCTACATTACTGAAGAGAAGACCTCGCGGGACCACCAGGGAAGAGGTAGGAAACGGATACTGAGGAAATGTGACGGTGCAATGTTGGGGTAATATGGAGATGATGAGGGCAATGTGAGAGCAATATGGAGCTGATGGGGGGAAATATGGAGATGACGGGGGGCAATGTGAGGGCAATATGGAGCTGATGAGGGCAATGTAGAGATGATGGGGCAATATGGAGCTGATGAGGGGCAATGTTAGGGCAATATGGAGCTGATGGGGGCAATGTGGAGATGATGGGGGCAATATGGAGCTGATGGGGGGCAATGTGAGGACATTATGGTGTATGGAGATGATGGGGGCAATGTGGAGATGATGGGGCAAGTTAGAGCTGATGGGGATAATGTGGATATGATGGGGGCAATGTGGAGCTGATGGGGGGCAATGTGAGGGCATTATGGTGTATGGAGATGATGGGGGCAATGTGGAGATGATGGGGCAAGTTAGAGCTGATGGGGGCAATGTGGAGCTGATGGGGATAATGTGGAGATGATGGGGGCAATATGAAGCTGATGGGGGCAATGCGAGGGCAATATGGAGATGATGGGGGGCAATGTGGAGATTAGGAGCATTGTGGAGGTGTCCAGTGGAGATGGCCCATGGAGGGGTGCTTCAGATTTCTGTGCCTACAGGCTCCTGAGATGTAAATCTGGCCCTGCTTTCATTCTAAATGCAAAATTGCTAGTTATACATAGATTTCAAAAAGCTATACACTTGTTAAATGTACAGGTGTCTGTAGTATACATGAGAATATCATTATACCAATCTTCTTTTAGTTTATGGATTGCACTTATTATTTCTTATTATTTTTGTACTGCTTATTAATGCTTTAAAAGTCTTACCGTTTCTTTTCTCATATTCTCATTTTAACAAAGCAAGAACATTTCACCTTCTGAAAGCACTATTATGAACATTTCTTTCACAAGGCATCCGTCTCCTCCTTAGATTGATTAAAATCATTTTCATGCAGTGCCAACTGGGGGGATTATGCCTTTGCCTGAAAGACATATCGTAAACACTTAATCTCTTTTGTTTATATCATTCCCACAGCATAAGGCCTCTTTTATAATATCTCTGTCGACTTTGTTATATTCCAAACCTTTGCAGATACTCAAGCTCTTTCATCTTTTTCCAAACTTTGATTTAGAGAAGAATTAGAACTGAGATTGTCTTAGGTAGTATTAACTCCAACATGTGAGAAGGTTATCAGAAATGATTCTCCCACACTGGCTTTTATGTCAACCTGTTCACTTAATGTGATAAAAATAACTTCCTACTTTTGAAAATATTTTTTTTACTGCATCAATAACTTATTCTTCAGTATTATCCAAAGGCACTATCAGGTGTTTTTATTTACTTCTATTAAAGGGATAGTAATGTTTAAATTTAAGTTTATTTAATATTGTAGGTATTAAAAAAAAGTACATTGATGTAAGTCTTATCTCTCAAACCATTGAGAGATATAACTGGCTAAAGCTCCTCCCTTCAGGCTGTTTCAGTGCTCTATGGGACAGCAACAGATTCCGGTAATTTGACCAGACGGCAGCTCTTCAGCAGAGCCGAAATTGCTCTATTTAGAAATAAATACTTAATTGGAACTGTCTATAAAGTGTGCCTGGTTTGCATGCACACTTTGTAGACCGTTCCAATTAAGTATTTATTTCTAAATAGAGCAATTTCGGCTCTGCTGAAGAGCCGCCGGCTGGCCCTGGGACAGGAATCTCCTGCTGTCAGTGAGAGATAAGACATTGATGTACTTATTTTTTTAATGCCTACAATATTATATAAACTTAAATTTAAACATTACTATCCCTTTAATACAAACAAAAATCTTCTTGGAAGATAAAACAGTTTGAGAAAAAATGCATTATCATGCTTAGTGCTCATTCACTCTGTATCAGTAACAGAAGGGAAGAAGAAGCTAAAGAACAATATGGATCTTTACTACCTCATATAACATAGCCAGTTGGTACCCTGATCATCTGTGAATACTTTCACCTTATTGTAATTAGGTATTATTAGTTTCTCTTCCTGGATCAGCTATTATTATTATTGTCTCCAATGCATTGTAAAGCAATGCACTGGAGACTTCTCTCCCACTCAGGAGGTTAACAGTCCCACTGAAATCAGGAAAATGTTATCTGTTCAACATGAAGTTAAAGTGGAACTACCACCCTTAAAAAATGTTGTACCAGATAATCCCCCATCTGGCGACTAGCTGCTCAGTAGCGCTAGTCGCCAGAATTCTTACTACTACTCCGGAACTGACAGGCAGGACAGAGCACAGACATCTTTCCAAAGTGACTTCCGCGCACCTGAGCTGTCAGTCCCTTTTGGAGCTAAATGGCTCCTAGCAATGCCTCCTAGAGCCATCTGAGACTGACAGCGCAGGTGAGCGGACGTCACTATGGAAAGAAGTCTGCGCTCCATCCTGCCTGTCAGTCCCGGAGTAGTGGCTCATTCTCATGAACATGGTAAGAATTCTGGTGACTACTACTACTGAGCAGCTAGTCGCCAGATGGGGAATTATTTTGTACAATTTTTTTTAAGGGTGGTAGTTCCGCTTTAAAGGCATCTACTCTACACTGACAGCAGTAAAGTCCAGCAAATGTTTGTTTAAAAGTAAAACTTCTGTAGAAGTAGTAATAATTTTTAATTTACGGGTTTAAGTATTGATATATTTATTTAGTAATAAAAATAGTTTTCTATGCCTATTTCTAGGCTATTTATAAACATGTTAAAACAGTGGACCAAGTACTAAACCCTGAGGTACTCCACTCTCAACTTTAACTGTAGTGAGAATATTCCATTTACAGCAACACTATTCCGTATCCTACAACCAATTTTCTACCCAACTACGAAGGTTATCTGCTAGACCCAATTTCTTTATTTTATGGGCTAACCTTCTGTGTGGCACTGTATCAATGTCTTTGCAAAATCTAGATATACTCACTGACTGCTTTATCATTTTCTGAATTACCACTTCTTCATAGATTTGTTTGGCAAGATTTATTCCTCATAAAACCATGTTAAGTCTTGTTGGATTCATCTGATGGAAATCCTGAATATAATACCTTATTATCTCTTCAAGCAATTTCTCCACTACCCTGGTCACAGGTCTATAATTCCCAGTTTCTGTTTTAGAACCCTTCTTAAAGTGTTAGTAATGTCTAAAAAAACTTTTTTGCATTTAGAAGAGCTTAAAAAGCTGATCTAAATGCAAAAAACCGCTATGGTTTAAGAGATACGTTTTTTGCATTTAGATCAGCTTTTTATACTCTTCTAAATGCAAAAAATTTTTTTAGACATTACTAACACTTTAAACAAAGGCACCACATTGGCTTTACACAAATCTTGTTGCACTGAGCCTAAACACTACACTGAGATCCCAAAGAACCCTTGAATTCATATCATAAGGACCAGATTCTTTGTCATTCTTAACTTTGTCCAGTATTCCCTTGCCCTTTTCTAATGTTAACCCTATAACCGATAATGGCATGGTTGTACTTGTTATTTGTTGAGGCCCTTCTATAATAGCTTGAACTCTGGTATACATTAATGAAAATAATGTTTTTAGAACATCAGTCATCTTATTTTTTCCTAAACTGGTAGAAAGAATTTGGACTGGGTAACAAGACAATATTAAAAGAACACTGGGGTGAGTGACCAAATAAACTAAATTATAGAACAAGTGAATTAAATACATACAATCCTTTCAAGGAGTAGACAGACAAGGCAAACTGAAAAACAAGCATTTGCACCCTGAAGATAATCCTGATGAGCAGGCCTGTTGAACATGGTTGTTAGCCTGCTATCTGAATGAACAGGCCTTACAGTCTAAATTCCAGGTCTGCTTTATTTCTCACATTCAGAAATCCATGTCTGCACTTATGCTATATCTGCTACAATCATTCTTTGTCTTCCTGCTTCTCTTCTCATCTTCTTCTTCTCCCTTAACATTTTCCTTTGTATAGCATCCAAATTCACAGTTTATCACACTCTTTCAGTCAACTCAGCACTTTTTTTTACAAAAACATAAAAGTTAGCATTCTCCAAATTACATTCTACATTCCTTACACTGAGGAGATAATTTCAAGATGATGTTAGCCTCATATAACTTCCCCTTCATTAGACACAACCAAAAAGTCACATTTTGTTTTTTTCTAGCAGGAATTTTTACTGAAAAAAAAAACACATTTGCAACTTTTTCAGAGGAAATTCACATGCATAGAAAACACATAAAAATTCCACTTTTTTCATAGCAATAAAGACATTTCCCATGATTACATTTTTCATCTCTCTTTTCCGGGGCATAAAACTGGTGCAGGGATATTGAGATTGTGGATGTGGCCAGCACAGCTCGTACTCTAGGCAACTGCACCCACTGTGCCTGTTGGGAAACCAGGCCCTGGATGCAGGAATGCCTGCCTCACATTTATGAGGCAAAAGCATATTTTTTTAAAACTGCTCTTGTCACTGTCATGTTACTACCTACAAATCACACTCACACTTCCTGTAACAGTCCACAGAACTGGCTAGCACAATACTCCTTAAAGAGATAGTTATGTCAGAAAAGTTACAATTAAAAGAGAGTATTTGCACTTATTTGTATCTCTCAAACCGTTATGGTTTGAGAGATATAGGAACATAAAGTTCACTGCCCCCCCTTTCTGCTTGATGAGCTGTTAAGCAGATGCGGCTCTTCAGCAGCGCTGATATAACAATATCTAAAGACAAATATTTCCTTTAGAACAGTCTACAAAGTGTGCCTGGTTTGCAAGCACACTTTGTAGACAGTTCCAATCAAGTATTTATTTCTAAATAGTGTGATTTCAGCTCTGCTGAAGAGCCTCTGTCTGGTCAAATGACTGGAATCTGCAGCTGTCAGCTAGATGGCAGACTTGAGTAAAACAACCAGGAAAAGGTAACTTTAGCAAGTTATATCTATCAAACCATAAAGGTTTGAGAGATAAGACTGACATCGATGTTAACTTTTTTTTAATGTCTACAATATTAAATCAACTTAAAATTAACCAATACTATCCCTTTAACCCTTTGAGTGCCAGAGGGGTATCCAATGAATTGAGTTGCTATGCATTGGATACCTCTCTGGTACTCAAAAGGTTGGATCTAGTAATCAATTAAAGTCAAAAAGATTTTTTTAACATTCCTTTCTCCCTTTATACCCAAGGTCAGAGAACAATTGGTAGAGGTCACCACAAATAATCCTATCAAGCAACTCCTTCTCCTTGTCTGTATGCTTGCAATAGCTAACTAGCATTAAATGAATACTAATGGTTATTTTAACAAGGTTTAATAGTGTAGATATTCAAAAATAAATAAATGACCTATCTCCCATCTCTCAAACATGGTTTGCAAGCACACTTTTGTAGATGTTCCAATGAAGTATTCCTTTCCAGATAGTGCTATTTCGGCTCTGCTGAAGAGCTGCCAGCTGGTCTGGGTACCAGGATCTCCTTCTGTCAGCTAGAGCACTGATGTCTTTGAAGGAGGTGGGATGGGGGACTTTAGCAGCTTATATCTCTCAAACTATACATGAGAAATAGGAGGTAGGTCATTGTATTTATATTTTTAATGTCTACACTATTAATCTTTGTTAAAAGTAACCAATACTACCCCTTTAACATGAGCTGCTCTCTCTGTCTCTCTGTCTCTCTCGGTTTCTCCTAAGCACAGGCTGGCAACATGCAGTAAACTCACACTCCCTTTTATACTTTAGTGCAGCGGGAATGAATGAGTGAAACTTCCCATGTGTGTTGATCAGACTGGGAAGCACCCAATGTACGTTACCTTGGTAATACTTTCCAGAGTGGAATCTCCACAAAGAAGATACTGCTAGGTAGGCCTCCCCAAACAAGATGCTAGAGTACTCTGGATGGGGAACTTAGCTGGCTGGCATAGCCTACCAGCTGGATATAGTTGTCACTATTGACAGATTAGAACAAGAATAGAACTGGCAACCAAGAACAACTAGAAGTCGATGCCTGACTAGAGGTCAATGGGGTAGTAGCTCTACTAGTGGTTGAGGGGGTTGTAGCTAGACTATCGTCGAGGGGATAGAAGCTTGACTAGTGGTCGAGGGGGTCGTAGCTCAACTAGAAAGTACAGAAAGGAGTCCCACCAGGGTCAAAGATGCCGAGGTCACAATACAATCGGTTAGGGGCAGTGCATAGGGAGTAGGCAGAAAAGAAATCGAAGGAACGGAGCCAAGGTCAAATACCAGGTAGCATGAACACAAAGCAAAATCAGATAATGGAAGGAGAGTTGAAGGGAAGCTGGGGCAATACATAGGAATCACTAGAACAAGGCTTGAACTCAGATCATGTTAGGAAAGCTTTGATCGTGTACCGACACAAAATGGCATTGCTTGATAAAGCCTCAATGAGCATGCCATGAGTCTGATAATAAGGCAAGAAATAAAAATGAAACCAGGAAAAGTAAAATAGAAAGCCAGGCAAGAAATGTCAAAAGCACAGAAATAAGGAAGAACTTGACACTACCCCCCAAGGACTACTGGACAGGAGTCCAGTATAGCTTCAATGATGAATTTATCAGAGTCATCCATGGAAAATGGAGGATGAGGAGTTGAGGAGGGGTGGGAATCATGAGCTTCCACAAAAGGCATTGAGCAAAGACACATGAATGACCAGATGGTTTCTAAGCATTTGAGGAACCATCAAATGGTAAGTGATCGAATCCCCCGTGGTGAAATTGGGTATAAGGTAACGATGATGAACGGCTGCAACTTTTTGCCACATCTGAGATGTAAGAAGAGTGCGGCAAATAGCTTGCCAATTATCCACCGGATTACGGATTATGTGTCTCAGCAGAGGGAACCTCATACACAGCAGGACAGAGAGCAATAGCTGGATGATTGTACCCAAGGGCTGCAAAAAATAGAATATACTTCAGGGATGTCAGAGAAGGGAGTTATAGGAAAATTCAGCCAATGGCAGCAGTCAAGTCCAATCATCCTGATGATGGGAACAATAGCAGCAAATGTACAGGAATATTGGGCTTTCCTGAGGCTAGTGAGAAGGGTAATAGAGAAGAAACAATTTTGCCAGGAGATACTATAGGTTCTGGATTAGATGGAGGGGAACCAAAGATTTCATGTTGGCAGGACAAGGCATCAACCGTAACATTCTTCATTCCATTGAATATACGAAATGACAAGGTAAAAACAGGAGAAGAACAAGGTCCAGTGGGCCTGACAAGCATTTAATCGCTTAGCAGATGCTAAGTTCTGGAGGCTTTGATGGTCTGTGAGAACAGTGACCACATGTGGTCATCCCTCCATCAAGTACCTCCACTCATAACTTTACTGCTAGAAATTCCCTATTCATTCTCAGTATCATAATTCCTCTCTGCAGAAGAAGGAACAGGGATGGAGTACTCAAGAATCAAAGCTCTCTAGGAGAGGACAGCTCTTGCTGCAACCTGAGATATGTTGAAATAAGAACAGAGAATGAGGATATGGACACTTGAGATTGGGGGTGGAAGAAAAGGCAGATTTCATGGTCTCAAAAGCCTGTAAGGACTCAGGATTCCAATGGTGTTACAGGTCATAGCTGTGATGGGAGCAATAAGAGCAGAAAAGACTCTCATGAACTTACAGTAATAATTGGCAAAGTGCATAAAGTGCAATAAACTGCTGAATACATTTTAAGCCAAGAGGTAAGGGCCACTCAGTAACAGCAGAATACTTTCCTGGGTCCAGAGTGATACCATGGGTAGATATAGCACAGCCTAAAAAGGCCAAAGACCGCTTCTCAATCCTACACTTTTACAATAGAGATATTTCTCTCTGAGGCAAGTAAAGATCTGTTTAACATGGAGACAATATTTTTCCAGGGTTGAGGAGAGTACCAAGATGTCATCCAGGTATACAATGATGAAGGACAACAGAAGATCCCTGAATAAATTGTTCATAAGACATTGGAAGACTGCAGGGGCATTATGAAGGCCAAAGGGCATGACCAGGTACTCATAATGCCCAAGCCTGGAATTAAATGCAGTCTTCCACTCTTCTCCCTCCTTCACCCTGACCAAATTGTATGTACCTCTAAAGTCAAGCTTGGTGAAAAAAATGACCCCCCTGAGTCTGTCCAACAACTTGGAAATAAGAGGCATTGGGCAGCAGTTCCTCTGTGCAATCTTGTTCAAGCCCCAATAGGCCACACAGGGATGAAGGTCTCTGTCTTTCTTCTTAAGAAAGAATATACAGGCTCCTGTGGGGGAGATGGAAGGGCATATAAACCCCCTGGCAAGATAGTCCCAAATATACTTTGAGACCCTTAGTCTCCGGAATGGACAGTAGATAGACTCTACCCAGAGGTGGTGTATTACCTGGCAGTAGTTCTATAGGACAGATGTTTGCCCAATGAAGAAGCAAAGTTTTGGTCTTTTACAGAACACATCCTGGAAGGCTTGATAAGGTTCAGGAACAGAAGGAGAATCTTAACCCAAAACATCCAGAACTGAAAAGGAAACCTCCGGATAATGCAAGGAGACACAAGGAAAGTAGAGGGAACCAGTGGCCCAGTAAATGGCAGAGTTGTTCTTCTGGAACCAAGGATTTCCCAAGATCACAGGATTTACTGAAAAAGATATAAGTAAAAGGATAGAACCTCAGTTTGGGAATAACCCATCCTCAGGTTAAGGGGAACGGTGGAGTGAGCACTAAGACCAGCTCCTAATGGAGAACACACAGTGGTGACAATTCAAGTAGGAACTTCCTTTTTCAGAGAACAGATACCATGTTGAGCAGCAAAGACTGTTTCTATAAAAAGACCTGTGTCCCCAGAATCAACAAAAGCTGATACAGAGACACTCTTGTGATCGTAGGGCACTGAAACAGAAACAACAAGTTTGTTGTTCCTTTGAGGGAACAGATGAAAGACTTAGGGTGGGTCCCTCACTAGACCCTATGTCCTGGCTTTTCCTGGATTTTTGGTGTATAATGAGGCAAAATTACCTGTTGCACACAATAAAAACATAAGCATAAGGTATGTCTTCTGGTCTTCTTCTCTTCACATAGAAGAAGGACTCATCCTACCTCCATGGGTTCCACAACAGAATCAGGGGTAATAACTGGAGTCTTGAACTTGGGAGCAAGATGCACAGGAGGCTTGGTAGTCAGTCAGTGGGTATGATCCCCATCACGTTCACCCTGGCACTCCTGAATACAATGTTCCAGGGTAGCACACAGGGCAATACGATCTTCCATAGTATCAGGTATTGGTCGAGTGGTTAACTCATCCTTGAGACATTCAGACAAACTCTTTCTGAAAGTCACCCTTAAAGCATTGTCAACCCATTTGGTGTCATACTCCCAGGTCTGGAACTTGATTGTGCACTGTAGAAGTGTTCTGGAACCCTGCTGACAATCTAAAATAACTAACTCAGCCATAGCCCATTTTCCATGCATATATAAACATGGACCGAAAAGCTGAGATAAAGGTGTCAGAGTCAGTCAAGATAGAAGACTAGCAGTGTGGTGAGACCCAGACCAAGTTGGAAACATGCAATAAAGAAATAAAAAAAGTAATGCGGGCCTGATGAGAGGCATAGGTCTCTGTCCAATTCCAAAAATGCAGGTACCATTAGTTCAAGAACCATCATAACGGTCCAGCAAAGGTAGTATGGAGGACAACTGTGGCAGAATACACACTGGCTGGAAGCTTGGCAGGATTACTCTGAGGTGGCACAGAACTGCACGGAGTGCTGGTGTGAAAGTTCCCAACTTATAAATCCAAATTTTACACAATTTAGTGAAACTGTCTGCTATATGTCTGGTTATAAAATATATTACTTTGAAATTAGTAATACCTCCATTTTCACATTGATGTGCCTTGACACACTATGTGCCATATTATTGATGATATTTCTTCTACGTTCTCCCAAGCGCTCTTAGTGTTCTAGCAGTTCACCCCATGTAAGAGGACACGCATCCACAAATAATTAAATAGACTGATGTAGATGATGTGCCACAATTAATAAAATCCTGGACTGTATATTGATTTTTGATATTTGGGTTATTTTTGTTATTTGTTATTGTTGAGGAATGCTGAACAATGACCAACACTAATGAAGGTATTTAAGCTTGACTTTTTCTATGTATTGTAGTTTATATGTCTATTATCAATATCCCCTGACAAAGTGCTGTATAAGCATGAAATGTGTCTGATTGCAGACTGTATATCACTGCATCTGCTGACAATTGACACCTAAACATTTTCTTACTTCTAGTATCCAGTGAGTGTATGAGATACTAGGGGGTCTATTTTATTATTCTGAAACAATCTTAGCTCTTTTTCGGGTCTGTATCCTTTTTGTTTTTCTCCTACTCACTGAAATTGCTCTGCCTGGATCAAATATGTATTAAATTGCAAGACTGATAAACCTTTACCTGTCTTAATATCAAAATATCAAAAAGTAAAGAGAAAACAAATAATGGTATTATTATGATTATTATTATTATTATCATTATTAACTTTTTTCTTTCATTCTTTCCTAGTAAAAATGTAAAATATTAGCTTAATTTGCCTTTTTCATAACCCTAGCTGTTGAATGTTGCATTGTTTCCCTCCTGTTACTCAGTTTACTCTTTTAATTTTGAAATATTTCATTTCAATCTCAGTTACAAATTGATATGTATAGCTTTATTGCCTTTTCATAATTAAAATTGCTGCATTTTTAAACTCTGACCTTTGCTGAATATGAAAACCAGTTTTTCTTCATTCATAATGAAAACAAATCCTGAAACAGTCATTCATTCTCCCTAACTATTTTTTCATGATCTGTTATAATAGTGTGTAATATTGACATAAATTGACAAATATCCCATAATTTTACAACAAGCAATTTAACATAAATCAAATCTGATATTGTGTACTTCATTGAATTATTCTTTAACCTTAAACTCTGTCTAATATCTGATTTATACACACACACACACACTACTCCTAGAAGCCATGTATAGAAATGTCAGATGACACGTACCAATGATGTAACAAAGTCTTCAGAACAAAGATGACCAACTTATCACTATTCAGTCTTTGCATCCTTTTGCTGGATCACTCAGAATAAAAAGCAAAGTGAATAAAATAGTTTAACTCTTTGAGTGCCATAGATGTATCCAAAGCATTGCATTGCAATGCATTATACATCCCTGGTATTTAAAGTATTGAGAAAAGTATCCAAGATGTTATAAAAGGATACTTTCCACTACTTGTTTTCTCTCTCTCTCTCTCTCTTTTAGTGATCCACTCCAGGACCTAAAGAGGTTTGGCATTAGCTGTCATTGACCATGTGACAAAGAAGGCCTCTCTAAAGCCTTCCAGTCAAGTATTGTTTATTCACTGATGTTCTTGTTCTGCTCATACAGACATTCTAGCATCTACAATATGTAATTCAGTTTAGTAGGGACTAGGGGTGGGTGAAAGTGATACAAATTTCCTGCATGACTTTTTCTGAAAAAGGACCATTTTTCTCTTTTTCTCGCAAAAGTTTTCTCCTTTTCTCCAATGCAAAATTTTCCTCCTTTTCGCCTATTCCAGCAAATTTTTTGCCTACTCCAGAACACGTTTCTCCTATTCTAACAAATTTTTCCCCTGTTCAACACATTTTTCTCCTATTCTAGCACATGTTTCTCCTGTGTTTAATATGGTGCAACATTTCCAAGCACAATATATTCCAATAATTTAAAATAGTCAGGTAACCACCACTACCCAGGGTCTGAATTTAGGTCCTATTTCTTGGCCATAATGTGACTAGGAGATCATTATGTCACTATGCATGTAAGTGGACTCATCTGATATATATTGGATATGAGATATGACAATCACATATCTTAAAAAACGCTCAATAGCTTGTATTATTTCTCCTAGTGGTGCGGCGTAGTCAAACCTACACATACTGCACCGCACAAAACTAACTAGGAACTAATCCAATGACACTAATTGGAACTAATTACAATCGCAGGGCTTCCCCCACAACAGAGAGCTTGACAGAAGATAGTAAACTGCAGTGTGGATTACAGTCATCTATGAGTGATTCTACAGTATTGTATATATGCTTAAGGAAGTTTGCCTTATTACGCGGTACACATCTGGAAAATATGTAATTATTGTGCTCGGTGCTGATAAATTCCTTATCCATAACAACAGTGTCCAACGTGTATCAAAGGAATCCTAACTTATGAAGAAATCACTGTGACTTAACCAATACTACCCCTTTAACATGAGCTGCTCTCTCTGTCTCTCTGTCTCTCTCGGTTTCTCCTAAGCACAGGCTGGCAACATGCAGTAAACTCACACTCCCTTTTATACTTTAGTGCAGCGGGAATGAATGAGTGAAACTTCCCATGTGTGTTGATCAGACTGGGAAGCACCCAATGTACGTTACCTTGGTAATACTTTCCAGAGTGGAATCTCCACAAAGAAGATACTGCTAGGTAGGCCTCCCCAAACAAGATGCTAGAGTACTCTGGATGGGGAACTTAGCTGGCTGGCATAGCCTACCAGCTGGATATAGTTGTCACTATTGACAGATTAGAACAAGAATAGAACTGGCAACCAAGAACAACTAGAAGTCGATGCCTGACTAGAGGTCAATGGGGTAGTAGCTCTACTAGTGGTTGAGGGGGTTGTAGCTAGACTATCGTCGAGGGGATAGAAGCTTGACTAGTGGTCGAGGGGGTCGTAGCTCAACTAGAAAGTACAGAAAGGAGTCCCACCAGGGTCAAAGATGCCGAGGTCACAATACAATCGGTTAGGGGCAGTGCATAGGGAGTAGGCAGAAAAGAAATCGAAGGAACGGAGCCAAGGTCAAATACCAGGTAGCATGAACACAAAGCAAAATCAGATAATGGAAGGAGAGTTGAAGGGAAGCTGGGGCAATACATAGGAATCACTAGAACAAGGCTTGAACTCAGATCATGTTAGGAAAGCTTTGATCGTGTACCGACACAAAATGGCATTGCTTGATAAAGCCTCAATGAGCATGCCATGAGTCTGATAATAAGGCAAGAAATAAAAATGAAACCAGGAAAAGTAAAATAGAAAGCCAGGCAAGAAATGTCAAAAGCACAGAAATAAGGAAGAACTTGACACTACCCCCCAAGGACTACTGGACAGGAGTCCAGTATAGCTTCAATGATGAATTTATCAGAGTCATCCATGGAAAATGGAGGATGAGGAGTTGAGGAGGGGTGGGAATCATGAGCTTCCACAAAAGGCATTGAGCAAAGACACATGAATGACCAGATGGTTTCTAAGCATTTGAGGAACCATCAAATGGTAAGTGATCGAATCCCCCGTGGTGAAATTGGGTATAAGGTAACGATGATGAACGGCTGCAACTTTTTGCCACATCTGAGATGTAAGAAGAGTGCGGCAAATAGCTTGCCAATTATCCACCGGATTACGGATTATGTGTCTCAGCAGAGGGAACCTCATACACAGCAGGACAGAGAGCAATAGCTGGATGATTGTACCCAAGGGCTGCAAAAAATAGAATATACTTCAGGGATGTCAGAGAAGGGAGTTATAGGAAAATTCAGCCAATGGCAGCAGTCAAGTCCAATCATCCTGATGATGGGAACAATAGCAGCAAATGTACAGGAATATTGGGCTTTCCTGAGGCTAGTGAGAAGGGTAATAGAGAAGAAACAATTTTGCCAGGAGATACTATAGGTTCTGGATTAGATGGAGGGGAACCAAAGATTTCATGTTGGCAGGACAAGGCATCAACCGTAACATTCTTCATTCCATTGAATATACGAAATGACAAGGTAAAAACAGGAGAAGAACAAGGTCCAGTGGGCCTGACAAGCATTTAATCGCTTAGCAGATGCTAAGTTCTGGAGGCTTTGATGGTCTGTGAGAACAGTGACCACATGTGGTCATCCCTCCATCAAGTACCTCCACTCATAACTTTACTGCTAGAAATTCCCTATTCATTCTCAGTATCATAATTCCTCTCTGCAGAAGAAGGAACAGGGATGGAGTACTCAAGAATCAAAGCTCTCTAGGAGAGGACAGCTCTTGCTGCAACCTGAGATATGTTGAAATAAGAACAGAGAATGAGGATATGGACACTTGAGATTGGGGGTGGAAGAAAAGGCAGATTTCATGGTCTCAAAAGCCTGTAAGGACTCAGGATTCCAATGGTGTTACAGGTCATAGCTGTGATGGGAGCAATAAGAGCAGAAAAGACTCTCATGAACTTACAGTAATAATTGGCAAAGTGCATAAAGTGCAATAAACTGCTGAATACATTTTAAGCCAAGAGGTAAGGGCCACTCAGTAACAGCAGAATACTTTCCTGGGTCCAGAGTGATACCATGGGTAGATATAGCACAGCCTAAAAAGGCCAAAGACCGCTTCTCAATCCTACACTTTTACAATAGAGATATTTCTCTCTGAGGCAAGTAAAGATCTGTTTAACATGGAGACAATATTTTTCCAGGGTTGAGGAGAGTACCAAGATGTCATCCAGGTATACAATGATGAAGGACAACAGAAGATCCCTGAATAAATTGTTCATAAGACATTGGAAGACTGCAGGGGCATTATGAAGGCCAAAGGGCATGACCAGGTACTCATAATGCCCAAGCCTGGAATTAAATGCAGTCTTCCACTCTTCTCCCTCCTTCACCCTGACCAAATTGTATGTACCTCTAAAGTCAAGCTTGGTGAAAAAAATGACCCCCCTGAGTCTGTCCAACAACTTGGAAATAAGAGGCATTGGGCAGCAGTTCCTCTGTGCAATCTTGTTCAAGCCCCAATAGGCCACACAGGGATGAAGGTCTCTGTCTTTCTTCTTAAGAAAGAATATACAGGCTCCTGTGGGGGAGATGGAAGGGCATATAAACCCCCTGGCAAGATAGTCCCAAATATACTTTGAGACCCTTAGTCTCCGGAATGGACAGTAGATAGACTCTACCCAGAGGTGGTGTATTACCTGGCAGTAGTTCTATAGGACAGATGTTTGCCCAATGAAGAAGCAAAGTTTTGGTCTTTTACAGAACACATCCTGGAAGGCTTGATAAGGTTCAGGAACAGAAGGAGAATCTTAACCCAAAACATCCAGAACTGAAAAGGAAACCTCCGGATAATGCAAGGAGACACAAGGAAAGTAGAGGGAACCAGTGGCCCAGTAAATGGCAGAGTTGTTCTTCTGGAACCAAGGATTTCCCAAGATCACAGGATTTACTGAAAAAGATATAAGTAAAAGGATAGAACCTCAGTTTGGGAATAACCCATCCTCAGGTTAAGGGGAACGGTGGAGTGAGCACTAAGACCAGCTCCTAATGGAGAACACACAGTGGTGACAATTCAAGTAGGAACTTCCTTTTTCAGAGAACAGATACCATGTTGAGCAGCAAAGACTGTTTCTATAAAAAGACCTGTGTCCCCAGAATCAACAAAAGCTGATACAGAGACACTCTTGTGATCGTAGGGCACTGAAACAGAAACAACAAGTTTGTTGTTCCTTTGAGGGAACAGATGAAAGACTTAGGGTGGGTCCCTCACTAGACCCTATGTCCTGGCTTTTCCTGGATTTTTGGTGTATAATGAGGCAAAATTACCTGTTGCACACAATAAAAACATAAGCATAAGGTATGTCTTCTGGTCTTCTTCTCTTCACATAGAAGAAGGACTCATCCTACCTCCATGGGTTCCACAACAGAATCAGGGGTAATAACTGGAGTCTTGAACTTGGGAGCAAGATGCACAGGAGGCTTGGTAGTCAGTCAGTGGGTATGATCCCCATCACGTTCACCCTGGCACTCCTGAATACAATGTTCCAGGGTAGCACACAGGGCAATACGATCTTCCATAGTATCAGGTATTGGTCGAGTGGTTAACTCATCCTTGAGACATTCAGACAAACTCTTTCTGAAAGTCACCCTTAAAGCATTGTCAACCCATTTGGTGTCATACTCCCAGGTCTGGAACTTGATTGTGCACTGTAGAAGTGTTCTGGAACCCTGCTGACAATCTAAAATAACTAACTCAGCCATAGCCCATTTTCCATGCATATATAAACATGGACCGAAAAGCTGAGATAAAGGTGTCAGAGTCAGTCAAGATAGAAGACTAGCAGTGTGGTGAGACCCAGACCAAGTTGGAAACATGCAATAAAGAAATAAAAAAAGTAATGCGGGCCTGATGAGAGGCATAGGTCTCTGTCCAATTCCAAAAATGCAGGTACCATTAGTTCAAGAACCATCATAACGGTCCAGCAAAGGTAGTATGGAGGACAACTGTGGCAGAATACACACTGGCTGGAAGCTTGGCAGGATTACTCTGAGGTGGCACAGAACTGCACGGAGTGCTGGTGTGAAAGTTCCCAACTTATAAATCCAAATTTTACACAATTTAGTGAAACTGTCTGCTATATGTCTGGTTATAAAATATATTACTTTGAAATTAGTAATACCTCCATTTTCACATTGATGTGCCTTGACACACTATGTGCCATATTATTGATGATATTTCTTCTACGTTCTCCCAAGCGCTCTTAGTGTTCTAGCAGTTCACCCCATGTAAGAGGACACGCATCCACAAATAATTAAATAGACTGATGTAGATGATGTGCCACAATTAATAAAATCCTGGACTGTATATTGATTTTTGATATTTGGGTTATTTTTGTTATTTGTTATTGTTGAGGAATGCTGAACAATGACCAACACTAATGAAGGTATTTAAGCTTGACTTTTTCTATGTATTGTAGTTTATATGTCTATTATCAATATCCCCTGACAAAGTGCTGTATAAGCATGAAATGTGTCTGATTGCAGACTGTATATCACTGCATCTGCTGACAATTGACACCTAAACATTTTCTTACTTCTAGTATCCAGTGAGTGTATGAGATACTAGGGGGTCTATTTTATTATTCTGAAACAATCTTAGCTCTTTTTCGGGTCTGTATCCTTTTTGTTTTTCTCCTACTCACTGAAATTGCTCTGCCTGGATCAAATATGTATTAAATTGCAAGACTGATAAACCTTTACCTGTCTTAATATCAAAATATCAAAAAGTAAAGAGAAAACAAATAATGGTATTATTATGATTATTATTATTATTATCATTATTAACTTTTTTCTTTCATTCTTTCCTAGTAAAAATGTAAAATATTAGCTTAATTTGCCTTTTTCATAACCCTAGCTGTTGAATGTTGCATTGTTTCCCTCCTGTTACTCAGTTTACTCTTTTAATTTTGAAATATTTCATTTCAATCTCAGTTACAAATTGATATGTATAGCTTTATTGCCTTTTCATAATTAAAATTGCTGCATTTTTAAACTCTGACCTTTGCTGAATATGAAAACCAGTTTTTCTTCATTCATAATGAAAACAAATCCTGAAACAGTCATTCATTCTCCCTAACTATTTTTTCATGATCTGTTATAATAGTGTGTAATATTGACATAAATTGACAAATATCCCATAATTTTACAACAAGCAATTTAACATAAATCAAATCTGATATTGTGTACTTCATTGAATTATTCTTTAACCTTAAACTCTGTCTAATATCTGATTTATACACACACACACACACTACTCCTAGAAGCCATGTATAGAAATGTCAGATGACACGTACCAATGATGTAACAAAGTCTTCAGAACAAAGATGACCAACTTATCACTATTCAGTCTTTGCATCCTTTTGCTGGATCACTCAGAATAAAAAGCAAAGTGAATAAAATAGTTTAACTCTTTGAGTGCCATAGATGTATCCAAAGCATTGCATTGCAATGCATTATACATCCCTGGTATTTAAAGTATTGAGAAAAGTATCCAAGATGTTATAAAAGGATACTTTCCACTACTTGTTTTCTCTCTCTCTCTCTCTCTTTTAGTGATCCACTCCAGGACCTAAAGAGGTTTGGCATTAGCTGTCATTGACCATGTGACAAAGAAGGCCTCTCTAAAGCCTTCCAGTCAAGTATTGTTTATTCACTGATGTTCTTGTTCTGCTCATACAGACATTCTAGCATCTACAATATGTAATTCAGTTTAGTAGGGACTAGGGGTGGGTGAAAGTGATACAAATTTCCTGCATGACTTTTTCTGAAAAAGGACCATTTTTCTCTTTTTCTCGCAAAAGTTTTCTCCTTTTCTCCAATGCAAAATTTTCCTCCTTTTCGCCTATTCCAGCAAATTTTTTGCCTACTCCAGAACACGTTTCTCCTATTCTAACAAATTTTTCCCCTGTTCAACACATTTTTCTCCTATTCTAGCACATGTTTCTCCTGTGTTTAATATGGTGCAACATTTCCAAGCACAATATATTCCAATAATTTAAAATAGTCAGGTAACCACCACTACCCAGGGTCTGAATTTAGGTCCTATTTCTTGGCCATAATGTGACTAGGAGATCATTATGTCACTATGCATGTAAGTGGACTCATCTGATATATATTGGATATGAGATATGACAATCACATATCTTAAAAAACGCTCAATAGCTTGTATTATTTCTCCTAGTGGTGCGGCGTAGTCAAACCTACACATACTGCACCGCACAAAACTAACTAGGAACTAATCCAATGACACTAATTGGAACTAATTACAATCGCAGGGCTTCCCCCACAACAGAGAGCTTGACAGAAGATAGTAAACTGCAGTGTGGATTACAGTCATCTATGAGTGATTCTACAGTATTGTATATATGCTTAAGGAAGTTTGCCTTATTACGCGGTACACATCTGGAAAATATGTAATTATTGTGCTCGGTGCTGATAAATTCCTTATCCATAACAACAGTGTCCAACGTGTATCAAAGGAATCCTAACTTATGAAGAAATCACTGTGACTTAACCAAATAGCTCTGTTTCATACTGGGAGACATGTGAGTCTCTCTTACATCTCACAGTACCCTATTTGGGATGCATTCTGACAGGTCATGGATTTCCCGAACAGTACACAGACTAAAATATTATTTATAATGAATAAAGCAGACATAAAAATATTTGAGTTACCTTGTTGGACAGTACAAGGTAACATGGGAGTTGGATTTGATTTTTCCATCTATATAAAAAGATAACAAAAGAAGAAACCGCTGAGTGATGCAGGGACATTTAAAAGATCTTACTCAACTTCCACGAGTTTGGACAGCTGACATCGAGTGGAGACGATAATATTTCTCCACAAATTTGAGAGTCAGCTCTAATGTATATTACCAGCTGACAATTTGGACACATGAGTGTACATTTTATTTATTATTCATTCAGTATATCATCTTGCTGTATTTACACTTCTGGACACCCCCTCTTTTTTCTCCTTTGTTGTTTTTGAGTCTTTGTTTTATGGTTCATTTGTTTTGAGAGGAGTGGACGTGGGGAGGAGGAGCTGCCTTGAACCTGGATCTGGGTCAGGTACCATATACCCACAGAAGCACAGTTGCTGTCCATCATATAAGTGACCTATACCCACTTATTTTGTGAGTACCCATGATTGGTGTAATATGTGGTGCAGGAGCTAGTATCCTGAGACTAGGGCGACCCTCTGTGCTATCTGGTTTTTGTCATTCAGATGGTGTTAAAATTCACTAGCAAACATGACAAAGAATCTATTGTATATTTAGATTTGAGATTATCTTCTATAGGAAGTAAAGGGAAAAGAGGTGGATGTAAATGGTTATCTACATGCTAAAAGTGGACATTTGCAAAACTGGATTCAGAATATTCCCTTTGACCAATTGCAGAGAATAAAAAGGAATTGCACCAGACAGTCATACTTTGAAAGAGAGGCAAAGATATTAAAGAATAAATTCTAAGAAAAAGATTATGATCATATGTGAACCAGGCTTATGAAAGGGTTAATACCTTAGATAGATGCACTCTTCTAAAATATAAAGTAAGGAAACATGCTAATACAGAAATACCTCCAGTATTCATCACTACATATAATGCTTCATCTTCAGATATGTACACAATTTTTAATGGACACTGGGCAATTTTAATGCAATATCCTGCCCTAGCTGAAACTCTTGGACCAAAACCTAAGATTATTTTTAAGAATTTTTTTTTAAATGTTCTAGCCTCTAGTGTCATTACCAAAAAATGAACAAATAAGAAAACTGGTTATTTCAACTACCAGGCACTTTCAAATGTGGTAAGACCAGTTGCAATACCTGTCCTTTATTGCCCACACAAAATATGAATACTTTTTTCAAGTACCAAGACTGGTAAACAATATGAGATCAAGAGTTTCTCCAATTGTAACAGCAGCTAAGTGTATTTAATCATCTTTAGTTGCAAATTACAATATGTAGACAGAACTAAGATTTACTCTATTTGGTGACCATGAAAATGGCAAGATCCTAATGTCGCCTGCATGAAAAGGGCGACATCAACTGTTGCAAGCTTAGGGTTGACCTGCACCTTCATTGTGTAAAAGCGCATTGTAAGCTAGCTGTGTAATGTTGTGTAGTTTGAGAGGCCAATCAATATTGACAGTAAGTATTTCAATGACATGTTTAAAACCGCATTCTAAGCTAACTGTTTAGTCAGACACATACTGAAACAGTCTAGGAATCTCTATTGACTAAACAGCTAGCTTAGTGGTTTTATACCGCAAGGGATATCAGACTACACCACATTGAGAATGAGATTACATCATTCTGATGTCACCCTTTTGATGCAGACAACATTATGATCTTTGCATTTTCATGGTCACCAAATAGAGGGTGAGATTTCAATAGGATACCCAGAACTAAAAGGAAGTTAAAGACCAAAATAGGCGTGTTGCTGCGTGTCATGATGGAGACACTGGAGTGATTCCTCACAAAAGAGGTGACAAATTACTTAGATTGCTCTAGAGAGACCTATTGGATATACAAGTTGAAAACTCTGGTACCCAATGGCCTGAATATTGTTATCAATATAGCTGCCTTCCTCTGACCTGGGACACCTTGCGCCCTTATGTGGCTTTGTGGTTCTCTCTCTTACATATCCTGATGTCATCTAATTCTTTTACGTTACTTTTATGGGTCATATATATATATATATATATTTATTCAAGATTTAATTTATTTTGTATAGTCTTTTTCTTTGACCCCTTAAGGATCCATGACGGTCCTGGCACATCATGGATTTCAGGGCTTACCGCATGGCTGCATGGCATTCGGGGAACCTTGAATAGAATCGCACAAAAAAGCTCCATGGTCCTTAACTGCCGGCCATGCACATACACACGCTGGTCCTTAAAGGGTTACATTTAGATGTTTATTTAATTAATACATTTTTTAATTATTTAATTTTGTAAACATACCACTTTATTTGTTTGTTTGGGGATAAAGCCACTAGAAATCATAATATGTTGCATTTTCTCTCTCTCTCTCTCTCTCTCTCTCTCTCTCTCTCTCTCTCTCTCTCTCCCCCCACAAGTGCATATTTACTCTAACACTTTTTGGGGGGTGGGAGGGTTGTAATTCTCCATTCTTCTCAACCAAACCCAGAAAACAGCTGTTAGTGTTTTCCCAACACTTAACTAACACCTCCACAAACAGTCACTAGATACAGTCTAGTAGAAATCACAATATGCTGCTTTCACTCTTGCTCCCCAATCAAAAGTGCAAATTTATTATCTATCTGTCAGTGTCACTCACTCTATCACAGGAGGGATAGCTGATTGACACTCACACTAGCACTTTTTTTGGGTGGGTTATAACTCTCCATTCTTCTCACCCACACCCAGAAAAAAACTGTCAGTGTCTCCCCAACACTCCACTAACACTTCCACAAACAATGAGCTCTCTTTCTTTTTCTTTTATGAAGCCACCAGAAATCACAGTATGCTGGTTTCTCTCTCCCTCCCAAACACAGTCAACCTATGGGATGTTGTCACACGCTTTGTAATAGCACAGCAAGAATACTCACAGCATTGGTGGATATTTAGTTCTACATTTACTTCACTGCAATACATAGGTGAAAAAAGAAGAAAATAAATATTTTCAAAGGAAATTTCCTGATGAGGAAAAAGTGTCATGTGTTGCCTGTTTTGCACGTCCCTATACAACAGCCTTAGCAATTTCTGTGGGGTCCACATTCATGGCATGTGTATAATCCCTCAAGCAGAATAACAGTACAGGAGTTGAACCAACAGAGCAGAGGGGGCTACTAGACAGTATAGAAATACCAGTCAAAAGCAGATATATGAGTGAATGATAGCAGTGAATAAAAACTGCTACTCACTAGCAGAGTGGAAAAGGATGGTGAGGAGCCACAGGTTAGCTGACAAAACAAAGTCTCAAGGCTGCTGAAGACCTGTTTGAGAGTGAGGTGAAGGTGTGTAGCTACTGTGTGTTGCGACCTTGCTGCAGCTGCAAGATATAAGAAAATTTGTTGATCACAATGCTGAATAGACAGGATTGTCTCACTTGTGTGCTGATGACTACAGACTGTTTGGTCGGAAACATGTCAGGTGTTTTGTGGATGATCGGTTTGTGAGTTTGCATACTCCTCGAGACAAGTTTTTACCTTATTCTTCAATAAACTTGATGATTTTATTTTATCTCCACTTCAAGAAGCCGTGTTGCTGGGGATTTTTTACTTGCACACAGATAATAAGCAGGACTTGAAGTTCATGACCTAACAAAGTGGTATAAAAAATCAGGAATGAAGATAAGATCAAGGCAAGATGCAAACAGGCATTGTAAGGATCCAAAAGTCAAGGTCAAACACTCAATACAGGAATCAAAGAACTGGAAAACTAGTCATAAATACACTATATACTTGCATGGAAGTACCTATGAGGTTTTTTTATATAGGCTTCAGCAGGTGTGTTCAGGAAAGCAAGCAGGATGACAGGTAATAACAGAGTTGGAGTAAGTGGAATGAGTGTGATCAGATAAATAGCCAGAGCTACAAATAACTTACTGTGTTATGTTCTTGCATGCTTGATCCATGGGGCAGCTCTTGAATGACTCTGACTCTAGTTTTTAATCTAATCTCCTCTTGCTGACACTGAAGTGAGATGAGAACTTAAAGTGTCCTTACCAGTAGAGTACCCTGTTATACCTGTATTTAAAATGAACCTCAAAACCTAGTATAAGGAAAAATGTCAATGAAAAGACTAGTGATAATGTAGAGGACTTGCGGGTTGAAATACAGAATGGGCAAAACCATATTAAAAAAATGTTGACATGCATTTGCTACAAGCCACCTATTATTTTGAAGTGAAAAGAAGTCCAACTGCTACAGCAAATGGAGATGGCTTCTCAATTAGGAAATATATTTCAATTGGGAAGATTTTAACCACAAATAAATCGAATAGAAAATGAAATTTTAAGCACAACAAAAGGAAATCATTTTGTAACATGGTTTCATTTGAACATGTAATGAGAAAGAAGGTTAATAAAGAATCAATTAGAATATAAAATTAAAAATGTAAATCTCAATGTTTTAATCAGTGTTAGAGAGCAAGGAATAGAATGTAGTCTTAAAAACAAATTAAGAAGAAAGATGAAGTTTGCATATACTCATCTGTATTTACAAATAGGGTGCAAATTCAAGTGTAACAAATAAAGACCAACATCTATTTATAATGAAGTGTGTAAGAATAGAATGCATCATTACAAGAAATTAGGATAGCTTTGAAACTGGAAAAATGAATTCAAAATGAAAGTAAGACAAATCCTAACAACTTCTGCAAGTGTATAAAGGTGTATACCTTTATTAGGTCTTGTAAAACTGAGACTGGTCACTCAATTAGTGATCATAGAAAATAGCAGATAAGTTTAAGTAAAAACATTTTTTCTGTATACAGTATTTGAATGAAGCAACAATGACAGAAATTAGCCAAACAGAGAGAATCACATTATTTCCTCCATTATGCACAATATGGGAAGAAAGTTAAGGTGAATAAAATGTCTGGATCTGATGGAATACAAACGATGTTACTTAGGAAGCTTAGTACAGTAATATCAAGACATTACTAATCTCTCATCCGGCATAGTGCTTTATGATTATAGGAAAAACATTTAGTACCATATTATAAAAGGGGAAATATATAAGCCTGCAAACATAGTACATACATAGTACATACATAGTTTATGAGGCTGAAAAAAGATATGTGTCCATCAAGTTCAGCCCATGCCAAAAACACCCCTGTTAATCTAGAGGAAGGCAAAAAAAAAAACCTCTGGAGCAATTTCTCATTTTGCCACAAGTGGGTAAAAAAAAGTCCTTCCTGACTCCAAATGGCGGTCAGATATTTCCCTGATCAACATCCTGTCTGCTTTGAACCCATCTGTCATAATTTTCAATGTTGTTCTGTGCTACGAAGGCATCCATTGCTTTTTTGAAAGCAGTTGCATTATCTGCAAGTACAACATGTCGAGGCAAATAATTCCATAGCTTTACCGCCCTTACTGTAAATAATCCCTGCCTTTGCTTTAGTCGAAAGCACCTTTCCTCTATTCTTAATGGATGACCTCTTGTTCTTAGCTCCGCTCTTTGAGTAAACAATTCATTGGCTAGTTCTTTGTATTGACCTTGAATGTATTTGTAAATGGTAATCATATCACCCCTTAGACGTCTTTTCTCTAATGTAAACAAACCCAGTTTGGCTAGTCTCTCTTTATAACTCAGATCCTCCAATCCCTTTATCAGTTTTGTTGCACATCTCTGTACCTTTTTCAGTTCAACAATGTCTTTTTTAAGAACTGGCACCCAAAATTGTACTCCATATTCTAGATGAGGCCTAACCAAGGATTTATACAGATATAGGATAATATTAGCATTCCTTGCATCTACACCTCTTTTTATGGAGGTTAGTACCCTATTTGCTCTTGCAGCAGCTGAGTGACTCTGCACACTGCTGTGAAGTCTATCGTCTATCAGCACTCCTAAATCTTTCTCTAATGAGGATTCCCCAAGTTGTTTCCCATTTAGTGTGTATGTAGCAAGTTTGTTTCTACAGTCCAAGTGCATAACCTTACATTTATGTAGATTAAATGTCATCTGCCACTTTTCTGTCCATTCACTCAATTTATCTAAATCCTTCTGCAGAGAAAAAACATAGAGCTCTGTATGTATTTCGTTACATAGCTTAGTGTCATCAGCAAAGATTGAGATGCTACTTTCAATCCCCACTTCTAGATCATTAATAAACAAATTAAAAAGCATTGGGCCTAGGACTGAACCCTGTGGAACCCCACTTATAACTTTAGACCAAATTGAAAAAGTTCAATTTACAACAACTCTGCCATTTATCATTTAACCAGTTCTCAATCCATGTAAAGATAACACCGCCCAAACCAAAGCCTTTTAATTTATGCAGTAACCTGTTGTAAGGCACTGTATCAAAGGTTTTTGCAAAATCCAAGTATACTAGATCTACAGCAATTCCCCTGTCCAAATTACTACTTACTCTTTCATAAAATGCAAGTAAATTAGTCTGACATGATCTATTCTTCGTGAAACCATGATGATTCCTACTAATAATATTATTTATCTTCACATAGTTCTGAGTAGTGTCAGGTAGTAACCCTTCTAGTATCTTACCCACTATGGAAGTCAAGCTCACAAGCCTATAATTTCCTTATTTGCATCTTGCTCCCTTTTTAAACAATGGAACTACATCAGCTTTCCTCCAATCACAGGGCACTATGCCTGATGAAAGTGAATCAATTAATATTAAGTATAATGGTCTTGCTATTACTGAACTAAGTTCCTTAAGTACCCTTGGGTGTATACCGTCAGGTCCAGGTGCATTATTCACCATAACCCTCTCCAGTCTCTTTTGGACCTTGTCTTCAGTAAGCCATATATATAATGGAGGAAATTCTGTTGTTTTGTCAGTTTGCTCATAGCCCATCATTGCTGCTTACTTTGTATATACTGAAGCAAAGAATGTATTTAGGGTGTCAGCCATAGCCTCATCTTCACTAATCAGTTCACCTGTCTCAGTCCTAACAGGACCAATATCAACCTTAACATTTTTGTTATTAATATACTTGTAGAATTGGTTAGAGTTTTTCTCTCATTAGCAATATTTCTCTCATTTTCAATTTTAGCTAGTTTAATTGCTTGTTTGCAGATTTTATTACACTCTTTATATTTGGTAAATGATGCATCTGACCTGTTTGACTTAAAGCCTATTTTTTATTTCTCAGCGAACCTCATTATTAAGCCACACTGGTTTCCCTTTACTCCTCTTGTGCTTATCCCCCAATTGTATGTATTGATGTGTATATTTGTCTAAGAGCATTTTAAATACATTCCATGATTCTTGTGCATTTTTATTTTTGAAAATTACATTTATCTGAATATCCTTTAACCCCTTAACAACCGGCGCTCGCACATGCGCGGCCGGCACTTGGTGACCATGGGGCTTTTTTTTTTAAATTATCACTTCCGGTTCACCGCTTCCGGAGAGGCGTGCAGCCACGCCGGGAGCCCTGAACTCCATTACGTGCCAGGACCGTCACTGGTCCTTAAGTGTTGGACCAGCATGACGGTCCGGGTACGTCATCAGACATGAAGGGGTTAATACTTCTTTTAGCTTTGAAAAATTTGCCTTTTTAAAATTTAATTTTTTAGTTAAACCCTTGCTATTGGGTTTCTCATAACAAATTTCAAAGGATACCATATTGTGGTCACTGCTACTCACTGCCTGCTACCCAAATGTTCCCTTACTTGTACGTTGTTTATCATGTCAGAATTGTTTGAGAGCTCTAGGTCAAGCAAGGCTTCTTTTCTAGATGGCTCTTCTACTAGTTGGGACATAAAATTATAATTTATCATACTTACAAAATGGTTTCCCTTTGTTTTGCCAGATGTCATATTGCTCCAGTCAATTTCAGGATAGTTGAAATATCCCATTATAATTACCTTTGCTAATCTAGAAGCCTTTTCCATTTGCAGTAAAAGTTGGGCTTCCTTCAACTCCCTAATATTAGGTGGCTTGTAGCAAATCCCCACTAACATTTTTTATGTGTGCCCCCAGTATGTATTTCGACCCACAAGGTCTCTACCTTTTCATTGGACTCTTCATTTATATCTTCCTTTAAACTAGGTTGTAAAGCATGTTTTCCTTTTAGACATACCCCTCCTCCCCTTTTATTAACCCTATCCCTCCTAAAAAGTGAATAACCCTCTAGATTGACTGCTAACTCATATGTATCATCTAACCAGGTTTCAGACACACCAATCAGATCATACTGCTCATGTGTTGCAATAATTTCTAGATCCCCCATGTTACCAGCCAGGCTACGAGCATTTGCATGCATACATTTCATCATTTTGCCATTCTGAAAGATTTCCTTCTTTGTCAAATGTATCTGCCTTTTATCTGGCTATAACAATGGCAACTCTCTATTAGGTGATCTAGCCCATTCCCCCTCTCCACCCCATGCCCGTTCTCTAATCCCATTTCCTCAATTATACTGCCTTCCTCATCCTGTGTTGCAGCACCCTCCCCTCTTGCAGCAATAGATAGTTTTACTGCAAATATAAGAAATGTACAGTAATGTGCAAAAGTTTTAGGCAGGTGTGGAAACATTTTGTAAAGTAAGAATGTGTTAAAAAATAAACATGTTAATAGTTTATATTTATTAATTAACAAAATGCATAGTGAGTGAAAAGAAGAAAAATCTAAATCAGATCAATATTTGGTGTGACCAACCTTTGCTTTCAATTCTTCTAGGTACACGTGCACAAAGTCAGGGATTTTGTAAGCATACAGTCAGGTGTATGATTAAACAGTTATACCAAACAGGTGCTAATGATCAGCAATTTAATATGTATAAAACAGGGGTACAAATTCATGGAATGGAAATATAATTATATCTTTAAGTAAATCCTTGGTATGACCTCATCTAGAATATGGAGTACAGTTTTGGCGACTAGGTTTTAAAAAAGAGAAAATACTGAACTAAAAAAAAAAGAGGAGTGCAACAAAAAGGGATTTGAACATTTTTGTTATATAATAATACTAATCAATCTGTGTTTGTTACATTAAAAAAAGATGGGTCTAAGGGATAGGATTAAAACTGACAAATAGGATCAAAGTGAATACGCAAACTAATAGGGGTCACACCTTGGCACATCAACCCTAATAATGTACATTCAGTAAAACCACCCTGATGTACATGTGGAACAGGAAAAAAAAAAATCAGATACCATGACATAAAATTTGTAGAAAAAGAGTGGGCAACCCCACCACCAGTCCAGAATGTCTACAGCTGAGTTATTGCCATCTAGTGTTAAGGTTCATGACCAGACTACTACTTATATTCAATTTTCTTGGCACTCTCAGAGTCATCCTCCTCATGAGCAATGACAAATTTGCGATCAGTTGAGCCAACAGTGTATCTATAGATGTAAGAATCTCACAATATATCTCTCCACATTGCACATTGTGTGGCACAATGACCACAAATGTTGTGAAGACCAATACGATGCAAAGGAAAAAATCAAGGAGGGACAGTTAATTTTATTTAGTGGTAATGACTAATTTCAGTCATGAACGCCCCCCCAAAGTCTTTTACTATTTTTGTCAGTTGGACAAGAGACAGTAACTGAGCAGATTTCTTGGGGGATGGTTTGTCAACACGCAATTAGAACAAATGTGCCAAGGTTTGTGCTCCCAGTCCTTACCCTCCTCTTCACAGCATTTTCATACACTTTGCACATTATAGTTGCCAATAAGGGCACAGTCCTTCCATGCCCCTAAGGAAGCTGTTCCAGTGCCAATAATCTTATGATAGGTGGAGGAGGAGATGGATTATGGTGAGTGGACAACTTTTGCACAGATGCACCTGAATTAGTGATGGCTTGTTTTGATACTGCTGCTGCTCCACTCAGATCTAATGCTAGTAGAAACCACCACCCCCGTCACCTCTGTTGCTGATGTTTTCACCACTACAGTGTGCATGTTTGAAGATGATTACAGTCCCTCTCCGCCACCATCACTACTACCATTACCCAGTGGGTATGGTGGATATACCAGCCTGATGAGTATGACATTTGATGCCCAGATGACTCAAAAGCAGCAGTAAATAAATTAGGAAATTCTATAATGTCACTTGTGGATGATATATAATGATGCCGGTAGTGGCTTACCTAATGTACACCTGCAAGCAATTTTTTCAAGGCTTGCCATACTTTAAGTCTGAAAACAATTTTCAAGATTTACCATGTAGTATATACCTGCTGACTCTTTTTCAAGGTTTTTTCATAGTTTTTGAGCAGGGACACTAGTGTTTCATTTTGCAAAAAATCTGTAACACTGTATTGTCTAAATGTATGGACCAAAGCTGTCCAACTCTGTTAGTTCGGAAGTTCTGTAGACATAAAGGCCATAGCTACCATCTTCCTAGCCATAACCAATAGTTCCCTGAGAAACTAATTAGATTGACCACAGTGCAGGTCCTCTGGGAGGAAAGATAGAATGCAGATTTTTGGAGTAAGGGGAACAGCTCTTAGGAGAATTTGTGAGATCACATCTATTTTTTTGGTTCAAAAACCTGTTAGTTCCCTACATCCACAGAGTAAATGACAGAAGTTCCCCTCTGCTACATGGCAGTGAATGCAAATGTTGTCCTCTCTAACACTCATCAAGTATAATGAGTGTGGTGAATAGAATGTTCTGTGTAGGATTCTCAGTTGAATGAGGTGGTGTCTAGATGTAGTGGCTACTTCCTGTGGACCCCTTCTAGCCTTATCCCACTACCAGTCTTCCAGCGGCCCGAAGTCTGCCTCACACCTCTGTCTCAGTTGGAGATAAGAATAGAACATGTGATGAGGAATATCAAATTCTTTCTGCCCTTGCTGAAAAGTTTTAAACACTCCATCAACAAATAATTGTGGGGGCTAGACATTTAAAGGGATAGTAATACTTAAAATGTAAAAATAAATATGTTGTAGGGTTTATCCCCCTGAGTAAAACAAGGGTACTCCCACTGCTGAAAGGTGTTTTATTCAAAAGTAATTACAGTTCAAACTTGAATTGTTTAGGTGCAATATCATAGCGGCCTGAAATTGTACAGTGGCGCTGTTGCTACACCATCCTATGGAGATTTATGGTCAATTGACCATTCCTTATGCTCACTGAAGATTATCCCTCTCTGTGATCCATCCAGTCTTGCTGCTCTCAGGTGAGCATTGTTACATCAGTAAAAAGGATGGGAGTGTGATACTTTATCATTCAATTACTCTTGAACTACAACTCTGATAGTAATGAAATAACAGTATCCATGGCCCAAATACCATGAAGATTAATTGGAGCTGCTTTTATTGTGAAACATTACTATCTCTTTAAAATATATCTTTATCTTTGTCTGAGGGTCTACTCGTCAAAGAATAGGTGCTATCAGAGTGTAAAACAAATCTTATTGTTTGGCACATCATGCACTGTTGCAGTTAATTGTTTGATTAAAATAATTAATTTCTGTGTGTCTCCTTCAAAACTGTGTATATGTCTGTTGATGGAATCCATAAGCCTGCAATGGACCTTAATTGTTTTCATTTAGAGTGCTGTCAGAGTTGTTTTAAATTATGCAACATAAATAAGAGCATCTCATTTCACATTTTCTGTCTCCCAGGCACAAACTTACAACATGGGCAAAGCTGATACCCCTTTTATAGTTAACACAGCAGTAACACATGTGGGAATACATTTATGTGGGGGATTGGGGATCATTAATTTCAATCCAATACAAAAGCAAAAAAAGAAAATGGCAATTTGTGAGTGAATTTCCATGTTTTGCTTTTGTAACAAAAATGTTCACCCATCCTTATATACAAATTTACATTTCAGATAATCTAGTTTGCGCTAGTTCACTGATTTCAAGTGGTTTGTGGTTGTCCTTTTAGTGTATAAACTGGAATTTGTATGATATTGTAGTTGCCTTTTGTCCATCTTTAGACAGAAAATGGGCATGTAGAATAATTTGCAAACTTGAACATAGATAAATTAACTACTTTAAAATTATTCGGTTACCAAATAGCACCATCTAGTGTTTCATCCAAAATACATAAAAATACAAACATTTCAATTAAAACTTAGAGTATATTATGTATTTTTCCTCAGTAGAGAAAAAATAAAATAGTAAGGTATACAAAGTAAACATAAAGCTAGATATTTCTTTGCAAAATAGATACATTGACTAATTTTATTGTCACTGAGGTCTTTAAAAGCTTTACAAAGTTGATCATAATGATTGTGTTCATCCCTTTTAAATTACATATTCATTTACTTTCACCACTAGATGTCAGCAAAACCTCACTTTTGAATCTATGAACAAACACCATTACGTACACATTGTGGGTGATCTCCTTAAGGTGGTCTGGAACAGTTTAAAGAAAATGAGCCATTAATTGTAAGCATAAGATTAATTTCCCAAATAATATTTGTAAAATGACTAGTGTGTTGTTAACTGTAAAAATATTATTTTAAAGTTCATGTATCGTCAGCTGCTTCACATTTAAAAGAAAAAGAGTAAATGTTGCCAAAACCTGCTGGTCTAGTTTGGAAACCCCCATTTTTTTTTCTTTTTAGTTATTGTAAATGTTACAAATTACTGCGTCATTCATTATTTCATCACAGGCAATACAGTCAATTTAGCACCTAGAAACAATATGTAAATATTAAGTTAGTATGGAATATCGTGGTTTTTCGAGGAAATGTTAAAACTTGTTATATTATTGCACAACTTGCTGTGATAAGCTTGGGATTCTAAATTAACAGGAGGAAGAAGTTATGTTTCATGGAATTGCAGCTTACTGTAAAAATTATGAGCAGTCATGTAAGATTAGGAATGACAGAACTGGACAGCCAAAGTGCTGCGAGGAGATAAATTAAGCTATAAAAAAGATGAGATAAAGGTGAGATAAACTCAGTAATTCATTCTATGAAGCTGATACATTAAGCTCTATTAAGTTGGGTAGATCTTACTACATAGGCTCTCTAGAATAACATAGAAAACTGACAGTTTCTTGCATTGGAAAGTTTAACTCACCTTTATATAATACTAGTGTAAAAGCCAGTGTACATGGGCCAAGGTCCGGGTAATGTTAACCCTTTGAGTGCCAGAGGGGTTAAGAGGCCGCTACCTCACTGCTCCATGTGATGCAGTCTTGCGTCGCCTCACTCACGCGATGCAATCATGCACAGTAGAGACTGGCCGAACTCACGCACTGCGCATGACTGCATCGTGACAAACATCCTAGCAAATTATTATATAGGATTAATGATTCTGGCACAAATTAATTTGATTTGAAGATAATTTTTAACCCTTTCAGTGCTAGCGGAGTAAACAATGCATTGCTTTGCAATGCTTTGTGTACCCCTCTGGCACTGAAAGGGTTACACCCTTTAATGCTAGATATTCTATTTAAATAAATATGAATTTAATGTGTCCCCTATCCTACAGCTGTTGTCTCCCAGAATTATGGCAGGGACAAGATACTCTAAGACAGGGCTGTCCAAGTTCAGTCCTCAAGAGCCACCAACAGGCCAGGATGTAAGGATTTCCCTGATTAATCACCGGTGAGTTAGTCTCAATGAATGAGCCACTGATTAACTCACCTGTGCTTAATCAGGAAAATCCTTACATCCTGGCCTGTTGGTGGCCCTTGAGGACTGAACTTGGACAGCCCTGCTCTAAGCTAAGATAAAGATGAGATAAACTATCCAGTGAGATCATTTCTCCATTTCTTATGTTATTTTATGGAGCCTATAATTTAAGACCTCTTAGCTTGGAGAACTCTTAGGGCCATATGTTCAAAGAGGTAGAGAAATAACTTTTGTCATTTGTAACGAATTTTCAAAGTGTTGTTGGGATCATAAATATTTTCAGAGAGTGTCAGTTGTGATTGGAAATATGTCGTTTGTCCTGACTGAAACTGTTATATGTAAAGACAAAAATGTCATATGTAATGACAAAAAATGTCTTAACTAACAACAAAAATGTCTTAAAAGACAGAAATTCTCACATTCAAAACTTCACATTCCCTCCACTTTTTTCTTAATGTACAAATTTTTTTTGTCGTTAGTTACAACAAATTGTCCTTTCCTCTATACGACACTGGAGAATAGTTTAGCCACTCCCTTTCCCCACCCCTTTGACAGGCAATTCCGGAGTTGTGTCGTACACAACGGACATTACTAGTTTTTTTGTTGTATACTCTATAGAAAATATGTAGTTCATGCACACAGTTACTTATTTTTGTCGTTCATACAACATTTTTTTTTTGTTATCCCTTTCAATATATGGCCCTTAGTGTATTAGCTCCATAGAATAACCTAGCCACTAAAATTCATTTAGAATTGAAAGGGGCTTTTAAGTATTGAATTCTAGAGAGGTTTCCAATGCATTGCACAGATAATTATTATTTGTCTCCTGTGGTGCAGCTGGTTTGGCCCAGAACTACATTTGTATCCCCACTAATTTCAATTACACCTCCTGAGCAAGACGTCTCATAATCTGGTATGGTGAACAAAGCAATTGCTTGCACACCACTCTGGTACTAAAATAATTAAAATGAGGTCTTATTTGGAGCATTACAACCATGGGTGTGAGCCTTACTGCTGATACACTAAGTAAAGTGATGCAATTCTGGAGCATACCAAGTCCACCATTGCAAACAAATACAAATGGAAACTATTTACTAGGGATGGGCAAAACAGCCCATTTTTCCACATGGGAATTTTCACAGAAAAGCCACTAATTGCCAGTTTTTCCATGGAAATTTCCAAAATAAAAACCCAATGAAATGTCTGCCGTTTCACTATCCTCACTAATTTCCAGCAAGAGCTTTGCCAGTTTCTGGCTATACCCTAGACATTGTTTCAAAGCTAAGAGTACATGGTATTTGTAGACCTATAGCTACCAGTGCAGTAGCACAAAGCTTGGGGAGGGGGTGTCAGTATATGTGGTTCTGTGGGTACCATTATAGTGGGACAAGACTGGGGGTCAACTTGAGGCCTCCCAGCTGCTGCCAGACTACAACTACCATCATTCCCCACCAGCTTTTGACAGGAAGTTGTAATTTGACAGCAGCTGGAGGGCTTCACAATGACCCTATCTGTGGCTACCAGTGTAGTGGGGCAAGGCCAGGGGTCAGTATGTGTGATTCCACTTTTCGTGGAAGCAGAAGGAGAAAATGTGTGTTTTTTTGAACTTTTCTATTTTTGAGGTAAACACTTTCACCCATCCCTACTCTTTAGCTTGGTAAATTAAGACCACTGAACATTTTTCAAGCTACTGTATGTGTGTGCATCTCACACAATATTCTATGAAGTTAATGGGAAAAAAATGAAAGCCTAATATAGGCTAAAGTGCGCATGTTTAGCAGGAGGAGGAACAGATGTAGTTAGTACTTAACCCATTGGCTGTTAGAGAGGTCTAGAAGGAATGCAAAGTAATGTGTTGGAGACCTCTAAATCCACCAAGTGGATCATACGTTGTCCAGGGCCAAGCAATACCTTAAAGGGATAGTAATGGTTAATTTTAAGTTGATTTAATATTGTAGACATTAACATCAATGTAAGTCTTATCTCTCAAACCTTTATGGTTTGAGAGATATAACTTGCTAAAGTTACCTTTTCTTGGTGTTTTACTCAAGTCTGCCATCTAGCTGACAGCTACAGATTCCAGTCATTTGACCAAACAGAGGCTCTTCAGAGCTGAAATCGCGCAATTTATTTAGAAATAAATACTTCATTGGAACGGTCTACAAAGTGTGCTTGCAAGCCAGGCACACTTTGTAGACTGTGCCAAATTAAGTATTTATCTTTAGATATCGTTATATCGGCACTGCTGAAGAGCCGCATCTGGTCAAGCGACCATAATCTGCTTCTGACAGATTTACAGCTCATCAGGAAGAAAGGGGAGGGACCAGAGAACTTTATTTTCCTATATCTCTCAAACCATAACAGTTTGAGACATACAAATAAGTGCAAGTAAGTACTCTCTTTTAATTGTATATACCATATAGTTAATACTTTTTTTTGACATTACTATCCCTTTAAAGGGACCCTATTACCTAAAAACTGGTTTGGCGATTCTGTTGTATTAGACATTTTTTATTTAGCTTTTGAATTATTTCGATTTATAGATTATGCTAAGTAAAGCACGTCGAGCAGGCGCTTTCAGTTTTTAAGCCTATGTTATATTTTCAGCTTACTGACACATAACCTTCTTAGTACTATGTGAGGTGGGCAATGTATTGGATTATGTGTTAGAGAATAGAGGATGTAATGAAGGGCTAATACAGGAAGTGCCTGCACTACTCACCATGAGACGTACAGTCTAAAAGAAACTAGTTTTCTAAATAAAAAAATGACTTACAACATAGAAGGTGATCGTTGTGTGGGAAGAAACTATCTCTACATGTGAAATACATTTAATATTACCACAGAGGTCGCATAAGCGTTTGGATGTAGGGTAGAACTTCAGATATTATTTTAGCGATTTGGGTAATGTTTATATCTTCCCTAACGGCACTGTGAGTGATTTGAGTAATGTTTACATCTTCTTTAATGGCACTGTGATAACCCTAAGGATACAAATATAAAAATAAAGTCTTCTTATGTATGCATTTTTACAATATCAAACAGGTATTTTTAGAGTATTTTTGATACTACGTGAATTGTTTGCTGGGCTTTTTTATGAATATCCATATTAATTTACACGTTTAAGTATATATATATATATACATTTTTTTGTGAACAGGATATACTTTGATGACCTTTTTCGGGGTCATCCAATAAGAATGATGGAGGAAAAACTTTAAAAATAGACATGGCTGCTGTGTTTGTTTCTATTGTATGTTATAACAACCAGTTTGTTTGAGAAAGCAGTCATAGCACTGCGAAACGTTACATTATATACTATTATTTTTATAATTGGTTTGTTATTTTGTATTTTATACAATAAAACGTTTTTAGTGGGGGGGCAGATTTGTCCTCCCTACAAGCCTAATAGCTGGTTCTGGTGTAGTTCATCAACCAGTGACTTTATTTGTGAGTATATTTCATATTATATTTATACATCAGTGATCTGTGACATTTACAGTTACGATTGGACGCCCTCTATTTCTGTGTCTTCTTTACAACATAGAAGTCATTTTTGAAAGCTCTTTCAAAGTCGCCAAACTTGTTTTTAGGTGAAAGTGTCCCTTTAACTCTTTGATTGCCAGAGCAATATGCAATGCATTGTGTACCCCACTGGCACTCAAGGGGTTAAAATGGTCATGGGTTTGTGTTGTTTTATCTTTTAATTGAATACAGAAACAGCACAAACCTTACAGAGAAACACTGAGTGCTTTATAGACATGTAATTAGACAAGTTCAGATGCAAAACTTAACATGCATAGGTCTCAAATGAATTGGGTCAGATGCCCAGCATAACAGCTGATGGGAGTTTTTTAAGCACAGTAAGCCAATCAATTAGCCATCTTATGAACAGCTAACAACCGTTTTAAAATCACAATGGGCAATAACATTTTGCCCATTGAAAACAAAGGAACAGCTATACCCAGGACCCATTCAATCATGTGCGACAGTGCCATTGGATGATAAATTGATACATTTATCAGCTGAAAATCTGCACCCAGTTCTTCAGGCTGTACAGCACACAATGGACAAAAAAAAACACAGTTTAACAAACAAAGCTGGGAAACACGGACTGACAAATGTCCATCACATAGCATAAGCATAACAATGGAAACATTAACCCCTGCAAAGCCAAGCAACCACACGCAAAATGTACATGCCCTACAAACAAGTTCCAGACAAACAACACTAATCTAGCAACCCCACATGGACAAGGGTTTGATAAAGCAACACAACACAATGTCTCAGTCCATACCATGGAACAACAGGGTTTAATACACAATTACACATATGTACAAACAACACAAGACTCACATCTGTCAATTCATGTTCAACTCAAACTCACCTGTGCAACATCACCAGCCAAAAGAGACACAATGTGTACCTGACAGCATCTCTGTCTCACACACACATACCTGACAGGAACACAGCAAGTACAACAAATCAAACAAAAACAGCCACATAACAATACAATTACCTGGACAACATACACCCTCCCATTGGTCACGTCTCACCTCATGAATGCACCTTGACAACACTCCACCACTGTCTTAAAGGGACATCTCACCATCCTCAGGTGTGGCAGTTTTACAGTGAGACCACTCAAAGACCGACAGAGATATTATGGCCAGTATGCTTGCAAATCAATTCCTGTTAAGACATTGGAGACTAAAGCATGCAAAGGCTAGGGATCACCATCAACCCCCAAGCACACCTGCTAAACAGGCTATGTTTGATGCAACCACTGATGCCGTGGTTGACAGCCAGACAGGTGCCCATCTCTACCCGGGGGACTACACCAGGCAGCAGTATTGCAGCTGCCGCAACCAGATCACCCACAGTTACCACAGCTGCCACAGGGACCTGTGGAAGACCACACAGACACATAATATTCCACATAAAGGTCACACTCCTCAGAATGTTGGATGCTAAAGTCAGAGACAGCTACAGGTTGATGTCCCACACCATCAACCTATAAATGGTGATCAAAGATGACATTGACCCCATATACAGCTCCAACTGTGCCCTATTTGGCTTGCAGAATCTGATTTGTGCCATACATTTTATGGCAAGTGGATCCTTTCTCTCCCAGCCCACATGTTCAAGGGAACTGTTTTAGGTGTTGGCAGCCCTCAAGAGGAAAGCCAGGGTCTACCTCCACTTCCCCTCCACCCAGATGTAGTGGACATATGTAAAACAGGACTTCTACAGAAGGAGAGGCATGCCCATGGTCATGGGTGCCATAGACTGCACACATGTGCTTAAGAGCTCCAATGCATGAGGGACATCTCTGCGTCAAGAAGAAGAATTTCCACTCAATGTACATATGTTGTGTGATGCTAACATGAGGATAACCTGTGTTTGTGTATCCTATCCTGGCAGCTGTCACAACTCATACATCCTCAAGCACTGAGAATGGAACCTATACAGGTGAATGGCTTGTGGGTTATTCAACAATCCAGACATCACAACACATCCACAGGTGCACTCACACGACTAATGTAATCAGCTTAGCATGGTCATGACAAGTAGTACATCCCCATTACACATCATCATCCACATAACATGTGGTCCCTGTCTCACAATGTCACTCTCTTTCCACAGGTGATGCTGGCTATGGTTGTAAACCTTGTGTCCTCACACCACTACCAAATCCTCAAATGCCTGCACAGGTGTGCTACACTGAGGCACATATCTGAACAAGGAATGCCATTTAGTGCACATTTGGCCTGCTCAAATCCAGATTCCAGTGCCTGAATCACTCAGGGGAAGCTCTGCAATATGCACCTGGCAAGGCATGCAACCTCATCCTAGCCTGTGTCATTCTAAACAACATAGCCTTCGACACACATCTAATGGACGAGACTGAGCCACTACCTATGGTGGAGTTGCCTGTTCCACTTGCACAGGATAAGGAGACCCTGAGAGGGATGTAGATATGAGACAGGCTCATCAGGGACCACTTCACCTGTGATTATAACACAGGAATCAAATACAATGCATGTTTGTCCCTGACCAGGCTTGAGGAATGTGTGCAAACAAACACATCATGATCTGTTTCACTCCACAGGAAGACTGACATACACAGCCCTGATATTACATTACAACCACATAGCTGCTAAACAGCAAACAACATTTATTGGTTTGAACATAGCCATGTCAACCACAGAACCCTTGGAGCAGTAGAGATTTCTAGTGCAATGACATGCAATGCATTGGATACCATTCTGGCATTCCAGGTGTTAAAGGGGTATTGGAGTAGCATGAAAACAATAGTTGCGCAATGCCTAATGGAGCACAATAAGGACTGATATACTGTGTTAGTGTTGTCTACAGCATTATATTTGGGAGTGTGTGTGTGTGTGTGTATGTGTGCAGCATAATGACATTGGCACAGCAACACCCTCTGTGTCATGGGGCTTGGTTCATAAATATGTGCTGTATTTCTAAAATATCCCATTACATATACATAGGTCTGGTTAGCATTCATTTGTTCCAAACCTTATGGGTTCCAGAGGGGTACACAACTCATTGCAAAGCAATGGGTTATCTACTCTTCCTGAACGCAAAAGGTTAATGGCATAATGATAGTTCATCTTTTGCATGAAAAACAGTTAGAAGGTGCAGTTTCAAATCCTGTCATCCTTTCCCCCAAGCATCCATGGCATGACCCATCATGGAACAAAGGGATGTACAAGTATACCATATGTACAATATCTTGTTTTTAATTGTATTTAGTTTTTATTTTTTTATTAGTTGTCCCCCAATCCTAGTAAACAACCTCACCAAAAAAACATTCCAGTTCAACTGAATTTTCCCACACTCCACCAACACAGGTACCCTCAAACCCCCTTTATACTATGCCTTTTGGAAATACAATAGTATTTGCTAAGAGTTGTGTGTAAATTCGATGTTCCCATTGATTTCAGTGCAATGAGCTAGGCAAAAAAAGCGGAAAAAAACAGTGGGAAATTCTCCACTGAGCGGAAATACTGTACGCAGCCTTTAGTTTGAGGTGAAAATTTTCACCCATCTCTAGTCATTAAAGAGTATGCCATGTTTAACTGGAAGTTTTTGGAGAGCTAATTTGAGACTTCTGAGTTCTAAAGCCCTTTTGAGGAGCAGTTGGTTAGTTGTTCCAATGCAGGAATCAATTAATACTAATACACACTAACAATATTTACTTCAGAAAAATATGAAGAACATTGACAATGATTCTTACAAAAATGACAACACAGACATGAATCAGCTGTTCAATCACATTGAATCCTTACATACATTGCTACATTACTGGACCCCCATTTTAAAAATAACATTTCTGAATTTTCACCAAAACGTGAACATCAACAGCCCTCTGATGAATCAGATTCTATGAAAGTATATAAAGAGTGAATTGAAGATTGCATTGTGGAGAATGAGAGATAGAAATACAGAGGCAAAATGAACAGGAAACATAGTAAAAATTAAAAAAGCATAAATTATTATTCCCTCAGCATCAGCAACTACAACATAACATTTTACAATGTTTTTGCAAAAAGCAATGAATATGTCTTGGCAGCAGAAGCCTACATTTTGTGGTGGTGGCACTGGCACAATTCTATGGCATTTACACCCAGAATGTGGATCAGTAACATATATAAATGAATAGCCACACTGCAAATGAAATAGATGACTTCTCTAGCTTATCACTTCTCTAGTTTCTATGTTATTCTACAGAGCCTATACACTAAAATCTCCAAAGCTGAAGAAATCTTAGTACATAGACTCCATAAAATAACATAGGAATTGGAGAAGTGATAAACTGGAGAAGTCATCTCCACTTTATCACCTCTTTATCACCACTTAGTGAATCTCCCACATAGTATTGTTTACCAGTAAGCATGAAATCAGAGAGGGTTTTATGGACAGCTGGTTATATTTTTAATGACTTAACTTCTATCCAGCAGCAGTGTTGGTAGACTTCAATTTTAAAAATTAACCAGCATCTAATACCATAGATGAATGTAGTAGAAGAACTGGGAAAAAAACCACAAGACAGAGAAACACAACATATGTAGCGATGATAAGGTACCAGCTTGGAGGAGGAAGAGGGGAACTAGGAACTTGTACAGTTGCCTCCATCTGCAACAGCTTGAACTAGAGCTATGATCACAGGTGAATGGTTGCAAAAATGTAATATTTTAATGAAATCATACATGCTGCATTTAATTTGTCTAGCATTCTTTACTATTCACCATGTTAAATTAATTATATAATTAATATCATGACCATTTATGCTGTTTATTGATATAATTTTAAAATGACACTATCAAGAGTAATAGTGCATTTTGATTGAGAATACACAGACAGCATGCAGACTTAGCATTCAGAATCCACACACTCATCAATGTTTTGGAGAAGGCACTGGGAGATTCTTCCACTTCCATTTTATTATTTTAATTAATCTTATTATTTTGTCTTGTTTATTTCATTTTTAGAATTACATTATCAAGAGTGATAGTGCTATGTATTTTGAATCATACAGCGAAACATACTAGTCATAGTCATTTGGCATACACAGCAGGTATGCATTTCCAAAAATTATTAACAGGCTTACAGCAGCATGGCATAAGGGGACAGATGTAGGTAAGCTTTTCTAAAAATTATTTTTAGCTATCTTACTCTAGTGTCCTCCTTTAGCAAACACCATTATGTCACTGGTGGTGACACTTATTCTCAACTGAAGATCTTTCTCCCGCTCCATTTGTTTGAGTTAAGAAAGCTAGTTTCACTGTCATCATAATTCTAACCCTCAACATTATCAGCACCATCAGCAGAGTCTTTCTCATCTATTGGAGCTGATTTAGGTGATGCCTCTTGCATCATACTTACAGAAACAACATGTACAAGAAGAGTCAAATCTGCATGCTATTGCATACAACCATCTGGCAGATAATTTGAAACATATTCCAGTTCCTGAGTAGCAATGGACAAAAATTCCAGCCCAAAACAAATTGGCGGAAAATAGGACTTTCTGCTTGGCAAAAAATGTCCTGCAAAAAGTGCCATTTTCCCAATTTTTTTTGCCTAGCTCATGGCATTGTATTCAATGGGAATAAAGATTTTTCTCCACCACGCAAAAGTTTTCTCTACTTTTCGACAGCCATATGCAAGGGTTTCAGACAGCGTGCTATTCTGTGTTTGTGAGAGGACAAAGCAGCGTGTCTTTTGAGCTAGAGAAGATAGGCAAATAAAGGACAATTGAAGCTTAGTTTAGGGAGGCTTTTAGGTAGGACATTTGTTCTGTGTATTAGAGGAGTCTGGGGGCACTCTGGGGGAAAAGCAGGGATTAAGGAGGTTGACCCCAGATACCCCAAAATTTGGTGTGACTGACTGGAAAGACACAGGCAGCTGGG